>JAKSZT010053843.1:9658773-9696543 GCA_026826555.1 Tolypeutes matacus | reverse complement strand
TTTTTTTTTTTTTTTTTTTTTTTTTTTTTAGGTATTCTTTAATTTCTGTTAACAATATTTTATATTTTGCAGTGTACATATCTTGCATTTCTTTTGTTAAATTTATCCCTAAGTATTTTATTCTTTTTGATGCAATTGTAAATGGAATTTCCTCCATTTAATTTTCAGATTGTTCACTGCAAAAGTATAAAAATACAATTATTTTTGTATATTGAACTTGTATCCTATGATTGTGCTGAACTCATCTATCAGTTCTAATAGTTTTTCTGGGGACTCCTTAGTGTTTTCTCTAAGCAAAATCATGTGGATTGCAAATATAGATAGTTTTACTTCTTTCCTTCCAATATGGATGCTTTTAATTTCTTTTTCTTGCCTAACTGACCTGACTAGAAAACCTTTAGTAAAATGTTGACTTGAAGTGGTGAGGGTAGAAATCATGTTTTATTCTAATGTTATCTGTCCTCCTTACTAAACTATAAACTCTTAAGTGGCTTAACGTATGATGGCATGGTAAACAGTATATATTCCATATAAACATTGAAAATGAAAAACAAAACATGAAAACTGCCAAAAGAAAGATGAAAATAACTGAAGTTTCAGAAGGCACAATTACCAATTGTCTAGGAATAAATAACAATATGGGCTGGATCTCAAAGGATGAGATCCAGGCACAGGGAAAAGTGTAATCAAAGACATTTAGGAAAGGCATGGAGCATGATCACAGACACTAGGTGTAACCGAATACTTTATAGAATAGAGATACTGGGCATCTGTCCTCATTTTAGTGAATTTGGTTACTAAAATACCAAGAAGGTAACATAGATTAGTTGCACAAAGAAATTTTCATAAGCAGGACATTGATCATAATACTGTAGTGAATGTTATTATGCTTTTATTTATTATTCTAATATGTTCACTGACCACCCACATTTAGGACAAGAAGATTTTTCCACTGACTTCACAAAGTAATATTTTTGAAATTTGGTGATTAATCAACAAATAATGATGAACTGTTGGAAAAAATGTCAATTTAACCCAATTACAGCCTAATTTTGGAACAGGACAGGACATTTCATCTTTATACTGGCAATGAATAGAACTCTCACATGTCATAAGAAATGACTCTATTCTATGGAATCTAATTAAATTTTCATACCAGTTTTTACAAAAGAGAATTTCTCTCTCTGCTTATCCTTGTGGCAAAGGAAAACTACTAATCTCCGATAAGAAAATTCCCAGGTTTGACTGCTGGGATTGGACATCTGCCATTCATGCTCCCACACTTATTTGTTGAAGTTTGGCAGGAATTCAAACAATTTGAAAAGCTCAGTGCCATGTAAAGGCAGCAGTTTTGTTAAAACTCTGCTTGATTATTTGTGAGTTTAGTGACTCCAAACAGTTTCTTGTAGAGAGTTTTTTGCCAGAGACATGCACATTTTAAAGGATATTTAAAATATCATTAAACTAAAAACACTAGTGAAATTATGGAAGTGCTATAATTTTTAAGAATGAGACTTATAATTTTTTCAAAACAAAGCAATCAGTTCACTTCTGTCCCTCAGTAATGAATTCAGAGTCAGCATGGATTGGAAGCAGGAGCCCTTATACCAAGTATAATCAAATCCTAAATTAAGGCCTGCTCTCTTTCAAGAATTCATGGTTTTATCTAGGATAAAGATTTGATTAAGTGGTCATACTTTTAAAGAATCTGTTTGTTTGGAGGTGGTAAGAGGAATGAAATAGATAACTTTCGCTATTTTACCTTATTCTCTCCCATATTTCTACGATAGCTTACTCGTTTTGAAGACTGATCCTTTTATGAGTCCACCTTAAAGTGTTAGGAAGTGTAATGTCTTGAGAACATGTAAATAAATTAAACTTGTCATGAAAGGATATATTTCTTTACAGATTCCTCTCAAGGGCCCATCAATTTGTTTTCAATATAAAATTAATTTATCATGGTAACATTAAGTTTCAGTTTAGGCAAAAGAGGGTCTCCACCAGTCTTATGAAACAGACTCTTTAGGTTCGGTGTTCCTGATTGCTTAGAGGGAGAAGTACTGCCTCCAAAATATTCTCTGTATTCTCAGGAGTCAGCTGCAAATGTGTTCATCATTTAAACAAGGACTTTGTCTTATTTCTTGACTGTGTAGGCATGGTACAGCCAGAGCCACTCACAACTGGGCCACTCATAATGAATTTCCAAGTACTCCTTCGTTTTCTAACAAGTATTAATTGAGTACCTGTTGTTTACAAAGCCCTGTGATGGACACTGGGTACAGAGTGTAACAAAACCGTGTCTGTTCTCAAGTTGCCTCCGGTGCAATGGATAAGAGAGATTTACTTGGTATAGATTATATATTATATTGTCTTCCCAATTTCCTCCATATCTCCCCAACCTTTTAACCTTTATTGATGTTTTCCTTGCTCAGTTGAAAATGCCTTGCCGCTTTGCACAATTAAAATCCTTCCGTGACAGATGTATGCTTTTCAAGAGCAAAGCCCAAAACTTAAGTTTCTCCTGCACTGCTGATGATGCCGAACAAAAAGGTGCACATACTGTTGATTTTAGACATAGCAAGTGCCTGATGCAATAATTATGCTTTTCAAAAGAGGATCCATTTGAGATTTTCAGCAATGTTTCTTTGCTGATCCCCGGCAGTAAGGGACAATGTGAAAATGGAGACGGTCTAAGGAAAAAAAAATAAATGAAAAGGAAGAGGAGCATCCCACAAAAACCTATCCTAGTATGTTTCAAGTTGAATTCAAATGAAGAATTCACTCAAGAATATGAGAGTATAATATAGTGAGAGGCATTAATTATACCCTCTGCAGGAGCCACCCTCAGCCATATATGTCCATCCCCTGGAATGAGTCACTGAGGCACACTCACACTAGCCAGAAGAGCATAGGCATACAGTGATCTTTGTGCCAGAATCAATTTTCCCATGTGATTTGGTAGCTTTCAAGGTGCTAAGGAAAGAAATAGACTTCATAAGGCATAATACTTTTTCTCTAGAAACAAATCTGACTTTACTAGGAGCCCCATGCTGAACGAAACAATCCAAATATAAAAGAGCACATTCCATATGATTCCATTCATATAAAATTCTAGAACTAACAAAACTAACCTACAATGCCAGAAAGTGGATCAGTTATTGTCTGCAGCTAAGGTGGGGGTATTGGTCACAAAGTGAAGCTAGAAAATTTGTAGGATGATGAAAATACTCTATGTCCTGATTTGGGGAGAGGTTTCAGCGGTGTATACTTTTGTCAAAACTCATGTAACTATACACTTCAGATGGGTGCATTTTATTATATATTAACTATACCTCAGTAACAATTATTTAAAAGTGAAGAAAAAAGTCAGTCAGTTTTGTGGTAGTAATTCTAGAGTCAAGAAAAGGATTTTCATGAGAATTAAAGAAATTCAAGCAATTGACTCATCCTAAGAACTGAACCTGAAAACACAAGGACTCAGCTCTTCATCATCTTCAGTAAGGATTTCTGATTCATTCTGGCAAAATGAATTTTAAGTATTTATTTCCTTATTTGGTTTATGTTTTTCTTTGATGTTTCATATGTTCAGGGACTGGGAAAAGAAATATTAAGCAGGGGAAATTTGCATTTGACCACCATCCAGCTCCACTTTGAACATCAACTTCCCCACCCTGTCTTCTCTCCAGGAAACTCATTCTGTTCTCTTACTGCCTGAAGACTTCTATCTAGAATGCAGGTACAGCAAGTGCCTAGAACTCACACTTTTCTCTTTTCTTCCTCTCCTCATACCCCTACCAAAAATTACTACCAACAGCTAATACTTCCTTAGCACGTAATATGTCTCAAGCATTCTGCTAAGTGAATTCATTTATTTAACCTTCAAAATAACCCTGTATTTTGTTATTCCCATTTCTACAGAAGAAGAAACTAGTACCAAAGAAATCAGATAACTCTCCTAACACTTAGAATTAGTAAATATTGAGGTCTTGATTCAAATCCAAATCAAGTCCTTGTATCCATAACCATATGTTCTGAGGCTCAAGAGTCTTCACCAAGAGTCCTGCTCTCAATTCAGTAGTAGCTCAGGGAAAAAAAAAAAAAAATCTTGCTATTATCAGTTACTGACTCATTGTGTTTCCACATTCAGACCACACATTTAAATTTATTTCAAGGTCTTCTTCCTGTAGAAGAATGAATGGTTCTGTGAGAGATGAGTATGCTTGGCTATTCATGAGACACTTTCATTATGATGCTTAGGTCATGTATATTTTCCCCTTATAGCTGCATTTTCTAAGTAATTTCTAAAAATCTAAGGGAATATTCAAAATAATCAAACTCATTCACTTAGACTATTTCTCATAGATTTACCACAATTTTCTGTTTCCTTCGATCAAGACATAAAATCTATGAAACAGTCTGTCCATTGTTTAAATTAAAGGAATGTTTTATTTAATCTTTTTTTCTTCAGCAAAACCCAAACATCTTAGATGAAAATTTTCCTCATTCTTCATTTTTCAAGCAAATTCACTAATATTCTTTTCCAACAATGAACTTAAAATAATAATGTTGCTGAAACACTCTGACTATAATATAAATAGCCTTTAGGGTGTCTTGGGGTTCATTATGTCCCTTCCACTTGTGTCTCTATATCTCAGAAACTGAATGTTGGAAAAATAACTTTAAAATGTTTTCCCTTCAATGAAATGTCTTATAAATATGAATGTGACAAGTTGTTATTTTTACCACAATCACCTTTGCTCAACACACCTTCTTACTAACCATCATTATTAGAACTTTAAAACATTTTCACCCATCCTTAGCCGGCTACAATAGCTCCTCCGATGACTTCTTTTAAAGATTTACAATAGAAATAGACTAGGGTCAAAAATAAAGTTAAACATATGGAAGTTTCCTTTAAAAAAAATAAACACTCTGGAGTTTCCACTGACAGATATAAACTGTCCAAGCCTTGGGAGTGGACAGTTATTGATTAGGACATTTAGGGTGTGTGTAAACTTACCAATTAAGTCGCAGAATATGCTTTAGTATACATGCTACAAAAGAAATGTGCGTTATCTTTAACCTCTTTCCCACCCAAAGGCAGTTCATGGCTTCTTTCCACATAAATAATTAACTAGGAGAACTAACTGCAGTTAGACACATTATAAGAATAGGTTATTTTTTTTTTAATCTAGATAGTATACAGCTTAGTAGAAGGAATCTTAGGTCAAACTACGAAAATGGGTTCTATACCAATAATGTGTCATTCTCTATCATTCCCATCAGTTTATTTCATCTCCTAAAATGAATAAGATCATTTTGGGAAGACACCATGTCTGTACTCTTCTCACATGCCTCACAATAACATTATGCACAAAGAGGATATTCCATAATTGAGTCAATGATTTTAACTTAAAAGGAATCTGTCAAGCCATTCTGTCTGAAACATAACTAGACATGAAAATCTGCTATCAAGAAAGATCAAATTAGTTGGAAACTAAGACAATGTGTGCTGGGTTTTTCCATTTTATTCAAATGGCAGCAAATCAAATTAAGATAATAACTGATATATACTTAGGCACACAAAAAAAGCAATACATGTACCTCAAAGCACTTACTCACAGCTGAGTATTATCACTGTATTCAATATTTCATTTCTTCCAAGAAGTAGTAGAAAATGGTATGTGCATGGAATAAGGAGCCATGAGTTTTTCATTTAACCCTGTCAGTAAATTTAACCCCAAGTAAAGAATAAACCTTAAATGAGTAACTGATTTTATTTGCCTCAGTTTCCCCAGCTGGAAAACACAATACTTTCTTCATACATTTTTCAGGTTTGTGGTCCAAAATTATGTAGTCATTTAGAAGTAGAATGGATTTTTTTAAAATAAACTTACCACCACCCCTCATTTCACAGATAAATCAGGCCTGGAAGGTGTTAATGCCATTCTCAAAGTCACCTAGCTAAGTTAGTTCTAGAACTGGGGCTAAACATCAAGTCACTGATGGATTATTCTGTATCATTATAACCTCACCTCACTTTATTTTTCAATGAAGAAAAAAATCTATTTAAAATGCAATAGAAATGAAAGTACAATTTTTGTATAGATTTAGGTAGATAACTTATTGTATGTTCTGTAAATCCTCAGTAATATAACTACCACAGAAGGAAAATAAAAACTGATTTGGTTGTTACTTTACATGATACAGAATAAAGAACCTTAATTCAAACTTACAAGAAAATTAGATGCAAGTAATTTGTAGCTACATAAGCTGCAGAGCTGACAATGGGTTTTCTCCTCTTTAAAACTGTTCATAGTTGTCCCAGGGGAATAGTATGATACTTTACCTGTATTCTTGCTGAATTAACATAACTCCATGGATCCTTTGGATCTAATAGAAATTATGTCACACCTTCTCTAGGGGTCTCTAATAACTTGGTTCATTAGGGTCTCAGGCAGGTGAGGCAATAGAAATGCATCAAAGCCCAGGGGTAGGGATGCCTAGGGCCAAGAGCAGTCTCAGTCCTCCTCATTCAGGGACCCTAGATCAGAGATGCATGTCTGCATGTAGGATCACAAAAAGCACAGGAAAAAGTGTACCTAAATTTGTGTAAATCCATCATTGCTGGTAGAAGGCAGCTTAAGTTATGTATCATTCTGATAGTGGAATAAAAGCCAGTTTCATACAGTGAAAAAAAAATCAGGTTAATCAGTAAATTTTTCCATGACTCATTGGGCAACTTTAAGAAGATTTTCCAATTTAGTTATACCAAAATGATACCCTACTATTACTAGCAATGTCTTACAACATGCAGAGATAGGTATCTATCCCTAAGAGTGTATAGCTATATAGTGTAACCATACAATTCTGTCTTCACAAGATTTTCAAAGAGAATAGTCTGATAAATTATTTGATATCTGGTCAAACAGGAATAGCATCTTAACTGAACAAATATTTTTGAAAACCAACTCTGATGATCTCCTTTTGTTCTGTGGAATAAATACGAGTTGATATTATCAGCTAGAATGTAAGAATTCAGATAGAAGGCACAAAGAAAATAGTGAAGGTTTCTCAGAACTGCAGAGGGCAATTAGAAGAGAAGTGTTTGGAAAAGCTAGGTATATAGGGCAAGATCAAGGACCCATTGAGGTGACAGGCCATGCATTTATAGTGCCAAAAACCAAGATTTTTTTGACTTCCTCCAACAGTTCCCTGAATTCTGGATATAGGAGAAAAAAGAAAAAAAAGAGAAAAAATTGTACTGATCTAATTGATCTAGTGCAGTTATTTTCAGAATGATGAGAAAAGGTTAAGGAGCAAGAGTTATAGGTATGAGTCTTAAACTACATAGGATGCTTACATATCAACCTATTTTCTATTGTCTAGGATAAAACTGCTCTATTCATTTTCCTTTCCATTAGTCAACATTGAGCAAAATGGTTTTATAAAAACTTTCTTTCTTTTAAATAAGAGTACTCTGTCAGAGTCAGATGAATAGTTGAGATGAAACTCAAATTTTATTCTTAAAACGTGGGTAAAGGATTTTTTGTGCTAGTTTCAGTGGCATCTGAGACAAGGTCAAAGGGTCATGTTCCCAGTTACATCAGTGAATGGTATTTGGATGTGTTACCCACTGTATGTGTAGTTCTGGTAATGAAAGCAAGCCTGTGTATGTATTTTCTTTAATAAAACTTGAACTTGTTTTAACTTCAAGAAAGTCTCCTGAATCCATGCAAGTAGAGAAACCATGTTCTCTCCCCTAGCTTTGGAGTTTTGATTTAGTCTTAACTTCCTGGAGTCATTTAGCATTGCTGTAGGAATGACCACAAGAAACTTGCTCATTCAAAAAATGTTGGGATACCACAATCTATACTAACTACCTTGATTAATCTAAGAAATCTCCTCTCAGGACAGTGGAAATCTATGACTATTTTGAATCTGAATAGAAAATATTTTAAAATAAGTGCCACATGCTTTGCTTCTATGTTGCACCAGCAACTTAATGTTTCTGTGGAAAGACCATGTTAAGCATGCCAGCTAACTCACAGACACAATCACAAAGGTTTTCTGTGAATACCAGTTATTCTAAAATCCAAAAAGACAGGAAAGACCAAGACCAGCACGGAGTGACTGCACTAAAAGCACTAATTAGTGCCTACTTTTAGATCAGAGAGTGCCAGGAGAGTGAGCAGCATGAATTTTGATAAAATGAATCACTCATTAAACAGTAGAATAAGTCTGCTTTATTTTTAGACAGTGTTTACAGTGCTCTGAAGCACAATAAGATACAAACCATTACAATTTACACAGGAGGAAAAACAGATCACCTATGTTACTTCTCTTACCAGGTTGCGATTTGCAAGTGTTTAGTTTCCTACCACGTCTGCACGGAAAATATCTGCAGTAAAGAAGAGTTTAAATAGGAATTTCTTTAGGATCCCTTGGGGAGTAACAGTGACAGAGAATGCTGTTGGACTTTCTCATGGAGGCTCCCAATGATAGGAAAAATTACTATCACCTTATTTACTGGATGAAAACTTGCTGAAAGTTAGAGTTTGGAAAAAAACTAACCCAATATTCACACTTCTCTTGTGCAGGGTTTAAGTGCTTTGAAATATGTTGTGCTGGACATAAGTGACCCCAGAGTGCAGAGGAAAGGGTGAATGCTCCATAACATTTTTGAATTTTGCTCTGACTGACTATATCACTGGAGTTCAAGTGAGTAACTTAATAAGTCAGAAAGCTTAAAGTTATCATTGAGAAGGAAAATAACATTGACCATAAGTTATTCATTAAATATAGCCTAGATAGGGCTTCCATCCAATTATTGCCCACACAAAACCAAAGGAGCCTGCTTATCCTTGCAAGTTCATCTGGTTGAATAAGGAGTTTGGATTGGTGAGTCTATACAGAATCCACCCCAACAGGAATTGGGATCACGGTGTTTTTAAGCAACAAGGTTGTCTGTCAGCCAAGATGCAAAGATATGCGATATTCTATTCTTTTCACTTCCAATGATTTAAATAAAGGGATCCTACTTTTTTCTCTCACTACTAATTAATTTTGCTTCTTAAATTCTGTTCTCAGCTATCAGATTTCCTATGAATGCTTTATTAATATAATACATCAAGTCTGTACCAGTTTCATAGAGTAATGTACTGGTTCAATGCATCAGAGTACATCCTTAAATTATGCACAGTACATGTAAAATCATCACTGCTTTAAAAAGAGCTGTTTCAAAGAAGGGTACTATTTGATGTCACTGAAAAATTGTCCTCTGCCAGGTTGTTACTCTGAACTAAGAAGACATCTATATTCTACAATGTGCTGATTAGAAATTGCTTTGATTTTGTCCAATGACTGAACTAAAATTAGAATGTGCATTTATTTCTAGTTCCCCCACTCATCCCTCACCATTACACTGTCTTTCTGCCTCCCATCCCTTTCTCCTCACCTTCTCCTGCCCTGCTCCTGTTCCCTCTTAACATCTTGGTAGGCTTTGAGCATACATGTGAATAACTGACAGTCCTTAAGACAAAGCAGGATAAAACTTGTAAAGAATACTAATAACTTTCACTTTGGCATTTCAAATGTACCTTGCCTTACTTCCTTCTTTTCCCTTTTTCCTTTCCTCCCTTACTCTCCTCCACTGCCCTTTCTTCTTTGCGCTTGATCTCACTATAGGCCTCTCGCAGATAAAAAATTACCCATGCTTCACAGCTCCTCCCATCAAGAAACGGAGTCTATTTCCCCATTCCTCGACTCTGGATTGGCCTTGTGACTTGCAGTAGAAGTGACATTTTATAATTTGCCCTGAGTTCTTGATATTCTGAAGAAGTCTGTTCTGGCTCCCTGAAGGCTGAAGGACTGCATGAAGTGAATGAAGCCCAGCTAAACACATCCCCAACTGAGAATAATCCCCAGATGACCCAGTTGCTGAATGTATCCTCATGAGAGAATCCAGGCAAGACCCTCAAAAGGCTCAGCACACCAAATGCAGAGTCATGAATAACAGTGAATTGTTTTAAGCCATTAAATTTAAGGTTGCTTTGTTATGCAGGAATACACAAATGATATGCTCTGTTTCCAGTCTCTTATTTTTCTTCAGCTTTTCCTCTATTTTTTTCTCTACAATTTAAAATGTCTTATTTAATACCAATAATATAAGCTTTTGCCTAGTTACAAGAGTTTTCCTGGATTTAAGTCTTTGTAGTTGGTAAATCATTTTTGTGGTATATTTAATTATGTACTCCTTCAAAAACATGTTCTTAATCTTAGTCCACATTCCTGTGGGCATGAACCCATTTATAAATAGGATCTTTGAAGATGTTATTTTTAGTTAATGTGTGGCCAAACTGAATCAGGGAGGGTCTTTCTCCATATTACAGAAGTCCTTTATGAGCAGAAAAAATTCTGAAAGTTAATTAGAGGAGGTCACCCAAGAGGCAGAACATGGGAGTAAGCAGAAAACCAGGAGAGCATACACAAAGAGAAGGAGATCACCATGTGATAGGAGGTAGAGATGCCACGTAAGGAACCCCAAGGACTGGGACAAGCCAGCACCAGAAAGCTATAGACTTTGGGTAGAAAGCAAGACCTTGCCAACAACTTCATGTTGAATTTCCAGTTTCTAAAACCATGAACCAATACATTCCTATTGTTTAAGCCAACCCATTACGTGGTATTTGTCATAGCAGCCTGGAAAACACAAGAAGTTTTTGGTACTGAGGGTGAGATGCTGATATTACAAATACCTAAAAATATGGAGGTGATTTTCAAATTGGGTATTCAGTATATGCTGGAAGAATTTTGAGGCACTTGGTTTAAAAAAAGCCTAGACTGCTTCGAAGAGACTGTCAGTAGAGATGTGGGTACAAAGGGACTTATGGGGGTCCCTATATTTTTTGTGTAACATTTATGTAATCTAAGCATCTTTAAAAAATAAAAAATATATATTAAAAAAAGAATTATAGTGGTAAGAACTATAAACTGTCCTTTAAACAATAATTAAAATTATTTTTTAAAAACTCTAAAAAAAAAGGTGTTTCTGGTGAGGGCTCAAAAATAAGTGAGCACTGTAGAGAAAGCTTGTATCATCTTAGACAAGACATAGTTTGTTTTGAGCAGAACATTGGTAGGGATATGGATGTAAAAAGTACTTACAGTGAGACCTTAGAAGTAAATGATGATTGTGTTATTAGAAACTGGAAGAAAAGCTATCCTTATAATAAAGTAGCAGAGAATTTGCTGATATTGTGTTCTGATGTCAGATGGAAGGCAGAATTGGGAGTGATGAACTTGGATATTTAGCTGAAGAGATTTCCAAGTTAAGTATGGAAGATACAGATGTGTTTCTCCTTGCTGCTATTGCTGTGTCCATTTAACTTTTCAATGAGGCAGAATGAAGGCAATCATTACTTCCCTTCTCACAGAAAAATAAAGCAAAATAGTTAAGTGACATTAAATGTGTGTGTTCGTGCATGTGGGTATACACACACAAATGCATATGCATGTTCTTCTTTCAGCTACAAGGATTTTGTGTATTAAAATATATGAAACCCCAATTCTATAGAAGGAACTTATAGACCTACAGGAATGGATGGGTCAGCTGGTAGATGAGAAAATTAAAAATTGCTAGATATTTGATATTTACCTAGAAGACATTGCAGAGAGAATAACATCATTTACTAGAACAGGGAAAATCACATCAAACAACCCAGAAAATATTCCAGGGAATAAATATTCAAAGAAACCAAATGTTCCCATAGTCCTGTAGGTAAGATGTATCATGGTTACAATGAAAGAAATGAATTTTCAGAATTTCCAAAAGTAACTTCAAACACGGGTTTTGACAGATGTGTGTGAAATTCCTTCCCACAAATTGAGGAGGAACCCCAATTTGAAACAAATATTTCCCTAAAAAACAAATATTCCCCTGAAAACAAATACTCCCTCCAAAAGGAAGACAGACTTTAGAGCAGGTTCCTGCAATTTCTATTGTCATTTGATTATATGGTATATATGTATTTCATAATGTAACTAATTTCATGCCCTAAATTATCTAGCTCCTCCTACATCTTTCCTCATATCCTACAACTCTTTCCTTCTTTATTGTGGCCTTAGTTTAACTCAAATATGCCAAGCTCATTCTTTCCAAAGAAGCTGTGTACTTGCTGTCCACACAGCTGTCTCCTAATCATTATTCAAATTGCTTCCTTCATATTACTGTTTCAGGAAGGCCACCTCCAAACACTTTATCTAATGACATTCCTCCCCACAATTAGTATCTTAAATAATATTCTGGTATATATTTTTACATGGCTTAAATCGTCATCAAAATGATCATATAGTTTTATTTCTTTACTTTTTTATTGTTTATTTTTCCTAAACTAGATCATACAATCCATGAGAGCAGGATTCTTGCCCTCATTGTTTTCTTGGCCACTTCTATGTCCTCAGCACCTAAACTGGATGCATTTGTTGAACCAATAGACAAATGTACTAGATAGGAAGTATAGTGCTAATGAAATTATTTTTAAAATTTTTAAATGGCATCAACTGGAGGGAACATAGTTTAGTCAAAAAGCAAACTATGCTTAAATATATTTTATTAATCACGACGTCAGGCTATGAGACATCTGCCGTTCTCTATCAATGCAGGTAAGTGAGATCTGACCACATATTGGAATTCCAGAATCACGGCCTCCAGCTCAAACCTAACATCTGAGGCTAAATACTAAAAAGAACTGTTTGCCTTGTGTCAGCAGATCCACCCACGGTACTTTGAAAATGCACCACCCTCCCTTACCGCGCACACAGTACACTTATAAAGATGCATGATATGATTTGTTTCCCATCAGGAAGAAATGGTTTGTAGGACAAAGAGAGCTGCTGTGAGTGAGTCAGAAAGCATGTATCTTCTGCAAAACTGAAATGCCTCGCTCCATAAATCACAGACAAGGAATTATATTTTGGTTTTGTTTTTATAATTCACCAGTTTTCCCTACTGCTTAACCTTTGATTTTATTTGCAGGTTAACAGATAATAAGGAAGAATGTCTTATGTTTAGAAAGATTCTAAAATTAGGACGCTTGATCACTTCTCAGCCTCTTGGCTAAGATCAAGTGTAAAATTAGGATGTTTGAATAAAGGAAAATGCATACAGTAGTGTAACCAAACTGTCCTGAATTTTATTTTGCACAAGAAGAGTAGAGATAGTTTAATTACAAGATTTTGTTGTTGTTGTTTGCTAAGCAAGGTTTGGGTAATGACTAGCAATGCTCAAATTATTTTTAAAATTAACACTTCTTATAAGAAAGACGTTCCCCAGAAAACAAACATGTACTTCTCTATTTTAATGAACACTTCAGTAGAAAATAAATTGTTTGACATTTGTCTCTTGATGCATTTTCCTTCTGGATTTGTGTACCTTCTTTACTCTCCTATAATAAAGGTCAGAGTGGGAAAAAACAAGACAAATGAGTACATACATATTTATGAATATAGGTATTTTACTGTCATTTATGTAACAAGGGGACACTACAAAACTAAAGATAAATGAACCTTGTTCATCCACTGATTTTTTTTCAGCTTCCTCTAATTTTACTACAGCTAAGAGGTAAAAATATAAAGTTATTACCATTGCTATAAATCAACAAAACTACTGTTTGGACAAAATAGAAATTTAACAGTCTTCTCTGTGCTTAATTCTAAGATAAATGTTTTTAACCAGGAAATGGTTCACGTCATTACATGGTGGGGCAACAAATGTGGCATTTTGGTCGGTTATATGTAAGTTGACAAAAGGAATGAAGAGGGCTCAGATATCAGCCCGTCGACTCACACAGACTGCTGGGCCACTTCACTGCCTTCAGGAGCAGCTCAGTGACTGTACTGAGAGCGGGCATGAGACTAAGAACAGGGGCTTAAGTCATACGCACAAGCTGGAAGGAAGTGGAGATGTAAAGACAAATATTTCTTACACTGTTACAGGAGTTATGAATGGCATATGAGCACTCAGTCTACCTGAGTGGGTTTTAAGGTGGGGAGTTGTCAGGAAAGCTTTATTAAGGAGACTGCCCAGGCTTTCACCTGTCTCCACCTCTAATTGCCCTGGTTAAAGACCTCATCATTCCCCAGAGTTTCTCAATGGTCTCCTTAGCTTCAAACTTCCTCTCTTACAAATAGTTCTTCACAAAACATCCTAGGTATTCAAAAAGACAACACATTCAGACATGTTGCTCCCTTGCTTAAAACTTTCAGTGATTCTCTGCTGCCCATGACACATAGTCTAAATCCCTTGGCTTAAGATTTATGGCATTCATGACATGACTCATGGTTCCTTGCCCATCCTCAATTTCTCACCACCAATATATACTCTGTTAAGTGGGAAATGGAGAGTGTATTTCAGGGGAAGGATGTGGCATGACTATCATGACCTATGCCTATCTTTCTAGCCTATCTCATTCCAAATCCCCTACTGGTCACTGCACCACAACTAATCAGCTAGCTTCAAGGTCATCAAATGCATCCTTTGCTTCTCCCCCTTAAACTTCCTTAGTACAGCTCATCTTTAAAAGGAATTTCAGTCTAGTCCAGACCTCATTTTGACAATGTAATGGTATCACATGTATTCTCCTTCACAGCCTTATCACAGTTTTAAGTTTACAATCATTTGAGCAGTAATTTAATAAATATATCTCCCTGGCCAGATTGCTGGGAGAAGAGACCATATTTGGTTTTGCCCATGATTTTGTCTCCATCAGCTAGCAGATTGCATGGCACAGAAATACCAAGTAATAAATATTCCTTGGATGAACACATGTTGTGGCATGTTACATTTGAAACCAAAAAAGTAAGTCTGGATTAGCTTGAGTTTAGGACACTGGGGAGAGAGGACTTCACTGGAAGTGATAGGATGGCAAGATTGTTAGGATCTATAGATTAGGAAAGGCTTTGCATGCCAGACTAAGGAGGATTGACTTCATTATGTAGGCAACAGGGAATGTGAGATTTGTATTTTAGAAAATTGGTTAATAAGCAAACAATTCAGCATGTTCAAATAAGTAGTTAATAACTATTCAATTACTTAAAACAGGCTAATAGTCTTGTGTATGTAAGAAATGGCCTAATCCAGCCCCATGAGAAAACTATGTTTATAATGTGATATGATCAAGTACTGAAGCAAGACTTTGGATTGCACACTGCCAGGTTTTCTAATATATTTATTGCATTGATTGCTCTTCCCAATGAGAAAAAAAAAAATCCAAAAGACTTGCCATTATCTACATTACCATGGTTTTCTTGTACAACTCGATGAGCACAACACTGGTAATGGTTTGAGAAGATTCAATATAAGCCTGACAAAATAACATTTAATGTCCATTTAGTAATCCATAGAGAAGACATGACTGAACACAGCATATCACAGTTCATGGGCACTGGCTCAGAATTAGCTGATAGGTGTTGGTAGGTCCTAGTGAGTTAGAGTACCATTCTTTTATTAATTCCTCTCTTCATAGAACTGGTTTGAGAAATAGATCATCCTAGGTATATACCATAACTCTCAGCTAACAGCAAGGCAACAAGTTATAAGCCAACTTTTGTAGAGATCCCAGGAAATCCACATATTCTTGAAAACACACACACACACATATATATATTTATTTATTGAAAGCATATAATATTTCAGAGAAAATTTTAATCACAGAACTGAACATACAAAAATCTCTGCTCTCATGAAGCTTAGATGTGTGAGGTAATGGGGAAAGAAACAAATATATAGTCTAAATATATAATATATCAGATGCTAATACAACAGGATTAAGAGGGATAGGACCAGTTACTTTGGCAGGAATGGTACAACCTGAACTTTTAAATAGGGTGGTCAGGATGGACTTTGACATGCAGACTTGAAGAGATGAGTCAGCAAGCAGCAATGCATCTATCAAGGAAGAACATTCCAAACAGAGAGAACAGCCAACATAAACCCTGCAAAGTGGGCAAACGAATGTCCACATATGAAGAAAGAAGAGGAGGAAGCCCCTGTGACTAGAACACTGGAGCTGGAGTTGTAAGAATAGTCAGAGGAAGAAGAGAGGTCTTATCATATAGAACCTGGCATGGAACTGTAAGGATTTGGAGCTTTTCCCCTGAGTGAGAGGGGAAGCCATTTGAAAGTGCTGAGCAGGAGGAAAGCTGTCAGACATCAGTTTTAAAAGAATCACTCTGTTTGTTGCACTGAAAATAGTCTATAGGGCACAAAGGCAGACACTGAAGACTAACAAGGAGCTAGTCTATAACCAAGTTGATGGACAAGAGATGACATTTGACTTGGATGAAGGTGTATTAGCAGGGAAAGTGGCTGGATTCTGGATATATGTTGACACAGAACTATATTGATAGACTGGAAGTTGGTTATGGGAAAAGAAAGGGAGTTGGAGTCAAGGATTTTGTCCTTAACAACTGGAAGAATAAAGCTGCAAATTATTGAAAAGGGAGAGACAAGTAGAAGAACAGGGCCAGAGAGGAAAAGTAAGATAGGCAGTTCTAATGCTGATACACATCTGCCACATCAACCTTCATCACACAAGATGACAATGTAATTTTCTTTACTAGTTAAGGATCTCATATGGTTAACTTCCCACATATCACACTAAAAATAAGCATCTATGCACTTATTAGGATATTTTACTTGAACTTTTATTTGAAATCCTATTTTTAATTTCTTTCATCAGATAATTTCTTTCATCCTAAATTTAAAACATTTGCTATATTTGGAGTTATGTTAAATATGGCTCTATAATTCTATTGGAGGGATTGACAATGGAATTTGTGTCATGCTGAAAGAAATTTATATGCATGATTTAGAAGCTATAATAAAAAAATTTTAATTTTCCCCATAAAAACTGTGGTTAAATTTGCCTAGAAATAGGTCATTTACATTTTAATACCAATGTTTTCCCTCAGATGCAGTCCACTCATTTTCATAGAGCAGATAACTTGCTCATCTTCAGACAATGACTGGCCTTGCCATAAATGTATTCATGTTATTTATCCCCATACACTGGGTTAATTCGCACAATAATTATAAACAATTATAGATTAGTTTGAATACAATATTTCTCATGAACCCGATTAATTAAAAGGGGTCAGCATCTGAATGGTCCTCAGAAATAGGTACAGGTGAAAGAATACCAAGCTTCCTGATTCAGAACAACCCACTGCTGACTCTTATTTTTAATTGGGTAAATAAGAAGAGTAACAATATATCCCATAAGAAGGGCAGCAATATATCTCAGATATAACCAATTCCACATCAGAAGAATTTAAGATCCATAGCTCCAAATCACATTTGATTTAGTGATGTTTCTAATTCCTGTCAAAATACTACTTAGAGTATTCTATAATAATGTATATTTACTAGAAACAAATATAGCATGTAAAATTCATGACCATTTTAATGGTAATTCAAGTTACCCAGATCAATGTCAAAACTAAGCACTGAGGTGGTGCCCAAATAATACTAAAGCCTGTGACTCTAACCCAAGCCATCAGTCAGGACAACATGTCATGGTTTAAAAGCTTTGTGTAATCACAGAATGTGAAATGTAGGGTTTGCAAGTCTACACTAAGCAAAATTGTAACTGGGCCTTTCCAATGTCTAAGGCAGTTCTCAATGAGGATTATTACCAGGGGGAAAGTCTGCTGGAAAAAAGAGATAAAGAGAACGAAAAATGTACCTTGAAAAAGCCACCCTGGTGATTCTGATGGGCAACCCCAAACCCTCAACTTCACTCTTCAGGTGAGAGCTATTTGATTTTAAAGGGCTTAAAAAAAATAAAATCCCCCTTCCCCACCTGAGTTCTGAACTCAATGGAATATAAGACCAACAAATAAGATAGATGGGAGACCAAAACTCACCTTTACTATTGATAGAGCTGAAAATGTCAAATGTGGCTGATATCTGTGAGCAAATGGGCTTCCTGATACTGATCCAGAAATGGATGTACTAAACTGTTAGGCACTAAAAGCACTGGAACAATCTGAGACACCTCTTGAGCAGGGCTTTTGACACTAAGCTTAGTGCATGGGAGGGGCTGAAAGCACTCAAGAGCAGACCTTGTTTCTCCTTCCAATTACTCCAAGCAGAAAAGTCACTCCACTTCCCTGAGGAGGAGTGGTGGGAGGGAAAAAACTGAAAGGAAGTGGGCGGAGAGAGAAGACACCATTAAGACCACTGAAAACCCAGCAGAAGAACAATAAACACTGTGAGATTATATTGTAACTAAAATACAATTGAATATGATTTTTGAGGCTGACAGTAAAATAGGAAGGGGCATTACTGTCAAATCTGACAAAAAATAAAAGTGGATACCTAGGCATTGTCTAGTTCTCCTTGGTAAACTAGTAAAATTTCTAGACTATGTCATTCCTGGCAATAAATTTGAATTACCCAGTTAAAGGATTTGTTAGTGTCTATTCATGCATTTAAGCTATTCTTATATAATTGGGAGATAATAGGTGATTTATTATTGTTCTAGGTATTGGGCTAACATAACCAAAAAAATCTAAATTTTACAATGCTGCTAAACTTTTTTCTTCTCTCCTTACCTGCCAGTACAGTTTTGAGGCTGGTACTTTGGCATATTTGAGTTTCCAAACACTGTATTCTATGCTGCTTCTGCTAACTACTGGCTCTGCTTTAAGCACAATGAAATGAGCCAAACAGTGACTTTTGACACTTTGTAGATTGTCAGACAAGTGGGGTAATTGAAATCCCATTGGTTTCTAATTGTTGTATCAAAGTAGCTATAACATAAAAACACAACAATTTTTGAGTGAGGTCTTTTGACAGAAGTTTTTTTCTTCCATATTAGAATGCATTCATATGGAATTTTTCACAAGACACATTGATCAAAAAGGATTAAAACTATGCTCTGATGTATAATTTAGATCTGCACTGTCCAATATGGTAGTCAATAACCACATGACTAAAGTTAAGTTAATAAAAATCAAACAAAATTAAATTATTTCCTCAGTTCTCCTAGCCTCATTTCAAGAGCTCAAAGGACAAATGTGTTTAGCAACTACCCTATCAACTAGCACAAGTATGGAATATACTCCCCAATGAAGAGAATTCTATTGGACAATGCTGATTTCAGAGCATTGCTGTTGAAATAACCTTATTGTTAAAGAACTAGATTGAAGGAATTCAACTCTTTAGACTCCAAATGAGTTAAATATTGGCATATAAAGTGAAGAGTGTACAGAATTTGGTGAACCTATTGAATGATATAGTGTTTCTAACATTATTTAAATTTCTTTAGTCCTTTTTAAAAGAGGAAATGATAAACTTGCATAGGCCTATCAATATCTCCACTCATAAAAAAATTTTCTGACCAAATCCATTAGACATCTATAATTTCTATACCTCATAATTACTTTCTATGTTGAGTCTCATCTAAGACAGTTGCTTTATGGGTGACTTGAAAAATATAAATGCTGTGGAGTTGTTGGTAAAGTAACTTGATTTCTACAAATTTCATTTTGACTCAAATCATTTAATAGATTTTTGTAGTTATTGTTTATTTCTTTAGTCAGATGCATTTATTTATAGATTTGCATGTAACATACTAAATGTACACTAAATACTGTTCAGAGACAAAGATGAAGATAACACTAGCTAGAGGAAGAACAATGCAATTCAGAGGAGTGATCATCACTTATGAAGCATATACAAATGAGTGGATTAGTACAAGATTTATATCAAAATAATGTCAGCAACTGGAAAGAGACTACAGAGCATTCTATATAAAAACTTTTAATATAAATTTAATCTTAGATTCTGAATTCGACAGAGTTCAGAAATTTTTATTTTCCTAGGTAAATCCTATCAGACTTCAATAGAGATGAAAACAATCAAACCTAGAGCAATTTTGACAAAACATAAACCAATTATTATTGTTAATTTCAAAAAGACATAAACACAAAGTGTACTTGGTTGGGATGTTTCTTCTCAATTAAAATTCTCCACTTAAACCATTTCTTAAATGTGATTCTGATACCTGTAAAACAGTAGTATCCATGTGAATTTCAAACGAATTAGTAGGCATTCACCTCTGCACCTCTGTGTTGCTCTGTTCCTTTTGCCAAGAGTCCATCTGTCAGCATCTTCCTCTCTATCAAGAGCCCACCCGCTGTCCAGGTCTGTGTGAAAGCCAGCTTTATCAGGATGTTTTCACCAATCACCCCCTGAAAGCAAGCCATCCTTCCTCAAGACTTTCTGCAACTCTCCATTTGTATTTCCTTGCTGTAACATAAGCTATGCTAAAGTACTGTTGCAGGTAGGTACTCCATCTTGTTCAACTTTGCAATATTTCTAAATGCTGAACACAATATTACATTTTATCTTCTTTTTATTTGTATTTCGACAACTGCTATTCCAATACTTTGAACTGGCCACAAAATTTAAAAAGCTCTTAACTTGGAGCATGAAGTAATGAGCTTTAATAAAAGAAAATCTGCCAGGATCAGCCAAAAAAAGAAATGCAGCTTTGGGCTCAGGCAGGATTCAGTTTAAATTCTAGTACCATCACTTACTAAACTTCGGGGCTTTCCAACCTTTCTATTAACAGCACTCACAGAAAATAACCACATCTTTAAGGCATATAGGAAGGAGCTAAAAAGTATTTCCTGGTAGAGAGAGGAGACCCATCTTGGGGATCTAGATTCCCTAAGCCTATATTTGTAGGTCCAAAAGCTCAAAGAATCTTATCACACCTGTAGCCTGCTGTGCCAAAGCCCTGGGCTACTGTTCTCTGAGTTATGGTTTTTTTAATTATTACTATTTTTTTTAATTAGAGAAGTTGTAGGTTTACAGAAAATTCATGTAAAAATAGAGCACTTACATATACCCTCCTACTACTGATACTTTCCATTAGTATGGTAGCTTTGTTAAAATTGATGAAAGAATATTAATTTAGCATCATAAAGTATAGTACATAGTTTACATTAAGTATATTTTTCCATAAACTGCAATATTATTAACACCTTGTATTAGTGTAATATATTTGTTACAATTCATGAAAGAACATTCTAAGACTTGTACTATTAACCCCACTCCATCATCCACAACAGGGTTCACTGTGTTATATAGCCCCATATTTTATTTCTAACTTTCATTCCAGTAACATACATGACTTAGAAATTCCCCTCTTCAACTCATTCTCATACATTATTCATCACTGTTTATTTCATCCACAATAATGTGCTACCATCACCACCATCCATTTTCAAACCTTTCCAATCAACCTAAATAGAATTTCTGTACAAATTAAGCATCAACTCCCCATTCTCTACTCCCAATCTATCCCCTGGTAACCTACATTCTAGATTCAGACTCTATTAGTTTGCTTATAATAATTATTTCATATAAGTGAGATCATACAATATTTGTCCTTTTGTATCTAGCTTTTTTCACTCAGCATGTTTTCAAGGTTCTTCCATGTTCTCTCATGCATCAGGTCTCCACTCCTTTTTACAGCTGAACGGTATTCCATTGTGTGTGTGTGTATGGGTGCGTATCACATTTTGCTTATCCATTCCTTGATTAGTGGACACTTGGGTTGCTTCCAACTTTTGGCAATTGTGAATAATGCTGCTGTAAACACTAGTGTGCAATTATCTGTTCAGATCCCTGCAATTCTTCTAGTTATATACCTAGTAGCAGGATTGCCGAGTCATATGGTATTTCTATACTTAACTTCCCTGAAACTGTCTACAACAGTAACTGCACCATTTCATTCCCACCAGCAATGAATGAGTGTTCTTATTTCTCCACATCCTCTCCAATACTTGTAGTTATCTGGTTTTTTTAAATAGTAGCCATCTTAGTGGGTGTGAAATGATAGCTCACTGTGGTTTTGATTTGCATTTTCCTAATAACTAGTGATGTTAAACATTTTTTCATGTGCTTTTTAGCCATTTTCCTCTTTGTAGAAATGTCTATTCAAGTCTTTTTTTAAAACCCATTTTTTAAAAATTGGGTTGTTTGTCTTTTTATACTTCAGTTGCAGGATGTCTTTATATATTCTGGCCATTTAACTCTAATCAGATATGTGGTTTTCAAGTATTTCCTCCCATTAAGCAGGCTGTCTTTCACTTTTATGATAAAGTCCTTTGATGCACAAAACTTTTTAATTTTGAGGAGGTCCCATTTATCTATTTTTTCTTTCATTGGTTATGCTTTGGGTGTAAAGTCTAAAAACCGTTTGCCTAACACAAGATCCTGAAGACGCTTTTCTACATTTTCTTTTCGGAGTTTTATGGTCCCGGCTCTTATATTTAGCTCTCTCAGCCATTTTCAGATAATTTTTGTATATGGTCTGAGGCAGTTTGATATTATTTGTGAATTCCAAAAAGAGATACTGATTATGTTTGTAAACTGGCCTGTTTCTCTGGGCATGATGATACCCCTTTGATTGTATTAAATTCAGGGGTTTCACTTTTACTTTATTAAATCAAGATTAGGCTATTCAGGATCCCTTACCGTTCCAAATAAATTTGATAATTGGCTCTTCCATTTCTGCAAAACAGGCTGTAGGAATTTTGATTGGGATTGCTTGAATCTGTAAGTCATTTGGGGTAGAATTTATATATTTATATGTTTTTTAATCTTCCAATCTATAAATACGGAACGTCATTCAATTTATTTAGGTCTTCTTTGATTATTTTTTGCAAAGTTTTCTAGTTTTCTGCATACAAGTCCTTTTCATCCTTGGTTAAACTTATTCCTAGATATTTGATTCTTTTAGTTGCTAATGTCAATGGAATTTTTTTTCTTGATTTCCTCCTCAGAATGCTCATTACTAGTGTATAGAAACACTACCAATTTTTTTTGTGTGTGGGGGGGTAAAAATCAAATTTTTCACAATACATACCAATATTTATAAAATGATATATAAATATATATGCATATATATGCATTTGCTTACAAAAATGTGTATATATATATATATATATATATATTTTTTTTTTTTTTAAAGGTGCTTAGATTACCTAAATATTACACAGAAATTACAGGGATTCCCATGTTCCCCACCTCCCACCCTCTCACAACATCCCACACAAACATCCTTCATCAATGTGAAGCTACAGTGATCAAAACTGTGTGGTATTGGCACAAGGATAGACCTACTGACCAATGGGACCGAATTGAGAGTTCTGATAGAGATCCTCACATATACAGTCATCTGATATTTGACAAGGCCACGAAGCCCACTCAGTTGGGAGAGAATGGCCTCTTTAACAAGTGGTGCTTGGAGAACTGGATATCTATATCCAAAAGAATGAGAGAAGAATACCATCTTACACCTTATACAAAAATCAACTCAAGATGGATCAAAGATCTAAATATAAGAGCCAGGGAAGCGGCTGTGGCTCAATCAGTAGGGCTCCCGTTTACCATATGGGAGGCCCCGGGTTCGGTTCCCGGGGCCTCCTGGTGAAGGCAAGCCCGCCCGCACGGCGTGGTTAGCTGACCCAGCGAGCACAAGGGGGGGGGATAAATGAATAAATAAATAAAATATTTTTAAAAAATAAAAATAAAAATAAATAAATAAATAAATAAATAAATAAATAAAAGAGCCAAAACCATAAAGACCTTAGAAGATAATGTAGGGAAGCATCTACAGGACCTTGTGATAGGAAATGGTTTCATGGACTTCACAGCCAAAGCACGAGCAGCAAGACAAAAAAATAGATAAATGGGATCTCATCAAAATTAAAAATTTCTGCACCTCAAAGGATGTTATTAAGAAAATAAAAAGGCAGCCTACCCAATGGGAGAAAATATTTGGCAACCATATATCTGATAGGAGCCTAATATCCTGCATATATAAAGAAATCTTACACCTTGAAAATAAAAAGACAAACAACCCATTCTAAAAAATGGGCAAGTGACCTGAAAAGACACTTCTCAAAGGAAGAAATACAAATGGCTAAAACACACATGAAAAAATGCTCAACATCGCTTGCTATCAGGGAAATGCAAATCAAAACTATAATGAGATACCATCTTACACCCATCAGAATGGCAGCTATTAAAAAAACACCAAACTCTAAATGTTAGAGAGGATGTGGAGGAATAGGAACCCTCATCCACTGCTGGTGGGACTGTGGTATGGTCCAGCCACTGTGGAGGACAGTTTGGCGGTTCCTCAGAAAACTAACAATAGATCTTCTGTATGATCCAGCAATTCCACTGCTGGGTATATATCCAGAAGAACTGATTTTTGCTTGTTTATCTTGTACCTCACCACTTTGCTGAATTCACTTATTAGGTCTAGTAGCTTAGTTGTCAAAAGTTGGTACTGTCTATATATAGGATCATGCCACCTGTAAATAGTTAAAGCTATGCTCCTTCTTTTCTTATTTTCTTTTTCTTGGCTAACTCCCCTGGATAGAACTTTAGTACAAATGTTGACTAACACTGTTGACAGTGGGCATTCTTGTCTTGTTCCAAATCTTAGACAGAAAGCTTTGAGTTTTCACCACTGAGTATGATGCTATCTATAGGTTTTTCATATATGCCCATTATCATGTTGAGAAAGCTTCCTGCTATTCCTACTCTTCTAAGTTTTTATTTTTAAATCAGGAAAGCATGTTAAATGTGGTCAAATGTCTTTTCTGCATCAATTGAGATGACCATGTGGATTTTACCCTTTGTTTCGTTAATGTGGTGTATTATATTAATTGATTTTCTTATGTTAAAACACCTTTGAATATCTGGGATAAAACCACTTAATCATGGTATATAATTCTTTTCATGTGCTGTTGGATTCTATTTGAAAGAATTTGTTGTAGATTTTTACATCTATATTCATAGTAGATATGTGCCTGTAATTTTCCTTTCTTCTAGTATCTTTTCCTGACTTTGGTATTAGGGTAATGTTGGCCTCATAGAATGAGTTAGGTCATGTTCCTCCCTATTCAATTTTTTGGAAGTGTTTGAGCACGATTGGTATTTTTTCTTAGAATGATTGATAGAAGTCACCTGTGAAGTAATCTACTCCTGGGCCTTTGTTTGTTGGGAGGTTTCTGATGATTGATTTGGTCTCTTTACTTGTTTAGGTCTGCTGATATCTTCTATTTTTTTCTGGAGTCCATGTAGGTTGTTCGTGTGCTTCTAGGAATTTGTCCATTTCACCTAGGTTGTCCAGTTTATTGGCATACAGTTGTTCATAGCATATTCTTGTGATACTTTTTATTTCTGTGTGGTCAGTAAAAACTTCCTCCACTTCACTTCTGATTTTATTTATTTGTGTCTTCTTTTTTTGTCAATCTAGCTAAGAATTTGTCTATTTTATTGATTTTTTCAAAGAACTAATTTTTGGTTTTGTAATTCTCTATTGTTTTTTTTATTCTCAATGACATTTATGTTCTAACCTTTGTTATTTCTTTCCTTCTATTTGTGTTTGAGTTATTTTGCTGTATTTTTCTAGTTCCTCCAGGTGTGCAGTTAGGTCCTTGATTTTAACTTTCTTCTTTTTTAGTGTAAGTGTTTAGGGCTATAAATTTTGCTTTCAGCTCTACCTTTGCTGCATCCTATAAGTTTTGATATGTTGTGTTCTTGTTTTCATTCATCACATTTGTACCATTCAATGGCATATTTACTGATTTCCTTTATAATTTCTTCTTAACCCACTGATTGTTTTAGAGAATGTTATTTAACTTCCATATATTTGTGGATTTTCTAGTACTCTGCCTATTATTGATTTCCGGCTCCATTCCATTATGGTCCAAGAAGATGCTTTGTATAATTTAATCTTTCCAAATTTAATAAGACTTGTTTTGTGACCCAACATATAGTCTATCCTGAAAATTGATGTGCACTTGAGAAGAATGTATATCTTGCTCTTTTGGGGTGTAATGTTCTGTATATGATTGTTATGTCTAGTTAATTTATCAAATTTTTCAAGTTCTCTGTTTCCTTATCGATCTTCTATCTAAATGTTCCATCTGTTGAAGTGAGTGCTGTATTGAAATTTCCAACTATTAATGTAGAGGTGTCTATTTCTTTTTTTTTTTTTAATTTTTAAAAATTTATTTAAGTATATCACTCATACATGAACATACATAAACAATAAGTGTATGGTAATAGTTGTGAACTTACAAAACAAACATACATAACATCACACAGGGCTCTGATAATTCACCCTACCACCAAAACCTTGCATTGTTGTGAAACATTAGACATACCATACTGAACGCGCCCGATCTCGTCTGATCTCGGAAGCTAAGCAGGGTCGGGCCTGGTTAGTACTTGGATGGGAGGTGTCTATTTCTACATTCAGCTTTGCCAGTGTTTGCTTCATGTATTTTTTGATTCTTTGGTTAGATACATATATGATTAGTATTTGTTCTTATTGGATGGCCCCTTTTATTAATAAATCATGTCTTTGTCATTTATAACAGTAGTTGGCTTAAAGTCTATTTTGTCCGATATTAGTATCACTACCTCAGCTTTTTTTTTTGGTTACTATTTGCATGGAATATCTTTTTTTCCATCCTTTCACTTTCAACCTATTAGTGTCTTTGAGTATAAGACAAGTTGCTTGTAAACAACATATAGTTGAATCACGCTTTTTATTCATTCTGCCAATCTGTTTCTTGATTAAGGAGTTTAACCCATTAACATTCAGTGTTATTACTGTAAAAGTAGTACTTACTTCAGGCATCATTTTCTCCTTTGATTTTTATATGTCATATCTTTTTTGTCTCTCTTTTCTTTTTTTTTGCAACCTCCTTTTCTGTATAGTGGATCTTTTTTTTAAATTTATTGAAGTATATCACTCATACATAAACATACATAAACAATAAGTGTATAGTAATACTTGTGAACTTACAAAACAAACATACATAATATCATACAGGGCTCTCATACCTCACCCTACCACCAATACCTTGCATTGTTGTGAAACGTTTTTAATTAATGATTAAAGAGCATCCTCAAAATATTACTACTAACCAAAGTATCTTACATTTGTTGTATTTCCCCCCAACCCAGCGTATTATTATTATTATTATTATTATTATTATTATTATTTCTACTACTACTACTATATCATTTAAACATGAACATGGAAGAACAATAAATATATAGTAAAAGTTGTGAACTTACAAAGCAAACATACATAACATCATAAAGGGGTCCCATCCATCAACCCACCACCAACACCTTGCATTGTTGTGAGACATTTGTTACAAATTATGAAAGAATATTGTCCAAATCTTACTATTAACTATAGCAGTTATCTTACATTTGTTGTATTTTTCACCCAACCCACCATATTATTCTTTTTTAAATATAGTTTTTTGACAGAAGTTGCAAACTTATAAAACAATCGTGCACATGTGCAGAATTCCCATCCAACACCCCTCTATCAACACACCACACCGTGGTAGAACATTTTTGAGATTATGACATATCATCAGACTATTACCAGGTCCACAGTGTACATTTAGAACACTTTTTAAAAATGTGGAACGCTTCACAAATTTGCATGTCATCCTTGCGCAGGGGCCACGCTAATCTTCTCTGTATCATTCCAATTTTATTATATGTGCTGCTGAAGTGAGCACTAGTTGATCTTGATGTATCTGACTGATCCCTTTCTCATTTCTCTTGCAGTATATTTTAAAAATACATTCTTTGTGATTACCCTGGAGTTTATATTTCACAACCAATATCTGTAATCTACTAATTTGAAAACATATCAATTTAGCTTCAATGGCGTTCACGTTTTCTGCTCCCATGTCCCTCTGTTTCCCTCTGTTTTATACTTTGAAGTCCCATTATCAGGAAATATGCCTTTTACTTGTTAAATTGTATTCCAATTCTTATAGGAATTAAAGAGTTGTATATTGAGTTGTATATTATAATTGGGTCTTGCATTTGCCCTTTTAGTTATCCTTACTGACAATCTTCATTTCTTCACAATACTCCAAGCCACTCTTGTCTGTCTTTTCCTTTCAACTGCAAGACTCCCATAAACAATTCTTGTAGGGCATGTCTTTAGTTGACAGACTCTCTCAGTTTCCATTTAACTGTGGATATTTTAAACTCTCTCTTATTTTGAAGGACTGTTTTGCAAGATAAAGAATTTATGGTGGCAGTCTTTCTGTGTCAGTCCCTTAAATATATCATATGACTTCCTTCTCACCCACATGGTTTCTTAAGAGAAATCAACAAATATTCTTATTGAGGATCCCTTGTGTATTAGTCAGCCAAAAGTGGTGCTGATGCCAAATACCAGAAGTCTGGTGGCTTTATAAAGGGTATTTATTTGGGGTAGAAGCTTACAGTTACCAGGCCATAAGCACAAGTTATTTCCCTCACCAAAGTCTGTTGTTACATTTTGGAGCAAGATGGCTGCCAACGTCTGCAATGGTTCAGGCATCCTGGGTTCCTCTCTTCTTAAGGTTCATTCCTCTCTGGGCTCAGCTGTTTTTTCTACAAGGCCAGCTGTAGACTATCAGGCAAATGGCTTGTCTCTCTTCCCGGGGCCTCTGCCTCTAATGGAGCCTTCTCTCCTTCCTCATGTATCTGCTTCTCTGTGTGTTTACTTCCCAGTGCTCCAGTATCAAAACTCCAACCTCCCTTCTCTGCAGTGCAGTTTCTCTTTGAATCCCTGCCCACCAAGGGGGTGGGGACTCACCATCCTACTGACGTGGCCCAATCAAAGCCTTAATCATTATTTAATCAAGTAAAAGTGAGACCTCTGAATCCAATATAATCTAATATGCCCAGAGAAACAAACCACTTTACAAACATAATCCAATATCTATTTTTGGAATTCATAAATAATGCCAAACTGCTATACCCTGCAAATGATGAATTGCTCTTCTGTTGCTGCTTTCAGAATTCTCTCTATCTTTGACATTTGACAATTTGATCAGCATGTGTTTCAGGGTAGGTCTATTAGAGTTTATTTGGTTTGGAGTACATTGTATTTCTTGGACATGTATATTTATGTCTCATAAGAGCTGGAAATTTTTCAGCCATTATTTCTTCAGATATTCTTTCTGTCCTTATTCCTTTCTCTTCACCTTCTAGAACACCCATTATGTGTATGTTTGTGAGCTTCATGATCTCACTCAAATCCAAGACACTGCTCAATTTTTCTACTCTTTTCACTATCTGTTCTTCTGACTGTATGATTTTGATTGTCCTGTCTTCTAGTTCACTGACTCTTCTGCCTTTTCAAATCCGGTTTTGTATGTCTCTACTGTATTTTTAATCTCAACTGTTGTGCCTTTCTTCCCTGTAATTTCTGTTATGTTTCTTTTCATACTTTCAAATTCATCTTTATGCTCACACATTGTCTTTTTAATACCCTTTAGCTCTTTATTTGTATTTTCCTTCATCTTGAATTGATTTAGGAGATTTGTTTGGACATCTTTCATTAGTTGGTTCAAACTTCTGAGTCTCTTCTGGTTTTAATTTGTTCCCTTGACTGAATCATATCTCCTGTTTCTTAGTATGCCTTGTAATTTTTTTGCTGATGTCTAGGTGTCTGATTATCTTTATGTTTTAACTCTGAAGGTCTATTTCTCCCTCTTGTGTAGGGTTTTATTGTTGATTGGCTCTGTGTTAAGTTTCTTCTTTGATGCTTGCTTCAAATTATTTTAGACATTTAGAATTAGCCTTTATTTAATGTTCAGACTTTCTTAGCTCTTCTTCATCTGATTCTTGTCCTGGGTATGCTGATCAATTTTTTAGATTGCACTTTGTGTGCAATTATTTCTCCAGGAGAAAGCTTCCTTTCCTCTGTTGCTTCTCTGGGAGTCTTGATCTATTCTGTTTCATTTTATGCAGAATTTTCTCCCCAGCTCCTATGATTTGTTTAAATTCTCTCTCTCCCTCAGTGCCCAATTTTCCTTACATTTTTCACCTCTGGAACCTGTCCTTTTTAACAGCAGTTCAGTTTAACCCCCTCCCCACCCCAAGGAGCCAGATGGAAGGAATTCAGAAAGGTGGGTCATTCCAGAAAAGTCTGTTTTTCCATTTAGGTGGTCCAGCCACTAGTGACTAGATTGCGTTCTTGCCAGCCTTTCTATCACAGTCTCTTTCCCCCATGCTAAAGGGGCCCTGTTTTATGTAGCACTCCCCAGGAGTTTGTGTTCCACCCTGGGTGTCTGTGGACTTGGGTCCTTGTGTCTGGATATGTGTGATGCTCTAATTCACTGCTGTGAATGGGCCTATAGTCTGTCTGCAGTGGAAGGGACTTGGGCTGCTGCCTCTGAGTGACTCACAAGCTGCATGGGACCAAGTGTGGGGGAAAAAGAATGGGAACAGACCCGGTGGGTCTGAGACAGAAATTTCCTACCCAATATTGTTCTTTTTCTTCATTACAGCATTTGTAGAACCCTTCTTCAGTCTCTACTATCCTCCAGAGTTCTAAGCAAGTGGGATTTGTCCTTTTATACACTACATCTATGGAGAGGATTTTTCGGATGTCTTACATTGGCATGTTGATGATGTCCTGGGTTTTATTGCTTGTGATGAATGATATACTAATATCTCTGAGCCTTAGTTTATTAATTCGAAATGTATGTAGCAATACTTTTCTTATTTCCTGTACAAAGATTGCTGAGATGATTGGAACCAATATATATAAAGGTTCTATGCTTGTGTTAAATATTAAGTAAACATCCCTAAATTGTGCCTAATAACTTTTGTAGCTAATATTCAAAATATAAATCACATGAATAAAAACTTCACTCCTCATGGGAGACTTATATATCATCACTATGAAACAGGCTGCCAAAGAAAGACTAATTGATTGGTTTCTTAATAAATACTCAAATAGCAGTAAGCAAATTAAAGTTAATGCTAAAATTTCAATGGTTAAATCAAAGGATTCTATAAAACCAGAGATCAAGTTAAGAGGAGAAGTAGCCATGTATCAGTGCTCTATTTTTATTCAGGATGTGTATGAGAAGGTGGTTAAAAGTCACAGTGAAATTCTGCTCTAGTTTTTAGCTGGCAGAGATGGAATCTCAGAATGACAAGGCCAGAGAGTCTCTCAAGAGATCACATAGCACAACTTCTAGATGAGGAGTTTCTTCTCTCTACTCACAGGTCAAGCATAAGGGGCTACATTGCCCTTTTCAAGCCTGGTACTGACATTTAAAAAGGCTGTCAATTTTATGGTTTGTTTCTTTTGACAATACAGTTATATGAACACTTTTCTCCATATAATGTTTGAACAGGTTTTCAACACTGATCCTAAATGTAATTGCAATTTAATGTATTAATTTGTTAACCACAGCTGCTCCACTCTCAATGGTGAAGCATGATTGACCTACAGACTGATCTGTTGCTGTTCTCATCATAGTATACTGCCATCTACTTGATTCTGCTGGACCAAACCTTATCTTGACTACAAAAAAAAAGCCTCGACAAAAGCATCCCAGGAAGTTCTGTGCTTGATGTTTATACAGCCCTTGATTTAATGATGATTTTTGAGATCTAGAGTTAAATTTTGAAGGATGGAAATTTAGATTTAACAGTGCATATATAAAGAAAACCAAGGCACTGAATAGATGCCAAACTTCAGTAAAATGAATGAATCATCAAGAAGCTACGAGCAATATAATGTTTTATCAAGCTATTAATCATTGTTTCTGATTCAAGAAGATATTAATAAAACTCTGAGTTTTAAAAATTAGAACAAACTAGCAGTCAAGATATTGTGGCCTATTCAAGGACATGTGGAACAAAATAATATATAGCAGACTCTAGAGTGATGCTATTAACATATAAAGGTACTGTAAAAAAGCTGTTCATTTGGGGTAAATCTTTGTTAAAAGCAAATTAAACTTATTCTGTGAAGTTAAAGTCTCTAAATATTAAAGGCAACATATTTAGTTCCTGTTTTCCCTATTTATTATACTAAACCTATAAGTGTATACTTTTTTCCCATAAAAGAAATGGAAACATTTATTGATTCTATAGAATGATGTGGTGGAATGAATTATGTACCCCACTTTAGACATGTTCTTGGTCTTGATCTGCATTCCTGTGGGCGAGAACCCCTTGTAAAAAGAATCTCTTGAAGATGTAATTTTTAGTTATGGTGTGGTACAAATGAATGAGGGTGGTTCTTATTTGGACTACTAGAAGCCTTATAAAGCGAAAGCCACGAGGAGGAATCAGAAGTCAATGGAAACAAGAAGGGCTATGTGATGTGAGGCAGGGATTCAAGCCAAGGAAACCTAAGGATTGCAGCAAGCCAGCACTTGGAAGGCTACAGACCCCAGGAAGAAGCAAGCTTCTGGACACAAAATCATGAGCCAATAAATTCCTGTTGCTTAAGCCAATCCATTGTGTGGTTTGTTTTAGCAGCAAAGAAACTAAGACTAATAATAAAAAGAAGAAAAATCTTTCTTTGATTTGACTTATAAATTCTTAAATAATAAAGATCAGATTATATTTAAGTATATTTCCTTTAATCATAGGCATATTTTTCATGCTTAAAAATGCACTTACTCCTTCTTCAAATAATGATGAGCAGGCAGGAGAACTTAATTACTTCACATCTAGTTGTGCCATAAACTTGGCCTCAAACATTCTATATTTTCATACTTCTAAATTTTAAGATTAACATATACACATGATGCTATAAAGTGTCAAAAAATTTGTATAAGGAATAAGAATCTGGTTGCCATCTTACAGCTTGCATGCAGGATAAAACTTCGAGAAAAGAATGAAGCAATTAGCTGTGCTTTCAAGTCTTTTGAATTGCAAACCAGACTTTCCCCAGGCAGTACATTATTGGATATTTGTGTTCACTGTGACTAGGTCAGGCTGGCTGAAGTGCATCATCACTCTTACTGACACAATGTGAAGCATTCACCCACTTCTTTTAACCTGAAGCCCAAGAAAGACTGTAATTCCTGAGCATCCCCAACACAGAAAATTAGATTCAGTCATTTACCTCTAACTACTTTAATGAAACAAAGATTTGAAGATTATTTAAGTGGAGCAAATCCTTTGAAATCTTGGTCACCTTCCTTACTACTTGCCAAATTCAATGATCTTATTTTTATTTGCATCCATTTCACATCACCGACCACTCTCAATAACCTCCAACCAACTTTTCCACCACTCCTACCCCGGTATTATAAGAACTTTTTTTCCTTTTTGTCCTCAGAGTCTGAAATCCTTTCAGAAATCCCTAAACTCTTTATTAAATACATTTAAGAGCAAGTCTTTAGTCACTTCTTGTCCCTTCTTCCTTCTATCTCACTTTTCTCAATACTCAGACACCCATGGGAGCTCCTGCCCATACCTTATTACTCCCAATTCCATGCTATTCTTTTGACCAGGGGCCCTCTAGCAAACAGCACTTACTTACATGTACGATACTTCAAAACAAATCAAATTATTATCTTGTCCTTATTTAAGTTATTAGTATAAGTCACCATACACATGAGCACATCTTTAGTGAGTTTCCTGACAGATTCAGAATGTGGGATTAGAGTCAGATCACCTGGATTTAAATTAGTTTTGCCATTTATTAGTTGTGTTGACCGTAGGTGAGTTACTTAACCTCACTGGGGTTTAAATTTCTCATCTGTGTACTGGAACAAATAGTACATAATTATGCTTCATTGTTCGCAGTATTCATTGCTTTCATGTAAAATGATTTTATTTCCACACCATATGGGTATCAGGTTTGGCCATGTGATGACCAAGTGACTTGCCTTGGCCAATAAAATGTGAGAACAGAAATGATGTTGCTGTATTCCATATCTGAACAAAAGATTTAAGGACCAATATTGCAATTGCATTCTGTTCTTTCTGCCACAAAAAGGTCGTCCCAATTTGAGGCTGCTTCTTCTGTCTAGGTTCCCAACGTGAGGAGGACATACAGCAGAGTCATGCCTGAACCACAGCCAGCAAGTACTGTGAATGAGAAATAAGCATTTGTTGATGTAAATCACTGAAATGCTGAGACCGTTACCACAGCATAATCTAGAAAAAAACTATTACATAGGTTTATATTATTACTAATTAAGCTAACATTCATAGTGATAAGCCCTGTGCTTTTAACATAATATATATTTAATATATGTGAGCTATTGTAAAGTAGGCATCATTCCACAGGTATCTGTTTAATTTTCTCGTTCTTCAAAGACCAGAAATGTGTATTTTCTAAATATTAATTCCTGATACACCTAGAAGAGTGGCAGGTACTTGATATATATGTATTAAATAAAATCAAGAGAAAAGGTAACAAAAAGGAGTGAATTGGGGAGAAAGACTAATGACATTGCTCTTTTTATTTCAGCAAATATTTATTGAATATTTAACTGAGTCAGATACAGTGATAAGCATTAAAGAGGCAACTCTAAATAGTACCCAATGAAAGAAAACAGACCAATATGTCAAACCCTCAATATTATTGCAAGTAACAATGAATTTTATTCTTCAAAAACTGAAACTTAGCGGTTACCATAGGTTCCAAGGGTAGGGGGAGGGAAGAAAGAACAGATGAAACTCAGGGCATTGTTAGGGCACTGGAATTGTTCAGCATGATTTTGCAATAATGGATACAGGCCACTTCAAATTTCGTCAAAATCTATAAAAGTGTACGATCCAAAATGTAACCATAATGTAAACTATTGACTGTGGTTAGTAGTGATGCTTCAAATATTTGTAAATCATTTGTAACAAATGTATCATCCACATATAAAATGTTATTAATAGGGAAGAGGGGAATGGGGGAAAGGCTTTGGGTATATAGGAATTCCCTATATTCTTTATGTGACTTTTCTGTATTCTAAAGCTTCTTTGAAGATAAATGAAAAAAAATAAGACACTGGGGGAATATATGGAAGAAAATGTCACTGTGCATACCAGACAACAGATCTTACAGTGATGAAAGATACAATATCTAAAAAAAATTTTATTTCACTTTTTAAAAATTTTTTGTATTTTATTGGTTAGTTTGAAAATTATTATTTCATTTTCTTATTAATTTTATTTGGTTATTTTGTTAGCTTCATTTTTGGAGGAGTTTTGGATGACAGAAAGGCCACAACAGTGGCAGAGGAGGATCACTGGTGCAGGGTGTCAATGATTGAAGGATGCATGGGAAGGGGTTCACCTGGGGCATTCCTCTAAGGCATATGGATATGTTCAAGTGTTCATTGGGCATTGTCTCAGAGGGAGGAAATCCACACAATAACTGAAAGAATACTGAATTCTCATCCTGGGAAGTTCTGCTACATTCTCTAAGAGGACAGTAAGAAACCCCAAGTACAGAGAGGATGCCTTGTGAAGGAACACAGACCATCACGCCAGGCCCTTGATATTGATGACTGTACTTAGGAACCTTTTCTTGTGAAATTAAAACTTAGCCTAGTATTATATACTGCCTAAGAGTTACCTCCTAAAAGCCTCCTTGTTGCTCAAATGTGGCCTCTCTTTAAGTCAAACTCAGCATATAAATACACTACCTTCCCCCTCCCCTCCAGCATGGGACATGACTCCCAGGGTTAAGTCTCCCTGGCACTGAGGGATTATTACCAAGTGCCAACTAGCAATGAATTTTATTCGCTCCTGAGGGGAAAAAAATCTATGCACTTTATCAAATTATAAGGATATAAATAGAGCCAAGGGGTTGGTTCCAGGACCTGAAAATAAATTAATATTCTTATATCCAATCAGTTTTTTTAAAAAGGCTCCAGGCTATGAGACAGAATGTAAACAATTATCCTATGTGCTTCTAATTTTAAATTAAAATTGAGGTCACATTACACTAGTGAAAGTCAAAACCAATTTAGCTCCTTTTATCTCAAACTAGGAAAACATAGACTTGCACTATTCTTCTTTATATGCATTTTAGATAAAACAAAGACTGTATCACATAGAAATAAGGGGGAACATGTGGCAGGCACCATATAACACTGTTTCTAAATGTAGGAGAAGTTGATTTTGTAGGCAGATTTTTATCTTTGCATATATAGATAGTCTATTAGAATTATACCTAAATGGAACCTGCATTTAGACCTGGTGCCACCACTAACCTGACATGTGAAGATACACAAATCACTCAAACTCTCATTTTAAGTTTCCATGTCAGTAGAGTGGGTGTAATTTCACTTGCCCTGACCATCTCATTGGTCCTAAAAATTAAATGATTTTCCCTAGGTTAAGAACTTTAAACCATGTTTCCTGATATCTGCTGTTATTTTTTCACCAACAGGTTACAGTATAGTTGCTTACATGATGTTTTTATTTGCTTTGTAATAATTCTCTTAAAGCACTATATATTCTCTATTAAAATTTGGTGAAACTTATATCAGCATCCAGAGTAGAAATGAACAGTACAGATGATCCCAAACAATGCATAAGCAAAAACAAAAATCATTTTACTTAACTTCAAAGTACAAGATTCACTGCTGCATTGAAAGATTTGTGTAACAATGTTTTACTTGATCTCCCACTGAAATATAGATTGTGCCACCTAATCATATACCACCATCGATGTTCATAATAGTCCCTTAACTGTGATATTACACCAAAGTTACGTTGCATTTTCAAATCTTAAATGTGGTAACTGTGATTTCCAATTATCAAAATTGCTCAATGGCTTTCGGTTATTAAATAAAGTTGGTAATTGAAAATAAAAATAAGTATGAATTATATACAACCATACTTAATATTTCTAAATTCTGTTCCTTCCTCTTCTTTTCTGATGCCTTAAAATAAGCCTCCTTCATTTATTATCTGTATTACTTAAATGTCTTTCTAAACATTTCCCTATGTCTAATCTTACCACTCTCCAAACTATTACTGTACATGACTGCCAGAGTTATCTTTTAAATATGATTATTAACCTTACTGTCATTTTTCTGCTTCATAGCCTTCACTACTGCTTCACAGTTTTCATAATAAAGAAAAAATCCCTGACCTCAACCTCAGGAGACCTCTCTTTAGCCACAGGTTTCATCTCTAACTTTATAAAACTAACTGCAGCTAAGTAAAACCTGGAATCGTTAGCAAGCTGCTTGAAATTTAACCCTTATTCTTTTCTGTATTGCACTTAACTATGACTATTTTGCAGTTAGGTAATTGAATTTAGACACAAACTTATTCTAAAGGAATGAACTCCTTCCTCTGTAGCTCATCAGAAAATGTCGACCTGAGAAGAACAGGTTTCCCTTGATACTCTTGGAGTGTAGGATAAAGCAGGGTTTCTCAAACGTTATGTTGACCCAAATCACCCAAAGGATCTTATCAAAGTGGAGGTCTATTAAGGGAGTCTGTGGTGAGACCTGAGATTCTGCATTTCTGACAAGTTCTCGGGTGATGCTGACACTGCTGGTTCATAGACCATACTCTGAATAGCAAGGGTATAAGAAACACAAGAAGGCACAGCTAGGGTTCCCAGCATTCAGTTTGGATATAAAGCAGTATTCCTGACATATTGATCAGTGGGGGAAAGACAGGATACATACATTTTTCTGAAACAAAATATTCCACAAACACACATACACAAGCATACACAACAAAATTCATTTAGTCACTTAATGTTGAATAAAATGAGTACATCAAAAAGCCCTAAACAATAGCTGTGGGGAGCAAATGGAAACAACTTCTGTAAAAGAGCTCTAAGAAAATGAAAATGATATGTCTATCTACCATTCTATCTATCTATCTATCTATCTATCTATCTATCTATCTATCTATCT
>JAKSZT010053843.1:9600753-9658763 GCA_026826555.1 Tolypeutes matacus | reverse complement strand
TCTATCTATCTATCTATCTATCTATCTATCTATCTATCTATCTATCTATCTCTATCTCTCTTTAGAGAAAGAGATTATTTAGGGCAATAAATAGTTTCCATAGGTTATTTTCATGGTGCTCAAAGTACATTTCAGATTGAAATTTGGGTATCTGTATATGTACATCCATCACAGCTGTATATCTCACACAAACATTCAATTTTGTATGTCAAAGTTTATGTGATACACTCCAGTAAGAGATAATACAAGTTGATAATTCACAAGCTATTCTTTTTTCATGTTTCTTTCTTTAGTCAAAATGTTACTTGTTCTATTCCTATTGAATTATATATGCAATACAAAGACTTTCTTTCTGAAAAGAAACCTCTACTTTCAGATGTCTGAACATTAACAACAAAGCCAGAAAGCCAGGACAATATTCAGGCTCAGGAAAGTCCGGAGGGAAGAACCCTGGCTGCACATCTGCCTCAGGCTGATCTTGAGAGGAGGTTACCTCTCAAGGAGAGCACCAGCTATCACAGAGCCAATTTGCAAAGTCTGTGAAAGGTGTTTAATGCATTGGTTTGTTTGTTCTTCTTAACTCCTGGAACTCAAGGAAATCTCTGTCATATCACTATCTGGGTACAACTTTAAGAAACAGATAGCTCAGGGACCAAATCACATAGATAACACTTTAAAATATTAAAATGTACAGTGTGCAACAAAAAAATTACAAAACAAAGAAACAGGAGATGAGGGCCCATTCAAGGAATAAGATAAAAATCCAGAAACAAATAAGAGAAGACTTTGGACATACTGGACAAAGACTTTTTAAAAAATGATCTTCAATAACCTCAAGAAGATAAAGGAAAATACAGAGAAAGAACTAAAGGATATTAGGAAAACATATTGTTAAATGAGTTAACAATATGAAAATCTCAAGAAAGAGAGAAAATTTAAAAAGGAAACAAACAGAAATATTAGATTTGAAGACCATAATAACTGAAATGAAAAACTCCCCAGAGGTTTTCACAGCAGATTGCAGTTGGCAGAAGAAAGAATCAGTGAACAAAGACAAGACATTTGAAATCAATGCTGAGGAGCAGAAAAAAAAAAAGTGGACAGAGTCTAAGTGACCTGTGGGACACCATCAAGTATACCAATATATGCATTGGTAGGGAGTCCCAAAAGGAAAAAAAGGGAGAAAGGAGCAGAAGCAAAATTCAAATAAATAAAGGCAAAACACCACTGTTATGGTGCTTGTGGACACCTCTGTTCTCATCTGCTCCCCCTAAGTCTAAGCAGATGACCTCATTGCTCATTTCACTAGGAAAATAGAAACCATCATATGAGTACTTCCTCAATTTGCAACCACCAAACCTAAATACCTACTCCTATCCACATCCTCTCCACTCTCCTTCTGGTTTACACCAGGGATCCTCTCTCTCATCTGCCTAATGCTAATTCTCTCCACCTGAATTCTAGACCATATCCATGCACCAACATACACACACACACACACTACCATCTCCATTTTCCCTGGAATCTGATTGAATATAGTGTAAGCTTATTAACCTATATTTTCAACCTTTCCCTCCCCACTGATTCATTCCCATTACTATTTTAAAATGCTTAATTTTCACCCATCTTTTAAAACAAAAACAAAATAAGAACAAAAACAAAACTCTGTCGCCACGTACCCTTTTAGCCTATTCTATCTCATCCCAGCACAGCCAAATTTCTTCATCAAGTTATCCATAATGAATAGCTATATTTCCTCCCATTCATGTCAGCCTGATTTTTGCCCCACCACTCAAGAGAATTTTAATAGAAATGTTAAATGAGATAATGCTCTTGAAATGTAAAGTTCAATAAATGTAATTAATAACATGCTCCTGGGAAACCTTCACTGAGCCCAGAAATCTGTTTAGGATTAGTGTCCTACCAGCTCCCCTGTTCCCTCTATTGTTGTTATCATTGTCCCCATCACATGGATGGTTATTTCCTTTTTATTTTCCTGTATCCCCTACTATACTGAACAGGGTCAGCACCATATTTGTTTTCCTGAAATCATATTGCATTCCTAAAATCTGGCACAGAGACAAGCCTATAACACCAGGTAAGCACTAGTTCAGTAAAAGAGTGGGGACTTCAGATTTATAAGCAAATCTTTCTGACTGCATAGGCTATGCACTTTTTGAAGCACCACACTGCTTCCTAGAAGAATGATAATCATAGTGTGTATGTTTGCCTGTGTGTGTATATGTGTGTATACAGTCTAAACTATTCAGGACTAATTTTTAAGGTTAAGTTTAAATTTTATTTTTAATTGAGAATGCTAGTTTAGGTTGTAAACATTTTAGTAAATGTAAAATATAAATAATTTTATACTTAAATTCTTGACAAATCACTAAATGGGCATATAAAAAGAAATATCAGATTTTTAGTTTGAAGAAGAGAATTCTCACATATTCTGATATATTGCTGTCACAGTAATAATTTCCACAGTGAACTGTATTGTACATTTTGCTTATTTTAGAACTATTGAGTGAAAGCTGCAGAATTCTGCAGATGACACAAATCCTAGGGTAAATATACCTTAAACATAAGGCAGCTCCTTTTCCCTGGATCTATTTGTTACCCCAATCACTTTCAAAGGTACATTATGTAAGTTAGTTACAGACTCCTATCAACCCCTAAGCTTTTGTAACCTGAGAGTTGGTGAAAACCTTAACAGGGTAAATATTGTTTGTTTATATGAGAAACTCCATATGTTGAAACACTGTTAAGGTGAAAGGTTTGAAAAATGAATTATTTCTCCTTTCCTAAGATGAAGTACAAAGAAACATCTATCTAACCAATAAATGGATCCTTTAAGAAAGAAAATAAGGTACATGTCTTTTGGATTGTAATTTGGAAAAATATTTGTAGACTTTGACCCAGTAATCCTCCCTTTGGAAATTCACTTTTAGAAATATTCTGAAAGCAGAAAAAGCCAAATGCACAAAGATATTTATTGTAGTATTCCTTAAAATAGAGAGAAAAAAGTAGAAACTATTCAAAACAAAGAATAACATTAGTATATTATGCTAGGTCATATGCACTCCTTAAAATTAAAATTATAAATATATCATAAGCATTTTTCATGTTGCCATATAATGTCCAATAAAAGTAGATTTTATCAGTATTGATTGCAGTTAACTGGAAATTATATATTCTTAACAATAAGGAGTGGAAAAGAACATGGATAAGTGAAAGCTCTTTATTTATTAGTTATATACTTGTGAATGCTTACTTTTTAATAAATTCTGTGAAACATGTGCATTTTTTGTAACATTTGTCCATTAAAAAGTTCCCTAAATGCAAAACTCAGTTCTAGAATTTTCTTAATATTACCTGTTAGGAAAAAAAATGGGTGGTGCCTGATCTCCAGTAGACAAACTTTTTTAAAAAACTTTTATAAGTTATGTTTTGGCCTCTATATTTTTTTAAAATAAAAATGATCCTTTCTGAATTTCATATGCCTGAACAATAAACTTTAGTTAGAAAAACTGATTTCAACACTATTCAGACTTCATGAGTTACTGATCCACAGTTTTTGACACATGAATAAAATATTTCTATATTTTGATTTCGTTACAAATGAAGAATATGTAGGAATCTAGATAATGCTTATATTTCTCAGATTCTTCCATCTAAGTTATTATTAGGTACAAGTTCTTTAAATCAATCATTTTCAAAAGAAGTCATTAATATGACAGAAATATGAATTCAAGAGCAAATTCTGGGACATACACCTATCAATTCTAGTACTAACTTATGTTCATATATAAGGGGCAGAAGAGCCATGTGTAGGGAACCACAACTGAGTCCAACTCTGTCACACTGGAAAGAATAAATTCCAAAGTAGGGCCCACCGGCAGGGTGCCAAACTCCTTAGCTGTCTGCCTTGCCTATGGTGTCTGGATGCCTCCAGAGGCCTCAGGAGCCCCACTATTTGAGGTAGTATCTACTTTGGCAGTCAGTGAGATCCTGCTGAAACGTGCATAAGAGTAACCTCTGGAATGACTTTCCGACTCACTTTTAAGTTTCTTAGCCATATAAATTCATTTGTCTATGCCCTTTCCCCTTTTTGGTCAAGGTCTTTTTCCAGTTGCATTGCTAGTTGGTTCTTAAATCTTTGGGCTGTCCATGTGCCAGTTGGGTCCTGAATCTCAACAGACTTGGAACACCTACTCTCCAGTTCATTGGACTCACCCAGGACAACTAACAAGGAGATGATGACTGACAATGAGCATCTCTAGGAACAGAGAGAGTCCACAACTGCAAGCAAGAAAGTCTCATCCATCTGCCCCATGGAATCTAAGCCCCCTCTCAACTGGAGGTAGAGTGGGCATCACCATCACAGAATCCTCAGGATTGGGGAATGGACAGTGGAGTAGAGTAGACTTACAGTTGTTCTACTGTAGACTTGTTGTGATCCTAGCAATGGAAGAATATTTACCATGGATGTGGAGGCAGTGGCCATTGCAGGTTCTGAGGGGAGCAAGAGGGAAAAAACAGGGTAATTTTGGGTCATTTTCAGGTCTTGGGAATTATCCTGAACGACACTGCAATGACAGATACAGGCCATTGTATATCTTGTATTAACTTGCAAAAATATGGGGGAGAGGGTGTAAACTACAATGTAAACTATAGTCCACATTTAGTGGCAATGCTCCAAGGTGTGTTCATCATTTGTGGCAAATGTACCACACTAAAGAAGGATGTTGTTGATGTGGGAAAATGTGGGAAAGCTAGGGAGCAGGGCATATGGGAATCCCCTATATTGTCTGTGTAACATTTATGTAATTTAAGTTTCTTTTAAAAATTAAAATTAAAAAGCATATTTTTTTAAAAAAGCAGACTCGGAAGTCTACTTACTAAACTGTGGGATCTTACGCAAGTTACTTAACATCTTTGTGCCTCAAATTGCTAATATGGATTATTATTACTATGGGCAATAATAATGTCTACCCCATAACGTGGTCATGAGCATTAAATGTGTTTATAGATATAAAGAACTTTGAATAGGAGCAAACACATAGCAAGTATCATATAAATGTTTGCTATTAGTATAATCAAACACTCAAGGTTAATCAGAGCTAGGTTTTATATATATCTTATCCAAAGTACTCATATAATACATGCAAAAATAAGTTTTATGCTGCTTTCCTAAGAGAAAATCCTAAAACTCCTTATCTTGAAGTCTTGACCTTAGACAGGTCACTTATTTCTCTAAGTATCAGGTTCTTCTCTAAGTTTTAGATAGGACTAAATGAGACATAAAACAGAATTCAGTTCAATACAACGCAACTTACTCTCTTCTTAATTTAACATAGTATCTAATATACAGTAGATGGTTTATAGATAATAATAGTTTTTTTTTTGTTTGTTTTTTTTTGGATTAGGCATAATAGTACCAAAAAACAGTTTCTTTAAGGGACAAATAATTTATAGAAAATAACTTCAACAGAACAACTTGACTTAAAAAAATGTCATGAGTTGTCATTATCCCTTAAATATTGAAAATACTCTAATTCCAGAGGGCAAATACCTTTCTAAAAGAATATCACAAACCTCTTCAATGCATTGAAGGGGAGGACTGTGGTCATTAACCGATTTAAATCTATCTTCAGAGAAAACAATTAACCCCCAAAATTCAATGGTCCTTGAAATCAGAAGTGTTAAGGTTTTGTCATCTTTTAAGTCAAAGTTAAGTGCTGATTACCTAATCAAGAAAATCTGTCATATTCCAGCAAGTGTAGGTTTCAGCCAAAGCAGTATATGAAGCATCCAAGGATATTGTAGAAAGGCATTACATTTAAAAACATGGAAATAGGCACAATTTATATGAAGTCTAAGAGAATGAAGTTTAGACACAAAATCTATCGACAAAAAAATATAGGCACTGGCAAATCTTCATTTGAAGTTGCCTTTTTTAAAATTCTCATTGAACAACTAAGAAGCAGTGTAAATTGAAACATTTTTTTTTAAAGCTGCTTAGGGAATAAGGCTTGCCAGTAAAGGACAATAATTTCTAATAACATGGATATTTTATTACTACATCATGATCTTTTCATGGTAAAACAATACTTTCAAGCACTCTGAATGCCACACACTCAAAAACTCTAAAAAAAAGATATTCTCCTAAAGGTATAGCTTGTATTTCAGCAAAAAAATAACAGCACAGAATATTAACCTTAGTATTAAAATAAACAGCTTCAAAATATAACTGGAAAGAAAATACATGAAACTACAATGCAGTCTAATCTTGTCTTCTCTGACTGAAAAGGTAGATAGCTTTTGTTGGTTTCTTGGTTTAAATTAACTATTAGAGCAAAATTCACTAAAACTGTACTAAGGGTAGAGAAAGTACATCAATAGAAAATATCTAGTGTCCAGAATCCAGCATTAATAAAAGAATTTATGTATGTATACAGCCAGCAACTTAAAGCAATTAAAAAATGTATACATTCAATGTGCTAAGCATCATACTAGGTATTGTATGTGTTTTTTCTCATTTCAATATACAAAATAGCCCTCTGAGACCTGATATGATACTCATATTTTATAAATAAGAAAACAAGGTCTCACAAAATATACCTGTATATATGGATATGCATACATATTTGAATGACTGGCCCAATGTCACATGGTTGGCTAGGGGTACAAATAAGATTCAAATCCAAATAATGCCAGCAATTATAATTCTAACTACTAAGAGATGTTGGTTTTATCCATGTGGTTAAGGTAACTACAGTTAAAAATTTTATATAAAGAAATTTCATTTTATAGATAAACTGTTTAAATTTGTTACTAAATTATTTTTTAAAACTTTGGCATATTAATAAAAGAAAATGTATTGACAGAAATATCACCCTTTTTTATTTTTGAGTTCCTTTTGGAATAACATACTTAAATGGTCACAAAATAACTAGCATAAAATATAATTTTAAACAATTTGTTAATAATAATATCTTTTAAAGACTTTAAGGAAATAATTTTGGCAAATTAAAAAATTCCCAAGAGGTCATGTCACTCTTACCTCTAGGAAATCAAAACTGTAAAATTTTGTAAAATTCTGCATAAAAATGTCCTCATGCAGTATATTATGCGAAATATAAACTAGCGTGAAGTCACCACAGAAAATGTTACCCAAATTTTGACTGCAGTATCATTTTTGTTTTAGATAGGGACAGAGTGTCAGATTTCAAATATGATGTATATAACCTTTTTTATTTTAACTTTATTTTGTACATTTAATAATTGAAAACATAAACAATTAAAAACTAAAAAGTAAACACAGATGAATAAATATATACATTTCTCAATTAAATGTAATGGATACATGTAATTTTTTTTTTTTTTTTGAATCAAACAATATATTGTATATAATCTTAAACGCTAGCTCCTCTGATTTCATTGTTCTTCTGAGTGAACTACCATACTAATTGCAAAGCTCTTTTCCAACACTGGCCTTGGCAAAGCAAACAGGAATGCAGCTCAGATTAGATGTCTGTGCGGTTACCCAAGGAGATAAGATGACACAACTCTGATTCATTTGCTTACTGTCTTCTTTTGTCATCATTATTCTCAATCAAATCCTGCTAGGCTTTGAAAATGTGATTATGTTCTTCAAAGCTACACCAAGTCAAAGAAGCTGGATTAATGATGCCTAGCACAAAGAATTTAGATGAAGTCCCTGATACCCAGAGTCAGAAGAACTCACCTATTAAAGGAACTAATGCCAGTAAGTCTGTGTGTATCCACAAAAATGAGCCTATGCATATGGATGTGTGTGCAGGTGCACAATTTTAGATAAAAATATAAAATCCATTTTCTAGTAGAAATTAATGAATTTAATTTGAGGAGTAAGAGCGAGGGGTACAGAGGATTCATGAGAAAATAATAAATCAGAAATCCATTCTACTATGAGAGAGCAACAGCAGTATTTAGAGTGATTTGTAGCACCTCAAACAAAACTTTCTCCATGCTTCCTGGAGGATGGAATCGATCGTGATGCAAACACTAATTAAATGCATAGTGTGAGGCTCTTTGAAATCTGCTAGGTAAGGAGCAGAAATCACAGATTTCCCAAACTATTTTACTTTCAGATTTATTCAGCCTAATTCTACACAATTACTCAGGTGAAAATTCCCGGGGTGGTTCTGGTCTTCTCTTTCTCTCCCACTCCTCACCCACTCTAATACCAAATCCTGTTAGCCTCTACTTTCAAAATACATTGTGAATCTTTGCACTGTATCTTCCCACATCAATTCACATCATCTTTCTCCTTAACTATGGCAAATACTTTCTAACAGATCTCTCCTACTCACCGTCAACCTTATTTTACAGTGTACTTTCCACCGAGCAACTACAGTGATCCTTTTAAAGCCTACAATAGATGATCTCACATCTCTGATCAGATGTGGTCCCCACTGCACTCAGAATATATTCCATTATATTCACAGTGGCCTTCAAGGCTTCAAGATTGACCCCTGGTCACCTTTCTGGGCCTATCTTCTATTACGTTCTCCAGTTCTGTGGAGTAACTTCATATTCCTTCAAATGTATCAGACATATTCCTACATCTAGGATTCTGCACTCAGAAATCCCCCTGAGCCTAGAATGCTCTGAACTATCCTCCTCAAATAATTTAGGTCTCTAATGGAATCTTACTACAGGAAGTCTTCCCTTCCTCTTCCATTGTTATTTCTAGCACTTATCACCTGATATAATATATAGGGGTCTATGCAGGTATAGATATAGATATAGAGATATAAAGGTGGTGTCTATTTCACCCTCACCAGAATTTAAGCTCCATGAGAACAGGTATTTATGTCTTATGAGAATGCCAGTAAATTAAAATTTTGATTAATGAGCATATTCTTTAGGCATACTGCTGCTATCACCATGCAACATTCCTCAATGAACTTTGCACTCAGACCTACTCTGACATAAGCCTGGATAAATCCTTTCTCTTTCCTCTGCCTCCATCTCCAAATACAACTAAGACAGGTATGACTTATTTAAGATTTTGGCTAAGTAATTAACCTTCCTTGCTATCACAATCACTTAGGGTTTCTAGTTTACTTTGATTTTCCCCTCAAACCACTGCAAGTTGAATTCTCTTAAGTCCATTATGACTGCTCTCAGGAAGGTCTAAGGTAATTCTTAGATTTTGAATTAAAAAGTCTATTTTTCAATCTTCTTCTATTTAAAACCTTTATGATATTTCACATTGTATATGCTTCCGTTATTTCTATCTTTCCTGATTCAACTTTTACCACTCTGACTGCTGCTTCTCATTCTCTTCAAGGACCTCTTCCTTCCTCTATCCATGAACAGTTAACATTCCCTAAAACCCCATGCTTGACTTTCTTATGTTCTTGTCCACCCTGTCTGAACAATCTCATATATCTAGACATCTTTGACTTCCATATGTCAAGTACACACTATTTACTCTTCCATTCTAAGCTCTTTAAAAGGCCATGTCCTACTCATTACTGAATCATTGGCTTTTCACACAGGACTTGACAGAGATGAATGGTAACAAATACTGACTGAAAGAATGACAATTCTCAAGTCACTGTATAGCTCTAAGTCAGACTCTCCTTAAGTTTCCAGAACTGTAGGCCTACCTATCAATTAGGTATGCTCACTTGACTTGGAGAGTCTTTGAACATTAAAACATGAGTTTATACTTCCCTATCCCTTCTTCCTCACACCTTAGCTTATACCAAATAGTCCCCTTCTTCAGTATTCTACTTATTGGGAAATGAAATCCATACAAGTCAGATATCTGAGAATCACTTTTACTCTATAACTGAGCATATCCAATTTTCAACTTCTATAGGCTCTTTCTTCTAATTGTCTCTTCAGCAAGACCTCCCTTGATTAATTGACATAATTACCTATATTCATGCCCTTATTTTTTCTCACCAGGTTTACTGCAATGGCTTCCTAACTACCTCCATTTCCTCCAGTTTTAACCAATTAATTTTCTTTATGCATGCTGTGGTAGTTTAAGGTTTTTATGTCACTCAAAAAAATTGTGTACTTGGAGCTAAGCCATTCCTATGGGTGTGAAGCTATTGCTTCATGCTTTTTGATTAGGTTACATCAGTTGGGGTGGGTCTTAAGCCTCTTACTAGAGACCTTTAAAAATGGGATGAATAAGGAGATGCAAACAGAGAGAAAGCCACAGGAGCTGAAGCAAGAAGCTGGAAGCAATGAAACCTGGAAGAGAAGGGAGAGACCAGCAGGCACCACCATGTGTCTTGCCATGTGACAGAGAAGTCCAGGATCACCAGCAGCTAGGGTCTTCAGGGAGAAAGCATCACCTGATGATGCTTTGCTTTGGACTATTTTATGACCTCAGAATTGTAAGCTTTTAAGTTAATTAATCCCCATTGTTAAAGCCAAGCCATTTCCAGTATATGGCATTTCAGGTGTCTAGCAAACTAAAACAGCTGCCTTTTATGTTGTCATTGTTTTTCAAAATAAACTTAATGATATAGGAAGGATTCCTATAGAATTCCTATAAAGCTTATAAATCGAATTTTTAGCATATCACATAAACATGATAAGGACCCCACCTCTTCTTTAGTCATCTTTCCTGCCTCTTCATTGTTTTCCAACCCCTCATATCTATCTGCTCTCCAGTAGTTTTCTCACTTGGGAGTCTCCCAAGGGTCCAGAACCCTAACTCATTGCACATGCTAGTCAATCTGCCTGAATAACCTCTCCCCACTCAATGATATTTATGCTTTTATGAAGACCTGCTCAAACATCATATTTTCTAGGAAGCTCTCCTTTCTCTATGCTATTTTCAAGACTTTTGTGCATTTCTCTAACTGCACAGATCATATGACATGACAGCAGAAGCCCAATAATGGCAAGAGCACTACATCCCAAGTGTACCATTACATATACAGAGCTTAGAATTACTTGTACATAGAAAATATATATCAAATATTTCTTGAGTAAACAAGTTTACAATTACATCTTCCTTACCTAGATAGCTCCTCAGTGGCAAGAAGGGATATTCAGTGAATGAAAAAGAGCAGGTATTCATTTTTTTATGTTTTATTCATTCAACTAAGAAAATGCAAAATTATATGTATGCACTTATACATATGTATGTATCCAATACAAATTATAACTGTCTAATATTATATTTGGTGTTTGGAGTTAAGCCAAGAAGTTTCTAGTCCAGTTAAGGATACAGGTCATTACCTTGATGCATAAATTGCCATATCTAGTCTAAAGGATAGAACTGGTCCCTTTGCCAAGTTTATGCAAGTCTGATTCCAAAGCATGATCAGTTGTTTCTTCACTTATATTATCAACCCTGCCCACTCTGAGGAATTGTAATCCCTGATGCAATGAATGCCTTTAGAGATGTCTCACAATTTCTACTAACTTGACTTTAAGCAAAAATGTGACCATAAAAGGTAAACTAATGAAAATACTTTAACGAGGGACCAAGTGTGAGAGAAAGAGAGAAGGCAGAGAATAACTCCAGTGGAGTAAAGTAATGCCAAAAGGAAGTAGCATTCGAATAAAGAGTTGAGTAATAACTAAATTCAAAAGTCTAGACCAGAGTCAATAGGAATCAATAGAAACACTGGTAAGCAGTGGGTGGCTGTCCTCTAAGAAGACTGATTATTTGGCATTATAAGGTTATAATCCTCTTGTAATACATTTTAAGTTTAACCTTTGGGATAATCCTATTATTTGATATAAAATAAATAGAAAGTTTTACTGTAATTTCTTCATCTCCATGTGTATTAGTTTCTAGGGCTGCCATAACAAATTATCACAAACTAGGTGGCTTAAAACAACAAAAATGTATTCTCTCACAGTTCTGGAAACCAGAAGTGTGAAATCAAGATTTCTGTGGGGTTAGTTCCATCTGGAGGCTGTGAAGGAGAATCCATTCCATGCCATTCTCCTAGCTTCTGGTGGCTGGCAACAATCGCTGATTGCCCTTGGCTTATAGACACCTCACTCCAATCTCTGCCTCCAATGGTAACATCAACTTCTCCTCTGTGTGTTCTTTTCTTCTCTTCTAAGTACACTTTTCATTGGATTTAAGCCCACCTTAAACCCGGATGACTTCATCTAGAGATCCTTAGCATCTTCAAAGACTTCCTTTCCAAACAAGGTCACATTCACCGGTTCTGGGCAGACATACTTTTTGGGGGGCCACCATTCAACACACTACACCATGTAACTTTAGCTAAGGTTCTTGGACACTCCATGCAAAATGCCACATTGGAAATGTAACTTAATTTACCAATCCATTAGTCTAACCAATTTATTTGAAAGAGAAAGAAAAGGGAGGGGAGGAGAGGGAAGTGAAGAATATTACTACTATTTGTAGATGAGAACAAGCTGGAACCCAAGGGGTAAAGTATGTGGGAAAGGTGCTGTAGTGCTTAATTACTTCATTCCAATTCTGATAGGAAAGTAGACTGGGCTAAAATCAGAGAAGAGATTCCTCTCCCAAGGGGAATTTGTTCTTAAAGATTTGGACTACTTTATTTATGAACAGAGAATGGGCTCTGGGGACAGATTGCCTAGATTTGAATTCTAGGTCTGTCATTCATTATCTCCATGACCTTGGGCAGTTTCTTAATTTCTCCCTACTCAGTTCCCCCATCAGTAAACTATTGACTATTTTGGTACCTATTCATTAGACTGTTGTGAGAATTAAATGAATTAATATTCATAAGGCACTTAAAACAGGGCCTGATATATAATAAGTACTACATAAATGTGTGTGCTAAATAAAATACACTTACCTATCATTTTTAAGATAACAGAGTGAACTCAAAAACATGACCTTCCAACAAATGAAAAAAGACAAGTACCTATATCCAGTGGCCATCCAAAGGAGGACCTGGAAAGAGAGTTAACTTTGACATAATTTCCATCAGATTTATCTGAATTGAAATTTGACATTTTTTCAACCCCATGCATATTGTTAGGCAAACACAGCTCCATGTCCTTCCTTCCAAATAAACTGTTGTTCCTAAATCTACATCATATAGAAGTTCTAGAGCCTTTATTTCCCCAAACCCCTAAATATCCACCATATATCATAAACACTGTAAATTGCACACTCCAACCTCTATTAATAAAAACAAAATCAACTTTGTAAATTTTACTTCTAGATAATTGCATATTCATCATGATTCATGCTTAATAATTTTTTCAAATGCTGCTAATAACCTTTATTTTTGTTATGAGCATAGATAAACTGACTGGGTTCAAAACCCAGTTATTATTTACTGGCTATGGGATTTGTATTTAACCTGCTTTGTTTTCCTCATGTAAAATAAGAATAACAACAGTGTATGTATGTTTGTATGTAAAGCATTTAGAATATTATCTAGCAAATAGTAAGTGCTATGTATTTGCTATTATCCTTATTTTGTTATTTTGTATAAAGCACATAAACTATACCTCTTCCCCATGCTGATGAGAAGTCATACTCTACTCTTAAAAATAGCCAAATATATGAGTCTATTCATTTTCATTTATTTTAAATTCTGTTCATGAAGCAAAAGTAAAAAAAAAAAGGAAAACATTTTAAAGTACTACATTATACCATTTTAATAAAATGTCTAACAAAAGTTGAAAAGATACTTAATGAGCAGGCTGTTTTAACACCTATGATAATTATTGTCAATCATTCAATCATTATAAAAATAATGCAGAAATCACTAACATTCACCATTTTGAGGCATGAATATGTAAATCACTTTGATTTCTCTAAGCCCATCAGATTTGCTGTAGGGAAACTTATGATGCAATTATGAACTGGCAAGTTTCTTCACAATAATTCCTCAATATCCATCTCTCAGAATGAGTTTAATATGCAAAGAAAATAGCATCTAGTTATTGAAATAAAATCTTGTATCTTTTTATCACCAGCCATTCAAATATAGGAAAACAAGCAGACACCAACTCTTAACCTACATGATAGATGCTCTTAATTCTCCTGTAACGCTCTGCTATTTACAGAAACATATCAAGAAGTCATAATTTGGAAGTTTCTGTACATAATAATAACCTTTTTGCTATAGAATGGGGACATGTATTTACTTTTTAGTTTTGTCCCCAAAGGTGAACTTGGGTACAACCAGTGCTAAAATCAACATGGGATAGTTCAGAATCTCCACTATTGTTATTTAAATGGAACAAAATTTTTGAAAGGAAAAGCGATTAAATAAATTTTAAGGCAGTAATCATTAAAAACTCATTATCAAGCACTCTCCTGGTTGGGTATAATTTACATAGTGAAAAGGAGGAAATGAGCCATTAAAAGGCCATTCAGTGGATCAGAGGGTAAGGCAGATGAGTTTCCTCATGACTAATTTTTAATTATTTAAGAGCATCTACACACATGTTCTATTGCAAGAATAACAAAGATAAGTAATTATAGCAAAATAGTCTATATTCTAGAATCTGGATGTGGTAGGCAAAATAATGGTCGTCCAAAGATGTCCATATTCTAATCCCTAAAACCTGTGACTATGTTTTCTTATATGGCTAAAGGGACCTTGCAGATGTGACTAAATTGAATATCTTGAGATGTGAAGATTCTCCTGGATTGTTCATGTGGGCCCAATGTAATCACAAGGTTTCTCATGAAAGGGAGACGGGAGTAGCAGAGTAAAAGAGAGATTTGAGGATGCTACTTTACGGGGCTTTTTTGTTTGTTTGTTTTTTATTGACTTTATTTTTTCTCTTTTGGTGCACGGTTCTATGAGTTCCCCCTCCCAACACACACACATCTTGCTATCTGTGTTCATTCACTGGGTGATCTGTGTTTGTTTCTTGCTTTCTCTTCTCATTTTTCTCCTCCTGGCTTCACCGGGATTTGATCCTAGGGTCCTCCGATGTGCGAGAGAGGCACCCTGTCACTTGCGCCACCTCAGTTCCTGGTTTCTTGCCTCTCTTGCCTTGGTTCTCCTGTGCATCTCTCTTTTGTTGCGTCATCATCTTGCCGCATGGCTCGCAACGCGTCCGTGCAGGCCTGGCTCACAACGTCCGGGCCTGGCTCGCCTGCTCACCTACTCGCCTTTTCATTTTACCAGGAGGTCCCGGGGATCGAACCTGGGTCCTTCCATATGGTAGATGGATGCCCAACCACTTAAGCCACATCCGCTTCCCACTTTACTGGTTTTGAAGGTGGAGGAAGAGGCCACAAGCTAAGGAATGCAGGCAGCCTCAGTAAGCTGGAGAAAGCAAAGAAACCGGCTCTCTCCACCTTCCTTTTAGTCCTGAAAGATCCATTTTGGGCTTCTCACCTCCAGAACCATAAGATAATATATCTGTGTTGTTTTAAGCCATGGAATTTGTGGTGATTTGTTACAGCAGCAATAGAAACCAATACATTAGGTTTACAAAAATAATGTGGCCATCATCTTTACATGCAATTCTTTAAGCTACATCCTTATGTTCTACCAGGAAAAAAAGACAAATTTCTTTTAGAACTCCATCACTCTTGAAAGAAACTATATGTTGCTGCTTTTCTATAAGGGTTTCTGAATAATCAATCATCTTTTATTTTCTCCTCCCAGCAAAAATTCTAAACAGAAAGAAACATTATTTGCAAGGACTTAATTCAAAGTACACGTCTGTATCATTATTCCACAATCTTTCTAAGCTGTCATAAATTCAGAGCCAGTGCTAACAAACAGACCTGCAGCCGATTAAAAGAATAATTAACCAAAATGTAACTGTCAATTGTTTCAGAACAGACCAACAAATCAAAATAAATGAGAAGAATATTTTCCTCAGTTTCTTGTCTTGAACACAAAAACATTTAATTTTTGAAATTCTCTCAATGCCAAATGCCAAGCTGTTTTTCACTTGCTCAGGATAGATTGCTAATACAGATTGGCAAACCAATTTTCTTAAAACATACTTCATGAATCTATAAACTCACTTGTTTAAGCTTAGGGATGATGATAACTGTATCCAAGAGGATTCTTGTCCCTGTGTAGGTATTATAGCCCTTGACCAATATGATACTTAGCTCTTAATAGATTATATTAGCAATTTTAAGCATTCACCAAATTTTTAACTTGCCAGGGGATTTTTGTAGGATAAAATCTAGGGCTAGACAGGTGAAAAACACACAATTACATAAACTATAAGGTACTGGAATGCTGATATGCTTTCCCAAGATGTACTAGTCAAGAATATATTATCTAGCTAATTATGATGTAAAACTAGAATATCATATTATTCAAATAGTTATCAAGTGCTACATACATAACAGAGATGAATAATAACACACTTTCCCAAAAGGAACTTGAAAACTTAGTGGGAGAGAACATATAGAAATAAAAATGGCCCAAGGGACAAAATAATAAATTTCATATGTGAAAAGAGTTCAGGGAAAGCCACCTCACATTGCTGGAGGGAAGGTGGTGTTTGAAACTGTGGGGTTGCATGGCCCATGTAACTTTTTAAAATTATAATAAGTAATATTATAGTAATAAATAGGCCAGGGTGGATATTACAGACAGATGACAATGATCAAAAATAAGTTTAACTAGAGTCGGAGACAGATTTAATGTGATGCTAATGAAGAATACACTTCATTACACCTGTCTCTTGCAAAGGCCACCTCCAATTTGGGAGGGCCCTGTTTTGTGTTCACATGGTCATATATTCCTGTAAAGTTTGGAAAACGTTAGATATTTTAACCATAATCAATTCAGATCTATGTCTCTTTTCACTCTGACTCTCCCTCCTTTACATTACATAAGATTGGTCATAGAAATTGAGTATGATATATATTCCTTAAGTTTAGTGGCATGTATATATTTTTTTGTGGTTTACTGTCATTTCCATGAATTATTTATTGCTAGTTGTTGTTGGGTAGAAATGTCTGTCAAGAATAATCCTGCTGCTTTTTCACATGTTCTTTTGGTTTCCTAAGCTGCTCAAGCAAATACATGCAATGGATGTTTATTAACTCATGGTTTTGATGCCTAGAAAAAGTACAAATCAGGTTGTCATCAAGGCAATGCTTTCTTCCTGAAAACTGGCATTCTGGGGCTACTGCTGTCTATCCTTGGTCCTTGGCTCCTCTGTCACATGTGCAAGGCACATGGCAGCCTCTCCTGGCCTCTCCCTTCTCTTCAGGGTTCTGCAGATTTCAGCTTCTGGCTGTTTTCTTTTTATGGCTTTCTCTCCATCTGCCTGAATTTTATTCTGCTTAAAAATGACTCCAGGGAAGCGGCTGTGGCTCAATCAGTAGGGCTCCCGTCTACCATATGGGAGGCCCCGGGTTCGGTTCCCGGGGCCTCCTGGTGAAGGCAAGCCCGCCCGCACGGCGTGGTTAGCTGACCCAGCGAGCACAAGCAGCAAGGGGGGGATAAATTAATAAATAAATAAAATCTTTAAAAAAAAAATGACTCCAGTAATTAGATGATGACTCATCCTGATTGGGGTGGGGGGGGCACACCTTAACTGAAGTAACTGCATCAAGAGGTCTTACCTACTATGAGTTCACACCTGTAAGAATGGATTAAGTTTAAGAACACGTTTTTCTGGGAAACATACAGCTCCAGACCACCACATATACCAACTCACCCAATGTCATGACACAGTGGTGCAGGCCATAGCATGTATTGCAATTGTATAGTGAAGGAGAAAGAAGGTTTGAGATGTATGGAGCCAGAAGCTAGTCTATGGACAACTATCTCAAATCTTAGATTTCATATATATAAGCTACTTAATAGAGGTTTTCCCAAATGATAATAACAATAAAACATTGTTTTAGTAGTAACTAGATATGAAACTAAAAGAAACTATTCTAAAACAGCAATTGTAAAATCTTTGAAGAAGAGGCAATCAAAAAATATAAAGCCAACATACTGTTTAAAAAAAGTACTACTGCAGATGTGTTTCAATCAGTAAATTAATAAAACTATCAAACTTTAAAAAATAGTTTTATAATGTTTTTCATATATATGTCAACTTTTAAAACTTTATCATTTTTTTTTCATTCCAAGTATTCAATATTTTTCTAGCTCCGTACTTGCAATTCTGTATAATTTGTCTTTAAGTGAGACTGCAAAATTGCTTAACTTCTTGTCCCACAGAACATGCATCTAGCCCTGGCTAGAGGCACCAGATATACACAGAGGAGGTAAAAAGATCTAAAGCTGGAAAAGCAGGTTTTGAGAAAAGTCTGGAAGACTGAAAATAGAAAGCTAAGAATGGGGACTTTATGTGATGAACATTGAAAAGTCATGGAAAAAGTTAAGATAGGATAGGAAAAAGTTCAGAGTTGTACTTCATATGAAAATGTACACATGAAATGCAGGATTTGTTAATTAGATCTTCAGACAAAAGTGAGAGAAAAATCAAGGTGGCAAACTCTAGGCCTGAATTACAATAATATCAGAAAAGGGATTCTTGAGAGGAAGAATTTGTTAAAATTGGTAGGGAAGATGTGCACTCAACTTTGGACATTTATACTTTGACTATTTCTAGGCACTTAATCTGGTAGTTATATTCAACAGCTTATTGGAAACAGTGGGGAGAAAAGAGATCAATAAATACTTAGTAAATACAATAAAAACTGAAGATATGGAATTTTGCATAGTAAAAATAAGATTATAAATATATGAAATGGAAAATATCCTGGAATTTGGATACAGGATAGCGATTGACTCAAAGGGACTTAAGGACTCAACAATAACAACAAAAATATCACAATTTTGAAACAGAAAGCCTAAGATCGGGGTGGGCAAATATAACCCTAGTAGAGTTATCTAGACCTGGGTTCCAAACCCAGGTGTGTTTCTAATTTCAAAAACCTTGGTCAAGTGTGCTAACCAGGTTCTATTATTAATTGACCTCAAGTAGGTCACAGCATCTCTGATCCCATTCTTTTTTCAAATGGGAGGTTATACCAGAAGAAAATGCAATTCCATAACTGAATGCAAGGACTGAAAAAAAAAAAAGACAAAGTCTTTGTACCTGTAAATACCTAAGTTTTATCACTCAAACCTCATTTTCAAATTAATGCCTGCTACAACGCCTTATGGTTTTATTTAACTGGAAGTTATGTGACTACTGGTAACATATTGTTTATGTCAATGCAGTTATATACAAACTTTTATTGAATGCCTACTGTGTTTGAAACAGTGTGTCCAATAAATAAATCATGTTAGTAAAGGTTTCCTTAAAGATTTTTCATGAGTTTTCCAAATTTAATACTATTATCTTGTTTGTGCTTTTAGATTCAAAATCATGTGTACACCCCTAAATCAGAGTAGAAACAGAAAGCATGTTTTTTTCTTGCCTGTTGTATCAAGGAAATATCTCTTCCTCCCCCTTTACTCTATGCCTTTCTCTCTTCTTTGAGATCATGCTCTATCAGTGATTTGCCTCTCTCTCAGCTCTATATTTTATCTTTGATTCTCCATTAATATTTGCACTTCTTTTCACAAATATTTGGAAATCTCTCTTCATTCTGAAGAAAATATTTTATTTGAATTATTTGTTCCCAGATTAAAGTCCTATTATTTGCCATCCTTTCATCAACTCTTCTTGGTAACTTATTGTTTTATCTTACCTCCCACTCTTTTTGGTCATTTATACTCATATTCTTACCCCTATTCTCTATCATGCCTTCACCAAGGCCCAAATACAAATATGTACATGTGAGTGCATGTATATAAAACACAACAGATCTTACGGTGATGAAAGACAAAATGAATTTTGTATTTCTTATTTTTTTATTATTATTTTATTTTATTATTAATTGTATTTGGTTATTTTTTTGGCTTTGCTTTTGGGAAGGTTTTAGATCGCAGAAGGGTCACAACTGTGGCAGAAGCAGGTCACTGGTGTGGGGTGTCAGTGATGGGTGGATGTTGGGGGGATGGGTGCACCTGGAGCATGCCTTTAAGGCAGATGAACATGTTCAAGTGATCATGAGGCTTTGTCTCAGTGGGTGGAGACCCACAAAATAACTGAAAGAATATTGAATTCCCATCTTGGGGAGTCCTGCTACATTATCTAATAGAGTAGCAAGAATCTTCCGAGTACATGAGCAGTGCCTAGTGCAGGAGGACAGACCATTATGCCAGGCCCTTGATATTGATAATTGTACTTATGAACCTTTTCTTGTGAAACTGAAACTTAGCCTAGTATTACATATTGCCTAAGAGTTACCTCGTAAAAACCAACTTGTTGCTCAAATGTGGCCTCTCTCTAAGCCAAACTCAGCATATTAAACATACTACCTTCCCCACAGCGTGGGACTTGACTCCTGGGGATAAGCCTTCCTGACACTGAGGGATTATCACCAAGTACCAACTCGCAATGCATTTGGAAAAAGACCTTAACCCAAAGGGGGAAATATTAAATACAAACAAGCTTTCATGACTAAGAGATTTCAAAGTGAGTCGGATAGTCATTCCAGAGGATATGCTTATAAATTTATATTATTTTTATGTTTTTATTTATAATTTTGCTAGGCAATTTCTAATTGCGTTTCAGACATCGAGAAACCTCTTCTCTAAACACTTTAACATACATCTCCCAAGAAGAGTTATTTTGCTACAAGCCATAAAATATCAATTCAGAGATTTTTTTAGGGTACTGTCCATGGTACACTTCTTTTCTTTCTCCTCTTTCAAGCCTGGAGATCTCATATATTTCCAAAGTGTCAATAATCTGGCTCAACTATATGGAATGAACTGCTCAAAGTATATGTTTTATGGTAAGCTTTGCTTGGGGTAAGCAAATTTATAAAATACAAAATACAAAACATGAAGTAGAAATACTCAATAGACACACCAGTCTAAAGAGAATTTGCTCTTTTCACCACATGGATGTGAAATATCTACAATTACATTCACACTCCCTGTCCTAAAGAGATTTTCTTAAGAGCCAAATCAAGTTTTACAAAGGTTTTTTCTGTTTTATTTTTTCATTTTTTTTATTTTTAAAGGAAGTGCCAGAGATTGAACCCAGGACCTCATATATGTGAAGCAGGTGCTCAACAACTGAGCTATACCTGCTCCCAAGGTAAGTATTTTTTAACATTAGCCTCAACTACGAAAAGTTCATAATTACAAATATATAAGTACATACTATATGAGTATCATTTATTAATTCTAGAAATAATTTATTCTAGATAGATTAATTTTTACTTACAGGAATGCTAAAAGTTTGCACTATCAAAAGAAAAGCTATAGGATGATCACAGGGAAGCCAGGATCAGGATACGGCCCAACTATCAGAAGCACACCTTTGAGATAAATGGAATATATAGTTTAAAACTGCAAATAAACCTCAAAATTAAGATATTATACCACTAATACTGCATGTTTTTCTCAATGTTTTATTATAAATCATGCTTCTGCTTATGTCATATTAACTTTTATTTTGAAATGTTCTTTCACTTTTTACACTTAAGTCTCTCTTCTTTTCAGTTTTTCAGTTTAAATTTTAAGTCTGAGGCTAGAAGAGCAGAATGGATGACAGTGCATGCTTCAGAGCCATTCTGTTTGAGTTTGAACCCTTAGTCTGCCATCTACTAGTCTGGTGAACTTTTGCACATTATATAACCTCCGTAAGCTGGGAATCATATTTTAAAGACAGGGATAACAATAGTGCATTCCTCCTTGTGGCGTGCACCTGATAATGTATCTAAAGTACAACCATGAGTGAAATTTCTATTATAAATTGTTATTATGCATTATTTTCTGCCCTACAACCCTAGACAAAAAGTCTAGCACATTTTAAATAAATATTAAGTGATAGTTTAAGAGAGGTTTTATGTAAAATGAGGTTATTTAGCTACATATAGTTTGTGAATTCTTTGTTCCATTGGAACAAGTTTATCTCAGCTATTAAGAAGCATTCTACTGCACTGGGATTCACACAAATATCCACAACATTACTTATTACTAAAACACCTTGCTCTCCTCACAGGAAGTTTGCCTGCCTATAACAAATGTTGTTTGGATTAATCTCTCTCTAGTGTCACATATGGTGTTCTGATATTTTAATGAACATATAAATGCTTTATCATTTGCCAAAATATATGCAGCCATAAGTCAGTAAAATGAAAAATATGCTAACATTTTAATTGTGAAAATGTATTTAAGTCTGTAAATATTCTTTGAAGCCCCACTTTATGGAATCCACTTCAAATATTCACTATTAATTTCCATATTAGGTGACAGGCAGTTATAAATATGGTCTATTTCAATAAATTAATTGTTTTAATGCATGGCTTGCATCTTTGTAATGCCATCTTTGGAATGAATTTCCCCTAAAATAGTATGTATTAACATTAGATGTAAGCTAAATATGATGAAAAAAATCATAATTCCTTTAAAATATAATTCCACTTACCATTTGGATGTTACAAGATTTCTTATCCTGGATGATGAAAGCTTAACTAGAGAAACAATCACTCACCATTTATAGAACATCTTAGACAATACTATTCTCCTTTTGTGGACTCAAGTAATCATATATCCATCTGAACACTTAATTTATACTCTTCTATGCAGTACAGTTATGGTGGGGAGGCAGGATGCCTTGTGTCTATTCCTCTATCAAAAAATAACATGGAACAGCACAATTCTGTGATGAAACTGCAAGCCACTGAGTGTACACTTTGGATGGATTGTACAAGGCAGGGGACCATATAACACAACAAACCCCATGGTGAATGATGGACTATGGTTAACAGTATAAATATGAGAATGTTCTCTCACGAACTATAATAAATATACAATACTAATACATGGTGTTAGTAATAGAATGGCTTGTGGGAAAAAGACACCCAATATAAGTTATGGACTATAGATAGCAGTAATATTATGATGATGTTTTTTCATCATTTGTAACAAGTGTGTCACAACAATATAATGTATTGGTGGTGGGGAGATGTATGGGAATCCTGTATGGTATTCATTAACCCACAATTTCTCAAATATAAAAGGAAATAAAAAATTTGACATTTAATATCCAGATATCCCAAATATATGTTGTTGTTGTTGTTTATTGTAGCTGCTCTTAAAGTTTTAGAAATGTAATGAAACACACAATCAGCTATATATACTCTGACATCTTTGTCATCAATTTCTCTTGTTCTCTTAAACTAATTATTATGATCAATACAGACTTTTTTTAAACCTACAAAACGGCATCAACAGTAAATGATGACTAACACATCAAATTGTGTTTCTTTTTGCCCTCTCAAACACATACAATTTCAAACTATTTTTATGTGGATCTTCTGATTCTCCACTTAAGTCATGACATACTATTTTATATAGTCCAGAGACATGAATACAGATTGTGGAATTAGACAGTTCTGGCTTCTAATCTGGGCTTTGGCATTTATTAGCTATGTAACATTTCACAAATTATGCAATTTGTCCGAGGCTCACATTCTTCTTCTGAATCCTGGGATAATATTAAATAAGTAATTTGAGAATTTATGAAATAAATTTTCTGTCACATAGTACATTCTTGGTAAATGGTACTATTGTGGGGATCATTATGAATTTCATTATCTCTTCATTTAGAGTATATGTGATTTGAGGACCTAGAATATTCCTGTAATTCTTTCAATGTCTTCCTGATTGTCTAGGAAATACCATGCTATATACCTAATGTCTAATGATGATTTTCTCAATGAACATTTGTAACCAAAAATAAATAGAGAGCAATTAAATACGAAACAATAAGGCATTTAAATACAAGTATAAGAAGAGCTCAGCTGCAAAAGAATGAGATGTGAGTGGGCTGGTGCAATCCAGGAAAAATCAACGGCAGACAGGGTACCAGAACCGAGAAGAGAAAGCATTTCTAGACAGAGCAAAACTGAGTAAATAAAATCATGCAATGTTCTCAGAAGAATACATTTCAGAAGCATATTTTGACCTAAATAAAGGGTTCATAAAATAGGCTCTGTAATTTTCTGATTTCTTCATGTGGACATAGCACTTATTTATTAAACTTTCATTAGATACATTCTTTTTAGAATGCAAACATCGATGGAGAAATGATAAAGGGTATTTTTACCAAACATTATATTAATAACAATTTTTGTACCCAAAACTACCAAATTAACATTTAAAGATGATGATGCATGCATTATTCTTACCACGTCTCATACTCAGAGCACTTACTTAATTGGAAATATCAATAAATTTAATAAATTACACATATGTACACTGGAAGCATATACTGTGTTTGCTCCTAAACTTGGGCAATATTGTTAAAGACAAAAAGGTCTTTTATCTTTAACTCCTCCTAAGTGTTATTAATCAGTTTAATTTTGTATTTAAGAAATGTCTAAAGTTAAACATATATAATAAATTTGTAAACTTACTGAATTATTTAATAATTATTTCTATAGTCATAGTAAGTCAGAGTAATGTTGGATTTTTGCCATAAGATCTATGGGGCAACTTATTCTTCTTATGGGATGACAGAAAAATGGTAACTAACCACTGGAAGAATTTCCTATTTTCCTGTCATCCTGAGAGTTTAAGAACTTTCTCACAGGTTATCTATGACAATTTTAAGCTAAAGAGTTCATTCACAGATCTACCCATCTGTTTTAGTTTCCTGGGGTGCTCAAGAAAATAGCGTAAAATGGGTCAGGTTAAACAAAGGGAATTTACTCACACAAGGTTTTGAGGTTAGGAAAAAGTCCAAATCAAGGCATCATCAAGGCAATGCTTTCTCCCAAAGGCTATGGCATTCTGGGGCTGGTGGCTGGTCCTTAACTTGTCACATGGCAAGGCACATGGCTGCATCTCCTGATATCTCCCTTCTCTTCCATGTTCTGCTGATTTTTAGCTTCTGTGGCTTTCTCTCTCTGAATTTTGTTCTGCTTATAAAAGACTCCAGAAATAAGATTGAGACCCACCCTGATTGAGGTGGGTCACATCTTAACTGAAGTAAAGTCACCAAAAGTCCTACTTACAACAGTTTCACAACCACAGGAGTGGACTAAACTTAAGAACTGTTTTTCTGGGGTACATACAGCTCCAAACCACAACTCTCCACCCTGTGGACCACAAAAAGACATGTTCCTTCTACAAGCAAACTATATTCATTCTATCAAAACATCCCTAAAGCTTCAAATCATTTCAGTAACAAGGCTAAGTACAAAGTCTCATCAAACTCAGTTATGGGTGTGGTCTCTCCTGAGTCACAATTCCCTTGCCTGTGGACCTGTGAAATCTAGAAAACAAGTTACCTGTTTCCGATGAACAAGGGAGGGCTCGGCATAGATAGGTATTCCCATTCCAATAGGGAGAAAATAGGATGAAAACTGGGGTCACAGGTCCCAAACAAATCTTAAACCCAGTAGTTCATACTCCATTAGACTTCCATTAGTCTGAGAGTCATCTATATATAGATGTTTTGTCCTCCAGGCACCATGGAGCAGCAAAACCCTCCAAGTGCTTACTCAGCAGTCATGTCCTCCCATACTTTGGGGTAAAGGGTCTATCCTCTCTAAGCATTGGGATACCAGTCAGTCTCTTCACAAATGCTGGGACATAGGTCCCAGCTTCTCTGACATTTGGGATGGTGGCAGTCTCTCTGCAAACACTGGGCATAGGCCCGATCCTCTGAGCACTGGGGTGGTGGCCAGACTTTCCACAAACCCCAGTGTACAGGCCCCACCCTCTCTAAACATTCAGGCAGCAGTATTCTCCCTGAGCAAAGGGATGGAAGGCTCATCCCCTCCAAGCGCTGGGGTGGACCCGGCTTTTTCCACACACAAGGGTGGGCCTCCTCTCTTGGCCCGAGGAGATCTCTTCTGTCCAGAACTCATCTTCCATGGTTCTGCCTTTGAAGTGATTCTTCCTTCACTTTGTCCTTTTCCGGTCCCTTTTCATCCAGTTTGGGAGTGGTTTCATTCATACAAAGCTCGCAAAACAAAAAACGAAACAAAACAAAAACCTGTGCACTTTGCATGTCACAAGGATCCAAACCATCAGACAAAAGGACTTTCCACAAATCTTTCCTGCATTACTGCATTTCCAATCCTGACTTCCCCTGAAATGGGGTCTCAGGGCACACTGTCTGGATAGGCTCAGAATTTTCCAAACCATCTATTTCTGGTTTATGCCCAGGAGATCCATTCTCAGTTTATTCCCTTTTCTCTCTCATGTCACTATAAGCTGCAAGGAGAAACCAGACAGCACTTTGCACATTTAGTTTGGAAATCTCCTCAGCTGAATATTCAAGTTCATCATTCAAGTTCTGCCTTCCATCCAACATCAGAACTCAATTTCAACAAGTTTTCTGCCACTTTAAAACAAGTATTGCCTTTCCTTCAGTTTCCAATAACACATTTGCCTTTTCCTTCTAAAGCCTCATCGGAAGTATTTTCAGCATTCATCTATCTACCAACAGTCTCTTTAAGGAAATCCAGGCTTTTCCTATCAAGAACTTCACAATTCTTCCAGCTTCTACCCATATTTGTTATTTGCAATACTAGTACCCACTTGTGGTACCAAAATCTGTTTAAGTTTCCTGGACTGCTCATGCAAATACCGGTCAGCTTAAACAATAGGAATTTATTAGCTCATGGTTTTAAGGCTAGGAAAATGTCTAAGTTGAGACATCATCAAGGAAATGTCTTCTCCCAAAAGACTGCGGCATTCTGAGGCTGTCTGGCTGGCTGTCTGCCTTCCTTGGTCCTTTGCTTTTCTGTCACATGCCAATGAACATGGTGGCCTATCCTGGCCTCTCTGTTTTCTTCTGGGTTCCACTGAATTTCAGCTTCTGGCTGTTCCTGTGGCTTTCTCTCTCTGTCTGAATTTTATTCCACTTATAAGGGTCTTCAGTAATAGGATTAAGACCCATCCTGATCATTATATATTTTGTCATAACCTACAAAATTCTGCAGGACAGAGTGTAAACTATAATGTAAACTACAGTCTTTGGTTAGTAGCAATGCTTCAATAGGTGTTCATCAATTGTAACACGTGTACCACACTAATGAAGGATGTTGTTAATGTGGGAAAGTGGGGGAAGGGGTTGGGGAATATGGGAATCCCCTATTTTTTTTTTTTTTTTTAACCGGGAGGTCCCAGGGATGGAACCCCAGTCCCTCCATATGGTAGACGGACGCCAAACCTCTTGAGCCACATCCATTTCCCTCCCCTATATTTTTTATGTAACATTTATGTAATCTAAAACTTCTGCAAAAATAAAAATTGGAAAAAAAAAAAAATCATCCTGATTGAGGCAAGCCACACCTTATTTGAAGTAACCTCATCAAAAGGTCCTCCTTACAATGGGTTCACACACCCACAAAAATGGTTTATGTTTAAGAACATGTTTTTTTTTTTTCTGGGGTACATACAGCTCCAAATCACCACACCATCCCTTCTCCAACCCCAATAAAATAAACGATGTCAGGTATAATGCAAGATGCTGCATATATAAATGATGAAAAAGTCGGAGTAGTCACTGCCCTTCTGGGGCTTCCAATTTAGTGGGGAAGATACATATCAAACAAATCATCTCACAGATTAATACAGAACAATAAATTGTGGTAAGTACTCAGTGAGATAATATAGGAGGAGGCTATGCGAGACTGTAATGTTGATTAAATTTGAATGGGGTTGATTATAAAGGGATACTCTATTTTTTTAATCTGGAAATTGAAGAATGAGGCTTAGTTAGGTAGATGGGACTGGGAGTGGGGAAGAAGGGAGAGCAAGGAGCAAGGGATGAGCATGTACACACCCTGAGGCAGGAAGGAGCTTAACAGCCTCCAGAGGGTGAAATATAAGCCACTGTGTCTCCACCACAAGGCTTAAAGTTTAAAGATATTCCAAGATGAGGCTGCAGAGAGAGGCAGGGCCTATATCTTGAATATATGAGAGCCATGGTACAGTGTCACATTTAGAAAGGAATGGGAAATTTCCTGCTTTAAAAGCAGGGGTGGTATAATCTGACTTATATTTTTTAAAAGATCATCCACGCTTTTTTATGGAGTTTGTGGAAGTGTTGTTAATAGAAGAATTGGGGAAACCAGTGAAGAGACCAGTTTATCTGTAAGGACAAAGTGTAAAAACAGAATGGACCAGGGTGGTAGCAGTGGAGATGAAGAGGAGTGAGTACATTTGAGACATATTTTGCAGGCCCAATCCACAATGTAGGCAATGGATTAGTTATAGGAGTATATAAGAAAGGACAGAGTCAAGCATGACTTTCAAGTAGATGGTATGCACAAATGGATGGACAGGGGTGTTCTCTAATGAAAAGAGGAAGGCTGGAGAGAAAAACATTTAGGCAAAGTTTAAGAGTCCAATATTTGGCATATTAATTTTGATGCCTTTGAGTCATCTAAGTGGAAATGTGAAAGAGGCTGGAGCACAAAGATCTGATATAGAGTATAAGTTTAAAAATCATCAGAGAGAGACGGTTTTAAAGCCATTGATTAAACTGCCTAGAGCAAGAGCCTGCGGATTGGGGGGGAAAGAGGGACAAGGACAGAACTCTGAGGATCTTTAACATTTGGTGATTAAGGAGAAGAGAAAGAACAGCAAAGGAAACACAGAAGCATTTCTTATTAAATAGATTTCTTTAGTAGGCCATACTATTATTGTTTCCTACTATTGGAACATCTCAAATTCTTTTGAAATAAGGAAGGCTATTTACAGAAAACTTTAATATGGTCAATATTCCTCTCATCTATTATTTCTGAGAACAAAAGTTCTATATAGACATCATGAATTATTCACAGAGAAACCTGAACTTTCATTATAGATACAAAACAACCCATAAAAGTATCAGATGATATAAATATTCTTAAATTTTATATATATGAGACTAGCTCCAAAGGTGGAAAAATGACAAAGTAATTTTCCTTTATCTGTAAATAAGAATTTATTCAATATTTATAATATTTATTCTTAAATAGAATTAAACTTTTATTCAAATATAACACACTTTAAGGATGATACTGAAAGTGTTTCAGGATTACCTAATAATTTCCTGGTTTAAAACAAGTCCTGTAAAACATCAGCAAACCAGGCAGGTGGATGTTAGATAAGAAAAGAATACTTCACAATATTTAAAATTGTAAAGATCTTTCCAATTCCTTATATATATTTCTCCGACAACAGAGAGTAAAAAGAAAATATAACACTTTAATTTATTCAAAGAAGTAAGGATGAATAAGGACTATAACTGACTCAGAAATCATGATCTGAAAATCCCTAAAGAGTCAGCACATGTGGCTAGGATTTTTTACCACACTACCAGGAGGTAATCAGAAGTATGGGCCAAAGAGAAGGCCAAAGAAAAGGAGGTATTAGCTGACAGACCATCTTCTCTCCATTTTCATCCCCCTTACAGCCAAACAAACAATTTGTGGAGCACTTTCCAGGCAGAACCTCAATATCCAATAAGCATCTCGACGGACAAGAAATAATTCTCACTACAAGAAGATATGGAATTGCCACAGTTAAAATACTTTAGAACAGAAACATCCATTTTGGAAATAAGCACAAGACAGTAGCAACAAATTTTTCGTAACAGTAGACTCATTCATCACGGGAATACTGTGGAAGTAACAGTTCTTTGCCAAGATTTGCTGAAATCTGTGACTGAGATTGCTTGAACTTTATGTAATTCTACCATATGTCTCTACTAGGTGAAATGGGATATCAGGAGAGGGTATATGCCATATCTCAGGTGTTTGAAAGGTTAGGAAAAGTAGTAATTATAAGGACTACAGAATTAGATGGTTATTGCTGGCAGGTCCACATGCATTGTTGAAAAACAGTGAAAACCTGACAGTGATTTATTACTATGGTATTCAGAATAATGTCCACCTCCCAGCCACTCCCCCCTAAGATGTATATATTCTAATCTCTGGAACCTATGAATACCTTGCATTGTATGACAAAAAAGAATGAATGAAGGTTTCAGATTGGATTACAGTTTCTAAATAGGTGAATTTAAAAGAGGGGATTACCCTGGCTTGAGGGTGGGCCCAGTGTAATCCCAAGCCTTGAAAGAAGAAGGGAGGCAGAAGAGGAAAAGTCAGAGGGAGATATGACTATGGAATAAAGTTACAGAGAGATGCAACGCTGCTAAATTTGAAGATTGAAGAAGTGGGCATAAGCCAAGAAATCTGGACCACCTGTAGAAGCTGAAAAGAGCAAGGAAAGGAATTCTTCCCTCTGGAAAGGAGCACAGCCTTGCCGACACCTTGCTTTTAGCTCACTGGGACTCGTGTCAGGCTTTCAACTTAAAGAATGGTAAAATAACAAATGTGGGTAGTTTTAAGCCACATCTGGTTTAACGCACTCATAAATCATGATTCATCAGATTCTCCTGGACCCTCTGGGCCTCTAACAGTGGCACACTGGCACAGTCTTCCCACTTAAAGACTAGTGCTTCCTGCTGCCCCCTTTTTTAAAAACAATACAGATGACCCTTCTCTGCAAGAGGACATGTGCCCCACTCAGGATTTGTCCCCACGTCCTCTCTTGGTCAATCTCTAGCAGTAAGACACAAACTGGCTGGGGAACTGCTGAGCCTGTAAAGAGAGAAAAGGGACAGCAGCCCAAAGGAGCTACAAGACCTAGACAACATTTACCACAGAATGAGTAGGTAATATTGGGACTCATTCTGGGGATGCTGGATCCATGGGGAAGAGAACATAAGTATGAATAACTGAGAGTTTACTCATGCAGAAACACCTGCCTACAAGACAACACTTGCCTCTTTGGGCTCTACCCTCAGTTCCCCTACTGGTAGCCAAAGAAATAACTAGGGTTAAGTTACTACATACTCCAGCCATGGGATGGTAAGATTGCTAAGAAAGAAAAGGGACTAGACTCTGCAAGAGCTGAATTTAACCATTATGTACAAGCAGGGACTCGGAGAGTAAATAGAGGACTGGATTTTGAGGGTGCTATTCAAGATGGGGAGGGACATAAAGTTGGATAAGGGAGGATTTATTGATATGAGAACATCCTTCCATGACATAGGATTTAATAACACCCCAGCAAAGACCTACAGAGAAGGTACAATAATACTGCTACCTTGGCTTGCAAGTGACTTCCCTTGCTAGATGAAATAGAAATGCCAGAAATTTTGTGGCATATAGTAGAAAAGGGAATCAAAATACAGAATGCGCCTTATTCCTAGTAAAGAGGATGGGTTTGTGCTATTATAGTCACATTATTGTACTGACTCCTTTGGAAATCAATGGTATGACAGGCCAGCTGTAGAAATACAGTGTATGACAATGGGTCATTTTTTTAATTTGACCATGACAACTAGTTATTTTCAGGCTGGGTACAGTCCTGAATATTATTTCAGGCTCTTTAGAAAGAAGATCTAATGAGATCAAACAATTTACTGTTATCATAAAGTGATTAACAAAGAATAGTTTTAGAAGATTAAGAGAAGTGGGAACGCTTGATTAGATATACTACCAACAGCCAGAAAACACACTAAATGGTTATGTTCCTTGCAGGGCCTAGAAGGAACCCCATTTACAAAGAAAAGAGAAATTCAGTAGTGAGAGGCCTGCTGAGGCCAGGTCTGACAGGAAGAGATGCCTCTACAAAACTGGATTCCCCAAAAGCAGTGGGGATAAGTGGATCCCTAAATTACAGGGGCCAATTTGTGACACTTAACCATACGTAAGAAGTAATGCTGGCACAATAAACATAAGGAGCAGCAAGGCTGGAGAAGCAGCTAGGATAAGGGTCTCAAAATGCCTGTCATCTCCACCCCTAAATAAGTATTGTAAATCAAAAACAATATTGAATATTGGGATGAAAGGATGATATTAGTACGACCTAATCACTGGTTATAGTCCAATCACATCCCCATTTTATTCAGCAGTCTGGCCAATACAAAAGCTAGGTGGTATGGAAGATGATAGTGAATGATCACAAATTCAACCAAGCAGAAAACCCAATTGCAAGTGCTTGGTTAGTTGTGGTATATTTTCTCGAGCAGATTAATACAGTTTCAGGTCATGGTGTCTGGCAATTGATTTAGTGAATACATTCTTGTCCATCTCTATCAAGAAAGAGAATCAGAAGCCGTTCTGATTCTATGGAGCAAACAGCAGTATGCATATTTCACCCTGACCTTGGGCTATGATAACCTTTCTCTGCCACAAGGTAGGCTGAAGATGTCTTAGACTTACTGGACATTATACAGAACACTACCTTGATCCATTATATCAGTGCCATCCTATTGATTGGACCAGATAAGTAAAAAGTGGCAAGATATTGGAAGCCTTACTAAGATACATTTGCTCACAGGATAGAAAATAAACACCTTAACAGTGAAAATTTTAGAGGACTGAGGTCCATGTCATGCCAGCATAAAGCCTTCCAGAGCACAAATTCTTGCATCTTGTATTGCAAACCAGTAAGAAGGAAGTGAAACCCTGGTAGGCCTCTCTGGAATCAGAAGGAAACATTTTCATGCCAGGACTACTACCCTGACAGAACCGAGTTTACAGTGAATATTTTTGGCCACACGGTCTCTTACTGTCCCATAGTCAGGGATTCTGCCTAAACTAGGGCCCAATACTACATGAGAAGCTATTTTCAAATGATTTATAATTCTCTATTGCAAATAGACCTTAAGTATTATATTGTGATCCTCCTACAGGGGCTTGGCATAAACTCTACATGGTGTGTTTTCCCACCAAAGACACTTCTAATATAATAGAGTTTGTGGGGATATATGGCCTAAGCAGCAATGTTTCTCCAGTGTAACCTGGACCTGCTGTAAAGCTTTGACTGCCCTATGCCCCACTCCCAGCTTGCAGCACATATAAATGGATGTGTCATAACATTGTGCTGAGCCAAGGATTCCACTTAAAAGCAAAGAAGGTGCAGCAATGGGTACATGATTGTGGAATCCACTGGCTCTTTCTCACATACCGTACCACCCAAAACCTGCTGGCTTGACAGAACAAATAGAACATATTTTTGAAGGAGCAGCTGATACACCAGAGTGCAGATGATACCCTGAGTGGGTGGGACACACCCACACCAGGATATAGTATAACCCTAAATTAATGGCCATTATGTGGAGCCATTTCCCAAACTGGTAGAAGGCATGAATCCAAGAACCAAGGCATGGTAGTACAAGTGGTCTCACTTACCTTCACTCTCAATGGCCCATGTAAAATATCTGTGCTTCCTGTCCCCCCAGTTGTAGGCTCTGTGTGGTTAAGATGTCCTGGTTCCCAGAGGCTGAGCACTTTGCCCAAGGGCAAAAGCAAGAGTGTCATTAAACACTTGCTACAGTTGCTACATGGTCTGTTTGGGTTCCTTATTCAAGAACCAAGAAGGCAAAGAAAGGAAGTCCCTTTCAGGCAGGGATAATTAATACTAATCATTAGGAGAAAGCAGGCTGCTGTTATTCAATGTAAACAGGGAAGAAGTCATTGGGCATCCTGGTGACCCATTTTTGTACCTCGTGGTACTTCCCCACCCAATTTTGACGCAAATTGACAAACACAGCAGCCACTGCTTGAGAAGGGAATGGTGACCAGGATGTCAGGCCCCTTTGGGATGAGGCCATGAGTCACTCCACCAGATAGGACATCTAATCCATCAGACTTGCAAGTTGGGGGTGAAGGAGATCTAAAAGAACAGTAGAAAAGGATGATGTTGAGCATCAGTTGTGGTTCTAAGACCAGGTGCAGCAGCAGAGGCTGAAATTTGTTCCACTAACTTTCCTCTTATAAATTTCCATGGTAAAAGTGGCCTGCTCCTATAGGACCAGTTCCCAGATGGGATGAAGTCTCATAAGCAAGCACATATGAGCAGCACAAGGAGTAAAGTCTAGAACATGTGGTACAAAATCCAGAACTCCTTGTGTATGCAGACACTCATTCCACCACCTTCCAAGAGTGTACCCTACTGACTGCTCACAGCTGAGCACCTCCCAGGATTTGCTCTCAACAAAAGAAAGCCAGAGAGATGGCTCCTCTCCAGGGGCAGCCCACATCCAGTGACTGGGGGAAAAAACAAGTACAAATGAACTTTACTCAACTTGGACTCTCTGAAGGTCCACACCAGCTTCATGTACTGTGCAGCTTCAACTTCTGTTGCAACTCCATCAGGTTCACCATCTCCCTCTGCTTAATCTGGTCCCCCTCTCTTCCTTACAGGTGTTGTTCCCAAGAACACTCTTTAATAAACCACCAGCATGTAAATCCTCATCTCAGGGTCAGGTTCCTGGGGAAGCTGACCTATGACTTCCAGAAACTGAATCCTGCCTTGATCCATCCTACTAATTCCCATGATCCGGGCCAACCTATGATCATGATAAATCTATTCCATGTTCTGCCTACTTTTAGGCCAAGAGTATGACCAGGCTAGTGCACTTTATCCTACCTATTTCATTTCAAGGCCAATCCCAGAGCAGAGCCCAATACTACGCTGTGTGTTTGCTTTACTACCTACCTTTCATTACTTGCTTCATCAATAACTTCTTATCTGTGGAAATGCTGAGTCTTTCATTAATAATGAGAAAACCTCTGCAATGTCATAATAATTGTTGGGAGGATGACAGCTATGTAAAATAAATGAGAAGCAGTCAATAGTTAAACCACTGGAAAATATTCTTACAGCAATGTTTTTAAAAATATCTAGACTTTAACTTTTGCCACAACTAAAGATATTTAAATGGCATTCTCAGTTTCACAAGATACTTCATCCTTTATTTTGCATAAAGATCTTTATTCCAGCTTTGACAGACATTCAATTAAATTACTGTTAATTGTCAATAAATAACATTCAATTAGAATTTAAACTAAATAATATATTGGTGTACTTAAATCTTAGGTATATAACTTTATACTTCATTAATGAAGACACATTATCCACCTTCATCCAAAATAAGAATATTCATCTAAGGTGTCATAAAATGCAAAACTTGGAACTGTAGAAAGACAAAAAATAGGGTGTAAAAGGTTTTGTAACTAATCCAAAACACAGCATTAAATATGTTCAGCAGTAAAAACATTAAATCTGTGATTAAACTCTTTTGAACTTTGATTTGATTCCTTTTCTTTTACTCTACTCCTTTACAAAAACTTGCAGTCTAATTTCAGATTTTTAGATTGTAAATACCTGATGGCTCACTCCATTTGATAGGATTATCACAATTTCAGTGTGGAAAAAGCTGTATCCTACTCATTTCAATTATTTGGCGCAGGTATTAGGAAGTCACTGATAGATAAAAGAATTCACAAAATTGATGCTTCTCCATGTTTCTAAAACAAAGAGATCTGGCTTTAAAATAAAGCAATTAACAAAGTTTTACTACAGGATTAATGAATTCCCAATTGTGAAATATGAATGTATAATGAATTTCAGGGCACTGATCATGCAGCCAGACTGAATTAAGAGTAAAGGTTGTAAAGGCTCAATTGCCTCTGAAAATTTGGGGGCTGGTTATCAGTTAAAGCAAACATGAGCTGCTTAGAAATGCATGGCACTGCAGCTGAATATAATACCTTTACTGTTCTCTCTTGAAATGGTTTCCTATCGAAGCAGCTTCTGTATCAATCACACGACAGCCAGAGTGGTACAGAATTATACTATATGACACAATAACTGCATTCAAAAAGTATAGGAAAATTTATTCTTATAGAAGGGAATGCTGTAGCTAAAAGCCTAAAACAAATCACTAAACTGCATTAATTTGTAAGCTTTGAAATTGTAGGAACTCACTGGCAGCTAAGAGAAGGGCATTGCTTGCAATCAACAGTCCTCTTGAGCATAACAAGATTTTCAAGTAAAGAAATTTGCTGATATAGTCTCTTCAATTAACTCCGTGTGAAAATGCCCAAGCAATATCCAGAGGGAATTCGAGGCAAAAATCGGGCCAAATATGACATTTAACTATCAATCTTACTAAGGCCAGTGATTATTAATCAGCCTAGGGGAAAGTAAAGTAGTACACCTGACAGTGGTTATTTTTTATAAGCACATGCCTTCTATTTTACATGGAAGAATATAGCTATTTCTGCAGATTATCTAATATAGCCATTTCCTCATTTTTACATGTCACTAATTATAAATAACCTTAAAATATCCTATCAATCCAAAAATAAATTATACCAGAAAGAGTCCTCAGTATGGAAATTTCATTTTTAAAGAATTATAGTCATATCTCTCTTCCCTAAGAGAGAAAACGGTATGATATAAAGTGCTGACTTTAGTTAACTATATTCTCAGGCAAAAAGTTAAATTTCTCAGACAAAAAATTAAAATTTATCATGCAAGTTGCACTTCAAATATCTGTTTGAAATGCATGGCACAACGTAAACTAACTTGCATGTTTTAATCACAGTAAGTATAAACATACATGAATATAATTATAAAAATACATGTAAGGATATACACAACTATTTAACTTTACACATATTTCACATTTATTCACAATTCAGGCACTGGTTACTATAAGGTAGTTACTTAAACTTTATGAGTTTGAAATTTTTCATTCATCTCATTCAAAGACCAAAGTATGATAGAATGTATTTAAAACTCCTAGTACAAGGTCTGGCATATAGTAGGCACTAAATAAATGTCAATTTTATGAAATAATTACTATAGCCTACGTTCAATTATTTTGCAATAACAGATGGAACAAGATGGTAGATAATCCAAGTTATGCAAATTTAGTTTAATATATTTTACTATCCATATTTAAATAAAGATATGCTTGATGTTCTAAGATATCACTTATAAAGGACCAAAAAGCACTATAAAGACATGTTAACACAGCAGCAGAGAGATGATCTTCTGAATATACACATGGTGCTGGGTTTCAAATATATACAGGCAAAATAAATAGCACATGCATTGCCTTTATGCAGGGAAGAACCATTTATCTTTTCTCAATTGCAAAAAAAAGGGCGGAGGAGAGAAGTAATGTGAGGTTTGAAAGGTAATATTGTAAACCTGTGAACAATACAAACATGAATGTATCACAAAAGATATTCAAGAATAAAATAAATGTTAGGTGAGAAAGTGCATGCCCTGCTGCCAACACTGAATCATGGTCAGCTTTGCAAGGAAAGCTGGAAAGCCAGCCAATGTCGCAAGCTTAACCTAAGGTTCAGCAACTACTCCACGAGACCCATTCTATGAGCGGATGTGTGTGTATATACACACACGCATGCTCACACACATATATATTTAGAGTTAATGCATATATAAATATATATTTTAGAGCACATATTTCACATACAAATGTAGACAAATATATACTTTTAGAATATGTGTATATGTGTGTGTACATCTGTGTGTATATATAGCCCTTCTCCGAAACTGAAGAGGTGGTTAAGCATAAAGGTTTCAGAGTACTTCTTTATATGCCAAGTAAGTGTAGAGAATTAAGGCATTAACAAATGAGTTTCCAAAGATTACAAAAAATAAAATACTTAAATGCTTTTTAAAATACTAACCAAAATGATATAATGATAGTGGAATTCAACAGCAAAATCACAATGAGAAGGAAAAAGGCTGCTTTCAACTCCAGCTACTGCAGTTGGAGGGTTGTTTGTGAGGCACAGGAAATAATCAGAGAATAAGCAGCCTTTGAGTAACAAGGGGGTTTACTCTTCAGCTCGCAGTCTACCTGGTTGTTACTCTTTTCTCACATAAAGGCTGGCAAGTTTCTAAACTCCAGTCTTCGAAGTGATAGTGTAATTTTGTAGCTTACATTGTAGAGGGCAATGGTCATAATGGAAGAGAGCTGCATCTCCTTAGGCAATTTTATTTAGATGAATCTATGCAGGACAATGCAAGAACAAAATTGGCCAAAGAGAGAGACCCTGTTACAAGGAAAGGATGCAAGTGTGAAACATGAACCAAATGAAAAATGTACATGAATCACAGGACAGGGGAGAATCACAACAATGGCCACAAAAACAAATACTAGCCACAAAAACAAACAAACACACACACAAAAAAAAACACACAAGAGGTTCAGAACCAGGATAAAGACATTAACTCTACCACTTCTTTACAACTCCACTAATCCGGAGACACTGAGGTAAGATTAATAATCAATTTCTAAACTACCGGCAGCTATATGTGTGTATATTCTGGAGTGTGCTATGTGGATATGCTTAAGGTGACTGCTTAGCAACGTCAATATTGGTCATAACACCTTATAGGAAAAGCCTTTTCAACAAATAATGTTGCCTGTTTAACATCTTGCATAAAGATCAACTTCATATTTAGGAAGATCCTTTAACTAATATTCCCAACCAATATGAAGGCTAATATTCTGACAACAGATGACTAGGCTAATGGAGTAAATGCACCATCTAGCATTTATATGCATAGGAATTATAGAAGTACACTCCCTTTCACCCTCACAAAATAGAAAACAAGTGTTTTCCAAGGACAATTAAAATGCATTATATCCCTGTAGGTTCCGTGTAATATTTAGGTAATCTAAGCACCTCTAAATAAAAAATGAAAAAAAATGCATTATATATAAAAATGGTTTCTATGACTATGGCTGTTAAGGTTTAATATTATTGTTTAGTAAGGATGCAGCCTTTTGGAAAACTCTAAAGATTTCTTTTTTTTTAATGATTAAGTAAGTAGGTGAGAAACAGCAATTTTGGTCACTTTGGGACCAAAATTAGAAGACATATCAAGCTGAATTTGTGACAGTCCCATTTAAAGATTTATTCTAATTTTCTGTTTCTATTCTTATGCTGTAAATTATGAGTATTCTTACAAATATATCCCTAACTTTTTATTTGAATGGATTATTTTTATATACTACTATTTTTTCAGTTAGCCTTGAAAATGGAGGATATTGAGAATATTCTTGCTCTTTATACAAAACACATACATATACTTATTTGAACATAAATTTACACAAGACTATAGGTTTAGGTTATACTAATATTTCCTAGGGCTCTCAAATGATGGGGATAGCAGCGCCCCGCCCCCTGCAAACTGCCCACCATTTAGAAGCAATGGGAGAAATTCCAAGGTTGTATGGAGAGGAAGGATAGCCCAAGGAGCAATTCCAACTACATGTACATGTGAATAAACAAGACAGTATCAAATAGCATTGTCATGTATATAATAATTTTACATACAGTGTTTTAAAATACACTACTTCAGTTGCTTTCTGCAAGACTCACACAACTAGAAAAAAAATTAATGCCCTTACTTCCTAGCCCCTCACTCTGTTCTGAGAACCAAACGGCAGTCACATTATGAGGTAAAATTTCTAGAGGAGCTAAGTGTAATTTCTAAAGAAGATATAGGAAAAGTCTCCAGTCTCTCCTTCTATCCCAGGTATAAAAATACAACCATATTTTATTATTCTTGCTGCTATGTAATACAGTTCACCCTTGTAAAAGAGTTTAATAGATGAGGAAACTGAAGGTTAGAGAGATTAATATTTTTGTCTGATGTCACACAGTAAAACGGCAGCTGAACAAGAAGAAAGTGCAGGTTTCCCAACAGTTTTCAACTAAATTATGCTGCCTCAGCAGAATTAAAAAAAAAAAAACAAATGAAAGCACATACCTCTCTCTTCATAAAGGCAATACATTTATCTCAGTGGCTGCACATTTGTAAAGAGTAACATGATGTTTTAATTCATTCTGGACCCATAGTCTGCTGCTTCTAAGTAGAAGGCACTCTAAAAGGCTTTGAAAGAAGTTTAACTCCAAAATGAGCTGTAATGTGGATTCAAAGTTTCCTTAATTAGTCTAGATTTGGGGAGGGCTCAGTATCTCACAGTAACACCAGCTATAACTGTCCTGCTAAACACCCATTACAGGACTATTTTGCTCTCTGTATCTCTACTCCTACAGCTGGAATCCATGGGATAGAAATGCCACTTGCTCATTCTTCCCCTGTGTTATGCCAATCCATTTCCAAAGCTCCCCATCATCCATTCAGCACTTTCAAGTTTCCCCAACCATGACAGCAACTGTAATCTCTCTCCTTGTCAAAGTACAATCATTTGTGTATTTCTCCTCACTTTATTTAGTCTGTTTTTCCATTTTACTTTATCTCCTCAAATTAAATTAACTCTTTGAGTTTACAGCCGTTACTATATAGCTCTGTGAATAACCCATAGCAGTTAAACATTAATTTGTTGACAGAAGTTGCCAGATAGTACCCTAAATCTGCCTAAAACCTGTGTAGAATTCCCATTGGTCACAATTTCTGAAAAGTAACATGTCTTTCTCAGGTATTTTCTATCTTTGTCCTTTCCTCTTCCACCTCAAAAAGAAGGCCACCTGAATCAAGGAATGGATCCAATTCACACAGTGACACTCTGAAGTTACAGACAAGATGCCCCAAGGCTTAATCCATGCCAATCTTTCCTTACGCTCCTGAGTCACACAATTAACCAGCAGAAAGGATAATCTGGTCCACAGTGAACACAGGCTCTGTTGAAGAGCCTCATGTCCCCTCATTTTCTCTTTCAGGAGACCATAAAATCTCTTTGAAGATATGCTTTAGCCAGACAACAGATATTTTTCTTTCCTCCTCTGTTGGAAGCACTTCAGCAAAGTACATTTTAGCTACTTCAGAAAAAAACAATTATTTTGCTGCTTTCCCATAACTTAAAGGACAGATACATTTTTCTAATAGAGGTATGCCTTTTCAGGCTAGCAACATTTCCTACTCATCTCTTTCGGATCTCAGCTGCCTTTTGTGCTCTCCATTAGAACTCTGGAGGCCTAGCTATGAACCAACTCTTCACCTTTCAGGCAGACAAATATCCTTTTCTATGAAATCACTCAATTATTTTTATTTCTCATTTTCATTAGACATTTTAAGACAAGAAATATGCAGCTTGCAGATGTGACATGTCACAAACTTGACCCCACCTGTTAATTACAAGGCAGTCCTTGGTAAATAATTGACTGGGAACTGCAGGAAACTGGTAGCCCATATTTTTATGCAAAGGTGTAGAAGGTGGGTGCTAAAGACAGAAATAAAGTTGCATAGTAATTCCTATTACCTTTGATCCAACCACAAATTGTCTACTGATAAACTTACAGTAAACGTGAAATAGCCCCAAAATATGTTCCCAATAGTTGAAATGCTCTTCTGTAACTGTAAACTCCTAGGAATTTTATGAAATGGATTATAGAATAGAAATCATCTTCTCAATTCAATTGAAGACATCAATAAGAAAAAAAATACAGTATTTTAATTGTAAGATTAGAAACTACCTAGTACCCTGGAAAAGGAGAAAGAAACTAAAAGAAGAAAGCTTACCTGGGATCAATGCAAGGTGGTATAGTAAGGAAAGAAAGTAGAATTGTACTGGTATAAAATGGAAAATAATTAGGTGCATGCTCCAAAAATGCATCATGAGGGATTTTAATAAGTTTACAAGAAAATATCCATCCAAGGAATGTGACTAGACCCTGGAAAAATAGAGTAATGAAATTTCTTTTTCTTTAGAAAAGACCTCCATCTGCTAGCCGTAACATAAAGCCATTGTGTCATAAATGAGTAGGATGATTTAATGACATCTTAGTCTTTTCTCACTTACAACTTTATGATTTTACAAGGTCAAAAGATTATTAATTGGATTTGAAAAATAAAAATCGACAGTTTCCAGTGAATGCAATCATTTATTCAGTCTGCTCTAAGTAATATATTTACATTGACATTCACTGAAGCAGAGAAATGAAATTTCATTTTGTGGTATTTTTCCGTTAATGGAAATTACAATGCAGCTAAAACCATGCACGTAATTCACACCTGAAATGCATTCAGTATAAAACATACTGTGTCCTTTCAAAATTGCCAAAAAGGGAGAATAAGTAAGGCCTTCTCCAATTTAGCTCAGTGCTGGCAGCACATTGCCTAGTTAATTACAGCTGCCAATGAGCAAAAGATCCAGAGTTCCACTCCAGGACTAGGCCTGTGTATCTGGCTATTTTGCTTTGCCTTGTGGGTTATGAGCTGTGAGAATAACTCTTGTAAGCCTCTTCCCAAAGCATTAGGGTGAGGTCAGAGAACACGAGTGATGAATCACCTCTATCTTTTGAAAGCCACTCAAAGCCATATTTCCTAACCCTGTTTTAATAAGACAAACTGAACCCACAAGGCTCATGCTATTATAATCACATCCCCATGAGCCCTAACCCAATCACATTAAAACAGTAAGTTTTAAAAGAATACAGAGCACACTCTCAGAACATTTTGTTTGCACCCTCCTTCTCAAAAAAAGACTGACAGTGGTTCACAGTAATAACACAGGAAGTAAAAGAATGGTATAAGTGGTACAATATGAAAAAGAAGAATCAGAAAGAGAGACGATAAAATTAAGCCAAGAAATTGAGATCATGGAAAATGCCTTCCTGGGATTCCCTTTATAAAATCTATTCACCAGAAGTGCTGAGTCTCTGAACCTTTGCTGCTGACCCTTAATTTCCTGATCTCTGGTGCCTTCATTGACTCATTCTCTATAAAATGATTCCTTAGGCTTGATGGATAACCTGCTGAATCTGAAATACTTAATAGCCCCTTAGAGGCTTACCCAGGGACATGTATAGAATGTAATCAGGTAACACTGTATAAAATTATCAGCCTTTTTGGAAGTAAAATCTCAGTAACATAACCATCAAGGAAAACCTAGAATGGGCAAAAAAAATCTGAAGATACAACTGGCAGCCGGCCCACTTTTCCTTGGAGATGGTGGCCAAGGCAGGATGAGGTGAGGAGGTATCTATGATGGTAAGAGGAAGTTGAGGTGTGGGAAGAGAAAAGGTCAGAGCTAACTGTATACAAAAGAGCTTCAGACTGATTTGTTTGAAGCAACATTTATTAAAGTTATATCCTCCTCTCCTCCCACAGGCCAACACCCTATATATGTATTCAGAGAAAAGCTATATTTCATCACAAGGCCTCTTCATCACAAGAATCCATCAGTATAAAAATCTCAATTCACTGCATGCACCTTGGGCCTAACTTTGCTACCAGGATGGTTATATTCTAGGACTGGTTGTAATGACCAAGCGAACTTCCATAGCATCCTTATCCTTTTGGGTCAACCTTTCTATTCGGATCACTCTGAAATATTTCCCTGGGCCCTAGTTTGTCTTAACTCACTCTTAATTCCAGAAAGTCAGTCCCATCCATCTGCTGCACTGGGGTGTCATCCTTAAATTATAGATATATGTATCTGGATTGAGTGAATAGTTGCTAATTTGTCCTACGCATGCATTTGATAAATTTACTCTATTTATGGCTTCTAGCACATCCTGGAATCTATTTATAGAAGTTTATTAACTATTTCAACACAGGTCATTGTTTGACTTTTTTCTACTAAAAAAAAAAAAAATTCAGGTTTGGACATTTGTTTTGTTTTTCACTTGTAGCAGAAACTGGTCTGTGCTAATGCAGCCATAGTCTTTTATTGGAAATTAAGGGCATGAGTGGCCAGAAATAAACATACAGTGTGTGGCAGAGGAACAGTTTTGCCTTTTAAGCAAGCCAACTGAAAAGTTTACAAGGGGGTATGATTTTCAATATTATTTCATTATCAACAGGCTCTCTAGAAAGCACAAACAGCCCAAACAATTTATTGCCACAGAATGACTGACAAAGACTTTCAAAACCAGAAAAATGCTTTAGAAGCACTAAGCTCCAGGTATTTTAGTAAACATATGCATAGCTGGAGTTAACATGGTAACTCTTGATGCTATTTATTAATTCTAATCACTTATTCTAAACCTAATTTACAATGTGAGCACGACAAAATAAATGCCAAAAATGGATACCAGTTCATTGCTCATTTAAAGACTTTTTAGTTTTCAGTGATGTTTAATTTAATTTTTAAAAAAAAACACAATTATAACTTTAAAATACAAAGAGTATTTTGGGGGAAAAATTAATACAAATAACTTTGTAAAATTCAAGAAGGGAGAATCTGTCGGTCATAGAAACTTATTTTAAAAACAATACAAACATCTACCTTCAAATCAGATTTTTAGACATTAAAATAGTTAATCGGGAAGTCTACATGATTTTTGTTGTTGCTGCTGCTCTAATATGAAGAGGTTTTTGCAATCTTTCTCTCATAAGCGTTTTCAAATAATTTATATTATTGCAATGTCATCTAATATGGAATATTAAGCAAAATATGGGACATATGTTATGTTTTCTAATTCTTTTAATTAAATGACATAGGAATTATTAGAGAAGGTTATATATAAGTTAAAAGATAAACTTCCTTACCCAAGCACTAGACCATATATAAAAAGTCAGGTACTATGCAGTTGGTTTGCTAAGCAATATTCCAAGATAAACGGGCATGTGTACCTAGGTCTAGAGCAGAAACTTGAACACTTAAGTCCTGCACATGTTGCCAAACTGATTAAGCCTAACAGGAAGAAGGTTATAGTAACTCAATACAATATAACCCATGTGATCAAACAAAGATTCCCAATTTACTAAAAAAAAAAAACCTGAATTTAAGTTTAATATTCATACTTTTTATATAGATCCACCCACATATCAACAAAAGAAATTCTGGTGAAAGTTATTATCTACTTGCTTTAATGTTTCAAAGAAAATTAAGTTCTTGGCAAATGTATTTGATCCATGCTCAGAGTTTTCTAGCCAAGAAGCAGAGGAGTAAAGGGGTTGTCCAGCTATATCAGGTAGGAGTAGTTACAATGATATGGTTCTAAATCATGTAAATAATTTTTGGCTACAATTAAGTGGTTTTGTCTGGGTTTCCTAGAAATTATTTTCATTTCTTCTTGGATCTAGTTGTTGGAAAACAGTATTAAGAAATAATGCTTTCTGTGTAGTATAAATGGCTTTATATCTAAAAAATATATATGGTCCTTATTTGGGCAAATAAAAGGATGTAGGAATATAGACATCTATGTTATTAAAGTTCTCATGTAGGTCTTCGAAGTTTCTGTTTATAGTTACCCTGCTTTTTAAATTAATCATTTTCAAGGATCTTCATGTAAAAGGATAAAAACACATTTACAACCTTACGCTAAACCTTATGTCTATGTCCTTTACAAATGATCAATGTTTTATAATTAAATAAAAATAAAATGTTCACTTCCCCATAAATGCTCAACAAATAAAAATACTTTAGATTAAGAAAGGTCATAATTTACAAAGTCAAAGCAGTACAATTGTAAGTCTATGTGAGTGGTTCTCACATAGAGTGATTCTGCATCAAATCATCACCTGAAAGGGTTGTTAAAGCACAGACTGCTGGATCCCACACTCATAGTCTCTGATTGACAAAGTCTGGGAAGTAGCCCCAGAACTTGCATTCCTACCAAATTCCAAGATAATGCTGACACTGCAGGTTAGGGGCCCTCCTCACATTGAGAATCTAACTTCCGTGATATGTAAAGAAAAAAATATATATATAATACATTTAAGTATACACATGTATATAATAACCCATCTAAATGCCAAGACATTTATAACAACCAAAGATGCAGATAAATAATTTTTATACAAAACCAATACTATTCCTAACTGCAGACTAATAATCACATATATATGTAAACAAAATAAAAATGACCACTACCTATTATCACAAGGATGCAATCAACTCAGCAGGAGAATTACCACCTCCTTTATTGTCAATTGACATGGGCACAGGGTTATTTTAATGCAATTATTTTCCACTTGTCTCCCCTACTAGATCTTATCCTTTTCCACTGCCCAATGAGAAACTTGCCAGGACAAATAAATTGAGTGACAAAAATGTTAGGAAAACGGAACTCTGCCTTTCTATTCCAGGCAGTCCCAGCAATATCCCCCCACCTCACTTGTTCTCACTCCTCATTACTGTCTTCGCACACACACTCTCATACAGACACACATTTAATAAAACAACTCTTTTTAGCTGAGATGATATGCACCAGTGGGAGATCAATAAAGTCCTGGACATGGGATGAGAGAAATCAGACTCTTCCAGCCTAAGGAACAGCCCCTTGAGAGGGTTCACTCTCCTGCATTCCTCAATCCCCAGAATTCCCACCTCTCTCAGCTGCTCAGGGAACACTAGAGTCCAGAGAGTCCAGCAGAGGGGTCACTTGAACACTAAGAGAATTCCTACTCTCTTCAGACCCCACCTCCTGTCATCAGTCAGGCCCAGAGGTCTGCTAGAAGACTGGGCATCTCAAACACGCCTCTACACTCACTAGCACCACCTGCAAGTTCGCTTCCATTTGAGAGGTGGGGTTGGCGAGAGAGGAGAAATTAAGATGCTCAGGAGTGGGGCGTGGGAGAAATGACGGTTTCTTGGCCAGACTCAGAGAGGGAACTAGGGAAACATGAAAGGGGAGTGGCAGATGGAGCACAGGGGGTGTTGGAGCTCCCCGATGCGGAGCCTCCACCCCACCTCCTCTGGAGGACTGCTCAGCCCTGAAGAGAGTGAGGCTGGTAATGGAAAGCGTAAGGTTTGAGTCAATCCCCCTCATCCTTCTCCAAATACGCCCCCCCTTCCACTGAGCACTCTACATTCTCAGAGAGTTTGAGGACTCAAGGTCCCCTTCCATGCCCACCCCGCCACCCCGCTGTCAATTCTAGGATCTGCAGAGACAACTCCTACACTTCCACAAACCTTCATGCCCTCTGGTCCTGGGCAGCCTGGCCAGTGATCCAGCCCTGCAGCTTTGGGGTCCTAACCCCAGAGTGTGTGAGCCGGATTTTCAGCACTCATCCTCTGGACACTGTGCCTAGGAGGTTGTGGGTGAGGCTTGGCCTGCTAGCTCATCAAGGACTGCCCTCCTAACCTCCCCTACCATACACAGAGAACACAAAAGTTATATCTGTTTAGGACACATACTGCTGGTCACAGGAGATGTACAGATCAGTTCACTCGCATCCAAGGGGTGTGTGTGTGTCTGTTTCAGTCCTGAGAACCAAGGGTGCCAATTGCTGACAGGCGAAGGAACCTGGATTTGCTCCTAAGGACTCAAACCTCCGAATCAACAAGCTCTCCCTTCTCTCGTTCCTAACCCGCCCGAATCTGAATTTTCCGAAAGAGAGCCTAGAATGTGTTTCCGTTGCAGCGAGCTGGTGTCCTGCCCCGGAGCCGAGACGCGCGGACTTGGCTGTCGGTTCATTCATGCATTTGCTCATCCATTCACACAAACATGTCCCTTGATTGTGTCTGGCACCGAGAATCTTGCCTGTTATTTCTCCCTCCCTAAGTCAGTGCTCATAGCAACGGCTGGTGCAGAACGCAACTCAACTGTCACCCCACTTCCTGAGCTGGAAAATCAAGTCATGTAGGCAGTCACACACACAAAAAGGAAAAGGTGGAGAAGAGGAGGAGGCGGGGGCCGAGAGAGGTGGGGAGACTCACTGGGGGTCACATTCGAAGCTTCCCTTCGGGGGAAACCGTGACACCGACATCGCGGCATGCAAGGAGCCAAACCATTATTAAATCAAAGACTGCTCGAGCTCGGGTCCCCCGCGGGGATAAATCAAGTGCAAAAGCCACTCGTTCGTACTAGTGAGATGCTGCCGGCTCAACCCAACTCCGAGCTGGAGCCGAGGCGCCGGGGTAGCGGCTCGCAGCCCAATCCGCAGCGTGCTCCTGCTGCCTTATCGCTCCCAATAACGTGATGAAGTGTAAATCAAATGCCACGCCAGGAGGGGCCCCGTAACGGCGAGTGTCGTGCATTTTCGCTCACCAGCCTATCTTGCCTAAGAATCACAAGGTCACGATAGCGTTGCGATTCCACTCACCGTACACTCCTTGGCCAGAGATCCCCTCTAGCAGGACTGTCAGGAGCCACACGAGACCGTACACTAAATCCATCTTCACGTGAACATGAACATATCCAGCCCAGGGGGGACGCAGCGGGACCTTCCGGAGGCGGGCGGCCAACCCGGCGCGCTCCACTCGCGCTGGGACCGAGCCGAGGTGCCGGAGAACCGCTCGCCGAAGGAGGAAGCGCCGTCCGTCAGTCCTTCTCCGGCGGCTGCTGCGAGCGGAGCGCAGGAGCCTCACACACCCCACACTCATGCACACACACACAGACACTCTCACAGCACAATACACAGCACATACACATTCACACTCACGCCGCACTCGCACCGGGCGCCTCGGAAAATCGCAGACGCCGGGGAGGAGCTGGGGGCGGTGATGGGAAGCCGAGCCGGGAGGCGAAGTGTTCTTCAGAAAAGCGGGCTCGAGTCCCCGCAGCGGCGACAGCGGCGGCGCGTTCGGCTGGCAGCGGGCAGGGGGCCGGGGGTGCCGCGCGGTGCGAGCCTGGCTTTGGCAGCCGGGGAGCAGGAAGTGGCCTCTGACCCAGGGCACAGCGCAGGGGCTTCCTCGCCTGAGCTCCTCTTTACAAAGTAACTCGCGAAGGTCCCCGGAGGAGCGTCAAGAGGCGGCAGCGGCCGGCCCGCCCGCAGTACGGAACCCCCAGCCCTGCTGTCTTGCCTTCCCCCATTCCATCAGTTGCCATTGCAACGCCAATCCGGTTACACGAAACAGCCTCGCATAGCGGAGCGGGAAGAGGAGGAAGAGGAGGAGGAGGAAGAGGAGGAGTGGGGCTGGAGGGACTAGGATGTGGAGGGGGGGAGGGGAGGGGGGGAAAGGAGGAGGAGGAGAGGGACGGACAAGGAGCGGGGTGTGCGTCTGGAGCTCGCTCAGGCACCAGCCTCAGCCGCCGCCACCGCCACCGCGGCCGCTATCCAAAATAGCCTTTAGCGCCCCGCCAGCAAGGAGGGGGCTCGGGCCGGCCGCACCAATTCCGAGAGCTGAAAGCGGAGTCCAGGCATCGCCACTTGCAAAAGAGGGTGAATGCCCAGCAGAGACCCGATCCGCACACAAGTCTACGCGTGCCCACCGGCACCGCGCGCGTCCTCTTCGCTTCCGCGCCGCCCCCGCCAGGTGGAGCGGGTGCGGGCGGTCGGGACAGGCGGGAGTTTAGAGGAGGGAGCCGCAGAAGGGGTTCCCCGCCTGGACTAACGTAGTGCTGGCATCCAAAGGTGAACGCTGGAGCAGCCGCCTGCGGAGGGCACCCGCCTGCGTGGTCCCCGCTCGGGCCCCAGCTCTGGGCAGCTGCGGCAGAGGTGCCGGGCCGGGCGGCGGAGCGCCTAGGGCTCGACGCTGGCCGGAATCCCTGGGTGTGCGCTGAGATGCGCGCCGCGGAGGCGAAAGCGAGGAAGAGGAGAGAGAGAAGCGCCGAGCGCTGGCTGCTGGGCTGCCGGGGAGGAAGGCTGTGTGTGGTCACGTTGTGCGCTACGTGCTGAGAGCGCGAGCTGCTAGCCGCAACCGGGCGACGTCAAAGCCTGGTACGCGGCTCTGCCGCCTTCCTCCGCACCTCCTCTGCCTCCTCTGCTCCTCCTTCGCACTGCCTTCTTGTGTCAGCCGAGGAGCTCGTCAGTATGGACAACGCCGAGAGGCTCGAAGAGGCCAGCGGCATCCGGCCTCCCCCTCCGAGGCCCTCCCTGGGCTCGCTCCGAGTTCCGCGGCGGCGGGCGCGGGTTATTTATTTCTCATGCCCCTGCTTAGGTTTGCACGCCGAAGGGCCCGCTCCACCTTAAGCCCGGGCTTATAAAATGACAAGGTATCCCCCTCTAGCCGCCCAAGGTCTTCCAGGATCCGTTCTGCTTGGCTAGAGGGCAGAACAGGCCACAGCAATTGGAAGCGACGTCGTTTCTTCCCCATTTCTGTCTTTTTAAATGGAAACGTGGTTATCACAGCAGATGAAGGTTCTGGGGGGGGGGAGAATACTAGGAGTTCAGAGCTTAGTTTATTTTATGTGCAGTGTCTCTACCAAAGTTAACTGCTTTGAAAATCTTTTCCCTTTTGAGAAAGACAGTGTCTCTCATTGGGGCAGAGTTAGCTCTGATGTTTGAAGAGCTTAAGAAATTCATAGTTAAAAAAGAACTAGAAAATCCAACGTATCTTTAATTTACATAGACTTCAACAAAAATTAATAGGGAAAACCTAGTAGTGGTTTGTGAGGCTTTTTTTTCTCCTGTAACCACAATAATTAATGCTTCTTTGCATGTAATCTACCTTGTTGAATATATTCTTCAGTACTCAAACGGCAAATGGTAGGGAGGTGATTAAAGTGGCTAAAAACGTACATTCATACGTACTGTGGAGCGTAGTAATCATTTATCTGTCCTCATTAGAGACTGGTATAGTGCACCGCAGGTCCTTTTCCCGCTGCTGTACTTCTGCTGGGGTAGGGGTCCCTAAGCTCTAGAAAATGTGTCGTCCCCAGTGCTTTCCACCTAGGTCCTTTTTCTAAGTTAAATGAATTATGCATATTATCTTATAGGGTATGATCCGGTGCTTATAAGAGGAACCAAGAATTTTGAGAGAGCCCCAAAGGATGCTCGACAGAGTGTTCCAGATCCTTTATGAAATACCACTTTCACCCGACGGAATTAAGTATCCGTCTTGAAGCAAAGCTCAGTATGTGGCATTTCTGAAGGGAAATGAGTGAGGCTCATTCCTTGGTTACCTGTGGGGGTGGGGGGCAAGCAGGAGTGTCTTATGCCTCTGGAGATGTGCCTTTTATCGGTAGATTATTCCTGCACACTGCAGCACAGCAGCTAAACTGCAACTCCTCTCTCACATCGCAGCTCTGAATGTATCTTGTCCATGAAGCCCTTCCAGATTTAAGCTGATCATGCTCTAAAATAGCACTTCCCCTCCACACTGGTACTGCCCTTTGATTCTCATTTATGGGATCATAGGCTCTTTGAGCATTTTCAGGACTCTAGGATATTCTATTATTCCAAAAGCCATTGTGTCACTTTAACCAAGGAACCCAGACTAAATGAGTATACCTAATGGAGATTACTTTTCTTAACCTTCAACATTAAGACATAGGTATCAGGAACCTAGGGCCTTTCTTTTCCATATAATGCATATCTCCACATAGGAAAAGACTGTACACCCAGGGAGCCCTCCGCGGCTGCTGAGCTTAGAGATACTTTAGAGAACCTGGCCATTTTACAACTCATGTCAAATGAGGAAACATGCCTGCATCTACTCTGGGCTAGGTCTTATCCTGGATATTGGACATTAAAAGATAAATAAGACATAATCCCTTCCATCCAGAACCAAACAGTCTATTGGACATGGTGTGTTGGTGAACACATGCACCACGACCTCTACTGATAATATAAGGGCTGTGATTAAACGGGGCACAGGGTGGCAAATTTTACAGATGACCCAGTAATTGGGTCATATGGGCGTGAGAAGAAAAATTGCCCTGGATTTATATGTTACTATATTTTTTCCTATGGAAATACTGGATAGATTACTTAAGGAAACAATTGGCCATTTCAATCAACCAAGGTATCTTTTTTTTTTCCCTTCCTGAAATTCAACATTTATTAGGCTGCACTGACCAAACTGGCATGATGTGTGTAGCCACACATTAGCACTACCTGTTGAAGGCCTCCAGGTGGTGAGCCTGAGCCAAGGTTTAAGGCCAGGCAAGCAGCTGCTTTATCAGAAAAAAAAAAGGGGGGCGGGGGAGGGAAGCTATAGAGCACAGGTCTAAAGGCTTTAAGGAAATTAGGCCCAAGATGCTCTATATGGCCCAGTCAGAGCAGTTTCCTCCAGGAGCTGTGTAAATTAAAACCTTCAGGGATTTCCAGATTTCCACCTTCTTGAATTCTGCACACTGAATATGGATGTTGCATGGAGCATAGAATACCGAGGAATCACACTGCATTACTGCAAGAGTCCATTCAAGAGCAGTACGTTGGACAGACTGTCATTTGTGATGACAGGGCTGTGGAAACTTAAGGGCTCTCCACTGACGTCTCTAATTACCTTTATAGCCTGTTACTTTGTTGACTGTAGTTTCACTTTAAATTTATACCAGTATTCTCCAGTGTGAGCATGATGTTCCAACCTGAGGAGCAGAAGCGGCAAGATCACAAAGGGATGGAGTCAGGGCTCAGCACAAGATCCACCCAAGGTAATAGGACATGAATGAAAAATCTGATGGTTCTGGAGGTGCAGCTGGACAGGGCAAACTCAGAATCTCAGTGGCATAGCAAGGTTTGTCCTATCTTTCCACTCAGGCCTCCTCTGGCAATGCAAGTACCAGTTTGGACCAGGCCTTGTTTATTACTTATCACTATTTCCTGTTCCCCCCCTGGCCCTTTAAATCTGACTCCCATACACAGGGTTGCCTAGCCTGTTTGTGAAAGTAAACAAGAATGTAGATCTCAGCATTTCTCAGGTCCTCTGCATCCTGACCTTTTGCTCCACATTTGCTTATGCTTGTTTTATTCTTCTTGGTTACAGATTCTTAGCTCATATTGCAGCTGGCTGGGACTCTCACCCTGAATCATATCTCAGTTGGCTGATTATCTGGACTCCTGAGGTATTTCCTGAGCCTATTAGGGCAAAACCCACTGCTCTACTCAGACATGTGCCTGAGACCCCAAACTCTCACTCCCTTGACTTTTGCCCAATGGGCCAGTTCTCCTTAAAGCTAACCCAGATTGGGACAAAGTTTGATAAAACCCTAAAATTAATACCATCCATGTAGTACATGAAGTCTAATAGTCATTTTTCTCTAGCCACATCCGTGTCCATCTAGTTTTATTTTCTGGTGCTTAGTAAGAGCTTCCAACATGTAGCTTAGAAGTCTCACCAGCATCAAGTAGGACTAACTGTTTCAGAAGATAATGAAGCTATGATTTCCTGTTAGAGAGGCCAAGCACAGCATTGGGGATTCAAGGTGCAGGTCATTTCCAGAAGGTAGGCACAAAGCAGTTGCTCATAAGCTGCAGAACCCAGACAATGGTTTGGGGTATGAACAAGGATTTACTTCTGGAAAACAGGATCATCCCTAACTGGGCTTTTGTGAGGACAAAAAGGGGAATGAGAAAAGCAACTACTAAAGTTAAGAATAAGGAAGCAGGTGGACTGGGAGGGTTCAAAAAGAGAGATATGACTTCAGGGAAAAATAAAATATCCAAAGAATAATCTCTGGAGGGCAAAGATCCAGGGTCCAAAAAGCAAAGGAAGAGCCCAAGAGAGGCTGAACATGTTAATAGTTTTGAGAGGGTGCCAAGGTAATTTGTTACCAGATGATGGGGCTAAGGTCTCAGATATATCCTGGTTGCCAGTGAGGGTTTATGACAAACGGAAGAAGTAGAGGTGGAGGCAAAAAACTTGAGGCAAGGGCCTTCTACTCTTGGTATTTTACCTCCAGCTTAAAAGTGGTGGCACACTTCCAAGAATCTGTACTTAGTGATAAAGGGCATTCTTTCTTATGTACCCTCCCTCTCTTAAGCCAGACATGATATTCCTTAATTCTAGACTTCCAGGATTCTTGAACTAGGCCATATACTCTACGGCCCTCTACCATTCATGATTTCTGCACAGTTTGGAACTTAAAGCCATTAATTATTTTTTAAAAGTCTACCCTCATGTGCCATAACCTTGGTCATTTTTATTACCCCTACCCTAGATTTACTTGAATTCTGTAATGTCACTCTTGAACTCTTATTATAATTTTGACACTATTTCAGGAGCAGACACAATGCCGATTTGTTCCAGAATAGAAAGTGCTCAGTGCAAGGCAATCCAACATAGTAGATCACCATCTTAATTTTCACTTCAGACTGCCCAGGGCTTGAATCTTTGATCCTCAGGGTGACCTTGGTAATTGCCTTCTCCCAGGTATTAATTTCCTAGGGCTGCTATAACAAAGTATTGCAAACTTGGTGGCTTAAAACAATAGAAATGTATTCTCTCACAGTTCTGGAGGTTAGAAGTCCAAAATGAAACTGTGAGCTAAGTGATTTCCTTCTTGGGGGTGCTGAGAAAAGATCTGTTCCATGCCTATCTCCTACTTTCTTCTAGTTCATGGCAATCCTTGAATTCTTTGCCTTGTGGCAGTACAGCTACAATATCTGACTTCATCTTCACATGGTCACATTTTTGTGTGTCTCTGATTCTATATACAAATTTATCTCTTTCTCTCTTCTTATAAGGACCCAGCATAGGTCCACCCTAATCCAGGGTGACTTAATTACAATATGCAAAGACCCTATTTCCAAATAAGATCACATTCACAGGTTCTGGACATGGACTTTGGGGGGACATTATTCAACTTTGTACATCCTGTAAAATGAAAAGAGCAAAAGGTTACTGAGAGTTTTAAATAAAGTAATGAATGTAAGATACATAGTTCAGCCCGTAGCAACTAAGTGCTCAAATAATATTAGTATTATTCTTAATATTTCCATCATAATATTTGCTAGTTGTTAGGAAATTTTAGCATTTTGGGCTCATAACTTGAAAGGTTACCATTTGGGGGGATGGTTGACAGCTTAGAATCTTTAATTGTATAAATATAATGAAGTGGTTTTCTCTAAAAGCATTTCTTGCTTGCATTCAAAGTTCATCTGCCCCATTTGTGTCCAGTCTCATAGAATTCTGAAACCATTTCACAGTTAATCTGTAATGGTTTGGCATTTCCGTACTTTGGAATAGCTTCACATCTTCTGAAAACTTGAAAATTTCAGAATAAAATCCTGTGTCAAGATTATTTTTGAAAATCCTACATCCCAGTCTGCATTCTTGGAGAACTCAACAGCTTAAATATTAATGCAGAGAAGTTTCTGCATATCACTATGCTTGGTTTACTAGCTTTTAAAAATAGATTAGTATGAAGTGATGCTTACACTTCTAGGTCATGAGTAGAACAGATTAAAAACAACATTAAATTTGGGTTAGAAATTTTGTGGTGGAAATATAAAGAAATCAACTATTTCTGACAAGTGATTTGATGAAGCTACTGATAGAATAAAAATATTAGAAGAGAGTCAAACAAAAATTTTCCTTAAGATTCTGTTTTTGGAGCAGTTTACAAATGGGCATGTAATAGGAAATAAAGGGAAGGAAATTTGGGGTCATAACCAGGTGGTAGGTTTAAATTTTGCCAGAGTAATCATTGGAAAGCCTCAGGGAAACATAGTGTCTTCTGCATTTAAACTTAGTTCCTTTCACGTAATTACTTAGTCTTTCAGGATTTCTCTCACAGCTTCTCCTCATCCTCACCCCAAGGGTGGTGATTTAAGTTTTGTCCTGATAGAGGGAAGGAGTAACTTTTTCTACCAGGGATTTCTGGCCTCCACTTGATCTTTGGGTGCCTGCCTCTGCCCTGGTGCACCCATTGCTCACATCCTCACCCATCTGTGACTTCAGATCATAAGGACTGAGACCCTCTTCATCAGTGCCAGACCTCTCCAAGCCCTCCAGCTGTTGAAGCACTTGCCCATCCTCCTCAGAGGCCACCAGGAAATTCTGGATCCCCAGCATACCACTCACATTGGGAAACCAAGTGACACTCTTTTTCCTTCTCTCTGATCCTAAATATACCATAATGGCATTTATATTCCTTTCTAGACTCCCCCATTTCCATTCTGTGAGACATACTCAATCCAATGTGAAGACAGGATACGAAAAACAACTGTTCTATGCCACTCAATTCTTTAACTATAAGAGGGTCATTCTCTCCTATGCAACCACATAAAATGGTGGGAAACCTCCCTTTAGGGACATGCATATACTTATTTTCCAACTCTTCTGTCTCTTTTTCCTTCCCTCAATCTCTGGGTTCCTCCACTTTTCCCCACTACCACCCTTCCACCAGCCCAGAGGGGTTTTCACCTTCCTTATAAAGGAAAAAATGGAAATCATCTCTATCCCACTTTCTTTCTACTTTCTGGTTCATAGAAAAAGTGCTGGAAATTATCTCAATCCCGCTTCCTTTCTACTTTCTGGTTCATAGAAAAAGTGCTGTGGCCTGAGTCCTCCAAGTTCTAGCTTAATAATTTTAAGCTCAATTCAAGAAGTTCCCAAAACAACTTTTAATCCTCTCAAACGCTTGATACTTCTTATTTTACTCCCAGGTTTCTGCCCTTTCCTTTAAGGGGTGCTTGACATTAATAAATGAGCAGTCAGACTTATAGGGAATCAGAAACAACTTGCATATAGCCCCGCTCTCTATGAATAAGTGAGTAAGAGGCTAGGACCAGGCCCTGCCTATATAGGGCAATTCAGGAAGGCAAAACACCATTATGGAAGTCCTAGAACAGATGCAAAGGAGTGCAGGACTGGGAGGGTTCCCGGGGGAGGCAGTGGGAAGAAGTGCCTGGAAGAAGGGAGGAAAATGCAGTAGGTAGGAAAAGAAAGTGACTATTAGAAGGTTGGTGAGGCAAGATAATTATCCCAGTGTGTCATCAAACTGGAAGGGCAAAGAAAATAAAAGAAGACAATGGCTGATTCATATGATGTGGCTTAGTAAGCAAGAATACAAGATAGATAAGGAAAGAAAAGAAGTGGTGAAGGAAGCTCACAATTCTCCCTTAGCCTATTTGGCTAAGACCTTTAGAGCCCCTATCCCAGGTCACTGCCTTCAGAAACTCTTTTCTAAATCATTATGGAATCACGCTATCCTAGTAGTATAATCTTGAGCAAATAAAATAACCTCAGTAACACAGGCATTTCCACCTCTGTAAAATATACTGCTTAATTCAGGAGATTTTTGTGAGTCAAATGAAATCATGTTTGTGAAAACAAGGGTGATATGTCATACTCTTTCTCTGGAAACTGTAGAAAACCAGGGAAACTAAATTTGAAGAACTCCTATCCCCAGGTTAACTCTGATGTGGCTACTCCCCAGAAAAAAGTGGAGAAGCCCAGGAAGTCCTAGAGAAGAATTAAGGGAGAAGCTCCTCTGTCCCCTGTGCTCCCCTCCATGTATCTGACCAATGCCCCTCTATTCAGCAAAAGCCTGGGTACAGGAGGATTCTCACTTTCTTTCTCTACTTACTTTCTCCCACTTCGCTGTGATCAGAAGGGGAATATTCCTCTTTTCTCCTTTTCTACCCCCCTTAAATAAAACTCACCTACAGCAGTAGCATTCAAACTTTCTTGTTTTTTGTACTTTAATCTACGATAAGAAGCATGTTTTATAGCATCGCCCAGTACACACACTCACTCACACACACTATATATATATAAAACCAATACACTTTGTTTACTTATAAAGCAATTTCCCTTACCATATGCAAAGTATTTTGATACATTCTTCTCTATTCCATTGCATTCTTTGCTAATTCATTCCTTTACATTCTCTTCCATATTATTTTATTTTTTCAAAGTATGGTCTGATCATAATGAATTTTATTCCATAACTCTTTAATGTGTCATGCATCAGAATTTTATTCAGTCCACATGCCTGGCTTTTGACATGCTGAAGATTTGTTTAAAAAAAATATTAAAACCTTAAAGATATCATGCTGAGTGAAATAAGCCAGACACAAAAGGACAAGTAGTGTATGACTTCACTGATATGAAATAATTAGAATAAACAAATTCATAGAGTCAGAATCTAGAATACAGGTTATTAAGGGACCAGGATAGGGTAAGGAATAGGGAGTTAAAGCATAAAATGTCCAGAGTTTCTATTTAGGATGATGGAAAAGTTTTGGTAATGAATGATAATGGTAGCACAACATTGTGAACATAACAGCACTAAATTATGTATTTGAATGTGGTTAAAAGAGGAAATTTTAGATTGTATATCTGTCACTAGAGTAAAAATTTTTTAAAAGTCTATGGAACTGCACAACACAAAACATTGAATCTTAGGTTAAAACATGGATTATAGTTAATACTACAATTATAAAAAGTTGCTTTCATCAATTTTAACAAATGCACCACATCAATGCAATGTGTTACTAATAGGGTGGTATATAGGGATCCTGTATTTTATGCATGATTGTTCTTTTTTTTTTTTTTTTTTTTACCTTTTTTAAATTAATTTTTTTATTCTTTTTTTTTTTTTTTTTTTTTTAATATGGGTAAAAATCAAAATTTTCACAATACATACAAACATTTGTAAAATGATATATAAATATATATGCATATAT
>JAKSZT010053843.1:9429382-9571045 GCA_026826555.1 Tolypeutes matacus | reverse complement strand
TATCTATCTATCTATCTATCTATCTATCTATCTATCTATCTATCTATCTACCTATCTATCTATCATCTATCTATCTACCATCATCATCATTATCATAATCATCTATCTACTTATCTTAGTCAATAGAAATAAATCTAAAAGGGCATGATAACTGCAGGGCCAAAATCAGAGAGAAAATGAAAATTCAGAGCAGCAAACTCAGTCTTTGTAGCTACTTTTTCCACAAGAATAATTAGCATATCCTTGAAGAGGGAACTGAGAGTGAAAAGCAAAGTGAAATTTTCAACAGATTCAAGGATCTAGGGGACTGAATTTGTGATTCAGGACCCATCAAAAAATACCATCTGATAAAATACCAAGTTTGGGTTGGAACCCCCAAATTGTGCAAGTTAGGAATAAGTGTGAAACTGAAATATACCAACCCTCACTGGGTCTGATTTACAGCTTTGAATCAACTCCATCACTCACCAGATTAAGGTGACCCAGAATTGTTAATGTCCATGAATGTATAGCATAAGCATAAGCAGTGTAAATCCTCTCTAGAGAAGGATATCATCCTAGACTTCAAATAATTTCTACAGGTTTTTGTAAATAATACTTAGAACACAATAAAAAAAAAAACTAAGATTCGAAGAAATAAGACAAAGTTATGAAGTCCAAAAACAACAGAAAATACATCTATATCTATAGGGAGACCTGTGAGTACAGTTATCAAAAACCATTTACTTAAAAAAAGTCTATGCTTAATATATTGAAGGAAATATAAAACATGACTGACACAAAAATAGAAACCATAATATTAAACCAAATAGAAATTCTACAACTGAAAATTTCAGAAGCTGAAACAAAGAACTTGAAGATGGGTTTAATACCATGTTTGATACAGGTGAAGAGGAAATATTGAACCAGATGAAAATTTAAAAGGATGGAAAATATAGAACAGAAATTGAGACAAGAGAGTCAGTAAAAAAAGTGTAATGTATACATAGCTGGATTCCAAGGAGCAAATGAGAGAAATTTTGAAGATTTAAAGCTATAATAGCTGAGAATTTACAAATTGATGAATGATATAAAGCCACAAATTTTAAGAAGCAAATGAAGAAAATTTACCTATACCTAATGAGGTAAATATGGTTAAAAAAATTCTTTTTTAAATAGAAAATCATAAAAGCAACCAGGGAAAACAGATGGAAAGGAGTTAAAAAAGGAGTTAATACAGGAGTTAAAATAGGATTGAAGCCTGATTCCCTAACCAGAAAAGTAAAATGAAAGCCAGAAGACAGTGGAATAATACCTTCAAAGTATAAAAAAATACTAAGGATTTTATACCTATAAAATTATTCTTCAAAAATGAAAGTGAAGAACTCTTGATAATATGAAAAGTTGCAAAATAAATCTCACAATAGCAAAGATGCAAAATAAAACCACAATAAATTGACATCCTCATCTATCTGAGTGTCAAAAATAAAAAAGTTTGAAAATATCATGTTAAAAAGACTTGTGGAACAGACAATCACATATAGTAGAGGATGATTTGACATCTATGGAAAGAAATTCGGCCATTTGGCAAAATAACATACATATTTTCCTTATAACCCAACAATTCTTCTTCTAGGAAGCTATCCCAAATATACACCGGCAAATATATATATATAAAGGACATATGTACAAAGAAACTTATTCTAGTACTATTTGTAAGAACAAAAGAATAGAAAATAATTATCTATTAATAGGAACTAGTTAAAAACAATAGTATATCTTTAAAATGGGGTACACTGCAACTATAAAAAATAGCTGTGACCACTCATGAGTATTTTTCAGGATATATAATTAAGTGAAAAAAGCAAGGTAGAGGAAAATGCTATAGTATGTATTTATATATAAAATGTTTTAGTTAAAAAATGGAAAAGATAAAACATTGATATTTTTTCAAATATATATATAGTCTTTTTTTATATACCTTTTTATTTTATTTTAAAAAAAATACTTAGATTACATAAATATTACACAAAAAAATGTAGAGGATTCCCATTTGCCCCACTCCTTACCCCTCCCACACTATCCCACATTAGCAACATCCTTCATTAGTGTGGTACATTTGTTACAATTGATGAACAAATATTGGAGCATTGCCATTAAGTGTGTATTATAGTTTACATTATAGTTTAAAATCTGTCCAGCAGAATTTTGTAAGTTATGACAAGATATATAATGGCCTTTATCTGTCATTGCAATGTCATTTAGGACAATTCCAATGTTCTGAAAATGCCCCCATATTACACCTATTTTTCCCTCTCTCTCCCCTCAGAACCTCCAGTGCCACTGCCTCCACATCAATGATAAAAGTTCTTCCAGATCCTATCCAAACTAATCTACAGACTTAATGCAATCCCAATAAAAATCAACACTGTGTTTTTTAAGGAACTGGAAAAACTAACTACAAAATATATTTGGAAAGGTAAGACTTCCCGAATTGACAAAGACATATTGAAAAAGAAAAAATGAAGTTGGAGGTATCACATTACCTGACTTTAAAACATACTACAAAGCTACAGTACTCAAAACTGCATGGTATTGGCACAAGGGTAGACCTACTGACCAATGGAACCGAATTGAGAGTTCTGATATAGATCCTCGCATATACAGTCATCTGATATTCGACAAGGCCACGAAGCCCATTCAGTTGGGAGAGAATGGCCTCTTTAACAAAAGGTGCCGGGAGAACTGGATATCCATATCCAAAAGAATGAGAGAAGAATACCATCTCACAACTTAAACAAAAATCAACTCAAGATGGATCAAAGATCTAAATATAAGAGCCAAAACCATAAAGACCTTGGAAGATAATGTAGGGAAACATCTACAGGACCTTGTAACAGGAAATGGTTTCATGAACTTCACACCCAAAGCACGAGCAGCAAAAGAAAAAGTAGATAAATGGGATTTCCTCAAAATTAAAAACTTCTGCACTTCAAAGGATGTTATTAAGAAAATAAAAAGGCAGCCTCCCCAATGGGAGAAAATATTTGGCAATCATATATCTGATAGGAGCCTAATATCATGCATATATAAAGAAATCCTACACCTTGAAAATAAAAAGACAAACAACCCATTTAAAAAATGGGCAGGTGACCTGAAAAGACACTTCTCCAAGGAAGAAATACAAATGGCTAAAAAGCACATGAAAAAATGCTCGACATCGCTAGCTATTAGGGAAATGCAAATCAAAACTACAATGAAATACCATCTTACACCCTCAGAATGGCAGCTATTAAAAAAAACAGCAGACTATAAGTGTTGGAGAGGATGTGGAGGAATAGGAACCCTCATCCACTGTTGGTGGGATTGTAGAATGGTCCAGCCACTGTGGAGGACAGTTTGGCAGTTTCTTAGAAAACTAACAATAGCTTTTCCAAATGATCCAGCGATTTCACTGCTGGGTTTATATTCAGAAGAATTGAAAGCAAAGACATGAACAGATATATGCACCCCAATGTTCATAGCACTGTTCACAATTGCCAAAAGTTGGAATCAGCCCCAGTGCCCAACAACAGATGAATGGATAAGCAAAATGTGGTACATACATGCAATGGAATATTACTCAGGTGTAAGAAGGAATAAAGTGCTAACACATGGAATAACATGGATGAATCTTGAAGACCTTATGTTGGGTGAAGCAAGCCAGGCATTGAAGGATGAACAGTATATGACCTCACTGATTTGAATTGAGGAAAGTGAACAGTCTCTGAGATCCATTGTCTGAAAGACAGGTTGACAAGGGAGAGAAAGAGAAGAGAATGTTAGAGCCACCACCCATACGGACATAATCTATGGTAAAGTGATAGAGTATAGTTGCATATTGAAGGATAGGACAGGTGTGTAGTGATATTACTGGGTTTGGTTGTGCAGGGTTGACAGGTGGGTAGATTAGAAAGGGTGAGTTAGAATACTGGGGGGAAAGATGGGAGATGGACTAGGTTAACATTGGATTTGTGGGTATGAGATTGAAAGTGCAGGAGTGGGAATGCTTTTATGACAATATGGCAAGATATTGTAACTGGGTTAGGGTGTCGGTTAGGGGGGCATTCAAGAAGGGGCACATCTGGAGTAGACTTCTGCAGAGTGTGTGAGTGTTCATCCTGTCATAATGTGTTGTGTTGGAGAGTGGAGACCCACACGGTGAGTGGGAAGGATATGGATCCCCATCTTTGGCAGGACCGATTCACCCAGAAACAGACAGGTGGGTGTCTATTAGGAGCAAGGGTGGATCCTAACAGGGGAGGATAATCAGCGTGTCAAGTCCTCTTGTTGCATGTAACTATTAATCTTGTCATCCAATGAGTCAAGACAGGGGGGCATCATGTGCCCCAAGGGGATGGGGAGGAATGAACAGAAAAGATCATACGGGATATTTAGTGGTCAGGGAAACTATTTTTCATTACCTTACAGTAATGGACACAGGACATGGTAAATATCATCAAGAATTATTAAGCTGTACCGTCTAAATTGTAAACTATACTGTAAACTATTGATAATAGTTTAATAGCTATGTTTCACTATCTGTATAACAGTTATAACATTGCTACCATCCACATAAAAAAGTTTTGATATGGGGTGAGGAAAGGGGAGGGGGTTGGGTATATGCGAGTCTCTAGTATTCCGTGTGTGACTTTGCTGTGACCTAAAACTTCTTTGAAAATTAAATGAAAATTTGGGAGACACTGGGGAGTGAGACGGGGAAGGTGCCATGGTACAGACTGGACACCTGATAATGCACTGATAAAAGAAAATAATAATAATAATAATTTTTTTTTAAATTTTAATTTTTTCCCATTTTTTGAATATCCCAATCCTTTAATTATATTTTATTTTTAGTTTACTTTTTTATGAGTTTCCATGTATTTTATCTCTTACATTTAAGCTTATCATAATTATTTCATTTTCCTATTAATTATATTTGGTTACTATATGGGCTGCATCTTCAAGGAAGGTTTAGATCACAGAGGGTTACAACAGGGGCTGCAGAGGATCATTGGTGGGGGGTGTCTTGGATGGGGGATTCATGGGAGGAAGTTCATCTGACTATATATGAAAGATATATAAAATTGTCCAAATGATCAAGAGGTGGGGCATGGTCACAGTGGGTGGACAATCACTCAATAAATGAGGGAATACTGAATTCCCAGCCTGTAGAGCTCTGCCCCATTCTCCAAGGGAGCAGCAACAGTCCCCTGAGTGCAGGGGCACTGTCTGGCAAAGGAGGATGGTCCACTAATGGGTTCTTGTTATTGATGACTAGCCTTACGAGTCTTTGTTCTTGTAATTGAAACAGCCTACTGTTATGGGGTGCCTAAGATTTGCCACCTGAGAGCCTCCTTGTTGCTCAAATGTGGCCTCTCTCTAAGCCAAACTTAGCATATGAATGCATTACCTTCCCCCCAGCATGGGACATGATTCCCGGGGATGAGCCTCCCTGGCAACGAGGGATTAACACCAAGTGCCATCTGGCAATACCACTGGAAAAAGACCTTGAATAAAAGGGGGAAAAGGTAAAGACAAATGAGTTCATGTGGCTAAGAGACTTCAAAGAGAGTCGGGAGGTCATCTCGGAGGTAACGCTTATGCACACCTCAGTAGGATCTCATAGAACACCAAAGTGGATATCACCCCACACAGATGGGCCCCTGAGGGCTCTGGAGACACCCAGGTCCTATATAAGGGGGGATAGCTCCAGAGACTGACGCCTTATCAGTGGGTTCTCCACTGGAATTTGTGCTCCTGAGAGTGACAGAATTGGACTCAAATAAGTCCTCCCTGCACATGGTCCATCAGTCCCTTCTATTCAAAGCTATATGTGGTGCTGGAGTTTGTAGGTGTACTTCAGAGGCTTGGAGCCTTTGGCCTGCCCATGTGCCAGCTGTGCCTGGAATCTCGGTGGAGCTGCAACTCCTACTCTACAGCTCAATGGACTCACCCAAGTCACCTGGTGAGGAGATGATGATGGATGGCGGCCATCCCAGGGAATGGAGAGAGTCTGCAGCTGCAGGAAGGATAACCCCATCCATCTTATCCATGGGACATAAGCCCCCTCTCACTTGGAGGTGGAGTGGACATCACCATCCCAAACTCCTCAGGATTGGGGGAAGAGCTATGGACTAGAGTGGACTTACTGGTATTCTGTTGTAGACATATTGTGATCCAAGCAATGGAAGAAATTAAAACAGTGAGGTGGAGCCAGTGGCCACTGGACACTTTTGGGGCAGGGAAGGGAAAAGCAGTTGTAATACAGGGGCTTTTTCAGGACTTGGGCATTGTCCTGAGAGGCATTACGATGACAGATATTGGCCAATTTACGTCAGCATATAGCGTGCAGAACTGTGTGGGAGAGAGTGTGGTCTACAATGTGAACTATGGTCCATGCTTGGTGGCAAGGCCCCAGGATGTGTATATCCATTGCAGGTGATGTGCCACACTAATGAAAGATGTTTGTGTGGGATGTTGTGGGAGGTTTGGGAGGTGGGGAACATGGAAATCCTTTTAATTTTTGTATAATATTTATGTAATCGAAGCATCTTTTAAAATATTTTTTAAAAATTAATTATATTAAAAAAAAGAAAAAAAAAGTACTTCCATTGCTATAATAACAATAAGTCTATAGTTAAATAACAGTAAGTTGTCTGTAATACATTGTTCCTTCCCCAGTCCTGAGGATTCTGGGATGGTGATGCTGACCCCACCTCTAATTAAGAGGGAGCTTAGATCCCATGGGGCAGATGGATGGGACTATCTTGCTTGCAGTTGTAGTCTCTGTTCCTTGGGATGGTCGTTGACTACCACAGTTATTATTGCCTCAAATAGCAGGGTTCCTGAGGGCTCTGGAGACATCCAGACACTATAGGCAGGGCTGGCAACTCAGGAGTGTGGTGCCAAGCCAGTGGGTCCTACTTTGGAATTTATGCTCCCCAGTGTGACAGAGTTGGACTAGTTGTGGTTTCCCTACACATGGCTCTTCTGCCCCTTCTATTTGAACCTATAGTTAGTACTAGAGTTGATAAGTTTATGTCCAAGAGACTTAAATCTTTGGGCTTTCCATGTGCCAATTGGGCCCTGAATCTCAACAGAGTTGCAGTTCATTGGACTCACCCAGGACAAGGAACAAGGAAATGATGATATATATATATATATATTTTTTTTTTAAAGATTTATTTTATTTACTTATTTCCCCCACCGCCACCTCATTGTTTGTGCTCACTGTCTCCTCTCTGTGTCTGTTCATTGTGTGCTCTCTGTGTCTGCTCATCTTTTTTTTTTTTTTTTAGGGGGCACTGGGAACTGAACCTGGGAGCTCCCATGTGGGAGGGAGGCACCCAAATGGTTGAGCCACCTCCACTCCCTGCTTGTGTTTCTCACTGTGTTTCCTTGTTGTGTCTCCTCATTGCACATCTCATTGTGTCATCTTGTTACATCAGCTCAGCCTGTCTAGCTTGTCTTCTTTAGGAGGCATCAGGAACCAAACCTGGGACTTCCCATGTCATTGACAGGCACCCAGCTGCTTGAGCCACATCCGCTTCCCATCACTGATATTCTGAAAAATGATTTCCTATATGAGGCAGATAAAATAGGATAGATGGGATGTGAAAGAGGCTAGTTTCTTTGAATAAAACTAACAGGAAGATTTGGCTTTAGAACCATGTAAATATAACACAATTTTAAAATAAAATTCTTTTCTTTTTTTTTGAACATTGATGTCTCTTGATTTTGTTGTTCTTTAAAAAAAATGAAAGTACGTCTTTCACTGATACAAGAGTTTCTTAGGGTAACAAAACTGGTTCTACAATTTTTCTGAATTTCAGTAACACTTAAGTTAGATTTTTATCTCAAAGGTATTTTTGCTGTTCTTTTGGAAAATAACTTAGTAACAAAGGAAGGTCAGTAAGCTGCGCACAGACTCCTGAAATTACGGTATTCTTTTTCCATGGGCCTGGAAGTGAGAGACAGCAGTCCATAACAAGCAGTGATGAGGTTACAACATACTGCCGTGCTTTGGAAATCCCGACTTCATTTCCTTGTTTGGAAAGGAAGCTTCCAACAAGTCTTCATGTTGTAATCCTATCTGAAGGTTACCCTGATTCATTCATTACGGCTTTGAACAAAGTCCTGTTCTTACGGGCTGTGTGACTGAGCTCCTCTGCCCCGACAACCCTCAGGGTCCTCAAGCTCAGACCTTTCCCAAGCAGGAAAGCCAATAGTCAGGATTTACCTACAGAAGACACAGATTTTTGACAGGCCCTGGTCAACACAAAATTGACACTGAAACTCAGCCACACCTCTAAATGCCTCAGTGGGAGGCAAGTTAAAAAGAGGTACACTAGCAGTTTAAGAAAAAGTCATGGGCCTGCTCTACTGTTCACTCCTAGACATGGTTTAAGTATGCCAGTAGTCACTGTGCCATTAAGCATTGGAGATTTTGTTCTGGGACTGGGGGTAAGAGAGTTACAAGGGCAGGCGTGAGCCTCTGCCATGGGCTCAAACTCCCAGGTTGAAGGAGCCCCTTGATGTTTAAAACACCTCTCCAGACCAGTGGGGATTCTTGATGTGTAGCTCAAATCTGGCCTCGGCATTGACCCTAAGAGCTCTTCCCAGAGGGTCTATCTGTCCCTGTCCCTTTGCAACACCCAATGACAGTGAGGCTTGGGGATCATCAGACATTTCACTGGACAAAATCAGGGGCCACCGGTGACATCCTCAAGTCATCTGCCTGCGACACAAAACACAAAGCTAAACTAATTATGGTGACTGCTTGCTGTCATTTTTCTTGAAACAACTTTTTTGAAAAAAGATAGTTTAAAGAGAAAAAGAAAGTAACAACTCCTGAACAAACACCAAGGGCTTCAGCTTGCGTGGTTTTCCTAAAGCAAGACCTTGACTACACCCTGGGCTGATGGCAGTGATCATGAGGAAATATTTGAAGACTTTCCAAATTCCAGGCATTTTCCCAACCCTTTTTTCACCCAAAGGCATGCAGTGCTGCCTGGCCATCTGTTTCCATCTCTGTTCTTGCTTCCCTGTCCTGGGGCTGGGACACTTGCTCCGTTTGGGGACTGATCATACATGAAGTTCCTGCAGTTTGCGGGTTTGGTCTCCCTTGCTTTTCCGCTGCTTTCCCCCACAATGTTGAGGGCAGATATTCGGGCTGCGGGTGTGTGTGTGTGTGGGGGGGGTCCCACTGGAGGAATCATCCAGACCACGTCGGAACGTCCCTGGTGTGTTTTAACTGAGTTGGGTCCTCGGTGAGCTATGGGACTGGATGGCCTGGAGCCAGTGGCCTGGACGGCTGTGTCCGTCCTTTCGGCTTCCACCTAGCTGGGCTTCCTCCTGGGTTTCTCCGGCTTCTGCTGCACGGTCAGTTCCTGCGGCAAATCTCTGGCCTCATCCTTCAGTCGCTGAACCGATTCCAGGAGATTCTCCTTCTCGTCAAGTTCACTTCCCAGGAAGGCATTTCTTTCAATGGCTTGATTCAAGCGCTGCACAGTCTTCAAGTGACATGATTGTGGGCCGTTTTGCTCCTACAAACCATCTGCAATTGATCTCGAGTTGCTTTAATGTCTGTGAGGTCATCCTCTTAGGCTGAGATCTGCAGGTAGCCCTCAGAATGCTGCATTTCAAACATCTCCTTGATGGTTTCTAGCTCCATGAGAAGGCCGGTATTTTCTGACAAGATGTGCTTGTTCTGGTTTCAATTTATTGCAACTGCGACTCCGATTCAGCTTCAAATTCTCGGCTTCCCTCTTGAAATTCTCGGAGTTCCTCCTGCGTATTCTCGGCTTGTAGGTCATAGCCAGATCTTTCCAATAGTTAGCTTCTTCCTCCTCGGAGCTAAAAGTCTTCTTTCCTGAGTTCTCCACTGTGAAAACAGGGGAGATGTACTGTTCTTGTGGATTGGTGTCCGGCTCTGGAGGGCAAGGGCGAGGGCGGGGCGCGGGCGCCAGCGGCTACAGCGAAGGCGACCGCGCCGGACCCCAGCCCAGGCGCCAAAATTCATTTTTAAAAGTTCTGTAAATTCTTGAAAGAAAAATGAATAGTTGGTGGCTTTATTTTGAAGGGAGGTGCTATTCCAAGTGATATTTCAAAACCCAGGAATTTGTACAGCCCTAATGGGGTAGATACATCAATGGCTCCCAGAAATAGATGGAAGACCCAACTCATATTTAATCTTTAAAGGCCAAGAATTCATTCATCATGAGGACATTTGGGTTCTCACTTTTGGGCAATTATGACTAATGCTTTACAAACATCCATGTACAAGTTTTTGCATGGATAAATGTTTTTATTTCTCTTGGGTAGATAGATACCTAGGAATGAAAATGATGGGTCATCTTGATGGCTCTATGTTACTCTTTGGAGAACTGCAAACAGTTTTCCATAGCAGCTGAACCATTTTACATTTGCGTAAGGGTTCCAATTTTTCCACAGCCTCATCACACTTGATATTTTCCTTTTAAAAAATATATAACTATCCTAATGTGTACAAAGTAACATCTAATTGTAGTTTTGTAATGCATTTCCCTGATGACTAATAAAGAAGAGCATCTTTTCGCATGCTTGTTGGCAATTTGCAAATCTGTTCAGATCCTTTGCCCATTTTTAAACTGGATTGCTTGCCTTTTTATTGTTTAGTTTTGATAGCCTTTTATATATTCTGGTTGCTAGACCCTTACCATATAAATGACTTGAAAGTATTTTATTCCATTCTGTGAGTTGTCTTTTCTCTTTCTTGATAGTGTCTTTTATGTACAAAATTTTAAATATTTAAGTGAAACTTAATTTATCTAGTTTTTTCTCTTGTTGCTGGTGGTTTTGGTGTCATATTTTTAAAAAACTGTTGCCTAGCTCAAGGTCATGAAAATTTGCAGCTATATTTCCTTATAAGAGTTTTATAATTTTATCTCTTACATTTAGGTCTTTGATCTATATTGCATTAATTTTTGTGTATGGGGTGAGGTAGAGGTCCAAATTCATTGCTTTGCATATGGAGTTCCAATTGTCCCAGAAAAATTTGTTCAAAAGACTATTTTTTCCCCATAGAAATGTCTTAGCATCCTTGTCAAAAATCAATTAGTCATAGATGTGCAAGTTTATTTCTGGTCTCTGAATTCTATTACATTGATCTATATATTTATCCTTATGCCAGTACCATATTGTTCTGATTATTATATCTTTGTAGTAAGTTTTGAAATTGCATAGTATGAGTGCTCCGGCTTTTACTTTTTTTCAAGATTATTTTGGCTATTCAAGGTCACTTGCAATTTCATATGAATTTTGGAATCATTTATCCAAACAAATACAAAGCAGCTAGGATTTTAATCGATATTGCATTGAAACTGTATATCCATAAAGGAATACTGCCATATTAACAATATTGTCTTCCAGTCTGTGAACGCATGATGTCATTCTATTTATTTAGGTCTTCTTTGATTTCTTTCAACAATACTTTGTAGTTTTCATGCAACAAGTCTTGCGTTTCCTTGGTTAATTTTTTCCCTAAGTACTTTATTCTTTCTGATGCTATTTTAAATGGAATTGTTTTCTTAATTTAATTTTTGGATTGCTCATTGCTAGTGTATGGAAACATAATTCATTTTGGGGTGTTAACTTTGTATTCTGCAACTTTGATGAATTTTCTTATTAGCCATAATGCTTTTTTTCTTCTTCGGGATTTTATGTAAATAAGATTGTGTCATCTGTGAATAGAGATCAATTTATTATTTTTTTTCTAATATAAATGTCTTTGATTTCTTTTCTTGCCTAATTGCTCTGGCTAGAACTTCCAGTGTAATATTGAATAGAGTAGTTAAAGTGGGCATCCTTTTCTTGTCCCTGATCTAGGGGGAAATTTTCAGTCTTTCATCACTGAGTATAATGGTAGGTGTCAGTTTTCCATAAGTGAGCTTTATTATGTTGAGAAGGTTCCCTTCTATTCTTAATAATTGCGTTTTTTTTTATTTTGAAGGTTTTTTGGGTTTTGTGAAATACTTTTTCTGCTTCAGCTAAGATGATCATGTGTTATTTTTTCCTATCAATCTATAATGTGATATATTACATTGATTGATTCTCATAAGTTGAACCACTCTTGCATTCCTGGGATAAACTGCACTTGGTCAAGGTATATAATCCTTTAATATGCTGCTGGGATTTGTTTTGCCAGTCTTTTTTTTCCCCCAGTGTTTGTAGATTCTTTTTCTTTATTATCTTTGTCTGACTTTGGTAGGTGGGTAATACTGGCCTCATAGAATTAGTAAAGATGTATTCTTTTCTCTTCTATTTTTTTGGAGGAGATTGAGAAGAATTGGTGTTAATTCTCTGAAGGTTTGGTAGAATTCACCAGTGAAGCCATCTGGTCATGGTCTTTCCATTGATGGAAGTATCTTGATTACTTATTTAATCACTTTATTTGTAAGTATATTCAGATTTTATATTTCTTCTTGAATCAGTTTTGGTAATTTGTTTCTACTAGGTTATCTGATTTGTTGGCATACAATTTTCAATGGTATTCTTTTATAATCCTTTTTATTTATGTAAAGTTCATAGTAATGCTGCCATCTTCCTCCTGATTTTAGTATTATACATCTCCTAACTTTGTTCTTGGTCAGTCTAGCTAAATATTTGTCAATTTGGTTGATATTTTTAAGAAAACAATGTTTGATTTGTTAAGTATATTGTTTTTCTATGCTCTATTTCATTTATGTCTTCTGTAATTGTTACTATTTCCTTCTTTCTGCTTGCTTTGAGTTTATTTCATTCTTTTTCTAGTCTTTTAAGTTGGCAAGTTAACTTATGGATTTGATATCTTTATTATTTTTCAATATAGGCATTTATAGCTGTAAATTTCCCTCTGAGCACTGCTTTTGCTGCATCCAATAAGTTTTGGTATGTAGTGTTTTTGTAATTTGAAATAAAAGTATCTTTGATATTCCCGTTTATTTCTTATTTGACTCATTGGTTATTGAGGAGTGTGTAATTTCATTTCCACATTTGTGATTTTTCAAATTTCTTTCTCTTATTGACTTAATTGTAATCTTCAGGGCAACCACTAAGAACAATAAATAAATAAATATAGTAAAACAAATGACAAGAAAATTAAAATGGTACACTAGGAAAATATCTTTTTAACACACAAAAATATAGTAATGTACGAATGGAAAACAAAAAACATGTGTGATATATAGAAAGCAAATAACAAAATGGTAGAAGTCCTTCTTCATCAGTTATTACATTGTGTCAATGGATTAAACTCTCCAAAAAGGCAGAAATGGAAAAAAAAGAAAACAACATCATTCAACTATGTACTGTCTACAGGAAATTCAGTTTTGATTCAAAGACACTGATTAAAAATTAAAAGATATCAAAAGATATTCCATGTATGTATGTTATACAAAAAGGACTTAAAATTTCATGAAATATCATGGAAGTAGAGAAGGAAGAACAAATGATATGCGTGGAGAAGTTTAATTTTTCTACTTGATCATTACTGCAATGGGAGCCTTTTGGTTTTCATTTATATAGATATAAATGTTCTTACATTATAAAATCAATTATGAGTGGCTTGTCCACATACTTTTCCCTCAATTAACCTTGTCAACTGTGTCTTTTATTTATTTATTGCTTCTTAGCTCCAAATCCACCTGTCCTTGCCTTGCTTTTCATTCTGGAGCTGGACTCTTGATATTTTTCCTTTGCAATTTTGCTTGGTATTTGACTTTGCCAATAAAGAGTACTGGGAAGTCCTTGCAAAATCAGAGCAGAAGGAAGAGATTTCTGTTCCTGTCATTTGTGTGCTGTGTTCCACGTGACAGCCAAGGATTGGTATGTAGGGACCTGTTATTATTCATCACAGCACCAGCTCTCATGGCTTACAAGTCTATGCCTTCTGGCAAATTTCCCCACTACCATAGCAGCAGCCCTCATGGCTCTCTTGCAGATAGCACCTTCAGGAAATTTTTCCTTCACCCCAAATGGCACCGTCAAGGGAGGAGCTAATGGTAGTTAGGGAGAAGCTGGAGTCTTAGCCCAAGTTAGATTCACAAGAAATTCACAGTTGATCTGCAGACTGATTCTGTGGCTATTTTTCCTAGTTCTTGAATGTATAATTGTTATAGACACATTTGGAAGCTAGCTGAAATCCTCACATTAGCTTTCTGACTTAAGAGGAAAGACCATGATGGTAGCAAGATCTAAGTGGAAGTCCCTGGTCTTTTCCTTCCCTATCTACATATTAAACCAGAAGCAATACTACATCCTTGGTCCTTGAATAAATTGTCAAGATTAGTACTCTCATCAAAGATTGCAGGGGGTAGGAGGTGTAGATATTTATCACCTCATTTTACTGGGCTATTTGGCCAGCTCAAAAGTTGGATGGATCTTGGAGAATGACTTTGATGACACTGTTTGTAACCAATGATACAGATGTAGTATTTTTACTGGAGCATATCAACACAGTAATTGCAACATGGTTTGTATATATTGACCTGACTGATTCTTTTCCTTCATACCAAAAAGTGCAAGAACAACCAGAATATATTTGCTTTTTTCTGGCAGGACCAACAGCATATCTTAGAGTAGTACCTCAGGGTATGTCCAGTCTCCCACTCTGCCATATTATGGTCTGCAAAGATTTTGATCATCTTAACTTTCTACAGAACATCACACTGTTTCCATAAATTGATGATATTATTCTGACTGGATCAGATGAGCTGGAAGTAGTAACAACTTTCAGTGCCTTAGCAATACATATGTGAGCCAGAGAGTGGGACATAAACGCCACAAAATTTAAGGGGCTTATCATCACAATGAAGTTTCTGGAGGTCCAGTTGAATGTAGCATAACGTATCTCCTCCAAGGTGAAAAACACCACACACCACCTACAATAAAATAAAGACACATTATTTGATAAGTCTTTTGGACTCTGAAAGGATCACATACTACATGCATGTGTTCTATTTAACTTATATACCAAATTACTGGTAAGTGACTAATTTAGATTGGGTCCCAGAGCAAGAGAAGGCTCTGAAGCAAGTTCAGACTTAAGTGCAATCTGATTTTCTCCTTGGGCTTTATGATCTAGCAGATCAAATGATATTTGAATTACCTGTGGTGAATAAGTATGCTGAAGAAGAATCTAGCAAGACTTTATAGAAGAATCATAGCATAAACTTCAAGGACTTTGAAGCAAATTCATGCCTCTTTGGCAGGTAATTATTCTTTTGGCAAATAGTTTCTGGCTTGCTATTGGGTGTTGATAAAGACTGAATGCCTAACCAGGGGATATCAGGTGACCATGAAATCTGACCTTTCAATCATGAACTAATTGTTTTCTGATTACCAAACTAATGGAAGGGTATAAGCAAAAGCAATATAGTATCAAATGGAAATAGTATATCAGAGGGTTAGCTCAGACAGGCTCTGAAGGTACAAATAAATTGTATGGGCCAGTGATTCAAACTTATTTGATACCAACTACTGCTGCATTGCCTTATCTCTCTCAGTATATACCTCTAGCCTCACTGTGAGTTCCTTATGATCTGTGGGCTGAGGAAGAAAAAACTGATACTATAGGTGATCCTGGCCAATATGTTTGTACCACTTAAATGTAAACAGCTACAGAATTTCATTCTCACATAGAGATAACCTTCCACTGCAATAGTGAAATAAAACCCCATTCTAGGCAGAAATTTAGCAGTATATTTTGCTGATCACCTTGGATTGATTGAGAGATGACCAGATGTATACATTTACATTTATTTATATGCAGTTGCCAATGATGTGGCTGGATGGGGATCAGCAAGTCACATGGAGGTAGGTAGATTACATCGGACCTTTACCCATTGTGGAGTAGGAAGAGATTTACACTCACCAGAAGAGAAATATTTCTGATTATGAATTTGCCTTCAATGTATATGATGCTTTTTCTTCAGACTCACAGAGTGCCTTAATCACTGTCAGGATATTTTGCATAGCATTGATTATGATCAAGAAACTAATTTTTTAAAAGGCCTGTAACAAGAATTTATTGAGAAATGAGAAAAAGGAAAAGTATAGACTCGAGATATGGGTGCAGGCATGCTACAGGGTGAGTCATGCACATGTGGCCCAAAGTAGGTCTTTTTAAGGGCTTTCCTCTTTCCTTTTCCTCATGTTGGGGAAGTATCCCAGCTATTTGTTGTTCTGATTGGTTGCCTTTCTATCCTCACATATTAGCTTTCAGGGAGCGAGGAAAAGGAAAAGTACACACCCGAGACATGGGTGCAGGCATGCTACAGGGTGAGACGCGCCAAGAAACTAGTTTTTCAGCACAAGTTGCAATGGGCTTATGGAATTAATTGGTCTCATTGCACACTACCTCACCCAGATGCAGCTGGCCTAATACAAAGATGGAATGGCTTAATTAAGAGTTATTGACCATGGCAATTGGGAGACAATGCCTTGAAACGATGAGATCTCACAGGATGCAGAATATACTTAAAATCAGAGACAAATATTATACGGCTTTTTCTCCCAAATAGACAGACTATATGGGTCTGGAATCAATGGTAAGGAGTGGCTCCTCTTACTATTTTACTTAATCCTAGTCACAGATGGCTTACTTCCCATCCTGGAAAATTTGAGGTTTGCAAGTTTAGTAGTCTTAGTTCTCCAGGAGGGAATGAGTCCACCAGTGAAAACATTAATGCTTCCATTCACTTTGAGGATGAGACTATTACCTGGCTATTTTGGGGATTCTCATTCCACTGAAAGAATCAACAAATGAAGGAGTTACTCTAGTGGATAGAGTGGTTGATCCTAGTTCCTAATTGTGGAGGTAAAATAGAGTTGCTGCTACACAATAGAGCAAGGAGGACTATGTCTGTTACAAGGTAGTCTCTGGGGGGCCTTTTAGTAATCCCGTGACCACTAGTAAATGCTAATGGAAAATAAGAGCAACAACAACAAAAAAACCCTTCAGAAGTGAAGGGTTGGGGTTACGTCATTAGGTAAAACATCACAGCCATCTGAGGATCTGGATGAGGGCAAAGGAAATAGAAAATATAAAATGGTATTAGGAGATCAAGTCATGGATACCTCTTCATGACCAATTACAGAAATGAGTATTTTAGATTTGCTTATCTTTCCCTTATGTTTATATAATTATGGTACATATATTTTTTATATATTATATTTTTCTCTCTTCTTCTCCTTATCATTCTGCACAATTTTGTTGGAAGTTAACTTTATAAATTATTAAGGTAAGTCCATTGGGGCTGTGATTGACTTTGAAGATTAACTAATATAATCAACAATAGATAAAATGATTCTTGGAACTGTGTCTCCTCATTTTGAGGAGAGGATAAGAAGATTTTACCTGTATGAAGGATAGTTGTATCTTGTTAGGGGAAAATATAGTTGTTTCACTTACTTTCCATCTACTCTAGCATAGAAACTGCTTTCTGAAGTCCCTGCTTTTGTATTTCTTTGAGTCCATGTTAACCACTTTTGACTAATAAAAAATTCTTTATATTACATTTTTCCTGGTAAAATTGCTGTTGTAGTTTCTACCTCCTGCATGGTTCCTGACTGATACATCACCTCTTCTAGGTATCTGTTATTATAAAACAAAATGCCCAAAGTTTAGTGGCTTTAAACAACAATTTATTATTATTATTATCTGACAAGTTTCAGTGATTTCACAAGGATTGGCTGGGCAATTCTCTCTTAAAGTGTCTCATAAGGTTGTAGTAATATGTCAGGTAGAACTGCAGTCATGAGAAGACTTTCCTATGCAGGGCATCTAACATGGATCACTCACGTGACTGGTAGTTGATGGTGGAAGCTTACCCAGGGCTGTCAACTGTAACATTTACTATGGCCTCTCAGTGGGTGTTGGGCTTCTTCCAGCATGGAAAATGGGTTCCCAGAGGGATCGTTCCAAGAGCAATCTTTCTAAAGGAAAGGAAAGGAAATATACAACGCCAGTTAAAGACTATTCGTGGGACTGGGACTGGAATAGCATTACTTCTGCCAAATTTTACTGGTGTCCAGTAAATAACTATTCCAAGATGCTCTCATTTTCCTGGAGTTTTGTTGCCATTTTAGGTACCAATTATCAGTTGGGTTCCTTAGGTAAAATTACCATAATTTGACTTCAGCTGACTTAAACAAATAACTCATTGAAAGGTTATCAAGAAACTTATAGGAGAGTAGCTTAGCAGGAGAGATAAGAACTAATTTCCTATAATCCATAAGAAAAAGAGAAGCTAGACTGCTATAACTATAGCCTCAATTCTTTCCTATCTCTAATGGTAAAAATATCGTATCCATAAATCATGCTTCCCCAAATCAAAACACCAGGCAATGAATACTGTTAGCCTTAGAACCTGGATTATGATGCCATTGCCTCTGATATAAAGAATTATCTTTGTGTTATTAATTAAAAATACACATCCTAAACAGGTTCATAAGATTGGCCAAACCTAGATAAAATTCCTGAATCCAAGTGATCAGAAGAAATGGTAAAGCAAGAATATGATGTTTTCAGCTTCCATAATTGGAGCAGCAATTTGCTTCCAGTCAAGGCTCAAAAGGTGGAGAATTCTCCAAACATAAGAAGAAGGCTCAGATTCTTGGCAGCCCCTCAAATATAAAAATGTCTGGTCTGCTTTGTGCTGCATATATTTATTTTGGAAAAGATTTACAGAAATATTGAACAAATGTTATACAAACCTCTGAGGGATGGATTTATTAGTTAAATGACAAAGTATAAAAAAATCTTTAGACACATCTATTATTAACCTGGGTGTAGCTTAATCACTGAATAATGTGGTTCCAGTGCACCTGTTTTGATTACCTAAGAGATAATTAGATATGTAATCAATTGAGCAATATTATCTTGAATGATTTAGCATGATATATTTTAATGCATTTTTACAGGGATATCAATAAAAATATTTTGTGTGAGTGTGTGTGAACAGTATACAAAGCTGGTTTGTGATCTTATAACTTTTGATATACATAGCTATTTACCTGATGTTACTGGTATGAAATACCTGAGTGTTGGAGGGAATCAGAAGTGATTTAATGGTAACTCAGAAAATATCACAATAGTGAAAACAGTTTCTGTTATTTGCTTGTTACAATGAAAGTATTTCCTACAAAGCATGTTTCCTAACTTAATTCCACTCTTCTCAATATATGTTAAGATTTAGTGGTTAAGAAGAAAGGCTTTGGAGGAAACTTCTTGAAATCTAAGTAAGATATTGTCTTGTTAGGTGAAGGTTTAATGCAGTAACTGATATACACATACTGTGCAAAGTTTTAGAGAGATGGCTTCAGGGAGAGACAGAGATCTCTATTGACCAAAAGACAACAGACATATAAACTACATAAACCTGCACACAAATAACTGATTTTATATTATGACTAGAGAAACAAGGTTACCTATAGATTAAAAAACTACCATTGCAATTAATTATTAGTGACTGAGCTAAAAATCTTATCTGGATGCAAACATTCTTTGAATAGTTAATATATAAGATGTGTGCTTCTTCCATCCATCCATCAATCCATTCATCTATTATTTCATTCGTTTATTAATCATCTAATGAATGCATCCTATGTTACAGGCAGTGAGGAAAACATTGATGAGCAAAATGTCACTTTTCTCACATATATAATAGTCAAGAAGACAAGAAATTAAGTAAACAACCATAAAAATAAAACCATGCATATGGAAGTAACTGGAGATTATACCTAGAATATTTTATGCAGAATTAGTGCTCCATGGACTGTGCTGGTCTTTAAACTATTGATTGCTGATTCATAATGATGTAAACATAGAATTTGAGAGTATGTATTTAGAAACTTTTATACTAATTTGACAAAGTAATATTCTACCTGTTGAATCTAATAATATACATTTGGACTTACATTTTATGACTTTTTCATTTTTTTCTAGTATCTTATTTTTATTGTGTTTTACAAAACTATCAGTCCACAAAGATTTTGTAGGAAAACAAAAAACCTGCCCCTTCCTGATGATTATTGGACAAACCCTGCCCTTGATTATAAGCTCCTTGGGCTCAGAGGTATCCTATCATATCCATCTCATTTGTTTATAAACAAAACCAAAAAAGAGAAATAACACCAAACTCCAATCCATTGAAGATGATCAGAGTTGTTTTAAGGAAAGTCCTTTTACTCATCATGCTCTATGTTTCATATAATTTGTTAAGACAACCACTTTAATAGGTGCCAGGTGATATCTTTTATTTATTTAGCTTTCTGGAGTACATAGGCCACAGGTGTTCAAAATGAATCAGGGAAGTTTGGGGATTTTTTTCCTGTAGTATGTGTTTGCTGATTTTTTTTTTTTTTTTTTTAAGCTAACCCACATCTGGACAGTCTTCCTATTTTGAGTGAGTTTCCATGAGAATCAGGGCCTGTGACCCATGAGATGTTCCCATTTGGGAATTTGACACTTGAAATAGTAACCCCATCTCAGGGGTGGTAAAGAAAAACTTTCAAGGAGGTGTCCATTAAGATGAAAATTCAGGGGCAGCATGAGTGACAATGCCAACAGCAATGTCCTAACCAGATTGTTTGTGACATGGCCTTGACTGTGTCTTCCACTCCATTAACCCAAACCTATTTTCTGAACTTAACTCTCTGAGGTATTTTTTGTTGTTGTTATTCTCTGAACAATTCAACAATCTTCCAATAAATTGATTTTCTGCTCAGGTTATTCAGGGTCAGTCTTTGTAGCTTGCAACCAAGGAACCTGACTAATACATAATCAGAGTACACACAGGATGCTTCTTTTAACAGCTACACATTCTTCTCCAAATATTACTAACATGTTCTTCAAAGGAATCCTGTTGTATCAGCAGAGCTATCTTCAACTGTAGTAAATTTATTTTACATATCTCAATTATTTTATTTTGCAGTATTCTTAGATGAAAAGATCTCTATTGTTCCTATAAATGAGCAATCAACAAAAGAACTTAAAAAGGATTTAAAGATGCTCTTAAAAACCAAGACATAAAAAAAAAGTCCTTATCTAGATATTTAGGAAATTAATCATTATAATTAAGAGAGTCCTTTCTACTATTATACATCCTTTCAAAAGTCAAAAATATTTTTATTATTTTATCATCATTATTGCCTAATATTTGTTTTCAAAATTTTTTGAAAAGCACACCAATCATAAGTACATAGGTCAATTAATTCACACAAAATGATCACGTATGTGTAACCAGCACCAAGCTGAAAAGCAGAATACTATCCACACAAATTCCCTTTCTTACCCCCTTCAGATTACTATCTCACTGAAGGAAAACCACTATTCTGACATTTAATAGCATTCATACTTTTATGAACAGAATAACTGTACAGCTGAACCCAGTCCAGATAGAAGAATCAAGGGAAATAATAAATTATGATTAATAAATTTAAAATAATTTTTAATCCAGTTAATTATAGGTTTCTTTACCACATACAAATTAGTATCTAGAAATGTGATACTGCCATGATAGAAATCTAAAACATATGGTATTGGCTTTGGGCCTAGACTGAGGTCTGAGAGGAAAAGTGACTGCTGATAGCGATTAGAAAGGCAGTGATGAACTTGAGTGCAGGAAACTTGTCCTATATTTTGCTAAAACAGTTAGTGAGACTGTGACCTTCAGTAACATGGAAAACAGAAAATGGACCTAATGAAGTTGTGGATCTGGTTAAGTATATTTCCAATTAGACTATTGAAACTAAATTTGGCTTCCTTTATCTGACTATGATAATATATTGCAAGAGAGAGATGAAAGAGAGAAATGATACCTTACTTTCCAAGGATACTTTAGAGGAAACTCTTCTAATCAAGGGTGCTCTGAATTAGAAAATAGAAATGTTTTACATATCAGCCCCTTAATAGAGCAAAAAGTGTTTAAACTAAAAATGGCCCCAAGGCAAAGATCAAATCCAGGGTACTGTAAATAAAACATGGGCTCAGGGTCAATTCCAAATTGAAGATTAAGAACTCAGAAAATTTTAGGCATTGCCTAGAGGTAGAATTTATCATCTTAAAAGAAACGCTTCTAATAATCTTATGGGCATGAATCTTAAGAGGTAGCATGAGGACCAATGCCAAACAGCAATGTCCTAACTAGATTATTTTTGTGACATGGCTTACAGGGTGAAGTAGAAGGGGGCTTGCCATAAAGAAATTTGTGAGTGAGGTTTTTGGTCTAATAAAACAAATTCCCAATAAGATTCATTGGAGACCTATAATTGTTTTAAGGAGAATTTTATTGTCAAAATCACTGCAAATGTGTGCTAACAGGGACAGAGATCAGATAAAAGTGAAAAGAGATGTTTGGGTCTGAAAACATCTATAAACAGACAGCAGGCTGAGAAAGCTACTCAGTTGCAAGTACTAGTCATTTCTTATGGAAAAGAAAGAATAACTCAAAGGGTAGGACTACAACCTGCATGGACACAAGAGTCATGTTAAAACATTCCTAGAGCATGAGATAAATCTGGCACTCTACTATGCCTCTGGAGCAGAGACGATTTAGGACATATTCCCTGCTGTATTCCAGAATTGCTATAGATTAGTAACTGCTATTTGTTATCTGTTATCCCCTCTTTGAACAGAAGTTATCCTATCTTGACATATGGCACCTTATGTTCTTACATGGCATAAAAAATTTTTGCAGATGTGATTAAGTTAAGGATCTCAAAATGGAAAGATTATCCTGGATTATCTGAGTGAAACCAATATAATCACAAGGATCCTTATAAGAGGAAGGCAGGAGGATCAGAAATCAGAGGGAATAAAATGTGATGATAGAAGTAAGGTTAATTCTCAGAGAGAGTGATCTGAAGATGCTACACTGCTGGCATTAAGAGACAAGAAAGAGCCATAAACTAAGCAATGGAGGTGGCCTCTAGAAGCTGGAAAAGGCAAGGAAAAAGATTATCTCCTAGACTGCAGAAGGAGCACAAAACTTTCTAAACCTTGATTTTAGCTGAGTGAAACTAATTTCAGACTTTTGACTCCCAGAATTGTAAGATTTGTGTTGTTTTAAACCATGAAATTAGTGGTAATTGGTTACAACAAAAACAGGAATTGGAAACATTAGCAATAGGAAGCAATACAGTAGGAAATCAACATACCATTGTATTGTATGTTGGATGAATAGAGGAAAGACAACTTGACTCTTTTATTTCCCAGGTCTCTGAAACTGAGGAGTTGTACTTGAGGCGCTTCATGTGTCTCTGGATCTGACTTGGATGATGAGATACTGGACTTCAGGACTGAGCTTGATGCCACATTGAGCTGAAGTCTTAGAGGTCTCACAATGTCCTCTACATGTGGGAGGATCATGAATTGTTATAGCCAGAGGGCAGATTGGAGTAAATAATCTCCAAAGATGATTTACAGCAATTCCTTCCCTTCCTGAATAAGCCACCACTCACATAGAGAGCTGTGGTCTATTTTCTCTTTCTTTGAATCTGGTCTGGCTTTGTAACATTCTTTGCCTAGTAGAATGCAGTGAAAATGAGGCTTGGTCATTTCCAGGCCTAGCCTTTAAGAGGACTGACAACCTCTGCTTCCTCTATCTTGGAAGACAGCATCGCGTAAGGAGTGTGATGACCCTAAGATCACTATTGTGTGAAAAAGCAAGCCACAGTTAGAGGCTGTGTGTACAAAACAGAGAAGCCCAGCGGTTCCATCCACCCCAACTGAGGTCTAGATATGTGAGTGAAAATAATCGACACCAAACACTCTATGGACAGAAAAACAGACTAGATAAACTAATCTCAGTCGCAGAATCATGAGAAATAATGTATAAAAAATGTACACATTGTAAATTCTTCAAGCTATTAAGTTTTGGTTTTGAGTTGGTTTGCTATGCAGCAATGCATAACTAAAAGAGTTGGTTTGCTGTGCACTTCAGTTGTAGAAAAAAAATCTTTTTAAAAATTTCAGTGTTTGGTTGTCTGTATTTTTAACATCTAAAATTGGTGTTTTCCATTGTCAAATAGATAAAGGTTCAATAAAACATGATCTGGGTAAAGTAAAACTTTCTGTTTCAGCAGAAAATACCACAGTATATGTGATATTAGATTATATTTGTTATGTTATTGTTTACTTGATTATTTTCTGCCCTTAATTGCTTCCTTCATTTTATCTACCTGAGATTGCTTATTATATATGAATAGGTCACACCACATAGGGCCTCATTACCTTGGGACTTTGTTGTGAAAATTACAAAAGAATATTGATAATGATCAAACCTACACTCTGAAATAAGTACTTTTTATAAATACCCATATACAATACTACAAAGTGAATTCTGCTATCAGTCTTCAAGTCCTTTTTAATCTATCTTAAACTAGTATGGTTCTGTTCAAGTCCATTATCTGCAGTAGTTTTCTGTTGCTGTGTAACAAATTATGTAAAAACCTAGCAGCTTAAAATGTTTATTGTTTCATACAGTTTCTAAAGGTCCATAACCCTATAGCAAATGCTCTGGACAATTCTGGCTCTAAGTGTCTCTGGAGGTTGTTGTCAGGCTGGCAGCCAGATCTGAAGTTATCTCAAGGCCTGACAAGGCCTGAAAGTTCAACATTCAGGCTCACCATGTTAGCTAGTGGGGCTCAATTTCCTCAAACTGTTATCTAGTTTTGCCATCACTTGCATAAAGAAAAGCACATTTTAATATATAATAATAGGAAGAACATAATCATAGAATTAAGGAAAGTCTTTCCTGATGAGAAGTTGTCAAACTTAAGTAGCTATAATAGTGTATATCCTAATATTTTAAAGCACCTATTGCATACAGATTGCAACATGTTTTATTTTATTTTATAGCATATTACCTGTCTTCAGGGATTTAAAAATATACCGTGGAAGTGGTCTGTGAAAATATTTGATAGGAGAGAAAAAATTCTACTATTTTGGAAGAATGTTAGAGTACGCAGATTCTTATGGGTTCCTAATATGTAACAACACATTGCTAACTACTTAAAAAAACATTTCATTTAGCTTGTTGGTGCAGGTATACTTCAAAACTATGATGCATTTGTGAACTTATGTATCTGAGTATATACCAGTTCTCTTTGAAAACCTTGTGGTATAAACCTCTTAGGGGAAAAGAAGCAACTCTTTGGTTTCTGAATGTTTTCTTTTGTTCTTTTTATTGTCCTTAAATGGAATTTAAATGATGGCACAGATGACTGGAGGTCATAGTGTTGAGTGATTCTGTGATGATAGCTTGAAAACTTCAGAAAGTGTTTCAGGACTAATAAGTACCTGAGAGAATATCAGCAACAGCACTGCATACAGTTCACAGCCAACCAAGTCTTCAAATTTTGAATAAATGGTCTGAACTGAGAATATGTTACGTGGTAATTTTTACAGAAAGATTTCTTACCTTGCTGATAATAAAACCATACACACAAAAAGAGAAAGACTTTTGTAGCTAAACTATCATTTAAAATTATGGCAAGAGGCACCTTTTATTTATCTTTTATTTTTTGGCATGGCATTTACTTAGCTATGGAAAATGACAATTGCTTTTTGGGCAATATATTCATAATTAAAGCTGCACGGAAAATTTTCACATCATCTGTGAAATTATTTTTGCTGAAGTTTTTAATTTCTTTGCCAAGGGCATTTTAAAAAAATTTGGCCGTGACAGCAAAATAGTCTTTACCTTAAAAAAGCTTTTCCATATTCTCTACTCTAAAATTAAATTATATTTTTCCCAAGAAGGAATATAGTAAGATTTTATATGACTGGTACGGAAAATCAATGAACATAAATAGTTATCACTGTTAATTCACATCTGGTTATTCAAGAAGTTTGCACAGTGAAGCGAACTTGGGACATTCAGGGAGGCTTTTGACTAAGTAAAAGAAAGTTCAATTAAACATGGTTTAAACAACAAAGTCAATTAATTCAATAATTATAACAAAAAGTCCTGATTTTTGTGGTTCTAGAGTTGGTGAATTCAGCACCTCAGGAGGCTTTTGACTTTCCTAACATGTTGACAAGATCACTCAGGCTGCTCCAAGCATCCTGTCTTCCCACAACAGTGACCAAAGCAGAAAGAAAGGGGTTGGGTTCTCTTCAAGTAACTATCTCTTTTATCAGGGGAAAAGTCTCTTCAAGGTGAACAATGAAGACAGTTACTCTGGGAAAGTACATCCCATGGTCCAATCAAATGAATGTGAGCTCATAGGATAAATTTTCACCTGAAGTGTATGTCAACTTGTTACTTGTGAGTTATGTTTTCCTTGTAAAAAGATACAAAGAGAAATATGTGTCTATTTTGTTTGTATAGATTCCTAATAGGTAATTTTATTATATTTTTACTCTGCACATTTTGAATAATTTAATTGACATACTTTTTTAACTGGCTTCTGTGGAATCAATCTAAATATTACTAGCAATTGGCAGTAAATATCTGGGCCAAAGTTTAGTTTCCAGAGTAAAAAAAAAAAAAACCCACCTAAATTAGAGTTAATTTGTATGATATTTGAAAAGTCACTTTGCTTCAATTGTAAAGTGTGGTAATGCTAGCACCTGCTGCCCCCATTGTGTGTGTGCTTGTGGAATGAAGGTTGTTAAATGAGATCATGTAGGTAAAACATTGAGCATAGTGTCTCACAGAGTAAATCTTCAATAAATACTATTGAACCATTAAAAGGGCACTAATTATGATGATCCTGGTTATGATGGTGATTCAATCTATAATATCTTTTGCTCTGAACCAGAAGCTAAGTACATATCCATAATCGTACATTTATGTGAGAAAATTGATTATTTGCCATTGAGAGTAATTACTATCCTTTTCATTTTCCCTGTCATATATTGCATATTTACTCTGCTCTAGGCACTGTTCAAAGCTCTTTACTTTTCTGGTCTTTTTAAATCCTTAATTATTATTCATTTTACAGAAGAAGGAACAGGTTCAAGGAGGTTAAGTAACTTGTCCAAATCACTGTTGGGGAGTGTCAGGAAATGCTCCCAGCTCCTGCTTTTAACCACTGCAGAATTCGGTTTCACTTTTACAATACTGTTATGAAAAGTTTTAAACAAAATCCATCTATAATAATTAAGTTCTAAACTATAAATATTATCTTTGCGTTTAAATACACTAGAGTTCTGTTTTCATTTTCTTCATTTTCTCTTGTGCTTTTATTTCTTCACATTCTCTCTCTCTCTTAGGATTACTTAGCTAATAAATATGTGAAGAGATTTTTTGAGAAATGCTGTGCTTTATCAACTAGTTGTTGGTGATTGAATCCCCCACACAACGTATGTTCAAGTCTTATCAGAGTTCCTGTGTGTGTGAACACATTTGAAAACAGGACCTTTGAAGATGTGATTGTCAAATAGATATTGACTTATTTGTGAATAGGATCTTCCAAGAACCTATTTAAATAAGGCCAGATTAATTCAGGGTGTGCCTTAATCCTTATGAATGAAGTCCTTATGAGGAGAGGAAATCTAGATAGACACACAGATGAGTTAGCAGGAGAAGTAGGAGCCAGAAAGAGGAGCCATGTGACAGAGGCAGAGTTTCAAGCCAAGGAACCCCAGGGATTGCAGCAAGACAGGAGCAGAATGCGACAGACTCTGATAAAGTGTAGCCTGTCAAGATCTTGATTTTGGACTTCCAGCCTCCAAAACCATAAATTCCCATTGTTTAAGTCAGCCAGTTGTGTGGTGTTTTTCATAGCAGTCCTAGCAAACTCAAACAAATAGCTTTCTTGAACAAGCATTGGTATTTGAATTAATTTCTTGTTTTTTTTTTTTTTTTTTTTTTTCTGTTAAAATGCATTGTATTTACTGTATTTTTCTTTGTTAATAAGATCATTTAGTTTTTTTGTAGGAAATGCATGCTTATTGACTAAACAGATAGTAATGGAATTTTACACATAAGTAAGTAGTCATTTGCCTGTCTTGTTGTAATCTTGAATTTTGAGTGTATAGTATAAATGATGGTGGCTTATTTATTTATATTTATTCAATAAATATTTATTACAAATTTCCACTCTGAACTCTTGGCATCCATGAAATATATGGGATGTTAGTAGCATGGAGGAAAAGAACAGAGTATAACAAGAGCCCAAGGACTTCTTATTTTTCTTGTTAATGTTGTTAGAAAGGATGACAAAAATCATAATCATGATAATGTACCATAAAAATAAAAAATTTCAAGTAGATTTCTGTGAAAGTTAAATGTTTTTTTCATAAGAGATTTTGAAATTGTATATATAAAAACTTGGACCCTATTAAGTCGTGTAATTCATTTTAAGTAATTTTCTGTACATTGTATCAAGTTCTTTTGTACTAGAAAGTAGAAGGGTATTAAATAAGTATGGCTTATAGAAGGAGAGGACATCTCTCTCTCCCCAGTTCCCTGACCTCTAGTTTAAGTATATCTTTAGATTTACATGCAAATTGAAGTGCCTAATAGGAGAACAGCACATGTAGGCTTCTCAGGTAAATATATTGGGAAAGGAGAATGGAGATGGATTGTGGGATTTGGGGCTCTCAGACACAGTTCTATCCAGGAACTTGTGATACTGTGTGGCATCTTAACCTAGACTTTTCTAAATGCAGAAAGAACCATACACTTAAGGTCTGCATTAATTTGAGGCCCCTCCTGTACAGGAACAGAATAAAGAGAAAGGAGACATTCTACTATCCTTTTAGAAAACAGAGATGAACATGTTGCCTAGGGCAATGTGACAGCAGCATGGGCTTCAGCCTGAGCAGTTACCTATCCTGGAAGCAGAAAAAATGGGAGGAGTGGACTAAGCAGAGCTTGGACATCTTTGGGTGGAGCTGGCCTTGTTCCTGAGGATTCTTGGCTTCCTTGGATATATAAGCTGATGCTCTCAGAATCTAGAAGTAGTTCTGAATGTGCAAAATTTGGGATTTACTTTGAATTCCCAGGTGGATAAGATCTTGAGATCAATGTTGTTGACCCTGAGGGGCAGCTTTATCTCCTATACCTAGAGTGAGATAAATTGAATTGAGATGAATAAATTGAAACTTTATTGGAAATGTTTATAAACTGTGGGATTTAAAGTAAAACCATATTTCTCATGTGCATTTTAGAGCTTCTAAAAATTGCCTGAGAGAGTCCATGCATCATAGTTATTATTTATCATGACTAAGATTTTGTAATTCAGAAGAAAATTCAGGTTTCATACATTAATTAAATTAAATAACTTCCACATTTCCAAATGTGGGAAAATAGTAAAAAACCAAAACAAAACAAAACAAAAACTAAGAGTAAGCACTACTCTTAATTCCTTTACTGAATTCCTGAATGGCTCAATTTTGCTCTTCAATTTTCTCAGTTTTAAAACAGCCAAAAACAGTGGTGATTATATCAAGGTAGGGATTCCTTTAAAGAATATATTTTAGAAATATGTAATTTACATAATAAAGCAGTAAATGTGTATATATATACATACATACATATATAATGCACAGTTTTATAATTCAGTTCCACACAATTTATAAGACATTTTACTTGACATTTTAGGGGCCATTTCAATAGGGACCTCATTCTTTTCTTTCTTTGTGACTACAAAGTGAGATATATATAAAGAGCTTTTTTGTTGTTGTTTTTATCCATTTTACTTTGAAGTAGATTATGTCTGAAAGCAATTTCTTGCTTGCTCCTTACCATTTCTTGCACTTTCACATAGTCTAAGAATAAAGCCGAAAAGAGTTCATTTTCACATTACCAATTGTTTTTTTTAAATGAAGAGTTCAAATCACCCCAGGTTTATGAGCCTTTTGTGCCTGCCAAGTATGTAATTCCAAGTACAACATGTTATCAGTCTATTTCAGAAAGCAGGTTAAATGGGTCACTTACCTTTCACCTCCTCTGCCAATTCATATAAACATAAAAGTCTTCTTTTAAATTTTTAATCCATCCTCTTTTTAAAAATAAAATCATATCAAATAAATTTAAAGCCAGCTTTTAAAATTGCTTTGTGTTTTATGAAACACTGAATCTACATTAGCAACTATAATTTTTGTACCCACCCAAAACATAGTAAACAGAATAAGCATTGTGGTGTTAAAATATTTAAAAGGGCATTTTAAGCTTGCTGATATAGGATTTTTACACTGAAAGTGGTTGGTGAAATAGTAAAGGCAAAATGTGCTTAATGTGCAAAAGAAAAAAACCGAAAAATATTATCAATTGATTGATAGACATTAGCAACTAGAACAGGAATTAGCCTTAATATTTCTGATAACCTAGAGGAACTTGAGATTGAATATTATATTTTGGGAAAACATTTATAATATATCTCAGTTTACCAGGCTGCTATGACAAACACCAGACAATGGGCTGGCTTAAAAAATGGGAATTTCTTGACTCATGGTTTTGATGCTCAAAGAAGTCCAAAATCAACATACTGGCAAGGCATACTTTCTCCTAAAAAATCTGTAGCCTTCTGGGGATAGCTGTGGCAACCCTTGGTTCCTTGGCTTGTATTTCTGCCTCCCATCACATGGTGATGTCCTATCCTTTATGGGTTCTGTGACTTTAAGGTCCTCTTTCTAATGCCTCCAGTAATCCAGATTAAGGTACACATTCATTAGCTGGGCCATAGCTTAAGTAATCTTCAGGAGGTCCTTTTTACAATAAATTCATATCCATAGGAATGTGGATTAAGATAAAGAGCAAGTTTTTTTTCTGGGGTCCATCATTCAACCAACCACACAATATATATAGTGCTGTAATTAAATTCTATAATACATTTGGTTCTGTAATGTCTTAAATTGTTGTACCATTCATTGGTCATGTACATTTTAGAATATTCTCAGAGTTTAACTAGGAGAAATATGATCTTACTTCACTTCTGGTGTCTGGTAGTAAACATCTCATTAAAAACCATTAAGATTTTTAAAGACATATGGGCAGAAAGACTAGTGTCTATCAAGAGTTTGGAGCAGTGTATTTTCAAATTTTATTTCCTTGATAAAACTGTGGATCCCTGTGCCTCACTTATTAAAATTCTGATTCACAGAACCTGGAATTGACCACAAAAAAATCATTGTGTGTGTATGTGTGTGTGCATGCTGTTGCTGTTCTTTTGAGGAAAGAAGATACTGCATCTTTTTTTTAGCAATACGGAAATAATGGTATGAAATGCTCCCTTTAAAAATGGTCCTTCTGGTCTCTTCCAGTAGACTCTGTCCAATACTGAAAGAAGGGTGATTTTGGTCAATTAAAGAAGGTGTGCTTTATTATTCTTTCTAATCTGGAAGTGAAAATAAGATTTCCATGAATACTCAATGTAAATCACTGTCTAAACCCAGCGGTTGTGAGAGCTGGGGAAGTGTGTCAGTTGATTTTCTATTTTATTTGGAAGTCACTGACAGTGTGTATATGTTTGATAGCTCTCTGCTGGCTAAGAGGTTAAGAAATGAAGTGACACGAGAGAACAAAAAATAAAATACCCCCATGGCTTGGCTGTGCCTCTTCCCCAGTGGAGCTTAGACTTTGCAGAGAAAAACTTTGATCAGTTGCTAACTTCTACCCTCTTAGATTCTGGAAAATATTGAGTCAACCACAATATTTTATTGACCCAGAAATTCAGAATACAGGCTTTTGGAGTTCTATGAGATTCTTTTTCTGAATAAATCACATTATACATTGATTTATCTTGTCTTTTAGATGTAATAATCAATTATATGACAGCCTCAGGATTATAGAAGACATATATAAAAATTGTGCAGCAAAAAAAATTTTCTTTCTTAATATTTTTGGCAAACTATGTTTTCCTTACAAACATTTAGAGTATCTTATTCATTTAGTAGAATTAAAAGTTTATATTTTACCATGGAAAAGCTAAGATCGTAAAACCTAGTTCATAAAACCCAATCCAAGTTATTGTCCCTATAGATATTTGGAAGGACAATGAAACATGGACTATCTGTAAAAGAGGATAATGTGGCTGGTGTGTTGCTTCAATAGATCATTTTCTTGTCTCCAATAATATCTCTCTTTTGATATTTTGCTCCCAGCATAAAGTATTTAGGTGCAATCTTTCCTGGATATCCTCTGTGGTAGAACTATAGAATAAAACTCAGGCTGTATTCCTTAGGGATTGCTCTGACATTCTGCAAAGATTTCTATGAATGAACTTGATTTTAACAAGTGAAATCAATGATGTATAAATAATTGAAAGTAAATGAAAATAAATTACTTTTCATAAACAAGGTATGCTAACAATGACATAAGACATTAAAAGTTCCCAGTCATAATATTTTATCAGCCTGATATCTTTCTTTTTAGCTTTCAGCAGTGCAGATACGAATTTTATGGATCATATGAGCACAAATAAACAAATCAGTCAATATCTTTCTTTGTTATTCAAATATTTCTATCAATTAAAAGCTATTAAGAAAATTACCTTCTTAAAGATGTTTTCTATTTTGTCCTGTTTTTGTCGGTTAGTGTTGAAGTGTACTCATTTTTTGGTTAGTCACTTGCTATATCACTTTTTTTTAAAAAGTATTTATTTAACACTGTTTCTTTGATTATCTGTCGTTGCTGTTGAATCACAATTAGGGACTTCAGGAATTTTTGTGAAATAATGAGATTTGCAACTACATGGTTCTATACAGCTTAATAAAGTTGTTTCTTCCATACCCACCCACCCTCAAACCTCTACCTTCTATGAGAAGAATAAAGCCAGCTCATACGAAAGTATAATAAAAAGAACTTGAGGTCTGCAAAACAAATACACGTTCTATGAATACAGATGGCTTGGAAAGACACATTTATTTTTCCTTCATTTGATGAATCTTGGAGACCCTAGGCAAAGAGAGATAAAGAGAAACCAAGCCTGGTGTCAGACTAAAGTCTGTGTACAAATAGTGCCTTTTCAAATATGACCTCTACTGCTGACATACCATGTAATTTTGGTAAAGGTACCAACCTTTAAAGTGTTATATACCTTGTCTTCTAAAAATAAAATACGAATTACTGGGGATCTTAGAATTTTCTCTTCAAACTCATGTAGATAGTCAAAAATAGATAAAAGTCAGGGGTTCTATTGCTAGTTTTATTATAATGTGACCAAATGAACATGATATTAGGAAAACCGTACAAACAGGAGTGTTTTGTATATCAGACTCAGTATAACATAAGATCTGTTTCAACAGGAACTCTTGGATCAGTTTCCAAAATTTATCTAAATACCACCAAGAGGCATGAAAGAAAGCAAATTGGTCAACTCATTGTTGAAAGGCAGTAAATTCATTTTTCTGTTTCTCTTGCTAAACTAATATTTGCCCAATGTTAGGTAAACACAAGCTCATTGTGGGAATGAAAGGATGGTAATGGTATCAGAGATAGTAATAGAGTATTTTCAGCCTATTATGTAAGATACTATGGTATTCAGTTATTATAAATGTTCAAGTAGTGTCCCCAAACCTGCAAAATGGAGGAGGTTAATGTTAAATGATGATAAACCCATGAAATTCTGAGAAAATCAAAGCTGCCCCTTCCTAATATGACTCTATAATATAAAGATAAATTAGACTTATTTTCAAGAAATTCTTTTAATGTCCAAGAATTGGAACATTTGGGCCCAAATATAGAAGCATCGTAAGTTTTATAAAGCCAGATAAAGATAAAGGGCACATGTGGAAAATGTTTGGTAGCATTGGCTTCCTTGTATGAGTATATTTTATCCCATAGTACAGAGATTTAATGATGTGCCTTGTTCTAAAGACTTATTTCCCAGATTTTCTATATTTTTATTCCTTTGAGACATTGTCATACTTCAGCTGGGTAGACTATTATTTAAAAATCCCAATTATGTCACTCCCGAGTTACAAACCTTAATCTGTTCCTCACTGTCATCAGGGAAAAATCTGATTCTTTAATGATCATAAAGGGCCCCTCTGGATCTGGCTCCTGGTTTACTTCTTCAATCAAATCTCTCACTGGTTTCCACCTTGTATTCATTCATTTATTATTCTTCCATTCCATCAACAATCCCTTTTTGAGTCAAACATTTACCTAAACTGTGAGGATATAAACGTAAATTGGATGTATATTTTCCTTGGTTTCTTGAAACTTAGAGTAAGGAAACATTCATGTCCTTGCACAACACAACTATTCAGCACTTACAGTGTGCCAGCCACTGATCTAGGCACTGAAGATATAACATTCATGTTACATGAACAGTGAAAAATATATCATGGTTTGGGGATAGAGACTTTTTAATAAATAGGCAGTAAGCAATGAAATATAAAAATAAATAAATGATTACCAGTTGTGATACCTTATAGTATGGGGATTCTTAAGGTTGCCATGATGGAGATTAATACAAGGGGGTGTAATCATTTAAATATGTCCATGAAGAGGTGATATTTATGCTGCATTAAAGGGTAAGATTGAACCCATCACGCAGGCCATGACTCTGGGCTAAAAGAGCTTGGAATGTTCAGGATCTGAAGAAAGGCCTGAGTGACTGGAGAATAGTGAACACCTAAGGGGTCCTATCAAAGTAAGAAGCAGGTAAATCATGCTTAAAGGCCATAATAAAGAGTTAGTACTACATAGTCTAAACATATTGACTTCCCAGAAGGTGCCATGCTTTCCATTTTCTTGGACCTTTGCATGCTCTGTTCTTCCTAGCTACTCCTCCCCTCCTCAAAGCTTTTCACCTTTTTCCCTTTACAACTTGTTTTAGTGCTCCTACTTTATATTCTCATAACCATCCTCTTTTGCCTCAGTTGTGGCATTTCATGCTATATTGTAAATCGCATACTTGTCTGAATCCCCCCATAGGCTCTGGTTTCTACAGGCAGGAATCATTTCATTTGAACCTTTCTAACACTGGCACCTAACACAATTGCTGGCACATAGCAAATGCCTGGCAAATATTTGTAGAACAAATGTATTCGTTTCCTAGTATCAGCTCTGCCTCAATGCCTTTCATTCAATGCTCAGCTAGTTCAGTCCTTGAAATGTCAGTCATCACCAAAGCCAAGCAGCAGTGTTAGACATGGTGATTGCTCTCCTAAATGCCTTCACTTCCAGCTGGGATCCTGGACCAGGCACTGAAGCCAAGCTACAAGTGACCTAATTAGTCCTCTGATTATTTCCAAAAAAATTGGGGGAATAATTATGAATTGGAATGGCCAAAAACTGGGCCATGCATAGTTTGATGAAAGCTGAAATGTGTAGGGTGCCAAGATTCAAATCTTTTAGATAGCATCAATAGTTTCCAAAACAAAGTAGTTTGCATTTTAATTGTTTTCTGGAGCTTTTATCAACAAAATATTTTCATTGACTAATCAGATCTTTGTACCAAATTAGAAATTGCAGTGTGTTGGCTACAGAAATGAGACACAAAATCTCTCTTTCTGGCCTGGACAGCAGAATTCAGCCAGATGCTGTATATCTCTTTCCAGAGACTAATTCTGGGGCTAAATAACAGTGAGCTGCCCTCAAATCCATGCTTCTAATAAATGTCAGGAAGTGGATGCCAAGAAGGCAATCCTCCCAGAGGAATCAGTAGTTAATAGATCTCTAACAGGCTTTTAATACTTTTTTCTGAAGACTCATCTCTTACTTCATAGTCAGTTTCTTGGTGAGTCTGATGGCTATTGTCACAGTTAAGTGTAACTAATATTCTCTTGATGTTTTATTTACTCAAGGGAAAAGCCAGGAACAAGAGATTCTTTAATCAAGGCAACATTCATGGAGTGGCTGATGAGTTTAAAATTTAGCACCATTTATTTGAGACGGTGGTGATTGTTACTAAGAAATTACCCTTTTGAATACTCTGGCAGGTGACTAAGATACAACATCATGTAAGAATTTCTTTGAGGGCTTACATGTCAATCTGAAGCACTGAAATAGTGATTGAAACTTGAAATGTTTCTTTGCTTGGATGAAACACAAAAATCCATGCACAAATGTATAATTGCATAGTACCTATACATACCTACCTGGTTAGGTCCTATAATATGTGGTTCTGGCATGAATATTAGTGTCTAGTTTTGAAGGCAGTGACACCAGGATACAGCATGAGAATCCATTTTATTTTAAATGTTTAAATGTATCCATCTAAAGTGGTCTGGAATCACTTCAGTCAGAGGATGAGCATATATTTTAGATGAACACCCCATTTCTTCAAAAGATACTAATACTAAAATCAAAATGGTTAAAGACCATAGGTACTAAATTTTAGCTGACATTTAAAAAAGCCAGGTCTGCTTCTTCAGATTACTTGTATGAAAGGGGAAAACTAATAGCCATGCCCACTACTGAGAACTTTCAGTTTTTTTTTAAAGCTTTTTAAACCTTTGCCTTGGGTGTTTGTGTATAGATGCTCACAGTGACATCAAAGATTTAGCTAATACCAGAAGAACAGGATTAAAAAGGAACTAGAAAATTACATGCAAATATCTAGAGTACTACAACTTTAAGGTTGTTCATTTTTACCTTCTGCATTCCTTAAATTGGTTCTCTCTTTCAGAGTTTTAACATTCCAGTAGAGTTCTGCACATTTATTCTGCTTCAGTGGAAGTGTCAGACTTTCTATAAAACCTCTCCCTTTTCACAATAATATAAGTAGGTCCTTATTTTGTGTATAAACTTACTGTACACATTAACTGATCAGGTAAATATTGTGTATTTATCTTATTTTAAATGTTTAAATGTATCCATCTAAAGTGGTCTGGAATCACTTCAGTCAGAGGATGAGCATATATTTTAGATGAACACCCCATTTCTTTTCTTTACACAGCACATGCCTACTCTATAAAAACTTTTTTCCTTCTCTTTTATTTCTGAGTATAAATTCTCCCTCCTTTCTAGGAGCAGATTCAGTTCTTTGTGGGGCTTGAAGCTTATACACTTTTAGGGGGCCCATATAAGCAAATGAATACAGCATTCCAAATGAAAAAGTATGACAGTGAATATTTATTTATAAAGAAAAAGAAATAACAACAAACTCCATATTTCAAAAGTTGAAAAATACCATCACACAATCTATAAAAAATAACATTTTTATTATTTAGCTATCATACAACTCAAACTTTTTTCCTGTATTTTTTTTATTCAAAAATATTTATTGCTCATTTACTCTGCACAAAGCCTGGTGCTAGGTACTGTGGGACATTTAAGGCAGAATTAGTAGTCTCTGCCTATAGGTTTGTAATCCTGTATTACATAAGGCATATGTAAGCATGTGCACCTAGCAAGCCACTGCTTATTTAAAACTTTTCTTAAATAAGTGCAAACAATAGTTTTATCAATCAGTTTGTATCTTTTTTTTTTTTTTCGTGTAGTTTATTGAAGTTGTGAACTTACAAAACAATCATGCACATGTGTGGAATTCCCATACAACACCTGTCCACCAACACATTCCATTTTTGTGGATTATTTGTTACAAATTATCAGATAACATTATCAGTCTATTACCACTAACTATGGTCTACAGTGTAATTTGGTATATTTTTCTATACTTTTTTCCTGTATTTTTTGGCTGTATTCTTTATCATCTCTTCATATAACAATTATTTTGTAATATTGATTAATATAAAAGGATAAAACAAAATTCAGTCTTTCCTCTAGCATGGTTATTAAAATTTTATTTTTTAAAAATTTTGATAGGTTAGGACATTTTAAAAATAAATTTCACGAAACTATTTGATTGTATGAAATGGGCCATTCCAAAGGAGGTACCCTGAACCTTAAAATGCATGAGCCTCACAGTGACTGTAACATTTCTTAGTATGTCCAAACTTTTCTCTTTCAATAAGGCCTGTCCTTTTATACATGAGGGAAGACTTTATCTCTGCATTTAGTTATGTCTCAATTAAGGTATGATAATTTAGACAATCTCTACAGACCTTCTGCTTATTGCTGATGTCATTCATTCTCTCCTTCTCTTGGTAGCAAATTTCTCTTAACTCCTTGCACCTTTGCAGCAGTCCTTAATGGGAATAGAAGAGTGAAGCAGAGGCTGGCTGGATTTAACCCAGATTCAATAATTTTATTCCAGGGAAACTACCTGTTGCCTCTGTTCTGGTCCACTCTGAGTTTTCATGTTAGGTAATTTTTTTAAATGTAGAGACAAATAATCAAGGTTGGATTGTATAGCAGAAATTGGGGCTAGGAAAAGACTTACAAATTTTTTAAGACCTGACCCTAAACTCATTCCACTTAGTTGGTTGTTGTTGCTGGTTTTCTTGACAACATTATATTTAGAAATAATTTTAAACACCAATATTATAAGAATAATGCAAAAATTGTACAGATTTACCATTTATTGACATTTTCCCCTTTTTATCATTCTATATGTATGTATCATCTATCTACCTATCTATCCATCATCCAGCTCTCACTTACCATCTACCTATCTAAGTTTTTCCTGAATCATTTAAGAGTAAGATGCTGAAATACTGCCTTACTACCTCTAAATACTTCTAAGAACAAGGGCATTGTCTTATATAATTACAGTACAATTATCAAAATCAGGAAATATAACATTGCCAAATTTTGCCACATGTCAGTTTTCTTTTTCCTGATCTACACTTCATTCTAACACATTGCAATTAGTTTTCATGTCTTTTTAGTCTCTAATCTGGAGCAGTTCCTCAGTCTATCTTTATTTTTCATGATGTTAAAAATTTTTGAAGAGTAGAAGCCAGTTATTTTGTTGACACTCAATCTGGTTTGAGTTTCTTTTAAAGATTTATTTTTTATTTATTTATTTTTACCCACATTGTTTGGGCTCGCTGTCTGCTCTCTGAGTCTGTTTGTCTTCTTTTTCTTTAGGAGGCACCAGGAACTGAACCCAGGACCTTCCATGTGGGAAGGAGTTGCCTAATCGCTTGAGCCACTTCTGCTCCCTGTTTGTTGTGCTTCCTCGCTGTGTCTCTTGGTTGAGTCATCTCACTGTGTCATCTTGCTGCATCAGCTCGCCACACCAGCCCATCAACTCAGCTCGCTGTCTTGCTCATCTTCTTTAGGAGTCACTGGAACTGAACCAGGGCCTCCCATGTGTAGGCGGGAGCCCACCTGCTTGAGCCACATCCACTTCCCTTGACAGTTTCTTTTAAATGATTAAAACACTTCCTCATTAGTTTCTTTCCCGATGTCTCTTAGATGTAAATGTCTTTGTTTACTCCACTCTCTTATAATTGCTATAGTCACCCTGAATTAGAGAACAGATGTGGAGTATATAGCATAGAGTTTGGTGTATAGAGGATACTTGATAAATAGTAGTTCCCTCCATTTCTATCTTCCTTCTGTGTGTTGCTAGTTCCTTTCACAGTTATAATATGTTGTTCAGTCTGACTACTTCCTGCATCACTCCAGGGAAATTATTGTTGCTGAAATTTTTGATGACCTCTGAAATTCTAGGGTCAGAAATATTGTCTCATTCTTTAACTCTTTGCCAATTGAAAGACTTCACTATGTTCTCAGGCCCTTGTTTCTGTGGAAATACATATTCCCCAGGATCTTGTCACATCTTACCTATTCCAACATTTCTCCCATATTCTTACCTGTGACTGCAGGATTTTCTCCTGCTCTGCATTCTCTGTTTTTCCATTTCCTTGCAAGGGACATGCTCTATAATACTTTCTATTATTACTCATTTTCCCATCATTTAATTCAATATGCAGAAATAGAGTTTTTAGCCTTATCTCTCTTTGCTTTTTTCTCTACTTAGTATTCTGGTCTTTTACATAGTGACTGTATTCTGTGCATATTCCTGGTCAGCAGTTTGGGAATATCATTTTATTTTTCCTATATATTCCCTGCATTGATGTTTTCCTGTTAATTCTCTGACATCAATATTTCTATTACTTTCTCCATGGTTTAAACTCCCATCTATTAGTTACACACATAGCTGGAATGCTTCCAGGTTCCTAACATGATAACGTCCTCCTTCAACCTATATTTTGTGTTTTTGTCCATGTGAATATATCTACATCTGCTTTTAGTGCATACTGAGAACTTTGGGTTGAGAATATATTTCTCTGAAAGGACAAATATATCCTTCAGGAACAATATTCACTTGGGTAATATATATACGGGTTTTGTTGGATTAGTGTTACACTTGCTGCCCATCTTCTCATGCATGCATATACCTTTAAACTTTCTCTGAACTAACCTATTTATGACTCAAAGACCTGTTACGTGTGCAATATCTTTTTCCAAAAAGAGATAAAGGATATTTACAGGAACTCAGAGGGTACAATTAACATAGATTAGAAGCAGATGAGATAGTGGGGGGAAGAGGGAGAAGTCACATAGAATAAAACCTAAAATGAAGAAAAATATATAAAACATACCACTTTATAATCTAAATATAATATTGAGATAAGAGTTATTTCTGTTTATAGTGGCTTAAATGGTCTTTCGATTTCTCTTTGGAAGAATATTCTCTTAATATATTCCCTTTATTCACACCATAAGTGTCATGTGTGTGGCAAATGCAGGTTGATTGCTTTAACTTTTCAAGTGATCCAAGCAACTATTTCCTTGTGAACCACATGAGTGAAGGAGGACAAACTTGTTGAAAGTAAATTCCTGAGATGCATGTCTCATTCTCCTGGGATTGAGTGCTTAGATTATATACTGAAATACTTGGGCATGTGCTTTTGTTTTCCCTGGGCAATGAGACACCTACATCATTTGTAGGAAAAGATGGGTTACAGCAAAAATACAAACAGAATGATCCAGTCTGTTTTAGAATTCCAAAACAGGCTCTGGAAGCTATATCACTACTATGATTTTGAAAGTCAAATCTTTTGATGTAAACAAAAAAATGCATTCAATTAGAAGGAACAACAACAACAAAAAAGCCTTTTAAAGTAAATGGTCAGGTTCTCTGGTAGAATAGAAATACGCATAGTGTAAGACCCAGATAACACTGGCCCAAGGAGACTTAAGTGAGCATCGTCTACCTTTGTCAGGATGTCATGATCAAATTTGCATTTTGAAAAGATCATTCTTGATCTTTCTAATTGTGGAGAACAAATTGGTGAGAGGCCTGGGTGAATGGTGGGAGATCAATTTAAGAGGCTGTAGAAAGATTCTTGGTGAGAGATGATGATAGACTGAAGTGGTAGCCATGAAGATGGACTGAAATACATTTAGAGGAGTTTGTAATGAATGAAAATGATTGTTGATGAAGAGAGAGGTGCCAGAGTGATGTGTCATTTTATGACATAAACAACTAGAAGAATGGTGATATCAATAACTGAAAGAAGGAAAATTAGAAGATGACTATGCTCTGATATGAGAGAATTCTTAAGTTAATTATTGGAGAGATCATCTTAAGATACTTTTTAGATATCCAAAATATAGATATTTGGAAGTATAGGTCTGGAGATCAGAGAAAGATCTGGAATAACTATATGCATTTAAAAACCATAGTATGGATGGGAAATGAAGCATGGACATAAATGCATTTCCTTATGGAAAGAGTAAAGAGTGCAAAAAGTGGAGGTCACAACCTCAGAAATTCTAACATTAAGCAGGAAGCTTTTCTGTTTGAGGAAATATTACAGGTGTACCTAAAAGCCACTGCTTATATATGCATTAATGCTAAGAACTAACTCCTTTACAAATTCTTTCCTATGTAGTTTAAATTAGTATTTCTTATACATTATTATCCCAAATGCTTTATCTTTAATCATATTTGTAGTCTATTGTATATTATTCTCCTCCTGACTTCATCCATTTTTTTTTCAGGTGAAGTAAGAGTTTCATATCCCTGAATTCTTCATATGAAATGGTGCTTCAGACTTCTTTAAATCCTCTAAATATGTAATTTTGAGTTCCATTTAGCACAAAATCTGCCATTTCACTCCTGTTATGCCAATGTTCTGTAGCGATGCTTTGTGTTTCCACTGACAAGACAAAGCATCTCTTTTTGCCAAAGTCCATCAAAAGTCCTGCCAGCACTGGTTCCTGTTACCTGTCCATAACAGAGGTTCCAATGCTGCCAGACATTTCTGACATACTTCCTTCAATACAAATTCAGCTGGTACCATCACTTCTTGCCACAGAAAGAAGCTCCTGGCACCCAATGTTGTTGCTTACTTTGCTTTCTCAATATCAGAGGTTTTAAAACTGCATTTGCACTTTTTATTCAAACAAGAACACAAGGCCTATACCAAATAATGATTTGACTGGCCACAATTGCCGCTTTATTCTGAATTATGCTCCCAGAGGTATTCTCCAGCTATTCACCTTGCAGGATGTTGTGAAAATTGACTTCATGTTACTGTAGAGAGACTTATTTCCAGGGAAACATCTCAGACCCTTATGGAAATGGATTCCAGAAGAGCTTTCTCTTCAAGTTTTCTTAAAATGACTGAATTCTAGGGCCATTCAGATTATGATCCAGTTAAACCAGAAGTCAGTCTCCTCAATTGAGATAAATTTTCTGTTTCTCTTTACTTTTCTGTAACTGCCCAAAGTTTAAAAGTTCAGCTTATTATGATTTCTCTCATAAACCCTACCTTATTAACAAATGCTCGCCTATATCATTCTCACAAGTAAAGCCAACATTATTTCCATTATGAAATATCCACATAGAAGCTATATTATGGAGCTTATAATTTTATTATGCACAATTCTATTCCTTCTCTATCCTTGCCCCACTCTCAATCCTTAGCTAGTATTATGAATTGAATATGTATACTTGTGTATCTTTATTAACTTAATGTGTGATTCCTTCCTCCTTTCCTTCCTTCCTTCCCTCCTCCCTCCCCCTCTCCCTCCTTCCCTCTTCCCTCCCCTTCTCTCTTCTTCCCTCCTCCCTCTCCTTCCTCTTGTTCCTTCCCTTCCTTTCTTCTTTCCTTTCTTCTTTCCCTTCTTTTTCTGATTTTGGAGAAAAAGCTGTATAAAAATAAAACATTAAATAGCAATCATGCATAGTCTCATCATTTAGAACATTCTTTCATATTTGTTTTCAGCCATTGTTTTTTAAAAGAAATCATGCTCACAGAGAAGTAACCATTATTTATGAGTTGTTGTAAACTTCTCATGTTCTTTTGTTTTGTTTTAATTTTTTATTTTTTAAAAGATATTTAGATTACATAAATGTTACATTAAAAAATATGGGGGATTCACATATGCCCTGCTGCCCACACCACCCACATTTACCCACATTAACAACATCCTTCATTAGTGTGGTACATTCATTGTAATTGATGAACACATTTTGGAGCATTGCCACTGAGCATGGACTATAGTTTACATTGTAGTTTACACTCTCTTCCACACAATTCTGTAGGTTATAGCAAGATATATAATGGCTGGTATTTGTCATTGCAATGCCATTCAGGACGATTCCCACGTCTTGAAAATGCCCCTGTATTACCCGTTTTCCCTCTCCCTGACCTCAGAACCTCCAGTGGTCACTGCCTCAACATCAATGATATAAGTTCTTCCATTGCTAAAATCACAATAAGTCTATAATAGAACACCAGTAAGCCCACACTCTAGTCCACAGTTCATTCCCCAATCCTGAGGATTCTGGGAAGGTGATGCCCACTCCACCTCTCATTGAGAGGGGACTTCTTGTCTCATATGGCTGATGGTTGGGACTCTCTTGCTTGCAGTTGTAGACTCTCTTGGTTCCTTGGTATGGTGGTTGTCCGTCATTACCTCTTTGTTAATTGTCCTGGGTGAGTCCAATGAACTGGAGAGTAGCTATTGCAACTCCATTGAGGCTCAAGACCCCACTGGCACATGGACAGCCCAAAGATTCAAGTCTCTTGGATGTACACCTACCAGCCCCAGCACCAACTATAGGTACAAATAGAAGGGACAGAAGAGCCATATGTAGGGAAACCACAACTGAGTCCAATTCTGTCACTTTTTATTCATTAATTTTAAAGAAAAATACATGTAGTCTGTTAAAAAAAAATTAAAAGTTCAAAAATCATCCAATGAAAAGTGTCTTCCTCCCAATCCAGACTTATGTCCCTTCTCGTAATAATTTCTCTATCTTTTCAAAGGTATCCTGTGTAGTTATAAACATAGATATGCCTCCATTAATTTTTTTTCTCAGATGAACAAATACAGCCACAACATACAAACTCTTAAGCACTTGGTTTTTTCACTTACCCTGTCTCAGAGATCTATCTTTCTATGTCACCACATATAGTTCTATAACATTGTTTCAAGTAACTTCTTAGTTTCTACTATTAGTTTGTATTGATGCTACATAATTTATATACTAATTCCCCATTGATAAACATTTAGGTGTTTCCATTCTTTTGCTATTATTAGGAATGCTGGAATCAATTTCATGCATGTTATAATTATTAGTAATATTATTTAAGTGTAATTATCTCTGTAGAGCAAACTACTAACAGTTTAAGTTCTAAATACTAGGTTTATGGACATTTACTGTTGATAGAAAATGTTGGTTTGCTTTCTAAAAAGTCACATTGATTTACCTTCAAAACCTTTAGAACTCTAAAATGAGTTTTTCTACAGATATATTCCAATTTTTTTTTCAACTTGTCATTTCATCAGCTTTGTTTTCAATACCCTAAGATAGGTATCTTTTTTTCTAATCACTAAAGAATAACCCAAGAATACTTTTCACTACCATCAGCAAAACTGTATTGAGATTTTTCTGGTGAAAAATTTCCAGTACATCAAAAATGTACAATATGTGATGATCCAGTTATTATCTTAAAACGTTTAAGCAGAATAGTATTTTTTGTGTTGGAATGAATCCTTTAAATGAACAGAATGCCTTGTATCCCAGTGTTATTTGTTTCCACAAGCATGTAATATGTTCATCTACTGGTAGTATGTTGTAACCCCATTTTACAGATAAAGAATCTGTGATTTGTGGTAAGACTAAAAAATATATTTAGATTCTAAGTATCTGCACTATGTTTATATTCTCAAAATATTCCATGGGTGTGGGCGTGGCCATGCTTCCTCTGAAGAAGGAAGGGAAGACTTTGTCCCATGCCTCTCTCTTGGTTTCTGGCAATGGTTTGTCAGCAACCCATTGAGATCTCCACCTCAGATATACATGACGTTCTCTCCTCTGTCTGTGTCCAAGTCTCCTGTCCTTATAAGAACACAAGTTCGATCAGATTACGGGCCCACCTTAGACCAATATGACCTTATTTTTAACTTGCCTTATTCCATCCATTTTGTGTGTGTGTTGTGGGGGTAGTTGGAGGCGTGGAGTTGATGTGAATTATATGGTATAGCTGGACCTGTAATTATGGTGGGTGAAATTATATTTCTTCTAAATTCTGCATTTCAGTTTCTGAGGTTTTTAAAATATTGGTTTATCATTAATTTTTCTGTGCTGTATGGAAACCTAGTGAATTACTCCATCAAAATCATTCTTCTGTCAGTAAATATTTCAGTTGTCTCCAGGTTTTGCTAAGACAAGCCAGACTCATATGAGAATTCGTATAATGTCTCCTGGTATATGTGCAAGAGTTTCTCAAGGGTTTATTCGTAAGAGTAATTTGCAGTGTCATGGTTTAGGCACATCTTTGACATCACCAGATAAAGCCAAATCATTTCCCAAACTTATTGCATTAAATTACATTCTCACCAGCATTTGTTTCACACCCTCACAGAGTATTGTTAGACTTTTTAATATTTTATATCTGGTGGCTGTAGAATTGTGGTTGTGAAAAGCATTTTATAAGGACTGATGAAATTGAAAATCTTTTAATATGTTTATAGGACAGAAATGGTTTCTTTTCCATGAAATGATTATGATTATTATTTTCTTCTTCTATTTTCTATCAAATTAACTGTCATATATTTAATATGTAGAAATTCTCTCTTGTCTCTGGGTATAAATATTTTGTCAGCTCTTATTTTTCAACTATTTTCCTTCAGCTTATATCTTGTAATTATAGTGCTTTTTGATAAACAGCCATCATAATTCCCTAACTCATGTTATCTACTATTTTAAATAGTATTTAAAATTTAAGTTTAAATTTTGTTTTTCATCTTATTATATTTGGGATGTCCATAAATGAATTTGTATAGGATATGAAATAGGACTTCCATTCAATTTTTAAAATAATATCAACTAATTTTGTTAGCATGATTTTTTTTTTTTTTTTTAACGGGAGGTCCTGGGGATCGAACCTGGGTCCCTCCATATGGGAGACGGACACCCAACCATTTGAGCCACATCCGTCCCCATAGCATGATTTTTTTAACAGTCCATACTTTTCCTATTGATTAGAATTGTTAGTACTATAATATATCAGTTTGCCATAGGTTTTCATGGCTGGGTTTTATAGTCTGTTCCATTTATGTATTTATTCTTCTGTTCTAAATTATATGCATTTATAAAGTTTTCATATCTGGTAGAGCATTTGCACACTTAATCTTCTTTTACTTGAGTATCTTGGCCCTAGACCTTCTATATAAATTTTAGGGTTATTAGCAAAAGAACAGAAACAACAATAAAAATAACAGCTTGCATAGTGATGTTTGGAATTACATTGATTCTATTTGTCAATTTGGGGATATTTGACATATAGTAATATTGAGTCTTCCTAATCTTACCATAGTTTGCAATTCACTTAGATATTCTTTGTCTTTTAATAAAGTTTTGTACTTTTAGTTTTATTCCTAGAAACATTGAATTATATATATCTTATTTTTATTAATGTTATAAATGCTATTTAATGTTTAATTTCTGATTGATATTTATATGAAAATACAACTTAGTTTTATACAGTGGTTTTAAATCTAACCTTGTATCTAGCAAACATGCTTATCTCCATTATTAATTTCATCTTATATTTTCTGGCCCACACTCACCTTTCTATACTATTCCTTCTACTGTTGGAACTATATGTTGAAAACTATCCTGTTTTTTGAAAATTTCCCAGAATACACTGAGGAGATGAGAAAGAAGGAGGGAAGAGTAAGGTGGAAGCCATTCTGTCTGTGTCTTCCACAGGCAACTGTTGACTTTCACAGTGGCATCAGCCACAGCAGCAGTGGCTTTAGGCAACTGAGGATTCTAGAACACTGCTTTCTAGAATCTCTCTGAAACACTGCTTTACTCCCTTTACTTCACTAGCCTGCTCGAGAATTTTGTAACTGTCATTAAATCCTTCTCTGTCATTTCTGCTTTTATCAAATGAATCCTGAATGATATATTAACTATAATTATTTATGTATAGATTTTTTTGGTTTTATATTTATACTATTTCATCTGCATGTTATGAAATTTTCTTTTCTTTTCTAATCCTTTAATATTATAGTCATACCTTGGTACTAGGCTGCTTTGAAACTCGTCAAATTTGGTACTCGAAATATTTTGTCCTGGTATTCGTCGTTTGTTTGGCACTTGATGCACCAGCTAGAACTTGCCTCGTGACTTGCTACCCTTTCCAGCCAAAACAAAGTGTCACGCGTTAGTCATGCAGTAGCTCTTACCCTGTGCACATCCCACTGTGGTCTTATCATAGCTTCTGTGGACATTTTGTGTATTTTTGTGTGTTTTTTTCTGATCATGGTCCTAAGAAAATGAGCAGTGACAGTGCTGAGCAGAAAAGAAAATTACTTCGCACCACCATTGAGCATAAAAAGAAATAATAGGTAAATATGAGGGTGGTATTCGCATTACTGATCTTGCTAGGGAACATGGTATGCCTAGAACAATGGTCTCCACACTCATTAAGAATAAAGAAGTGATTAAAAAAAAGAGGGTGATCTTGTGAAAGGAGTTAAAGCAGTAACAAAGCAGCATTCCCAAATACTCTAGGAAGTTGAAAAGCTGTTATTAATTTGGGTAAATGAGAAGCAGTTAGTGGGTGACAGTGATATGTGCAAAAAAAAAGCCAAAAATGATATGTGCAAAAGCAAAAGTGTTGCATGCAGATCTTTTGAAAAGCAAACCGGAACCGAGTGGTGAGAGTGTTGAAGTTTTTAAGGCCAGCCACAGCTGGTTTGATAAATTTAAAAAGAGAATCGGCATCCGTAGTGTCGTTAGACTTGGGGAGGCAGCGAATGCTAATAAAAAGGCTGCTGATGAATTTGTCAGTGAATTTCAAGACTAGGGAGAGGCTGAGGGTTTTATTCCCCACTAAGTTTTTTAACTGAGATGAGACCATAGTTTTTTTTAAAAAACTGCTGAGTGGAACCTACATCACAAAAGAGGAGAGGGCATTTCCAGGCCAAAACCAATGAAGGACAAGCTCACTCTATTGTTGTGTGGGAATGCTAGTGGGGACTTAAAACTCAAGCCTCTACTAGTTTATCATAGTGAAAAACCACACATTTCCAAAAAGTATAATATCATAAAAAGCAAACTCCATGTGATGTGGAGGGCAAACAGCAAAGCTTGAGTCATGAGGCAATTTTTCACCAAGTGAATAAATGAAGTGTTTGGTCCCTCAGTGAAAAAATATTTGCTGGAGAAAGATTTGCCTCTGAAAGCTCTCCTATGTTTGGACAATGCTCCTGCCCACCCTCCAGGTTGGAGGATGACTTACTGGAGTTCAGCTTCATTACTGTAAGGTTCCTGCCTCCCAACACTATTCTTCTCGTCCAGTCCATGAACCAGCAGGTCATTTCAAACTTCAAAAAGTTGTACACCAAGGTACTTTTCCAAAGGGGCTTTGAGATCACCTGTGACACCCAGTTGACCCTCATAGGATTTTGGAAGGAGCATTTCAATATCCTGCACTGCCTGAACCTAGTTGATAAAGCCTTGAACAAAGTCTCTTATAAGACAATGAATTTGGCAGGGAAGAATTTGTGGCCAGAAGCTGTGACTCAGAGAGACTTCGGAGGGTTTGAGGCTGACCCCGAGCCTGCAGGTACAGAGGGTACAGTCGTGCAAGATATTGTATCTTTGGACCAATTCATGTATCTGGAGGTCGATGCTGCTGATGTTGAGGAGTTAGTGGAATAACATCGTGAAGAGCTCAGCACTGAGGAGCTGCAGGAACTGCAGAAGGAGGAGCAAGAGGTGGCTGAAGAGATTTCTTCAGGTGAGGAGGAGATAAGGGAGGATGTCCCCGATTCCTTGATAAAAAGAAATGTGTGCAAAATGGACAGAAGTTAAAAACTTTGTGGAGAAGTACCATCCAGACAAAGCTCTGACAAGCAGAAATGTTGATTTATTGAATGACCAAATAATTTCACACTTTGGAGGAATTCTGAAAAGAAAACAGAAGCAGTCCTCATTGGATAAAGTTTTTAGTGAAGATGACAAAGAGTGTGTCAGAGCCTGTGGTGCAAGTTGAAAAAAGGCAGAAAAGAGAAAGAACACCTGAAGTGCTAGTGACCAATGTTCTATTGGAGGGGACTCTCCTTCCAAGCAACACTTCATGTAGCCTCTCCTCCTCACCACTCTCCTCCCACCAGCCCATTAGGCCATGGACTCTTCTCAGTGCAGGTAAAGTAAGTTTTTATTTTATTTAATCTAATTATTTATTAATGTTTAGGTTTACTTCTCATGTAAAGCAATGATGTACAACCCTATCTTTTTACATATTGCCTTAAAAATGTGCATTGTCTTTGGTTTAGAATCACACTAAATTTATTTACATTATTCCCTATGGGAAAAATCTGTTTGGTACTTGTCATTTTCAGTATTTGTTGCGTCTCCTAGAGCCAATTAACCACAAGTACCGAGATACCACTGTATTTCTTTTCCTCTCCTGTTATACTGGTTTAGCACCTACTATAAATGGTGAGATAAAAATGTTGATTGTGGACATACTTTGTCCTAGGCTGGATTTTAAAAGGAAGACATTATTTCAAAATATTTCATGTATAATTTTGGGGTTATCAAAGATTGAAAATTATCAGGTTTTGAAATTTTCATTTTTCTTTCTTATGTTTAGAGATTCAACATGAATGGAGGTATACTTTTATATTTTCTTCCCCACAGTAATCAAAATGATAATTTAGATTTTCTCCATCAATCTCTTAATGTGGTGAGTTACATTATTAATAAGTTTTGGGGTGTTCAACCAGCCATGAAATTCTGGTTCAATTTTAAATATTTCATCATGTTAATTTTTTGTACCAATTTTTGTTATGGAGTCTTGTACCTCTGATCGAGAGTGAGATTTGTCTGAAAATTTTCTCTTCCATACATTCTTTTCTAGTTTGGTATCAAGGTTATACTCCAAGTGAGTTGTGGGATGGTTCTGCCTTTTATATTCTATGGACAAGTTTGTCACCTATTATTTGGTATTTGATATGATTCACAACTAACCTATAAAATCTTCTAGGCTTATTGTATGTTTTGGGAAAAATTTTAACTAGCTGAATCAAGTTCTTTAATAGTTTTAGAATATTCAAATAATTCTTTGCTTCCTGAAGCAGTGTTGCCAACTTGACTTGTTCTAGGTGTATGTTACATTGATCTAAGTTTTAAAATGTTTTCACATTACACTTTTCAGTTTTCTTATATTCTTGGCCATGGCCCTACCTCACTGGAAGCTGTTAATTAACAACTGTTAATTGCTACACATGTTCACACCTATCCTGTCTAGAGGCTACTTTGACAGCACTGACCAGTAACACTGTTTTGTCTACTACTGTTTACAAAAGTTTAAATCATAAGGTACAAAGCAATGTTCAAATACTGAGAGTTCTCAATCTGCTAAGGACACATTAAATACATATATTGCATATACATGGAAAACTCCTTCAGTCTTTCTCACACATTTTTCACTGCTTTATCGAAGCAGTGATGCCTGTGCTTATATTTCAGGGACCTTCAAATAAATGGTGAGCTCAGATTCAGCTTTCAGGTTTTCTCTCCCTAAGGTTCTAGCATGAATGAGGTCCGGCTTGGAGATCAGTCTCCAAATAGATGTTCTACTTCTCCCTTCCAGGCTTGGATATTCCAAATACTCCTCCAAATAGAGAATTATCCTACAAAAAATTCCTCACAGTTCCAGCCACCAGATAATGAGATGAGATGTGTCCACACCTATTGACCAGCAACTATAACAGTAGATTTTTATTACATACCTACTTTGAGTTAAGAAGTATTCTAGGGTTGGGGATATAGCAGAAGACATGACAGTGCATGCCTACTTTCTACAAATTAGGACCTACATGAGGAAACACAAAAATAATACTTAAGAGACAAACAGTAAATAAGAAAACAACCTAGGACTCAGAATATTTCTAGATATTGATAATTACTGTGAAAACTAGACAGTGTGCTGGTGATTTCGGGTGAGGGGGAAATATGAAGTTGCTAGGATAAATGGAATAGTTGGGAAGAGCCTTTTGGGGGACACAGTATTTAAGGCCAGACCTGATTTTCAAGAATAAGCCACTAAATGTGATGGGAGGTGAGTGGTCTAGGCAGAAAGGAGATCATATCCTCTGAGGTGAGGCTGAGCTAGAGATGCTCCAGGTATGGGGGAAGTCCTGTGAGCTAAGCAAAATCACTACCTCAGAAACCTGTAGCATAAACTTCAGTTTATAATTTTCAAAATAAGTTAAAATTTTTCTTCATGGCAATCTTATTAAAATTTTGTCAAATTTATTCTTAAGTATTTTTAAAATTTATTTATTATGAGTGAATTTTTAAAATCTTAATCTTCTAAAGATTATTACTGATAAGGAAAGTCGATATTTATATATGTTTTCAGTGATACTTTACAGAATTCTTTAATTATTTTAATACATCTCAATTATTTATTTTGTCTGATTCATGTAGACAATCATACAGTCAGCAAAATAAATAAATAAAGACAAAAAAGTCAGAAGAAAATGAAAAGACACACACACATACACACAAAAAAAAGGCTTCCATCATTTCTATTTCTAGTTCTTTCTAGTTCTTTTCTAGTTCTGTGCCTTATTTGTTTTTTCCTGACTTGCATTTACAGAACCTAAGGAGTTCCATTTTCTCTTAATTTTAAGTAGAAAGGAAGAACCAGGAAGAAGTTTGGCTAAGAAGCAGAACCCAGAGAGATTATATAAAAAATATGGAGTGGGCAGTAGTATCAAAACATTTACTGTGTCCAAAGAATTTGACATCCACTTCCTGCCCATCTTTTCAAACATATACACTAGAATATAATATTGGGGACAGGAATGTTTTAAAATTTTTCCTTCACTAGGGATTCTTCAAATCCTAAAACTGTGCCTGGAACATAGTGGACAGTGATAAGAATTTGGTGAATGAACTAAAAGTATAAATTTATTGATTATCAAAAGCACAACAATTTGCACAATGACATGATTTCAAGGGAAGAGACCTCTGATATTCAAATTTTTAAAATGTCTCACTACACTATACTACAACTTATAGGGTTAAAAAGAACAGGCCACAAAGTAGAGCAGTTTAAAACACTCTGGTTATAAAGTAGTATTTTTGGAACTAGTGCATAAAATATTAAATTCTCATGCCATAACTTTTTTTCTTAATCCATCCCTTAGTATTTCTATGGAGAGATACACATTTATTAATAACACTCTGTTTATCTGCCCTAATGTAAATAAACTATCAGACTAAAATGTCCAGTTCTCATAAAATGGAATTTAGAATGAAATGCCAGTTGAATAATTACTATGTTGAAACTTTTGGCTGTTTTATGTATTATTAAAAAATAAAGTATAGAACAGAACCTTTTTAGTTATAGATAAAACTTACAGAAGTCACTAAAATAATTAATTCCATTTCAGGAATTATTTAAAGAAAGACAAACAGTTATTCAAGCACTATAATTTTTAAATGGCATAAACTCTTTTTTCAATTTCTTAATATGAGAGCAAGTAAATTACTGAGTCTATATAAATTAATGAATACAATAAGGAAAAAGAGTAGATGCATATTAGTTCAAGTATAAAAATTGTCTCTCTTTGTGGTGCTTATTATTTTTAAAATTGTATTTAAAGAAACTCATACACTTTTGTAAACTATACCAGTGACTTTTTTAAAAATAAATTTTCCAGAAGTCTGTGCAATTAAAAGATAATTTTTCTTTAGGATATCAGTCATTTAGAGAGAGTACTCATTTCTTCAAAATATGCTGTTCCTACATTTAAAGACTTTTTGGAAAAGGAAATAAGAATAAATTAAATACGTGTATATATACATAAATACATTTATAGAATGATGTTGACCTAACCATTTTGGATGTTTTCTTTGGAAATTATATTCAGAATCTCTGATGTATTTTTTTTAAAACCAGATTCAATGATTGTAAAAATTTATTATTCTGAATTTAAAAATAATATAGAATTTCTACATGCCAAGCTTGATTGACATTTTGATCTTATGAAATGCATTATGCATAAAGATTGTCAATGATGAGAGGAAATAAATCCTAGAGATATTTTAAAGTATATATCCTTTTGTGCATCAGACTCCTTCAATTTCTCTCTTTGGGTTTTGTCTTGTATTTTGCATAAGCCCAGAAAACCATGTCTCCATGTCAATAACTTTTCCTCAGAAATGCTTTGCTTTGCTTCCCTTAGAAGAAGAGATCGAATGCTTATCACTCAAAATATAGAGCATGATGTTCTGTAGAAATATTCTACATGTTCGTAGTATTTCCAGAGTTAGTCTATTTATCTCAACTCAAATTATTGTCCATTGTTCCCTCAGCAGGAACTCTGTATCTGCATCTATCCATTTGAATACTTTTATAATTTGGATGAAAACTTTAAATCATGTTTGTTATGCTAGTTACAGACTTAACAAGAAAAAATGAAATGGAGAAAAATGTGAAGATTTGCATTTGGGTCCAAAGAAAAAAAATAGCATGCTTATATAGGATGAGCTAGCTGGATCTTGGCAGCAGAATGTTTTAAGAAGTCTTAGACATTTTAATTGGCAGAAATCTCAATATTAATCAATAGTAATATGTGGTTGCTAAAAAATATACTTTTAGGTTATATTTTGAGAATAAGAGAAAAAGTAGTCTTATAATACTTTGCCCATTCATAATCACCCTGGATAGTCTGAGCACAAACATTAGAATAATAAAACAAAGTAAAAGAGTGTCAATAGTTTGGTAGGGGAGTATTTAAAAATGTATATGCAATATGCTCATTAAGATTGGAGATTTTTTACCTTTGAAAAATAAAGACTTAGTGAAAACTAACTTTAGATTTCAAATATGTAATAATATTCATTGAAGAAACATGTAAATTTATTCTCTTTGGCCCCAAATATTTGCTCCATCATCACTGAAAGGAAGTGCCAGAACAACAGATTATTTTTTTCATTACAAGAAAGAGCTTTCTAATAGTGGGAGTTGCTCAAAGAAGGAAAAGATTTCCTTAAAAAGCAGTGAGGCTTGTGGAGCTATGAAAGCACATTAATAATCAGTGATTTTCGGGCTCAGAGAATGTTATAGAGCTAAGGAGGCAAATTGGTGAGACAGGGGACTTTGATCCCTAACTCAATATGAACAGTTCCACATTTATATGTTCTATGTACCTGACTTTTGTAATATTAAAGGAAAAAAGTTTCACTGTTTTAAAAATTTATAACCACTGAATTACATAACCATCTGTCAGTAATGTTGTAAAGAAAATTCAAGCACTCAAAGGAGTGTTTGAACTAAATGACCTTTAAAGTATAATTGAACTTTGCTATAGTAAATATTCTAATAGAATTATAACATTACTTACAAATAAAGCACCAGAATAGTTTGAAAACTCTCTCTTTAATCTTCAGCAATTTCTGAAAGAAAGCATTATTATGCCTATTTGTACATGACATAAATGAGGCTCAGAGCTTCAGCAAATTGTGCAAGGGCCTACCTATGACATATGGGTTTAAAGCATTAGTTATACCATATTACAAATTTATAGAATTAGGACTGATCTTAGTGATCGTATTCTAAAGCACTCTAGCTTTATACTTTAGCCTCATATATAGCACCACCATTCAGTGGTTGCCTAACCTCTATTTGAGTATTCTCCAGGATCACTCACTTATTCTTGAGCTATCCCATTCTATGTTAGGGTAGCTCTAGCTATTAGGAAGTACCTTCTTATGTTGAGATGAAATCTGCCTTTCCATATGATCCAATTCAGAAGCTGTACTCTTTCTTTATATTATGATGCTATGATCCTTTCTTTAAATGTATTTATATTTAAATTGAGAAAATATGGAAACTGCAATATGATAATATGGGGTCAAACTATAAAAATATAATAACGTTTTCCCCATTTGGGATTATACAAAAAAAAGTGCTTTCTCCAAAATAAACTACAAGTTAGAACAAAATAGCTAAACAAGCATCCATTGTCATTTGGTCTGTTCTGACAAACATCTTTGTAAGATAAGAGACTATGATGACAAGCATCGTCATGGTCTGTCAAGCTATAAACATACTTTAAGAATTGAGGCTCAAGGAAGCAGATATGGCTCAAGCAACTGGGCTCCCATCTATCGTATAGGAGGTCCAGGATTCGATTCCCGGGGCCTCCTGAGTGAAATGCAACCTGGCGCAAGCAGAGAGCTGGCCCAAGCAGATAGCTGGCCTGAGTGGAGAGCAGCAAGATGACACAACAAAAAGAGACACAGAAGAGAGACACTAAGAGATGCAGCAGACTAGGGAGCTGAGGTGGCACAAGAGAATGAGCAGCCTTTCTGCATTCCGGAAGGCCCCAGGATCCAGCGAGCGCAAAACAATGAGGGGAGGGGGGGATACATACATACATACATACATACATACATAAATAAATAAATAAATAAATCTTAAAAAAATAAAATAAAAGAATTGATGCTCAAACGATAACTGAGTAGTAGGAATACATGAGAAATTATTGAAAGACAGAGTCCAGACAGTAGTCTTGCTGATACCATGCAGAAGGCTAGAGCATGGCTTTGGGAGAAGAGAATAACAAACTCTAGTTGGAGTCTCAGCTCCCAGGTTTGGCCAAATAAATCAGTGGGCAAAAAGGATGTCCCTAAAATGAGCAGAGAAGAGCATCAGCAGTATCTGGCAAAAGGCACCAGGGCACCCATTCATGGAAATTGGGCTTTCAAGTCAGTAATTAGGTCTTGGGGTCAAGGAAATATCTCACTCTAGGGGTACCAGTCAGAAACAAAGCAGACATGGGTAAATAATAGAGGTATATGATTCCTAGATTAAATTTCAGGGCAACATATCAGTCAAATTCTTAAATGCCAGAGAGAAGTTACAAGGCAATCATAATATGATCAAGTTGAGACACTGCATTAGAAACCTAGATATAAATGTTCATAACCAAACCCTTATTTATCTTATTTCTGTAAGTTCAATAGTTTATAACTCTACAAGGGATAGCATGTTTGTGTTGGTCAGGACATCAGAGGATGAAGTTATATATTGATTATGCAAACCATATGACAGAAAAGAAAAGTGCCAAAATCCTCTATCCATTTGGTTCTTTATACAAAAAAGAGAATTTTTTTATCTTCATTAGTGGTAGAAATATAGAGTTAGATATTTTACAAGGATGTAGGTAAAGTAGTACAGGATTAAAATAAGATAGACTCAAAGCTTTAGAAACATGATAAAAATTACCACAAGTAAGATTTATTATTTTTTGTTTGTTATTTTGCTTGTGAAAATTTAAAAAAGTAACCTTACCTAAGTTAAAGAAAATAAATAGCTTCTTATTAGTCTTTTGGGGGCACCTACTTCTAAAGCCATAATCTACTTGAAAGTCTCTCTATTATAGAACACATGACAGAACATCATAATTATTTATCAGGGTCCACTTTCAGATAGGAGGGAAGAAAATATCATTCATTCATCTATGATTCACCAGTATCTGTCATTTAGAAAACACTTAATACAAATATTTTATAGAGCAAACAAATTACTTTGGAAATTGTGCCTAGTACATAGTCTGCACTTAATACAGTTGACTGACTGAATTGAATGAATAACACAAAGAAAGTGATGTAGAAGAAATTTAGACTGACAAGGGGGAAATAATGGGAATAAAAAAGAGTAAACTATTAAGGAGTTTTAGTGTTTCCTCATTATTTTATGGTAGGAAGGTACTCTATGTCAGGAGACCAATTTAGTTATTTTAGATAGAAATAACTCTATGGTCTAAAATAGCAACTAATCAAGCTACTTGTGTATAAGAATGATGATAACATTTTAATGTACAGTTTGGCATTTAGAGTGGATTAACTCAGCAGGAAAGGTAACTGCTTCCATTTATAAGTTTTTAGTTACCTTATCTACTGAAAGATGTACCTGCAATCTGAAATACAATAATAATCACTGAGCTGTACCTCATGTCCAAATGTATCTAATCTTTTCTATACTCAATCCTCTGGGCATTAGTTGACCCACAGATATCCTTCCCAAAGCTAGCTTTAGAAGATCACTGAAAGCAATAAGAATTGAATACAAGTGACAAAACATTTCAGGTCAAATTATAATGTTTATTTACTCAAAGGAATACAATGAATCCTTAGCAAACTCAACCATGTTTGCAGAAGCTGAGATACAGTAGACATTCAGGAATCCAGAAGATCAAAATGAAAGCTGCTGTTTCATCACTGTTATTAAGTGATGTTATTTTAGGCAATAAAGAGAAGCTTTCTTCATTTCTTTCTTAGTTTTTCTGGTCTCTGAATTTATGAATTTCTAGCAAACTACAGAGTCTTTTGGAAAAATCCTATTTCATTTTAAAGGAAATATGAAAATGAAAAGAAAGTAGGGTTATAAACAATTTTATATTCCTTTCATATATATATTATGTATGTATGTATGTATGTATGTATACACACACACACACACACAGCCTGAGAAGCATCATATGATTCAGCATTATACAGCAATCAATTTTAGATTGTTTTGTTTGTCTTTGTCTAGGGTTTCAGGGCAGAATCTCAAAGGAAACATTTCTCAACTTTGATCTTTATTATTTTCTTTAAAAGAATTAAAAGATAAGTTTATCATTGCAGTTTTATATCTTAGAAAAAAAGAGTATACTATTCAAATCTTAAAGAAATGTGCTGAGTAAAATAACTGGAAAAAACACTGAGAATGTTGGAGAGCTCCAATAAAGTTCATAATGGTGAGAGTCATGAAAAGGATTGGAAAGCTGTTGTCATTTGCTAGTACATTTTGTGATGACTGCTTAAAAGCAAGTGTTTTTTTTTTCTTAAATCACATCTCCATGTCACTTCTGATACATCATTTTTATCTACCCTCTGTGGTTATGCTTATTCTGTTATGATTGAATCATATTTGCTTTCATTTTACAGAAATATGACAGCTCTGGGGGAAAACACTGAGAATTCTAACAGAGTACCAAGAATGCAACAGGTAAAAGAAAGAAATTAATATTTCAAATCCATTTTGCTCTTACTCTGATATTTTGGAAACACTCAATGTAGTGTAACTCAGGAAGCAATTATGCTGTAGGGCAGATCAACTCACTTTCTAAATAACAGTTTAGTTATTAGTCTGACCTCTTAGTTTGGGGGGATGTTGCATAATGTTGGCATTAGTTTTTGTTTCAAATTAAAATTTCCAGGGAGGGGAAAGAAAAACGTCACCGTCTTCCCCATCTTCTGTGATTAATTTCTGGAATATGATATCTGAGGAGCCCTGAGTGATACTGAGTGATACAGCTGTGATGAACACCTGTTTCAAAGGAGTTAGCAGCTTTGCAACCAGCTCTCTTTGGGTGTCACTTGTGTGCAATGGTGCAGAGGGAAAATATGGGGAAGATGGAATGGAAACAATTAATGCAGTTTGTGTTTCAGATCCCATAATAATTTAATAATGTATAATAATGATGCATTTTTGCTGATAAAGCTATTTATTTAATAATCATTAAACAGAAATTGCCATTCCCATTAATAGCAAACCGTGTTATAACACATTGGCTAATTTCTTATTAAATTCAACATAAATTTAATAAGAGATTTTATGTGTGTAGCTAAAGTTAAAGACCCCTTTATTTTGTTTTCCAAAGAAAATAAACATTTTTGGGGGAAATTGGCCAAACCTTTGGGTTATAATTGGAGAATCAAACAGAAAGCTTCTTTTTTTTAATGTGTAAAATAATCAACCAGATAGTCAAAGAAAATGAAAAATATTCCACTCTGGTGTCTTTCAGAAAAATGCTTGATTCAAATTTGCAACCTACAATCTTATTTGGCTCCCAAAGTCATTAAAGTTACCTGAAAAAAATTAAAGTTACCACATTGTCAGTGGTAGAGAGAGGTGGGCAGGAGAAGACATGGTTCCTGCCCCTCCCTTCTTCCCCACTTCTCCACACTGCCCATGCACAGTTTTGTAGATGCTGTACTATAGGTGGAATGGGATAACTTCAGTCCTTGCAGGCAAAGTATGGAGGCACACCTCTTCTCATTTGTGAATGTACGCATCTGTGAAAGTCAGAAGACTTCTGGGCTGGGATCTTATACTCTTTGCACTCCAGTAGAGTTTCAAATTTATTAAATGATATTTCATATGAAGTGTTGCAATGACATATGCTTGATTGCGAGAAAACTCAAAAAAGACCCTGTGAAGGAAATCACTTTAAAGAAAGAATATCAACATTAATTAGCAAGATTTAGCACTAGGACCAAGTTATTCACAAGAAGTATGGTTCTGGACAGAGTTCATAAGTATTAAAAAATTGATCAGAATGTTTTCTTCTATATTGTGAGATTTTGGTTGGTTTTTAACATTCATCCCTACATTTTTACATTTAACATTCTTCTTTATATTTTTCAGTATTGTTTGAAAATATAGTTATTATTATGTTGGGGGAAAAGAATGATTATAGTTGAAATGATACTATGGAGTATACAGAAAAAGAAACAAAACTAAAGAAGAATAAATTTAATCGCATGAAATATATCGAATATTTTCTACATAAAAATTTTTAGTGAAAATGGATCAAGCATATAATAAAGCCTCTTTTCCATTTAATGGAAAATAATTGTATTGGTCATCAAATAATTCAACAGATGGAGAGATTTTTCCCTATGAATCAATTAGCAGAGAATTTAATTATATGTAAAATGATATTCTACTTCTGAAGTGTATCTATGCAAGATTGAAACAATAAATCAGGTGAATAATGTGAATTTATAATTATGCCATATTAGTAATTTTGATTATTCCTGATTCAAATTAATCTTGCAATGCCAAAATGAAGAAAGGAAAATGTTTCACTACCTTGTATTCATAGAGTTTAACATGTCTGCAGAGTTTGTGAATAGCTTTGACAAGGAACTTTTAGAATTACCCAATCCATTGCCTCACCTTTAGGAAGAAAGGACAGCCAGGGAGCAGATGTAGCTCAAGTGGTTGAGAGCCTGCTTCCCATGTATGGGGTCCTGGATTCAATCCCCAGTACCTCCTAAAGACAGAATAAAAAAATCCTGTACAATCAGACTAACACTTTAAAAATACTATAATCCTCTTCTAAATCTTCTAAAACACATTTCTGTCAGCCTTGCCACATTTCATAGCCTCTGCTTTCCCCAGCATTTTCTTATAGCTTAATCTAACATAGACTCTTTCAAATTCCTATCTAGTCATTAAATTAGTACCAGCAATAGCAGTAACTATGCTGACACTATCAGCCTTTCCTCCACTTCTCTCCTTCCAAACTTATTAAGGCATATGGTTAAGTGAAATTTCCTGGTCTCTAGTGGTCCCATCCCTACTTCCTAGAGCTTCCAAATTTTACTTGGTTTAACTTTCCAGCCAGTCAGACTCTGGGTCTTCTTCTCACCACCACCACCCTTCCTATAACTCATGTCCACCCTCCAAAATACTGGCTGTGTTGGCTTTTAGTTACAAATCTCTCCTCCTTTATATCAGTATTTGGATTATTCCTTTAAAAAAAAAGGACATTGCCTAGAGACCTCTTTATAAATTCTGATTTACCTCTTAATGCTAGTACCCCAAATTCTATCTGAGAAGCAACCACTGTCCTAAATTTTTTCTGTTTTTATTTAATTGATTTACATTTGTGGAAGTGAATCGAGAATCCAGATTCAAGCTTCTGGGCTTCTTCCCTACATCCCATTAATCAGATGAGGAAACAGTCAACCCTAGTTCCCCAAAATGAAACATCCATCCTGGTCATTCCCCCCTAGCCCTTGACTGAAAAAGACCTGAAAACTGGATAGTCTGTGTGGTGGTTAATTTCATGTGTTAACTTGGCTAAGTTATGGTGTCCAGTTGTTTGCTCAAGCAAGCACAGGTTTGATTTTCACTGTGAGGATATTTTGTGGGAAAAAAAAAATCAGTAAATTGATTGCATATATGGCTGATTACACCTACTATCAACTAAGGAGATTGTCTTCAACAATGAGAGAAGTCTCATCCAATCAGTTGAAGGCCTTAGAGGGAGAACTGATGACTTCAGCAGTCAGAAAGAAAAATTTGCATCTCTACTTCAGCCAGCCAACTTCTCCTGGGGATTCATTGAAATATTCATCAGAGTCCTGAGCTTGCAGCCTGTACTATGGCATTCAGACTTGCTCAATCCCATAGTTGCACAAGCCAGTTCCTATAATAAATTTCATAATATCTGCAGTCAGCTCTGTTTCCCTGGAGAACCCTGACTAATAGAGTCTAGAAAGATAAGAAGCCAGCTTTAGTAAGGTAGTTCATAATAACCCTCAGCTTCTTCCCTTTTAGACCAGACATGATGACCATCTTGCCTCAGACTCAGTTCTGAAAACTTTTAATCTTAAAATATAACGCTTATGTTGTGCTCACATGTAAAACCTGTTTGATTGCATCAAGTCAAATGGATACTAATCCAACTAAAGTGTAGTCAGAATAATTAGGAAAATTTAAAAAGGGAGAGAGGATACAAATTACCAAAATGAGAAATTAGAGAGGTGGTATCGCTATAAATTATATAGATATTAAAAGGATAAAAAAGGAAGATATGAACAGCTTTGTCAGTAAATTTGACAAATTGAATGAAATGAGCAAATTTCTTAAATGACAAAAACTCTCAAAACTCTCTAAAGAAGTAGATTAAATGAATAACTCTATATCTACTAAAGATAGTGAATTTGTAATTAAAAACCTTCCCGCAAAGGAAATTCTGGGTCCAGATGGCTTCACTATGAATTTAGCCAAACCTTTAAGGGAGAAATAATACAAATTCTACACAAATTCTTTCATAAAATTGAAGAAGAAGTTATAGTTCCCAACTCATTCTATAGTTCAGCAATATCCTCATACCCAAAGCAACAATGGCATAATTAGAAAAAGAAACCAAAAGCCATATCCTTACAAAGACTTATATCTTTACAAATTTATCTTTCAAAAACATGGATACAAAAATTTTAAATAAAATTTCAGAAAAAAATCCAACAAGATATAAAAATATAATGCATAATGAGCAAGTGAGTTTTATTCAGAAATTCCTGGTTGTTATAATATTTGAAAATTATAGATTTTGAAATTTTCACTTTTACAGACTAAGACAGAAAAACCATATGAACATCTTAAAAGATAAGGAAAACTCAACATATGTTCATAATAAAAAAATTAAACTCTCATAAAAATAGAAATGGAAAAGAATTTCTGCCATCTCATAAAGAACATCTACAAAAACCCTACAGTTGAACATACTTAACGGTAAAAGACAGAATGCTTTCCCTCTAAGATTAGGAAAAAGACAAGGATGTGCACCCTACCAAGTATTTAACACTGTACTGGAGGTTCTAGTCAGTGTAATAAGGCAAGAAAAAGAAATAAATGGCATCCATATTAAAAGAAAGAAACTCGAGTATGTTCATTAGCAGGCAGCCTGATCATCTATGTAGAAAATATGGTGAAATCTACAACAAATCTACTAACATTAATAAGAAAGCTTAGCAAGGTTTCAGGATAAAAGATCAATATAAAATATATCAATTACATTATGATATGCTAGAAATAAAAATAAAATTTAAATTAAAAAAAAATAAAATTTACAAAACAAATCACAAAGTATAAAACACCTAGAAATAATTCTGGCTAAAAATGTGCAAGACCTGAAAACTAAAAACATTGCTGAAAGAATTTAAAGAGACTTAAATAAATGGAAATATGTATTTTGTTCATGGGTCAGAATGTTTAATATTTGTAGGATAATAATTCTCCTCTAACTAATCTGTAGATTCCCTGTAATTCCAATCAATAGCCCTAGAGGCTTTTTTTTTTGCAGAAATTAGTAGACTGATTCTAAAATTCATATGGAAATGAAAAAGACCTAAAATGTTCATTAAAAACTTTGAAAATGAACACAGTAGGAGCTGCTACCTGATTACCAAAACATTTTATAAGCTATTCAAGACAATGTGATATTTGCATAAAGATCAATAAATAGTTAATGGAACAGAAGATAGAGTCCAGAAATGGACAACTAATTTTTAAACAAAGATAGAAAAGCATTTCATTGGTGAAAGGATAGTCTTTCCAATAACTGGTATTGGAAAAATTGGTGTTCAATATCTCTCCCTACCCCCTAAAGAATGCACTTCCATCTACACAATGTACCATATACAAAAAATAATTTAAAATGTATCCGATACATAAATATAAAATATAAAACTGTAAAACATCAAAAAGAAAACAATATTATAAAAATCTTTGTGACTTTGGATTAAGCAAAGATTTTTTTGGATATGACACCAAAAGCAAGATCCATAAAAAACACAAATTGATAAGTCTGACTTTCTTTGATGCCCATAACAACCCTTGGATGGAGGAAGATTCTGAGGAGCACCCCACCTTATTCCTCAGAGGATCACCAGCAGCATTGAGCCTAGTTGCCTCCAGAGATGACTAGCTCAAGAGCATGCCCTTTATTGGTGTTATCACTTTCTATATCATACTCGTTACTCTCTCATTCAGAATTCCTGGGATCACCTTCCATATAAACCACCTATACAAAAGTCATTGTAGCAGGTAATTCTTTTAAAAGAATACAAATTAAGACAATGAACATTTTGGGGTCATTGGAATTGTTCTGCATGATATTGCAATGACAGATACAAGCCATTATACATTTTGTCAAAACCTATAAAATTGTGTGGTGCAAAGTGCAAACCATAATGTAAACTATAGACCATGGTTAGTAGCAATGCTTCAATATGTGTTCATCAATAGTAGCAAATGTACCACATTAATGAAAGATGTTGTTAATGGAGGAAAGTGTGTGTGGGGGTTGAGGTATATGGGAATCCCCTATATTTTCGATGTAACATTTATGTAATCTAAAGCTTCTTTAAAAGTAAAGAAAAAAATACAATGGGGTTTCAACTCATGTGAGTTTGGGGTTTAAATTTATATTACTCATAAGATCTGAGAGTCCTCAAGCTAAAAGCATCTGTATAGAATTACCCCTTCTTGTGCCTGACAGAAAAAATGTTAAGTACTTTGTTGGTCCACACTCTCAAACCAAACTACCCAGTGTCATTGCAGATAGAGCCCCTCTAAAATTCTGAGTTCAAAATACAAGACTACAAAGCATAAGAGTAAATCATTCAATTTTTTAAAGTATCAAGAATTAAAGATCGTGCTAGTTAACTGAAGGCTTGACTGGAGTTAGAGGACCTTCTTCCAAGGTGGCTAACCCACATGGCTGGCAAGTTGGTGCTGCTGGTTGACAGGCCTCAGTTCTTCTCCATATGGTTTTGTGGGAATGCTTGAGGGTCCTCACAAGATGGCAGATAACTTGTCCCATATTGAGCAATTCAAGAGACCAAGGAACAGGCTGAAATGCCTTTTATGAGCTAATCTTATAATTCACACACTGCCATTTTACAATATACTACTTGACACACAGGTCAGTTCTGTTAGATGTGGGAGGAGATTAAAAAATGCCATGAATGCCAGGAGGCAAGAATCATTGGGGAAAATCTTGGAGGTTGGCTAATACAGAGACTGTGGAAGATCTGTATTGTGCCAAATTAACCAAGCTGGAATTATGTTTCCCAGAATTGCCCTCCTGACATAGTCCTGTGATAATGAGGGTCATGAGTGATATTTTGCATGCAATTTGGAAGGGCAAAGTGAAGCAGGAGCCATATTCTTTTTCTGTTCAGAAGGTCTATCCTGGGCAGAAGGCACTTTTGCAGCTCATGCAAGTTGTTGTTAATCTGCTGTCTCACCTTGTTGGAGTGAGGAGGCAGTTGGATCCACAGTAATGCCAGACTGCCAGTTTCCAACCCCCAATTCACTTTTAGCCTCCCTAACTTTTGAAAGAAGTGTGTTTTAACTCATATCAGCTACCTCTGCAAATAACCTTTAGCACTGAAGTTGGAGACTTGTAAACAGTAAAAGACTGACAAGGGTTATACTCTGCCTTGTGGATTCTGGCTCATGCTTAAGGTCCTAGTTTATCTTTGCTTCTCCCACTTCTCATTCATCCTTTCTTCCTGACTACTTGTCTTGATGACTTCAGGTTTGGCTCCAGACACAGAAACAACAGCCTCACAATGACTGTTAACCAGCTCCCACAAATATATGAGGACAAATCCCTAAAATAAATCTCTTCTCATACACAAATTTTCTAGTGGTTCTACTTCTGTGACACAGAGACTATAAAATAAGTAGCTTTAAACTGAATAAGGCAAGAAAGAAGAAAACAATTACTATAAAAGGTAAGATATATTTGAAAAAGGGCCAAATAGAACTTGCAAAAATGAAAAATAAATTAAAAAAATAAAAAACTTTCCAATATATTGGTTTATTAGTCTGAACAGGATACAGGTAACTGCAACAAAATTCCAGATAACCAGTGGTTGGTTCAAATAAGATAGATGTTTATTTGTCTTTCATAAATGTAAGGAATTCAGAGCCGCAGTGGCTTTTAAGGATTTTTACATATGTAGTTTATCAAAAACTTGTTGGGAGTAGATGTTGCTCAAGCTGTTGAGCACTGCTTCCCACATGGGAGTTCCCAGGTTCAGTCACCAGTGCCTCCTAAAAACAAAAACAAACAACAAGCAAACAAATGAAAAAAACAACTCAGGGGAGCCGATGTGGCTCAGTGGTTAAAGCTGGCTTCCCATAGATGAGGTCCCAGGTTCAATCCCCAGCCCTGGTACCTAAAAAACAAAACAAAAAACAAAACTTGTCCCAACTACTTCCACAATAGTTTCTTATACCAACTACAAAGATTGCAATAACTCAGTCAATTCAATTCTGACTTTAACTAACCAGAGTTAGGCCATCCTCCACAAGTTCTAGGCTAACCTCTACAAGATTGCCTTTCGGGTACCAGTCACAAGTTCTGGGAATCAGACCATCTCGGACCAATTGACTACCAATTTGGGGGTTCCCATCACTACCTCCGGTTCAATAATTTGCTATGACAACCCACAAAACTCAATGAAAACACTCTACTTATGATTATAGCTTTATTATTTTAAAAATACGAATTAGATGAAGCCAAAAGAAGAGTTGCATAGGACAAGGTCTGGTAGGGTCTCAAATGCAAGCATCCATGTCCTCTCCACATGCAGTCAGAACACAGCATCCTCCCAGCACAGTAGTGTATCTATTCAGTAAAGGAAGCACATCTGAGATTTGAATATCTGGAGTTTATTGGGGTCTCATTGTATAGGTGTGATTGTTAGAATCAATGTTCATGTGGTTGAACTAAATCTGCAGCCTCCCTCTCCTCCTGAGGTTGGGGTGGTGGGCAGATATGATATGGCTCAAAGCCCTAACCCCCTAATTGGTATTTCTGGTGTGGCCAGCCCCTTCCCTAGGACTGCCAGTATGAGTGGTGTATTAGTCATTCAAAGGGGTGCTGATGTAAAATACCAGAAATTTGTTGGCTTTTATAAAGGGTATTTATTTGGGGTAGAAGCTTACAGTTACCAGGCCATAAAGCATAAGTTACTTCCCTCACCAAAGTCTATTGCCACTTGTTGGAGCAAAATGGCTGCCAACATCTGTGAGGGGTCAGGCTTCCTGGGTTCCTCTCTTCCCAGGGCTTGCTTCTCATGTGCCCTGCTAAAACTTCTATTACTACAGAAATGGAATGTGGATATTGAGAGTCACAATAGGTTAAAAACCTGACAATCACTTCTCAAGAGACAATTAACAAAAAGAGAAAGAGCTGAAGCTTTTACAGAGAGTAAAGCAATGGCAAGAGAGAAAAAAGAAGAAAAATAAGAGAATAGATTAAAATGGGATAGGTGTAATAGGGGATGAGATAATTATTAATTTTTCAAAATTTCTCAAGAGCATGAATCCAAACATTTGAGAAGCCCACTGGATCTGGAGCATAAACCTACACGTAGATTTATTTTGGTCAAACCAGAGCACCTAAGACCTAAAGAAAATCTTCAAAATCAAGCTAAATAACATATAAAGGAAAAAACTAGATTCTTCATAATATTTATATTTCAATGCATTTCTAAGCTGCAGAGAAGGAAGTAAATTTCTAAGGGCCTCTTAAATAAACAACCTAATAAACATGAAAAAATAAAACTGAATCCTGAGAAGGAAGCAGAGAACAGTGAGCTACTAACAATACACAAAAGAGAAAGCTGGAGCTAGCTTAGGTCTTATGTTGATATCAGCATTGTGATCTAGAGACTAAAACTTGAACTAAGCCTGATGGAGCTGATCTCAGAAACATGCATTGAGTCTGGAAGCCTGGTTCCAGTTCAACACTAAACTTGTAACTAAGGGTTAAGAATTAGCAAATATTTATGATTACTAATCATTAAATATATGCCTTTATATTATAAAATAGCAAAAGGTTAATATCTGAAATTATTGAAGCTGGCTAGAGTGCTCCAACCCCTCTAGCCAGCTCACTCTAGACTTCACTCTTGTTTATGCTTAATTTTTTTTGACGATTTTTATTTCTTAATTCTGCCCCCCCACCCCCATTATTTTGCACTCACCATCTGCTCTCTGTGTGTTCTTCTGTGTCTACTTGTCTTTTCTCTAGGCAAGAGAGGCTGCTCAATCTCTTGTGCCACCTCAGCTCCCTGGTCTGTTGCATCTCTTATTGTCTCTCTTCTATGTCTCTTTTTGTTGCACCATCTTGCTGCACCAGCTTTCTGCACAGGCCAGCACTCCTGCACAGGCCAGCACTCCATGCGGGCCAGCTCGCCGTGCAGGCCAGCTTGCTTTTCACCATGAGGCCCCGGGAATCAAACCCTGGACCTCCCACATGGTGGATGGGAGCCCAATTACTTGAGCCACATCCATTTCCCATTTGATGGTAATTCTAGATTGAACTCACCCTTGTGTATGCTTATTATTGGGATGGTAACCACTCTACCATCTTCAGTTTAATATCCATATGGAAAATCTTGTGACTGACCTCTACTCTGTAGGAAATTTCTTATCACAAAAAGTTGATCTCTGAAAATGATTGTAACTTTGTAATTCCCCCTGGTTTGGCATCTACCCCCAGCTTGTTCAACCCCTTAATGCTTATTAATGAAGGAACATGTGTCTAGCTCCACCCCAATTAAGCATTAGCACTCTGATGTCATAAAATATTAGAGTTTCTGCAGATCAGAGAGGCAGTTTTTGGGCCATCTAAGTGACTGACCTCCTTTGCTAGTACAACCAAATAAACTTTTTCTCTTTTTGAAACCCTGGTATCTCAGGAAATGGCTTTCAAGACCTATTGGGAGAAAAGAACACACTTTTTCTCAGTATCAAATTCTATGGCAGAAACTATTTCAAAGCCTCTCTGGAGAAAAAGTTGTCATATATATATCCCACGATACCCAAAGATTGAGATTAAATAAGACAAACCACTGTGAGTGTGGCAACAAAAAACAAATTTAGTTCCCTGAGGGCTTCAGATATTGGAATTATAGGAAATGGAATGTAAAATGACAATATCTAAAAGGTGAAAAGAAATAAAGGTGCTATCACAAAATCAGTAAGGAATAAAATATTAAGAATAAGGAAGTACAGAATTCTGCTTCTGGCCATGATCAACAGCAGCAACTACATTTCCCCTAATATTGTAAATATCTATAAAACTGGAAACAATGTGTGGTGCAAATGCTTTCAGATATAGGACAATGGAAAACACAGGACTATGATCCAAGAGAAAAAGAAGCAAACAAGGTAAATCCTATGATCTGCCTGAAAGCACTTTCCAAACTGCCAGGTTGATCCTTAGGATAAGAATCTCTCTAAGTTGAAGAGACAGAGGTCAGAGTTAGGGAAAGTTTCAGTGCTGGAATGTGCAGAGCAGATTACCAAAGAGAAGGAAAGTACCTAAAAGAGAAGCTCTAAAAACTTGCACAGGGGTTGCCTTGAGTGTGCCGCTAAATACACAGCTGTGCATGCATGGGGGAAACTCAATGAGCTGAAAACTTTAAGCTTACTAATTCCCAGAGCTCACACAGGACTGGGAAACATTTGCTTTCCAACAGATTGCAAAACAGATTGAATATCCAGGAGAGTAAATGGAGACATCAGAGGGTCATGACTTAGTACTGGAACTAAAGTAGCCATCAGGTAAAGTATCCTCTAAGTCTACCCTAACAAAACTTAAAATTAAGCCTCTAAAGGATCAAGCTTGTCCCCAATAACATAATTGTCCAGTAAAACAAATATTGACATGTTTTAAAGGAGAGTAACAAAACCCAAACACTCATTAATATAGCCCCACAATGTCTGAGATCCAATTTAAAATTTAGTTCATATGTGAAGAAGCAGAAAAATGTGACCCAATGATCATGAGAAAAAATCAGTCAATAGATACAGTCCCAGAAATGAAAGAGATGGTAGATTTAGATAACTAGGACTTGTAAAAAAGCTATTTAAAATGTGCCCAAGGATTTAAAGGAAAACATAAGTATAATGATAAAATATGTTGAAGATATAAAAATTAGACAAATGGAAATTTTAGAAGTAAGAAATAAAATGTCTAAAATAAAAAATTTCCCAGTTTTTAACATCAGCTAGACACTGTAGAAGAAAAGATCAGTGAACTCAAAGACATATCATTAGGAAGTATTTAAACTAAAGCACAGAGAAAAAGAGAGCCTCAGTGACCTATGGGACAATTTTAAATAGTCTAAAAATTGTGCAACTAATGTTCCAGAAGGGAAGATGCAAAAAAAAAAAAAAAAAATTAATAAATAATGGCCAAAATTTTTCAAAGCTTGATGAAAATTATAAATCCATAAATCTCACAAACTCAACCAGTCCCAAGCAGTATAAACACAAAGAAAATCACAAAGAGGCACATTAAAATCAAATTCCTGAAAAACAGTGCTAAAAGAGAAAAAAAGCAGCTAGAGAAAAATGACACAACCTACAGAGGAACCATAATGAGAACATCAGAACATATTGCATTTGAAACATTTAATTCAGAAGATAATGAAACTCTATATTTTTATATTTATATGGGTAAATATAAAAGTCATTTCTTCTTATTAAAAAGTATTCACAAGTTAATTGTTAAAAGCAAAAATAATAATGGGTTGTGATGATTATAACATATGTGGAAATAAAAAGAATGAACAATAGCTAAATTTATGAGAGGTAGGAAACTGAAGTATAGAGTTGTAAAATTCTTATATTGTATGTTAATATATGATGTTTGTTTATTATTATTTGAAACTATAATTCAAACATATGAAGGTATAACAAATGGCTTGTGTGGGCTCAGGTAATCTTATTAGTTCTCATTTAGCATGTCCAATCAATATTTCCTGAAGGGTAGATTTGCATGCCTTTTGTTTTACAATACTAGTAGAAGAAATGTCCCATATATATTCAGGAAAAGGGGATGCTTAACCACTTCAAATAATTTCTGTTCAAACATTCCCATTTTTACCAAAATTTTAAACTCAATCCCATCAATCCTTACCCTCCTATTTCCTCCCAAACTAATGGGAGCCCCCATTAAGATTTTACCAGCAGAATTTAGAATCACAGTGCATCGGGCTCCTGTGTCAAGGAGTCACAGAAAGTCTCTTCTCTGTTCCCTTGACCATTTCATCCACATATGTGCATAAGGCCTTAAGATGGGTCCCCAGCTGAGGGTGGAGTCAAAGGACCCCAACACTTTCATCAAAAATTGTACTGATTAGAACATAGGAACATGTTCCCAGGTGGTCGGAGGTTTCTTGACTGTCTCCAAACTGGGTGGATAAAGTAGATTTGTTTAGGCCTCTTCAATGTTGGGGGATACAACTTCCAAGGCTGCTGCATTAAGACCTTTATTTTGACTCCATCAATGTCCATTTCTTAATTGCCCTTTAAAGATTATCACCCTGCTGGGAACAATCCCTTTGACTCTCCTCTTTCCCTTTCCCCTTTGTTTTGTCCCCATCAATGTTTGCTTTATTCTTCTCATTTCCCAATAACTGTTTAAAGATTTCCACCTTAGTTCCAGTCCCTTGGTTCACCCCTCATCCCCCCCCCACCATTCTCTTGGGAATCAGTCTAGCCTTATTTTCTATCTGTTATTTCAGCATTATTTTTCCCTTTGGAAATGGTTTTGAAGCTAGCAGTTGTACCTCAGACTGGCCAGAACCTAAGCTTGGCCCAGCATCAGTATTTGCCTCGATACACATCTTTCCTTTTAGTTATTATAGAAAACAATGACTAAACGATTGTATATTTTGTTCTTTTCTTCTTACTCTGCATTTCCTTATACATCCAGTGAGCCAACTTTCCAGTAGTTGGATTCAGCATTTCTAAATTCCGTTGCTAACTTTTACCTTCAGTAACCTGATAGCAGCACAGTAGCTATTCCATACCATAGGTGCCCCCATTGCCACTCAGAAATCAAATGTTTCTTATGCCCCACTCTTTAATCCTTTCTCTTCCCAAACCACACATTTCAGTAAGTTAGGGTCATTCTAGCAAATCCCATTTTTTCTGACATCAACTGCAAAATCAGGAGGAACAGTCCCTACAAGACTACCCTCACTTTAGACACCACCTACAAGTTTAGGGGTCCAAGATCCATCCTCACTTCAGATGAGTTGGCTACAAATTTGAGGATTGTCATAACTACTGTCAGGCTTGAATAATTCACTAGAACAGCTCACAGGATTCAGGAAAGTATATACTAACAATTACAGTTTTATTATAGTGAAAGGACACAAATTAGAACTAGCCAAATGCAGATACACACAGTACAATGTCTTGGAGGAGCCCAAACATGAAGTTTCCAGGTGTCCTCTCCCCATGAAATCCTGGACAGTATTACTTCCTCTCGGCCACAATACAAAGAGTATTACCAACCAGGGAAGTTCACTGAGCCTTTAGTGCCCAGAGTTTTATATTAGGGCTTGATCACATGCTGCCCATGTAGCTGACCTTTAGTTGTCAGTTCCTACAGGGATCAGAATTGATACTGTATGGTCCAATGCCCCCCTCATTAATCACAGGCAAACCAAAATACTCCTATGAGGTAGGATATTCCAAGAGCTAAGGGATCACTTTCCAGTAGCTGATGGCAAAATATAGACCATCAGCTTTAGGAGTGGTTAAATCTTCACTACACAGTTGCCAAAGTAATTTAATGGGGGAAGAAATGATGCTGGAAGAATTAGCTATCAATTTTGAGGAAAAAAATGAACCTCTCCCTTACTTTCATAGTACACAAAATTTAACTTGAACTGGATCATAGATATTAATATAAAAGTTAAAATTATCAAATTTCTAAAAGAATACATAGTAGACAATCTTTAAGATTTTGTAGGAAAACATCTATTTTTTGTATGTGTATGTTTGGATACAAAAAGCAAAAATCACACACACACATACACACACAAATATTGGGCTGTAGTAGATTAAATTGTATTCCAACAAAAGACACATTCTTAATCCATGTTTTTTTGAGTGTGCACCCATTTGTAAATAGGACCCATTGTAGTAGATATCTTATCAGTTAAGGTGTACAGTCAGGTGTGAATAGTATCTTCTAAGAGCCCATTTAGGTGTGGCCAAAGTGAATCAGGGTGGGTCTTAATCCATATTACTGAAGGCTTTTAAAATGAACCAGAAGACAAAGAAGGCGGAAGGCTGAAAAAGCCACAGGGCAATACCAAGGATATCCCATGTGACTGAGGACTGCCATTACCAGAATGCTACTGACCTTGGGAAAAAGTCCTGCTTTTCTGACACATTGATTTGGGACTTCTGGCCTCAAAACTATAAGCCAATAAATTCTTGTTGGTTAAGTCAACAAATGTGTGGTATTTGTCATAGTGCCTCTGGCAAACTAAAACATGGACTTTATCAAAATTTAAATTTTTTTGAGATAAATAATTAAAAATGGAAAGGGAAGCAATATATAGGGGAAAATATTTGCCATACATATATCTGCCAAAGGACTTGCAAATATAATATTATAGAGTGTTTGCAACTCAATAATAAGATAAATGACCCTATTAAAAATATAAGCACATAATTTGAGCATACACATCACAAAAGATATATAAATGAACAATATGTACATGAAAATATGTTCAACATCATCAGTATGGCAGTTTGGCATTGTTTATGAATTACAAAAATAGATATTGGATTATGTTTGTAAACTGGTCTTTACCTGGGAGTGATTAAATTATGATTAGGGCTTTGATTGGGCCACATCAGTAGGACAGGACTTTGAGTTCCTATCCCCTTGGTGGGTGGGGACTCACTGAGAAAACTACATGGCAGAGAAGAGAGTTGGAGTTTTGATCCTGGAGCATGGGAAGTAAACACACAGATAAGTAGATATGTGAGGAAGGAGAGAAGTCTCCATTAAACACAGGCAGAGGCCTCAGGGAGAGAGACAAAACTGTTAGCCTGATAGTCTACAGCTGGACTTGTGGAGATAGCAGAGCAGCTGAGCCCAGAGTGAAAGGAGCCCCAGAAAGAGAGGAACCCAGGAAGCCTGAACCCTGGCAAACGTTGGCAGCCATCTTGCTCCAACAAGTGGCAGTAGACTTTGGTGAGCGAAGTAACTTATGCTTTATGGCCTGGTAACTGTAAGCTTCTACCCCAAATAAATACCCTTTATAAAAGCCAACGGATTTCTGGTATTTTGCATTAGCACCTCTTTGGATGACTAATACAATCAGTCATCAGGAAATGCAAATTATACCTCATATGTTACCACTATTTACCTACTGCTATATCTGACATTTAAAACAACAACAAAACTGACAATATCAAATGCTGGCAGGATGTGGAAAAACTTGAACTCATATATTGTAGATGGGTATGGAAAAGGTTATAGCTATATTAGAAAACAGTTTGACAATTTCTTATAAAATTAAACGTGAATTTACCACATAATTGAGCAATTCTTTTCTGAGATATTTACCCAAAAGGAATGAAAACATTTGTCCACATATGGCAGAAACTAGGAAGATATATCATCAGAGAGTGCTGGATCAAGGAGAGAGGAAAATTAAATTGATAGAGTTTATTGATGTGAGAACAAATAAAGATTTAATGCCTTGCTAAGACCCTACAGAACTGGTGTTAACACGCTGATTGGATGGTATCTTAGTTTCACAAATACCATACAGTGGGTTGGCTTAAACAATGGGGACTTATTGGCTCATGATTTTAAACCTAGAAGTCCAAAATCGAGGTGTCAACAAGGTGATGTCTTTTCTTTCACATGGCAAGGCACATGCCAGTACCATCTCCTTCCTCTTCCAGGTCCCATTGACTTGCAGTTTCCAGCTGCTCCATGTCAATTCCTTTCTGTGACTTATAAAGAATTATAAGGAATTCAATCATATTGGATTAAGGCTACCTTCATTCAGTTTGGGAACCTTAACTAATAGCATCTTCAAAAGTCCTATTTACAAATGGGTTCACACCCACAGGACCAGGAATTGGGACTTGAACTTGCCTTTTGTGGGGGACATGATGTAATCCCCAACAGATGGCTTTTGGAAGAGAAAGTGGAGAAAGTGATGGCCACATAAAGGTGAAAGAGAAACACCAGATAAGTTTGGTAGAAGGTGGAAGAAGGAACCAAAGGCTCAGAAAAGAAGCAATCCTAGAATGGGCATATATGTATAAATAGGAGCTATACACAGTGCCCAGAAGATCCAGCAAATAGCTGTTCCACCAAAGGGCCTGGAGAATACATTGTTTAGCAAAGAAAAAAAGAAGAAAAAAAGTGCTCACATAAGGAATGCCAACACCACTGAGAAGTACTGGAGAAGTCAGGGATACACCTAGGGGCCATCAACCAGCCCTCGCCTACCCCTGCTTCATTTTCTATTGTGTACAGTCCAGGGGAAATGTTAGGTCAAATGAAAAGGTCTGACTAGAGGTTAAACCAGGAAACCAACCTGGGACCAAGCAGTTACAGCTCCTTATCAGTGTGAGAACTCCCAGGGGCAAGGCCCCATCCCCCAACCCAGGTTATATACATATCCCACCCTCGGGCAGCACAGATTTATTTCTTCTCCCAACATGAAGTGGGGCTTGAGGAGCTGCCATCCACTGGCCCTGACCCAAGCAGTTTGTCTGCCCTGCGAGACTGGCCACAACAGGATCTCTTCCTCTGCTCTTTTGGTCTCTTTGTGTTGTATAAGTAATAAAGTGGTCATTTGTTGAAAGTTTCTGTTTTCCTGAGCCTGTGTTCCCACAGTGCACCATATAGTAATTCGCTCTACAAGAAGCTCAGTGGTGGCTCTCCTCTCTAGAATAGGGGTGATCACAGAGATTTTGTTACATATGTGGACCCATGATTGCCATATGGATAATAAATAAGAGGGTCCAGAACTAATAGAACCCAGGTGGTGGTGTTGAACTTTTGAGAGCAAGGTGCCAGTATCATAACAAGCAGCAAAGTTGAAGCAGCAACCAGGGAAGCCTAACTAACAGAAAGCAATGCATATATTGAATAGAACACTAAATCTGTAGGAGTAAGATAAAGGAACACACCACAAGAGTTTTGCTTAATCTAAACTGCCAAAATAAATTAGGATGGATAATAAGGAGGCCATTCCTCCACTGCTCCCAGACAATGACCCCTCGCTCAGTTTCTGGACCTGAGACAAGATTCAGGCCTGAAACCTATTGGCTGAAATAGGAGTTGGATACAATGAAAGGACCCTGTCAGGCCATAAAAAGTGTATACAGTGGTGATTCCCCAATCCTTCCCTAAAGGGACTTACAACCAACTACTCAAGTGATTTTATCCTGGGGAGAAGAAGAATATGCAAACACTGTGAGGACTATTGGACACATCTGAGGACTATTGAGAACTGTTTTCTGCCTTAATATTCTAACCTGGGGATTTTAACCATTATTATGCTCACTGCCCCCTATCAAGAGAGTAGATTTTCATAAACTATGAAATAAATGTTCTTGGCTCAGATGCCTCTCAGAGTGGGCCTATTATGTCCACAGCTGCACTCAGAGCCATCTCACCATTTCCTGAATGAACATACTCATCACATTGGGGCACATACCCCCACAATGGTCCTTGACAGGTGAGTTAGAGCTCTCATGATGGGAAAGGCTAGGTGGAAGCCTCAGAAACTGCACAACCCATCTGAGATGGTAAACAAAATATGACTTCACATCCCAGGCACAAATAATAGAGTTTAGTACAACTTTAAAAGAAGAAAAAGTGCAGTGTCTGAGTTCCCCATTATATCTCCATTTAATTCATAGTCTAATCCTTGAAAAAGCAAGATTGATCCTGGAAGAAAAGAGTAAACTATCATGAACTTAATCATGTAGTATTAAGTACCAACTATAGTTGCTGTGCCAGATGTGATATCTTTGCTTGTGAAGATTAACCTCAGGCATCTTGTATGAAGCCACTTATCTGATGACTGTGTTCTTTTCTGACTTTTCAGAGAAGGTTAAGAAGCAACTCACATTAACATTGTACTGACAAAAGTACACATTTATGATCTTGCCCCAGGTCTATGTTAACTCTCTTATGCTTTGTCATAAAATGTACCAAAGAGATATATATTGTCTGAATATCCCAGAGAATCTCAAACTATTCCATTATATCAATTTCATCATGCTAATTGGATGACTAAGAAGCAATTATATGGGAGGCATTCCTATGACAAGCATGTTCCAAAGAGCTTGAAAGATACAGAATAAAGACTGCCACCTAAGTGAAATTGAGGAGTTCAGTGGTTTGGGGCATGCTGAAACATCTACAAAATAAAGGACAAATTACTACTTATTACACTGCTCACTACTAAGAAAGCACAGCATTTGGTAATGCTTTTTGGATACAGGAGGCATCATGTTCCACATTTGAGGATACCAGTCTGTATGTTAGGTAACATAAATGTTCACACTCAACATTAGGCATCAACTATGGAAGAAGTACTAAAAAACCAAGCTGACAGAATGACTTGGCCAGCTGAAATCAGCCAACCTCTGTAACTGGCACCCCAAGCACTGGCATTATGGGCATGTGAAATGGTAAACTTGGTGGTGTGAAAGAGACTATGAATGAGGTCAGTAGTATGAGCTCCTTCTTGACAAGCTTAATCTAGTTATTGCTGTTGTGTGATTTCCAGACTTCCAGCAATAGAGACAAACGCTGAGCCTCCAGCAAGGAGACCAACCAGCAACTTGATGCTTGCATGATAGAGCAATGGTAGGACCAGTTAAAGGTGTAAATGAGGTGCTTAGCTCCAAAGTGAGACCATATAAGAATGGGATAGCATTTTCTAGGAGGTATAATTATTCTAAGTTAACAATAATAATATAGTTTTGTGTTCCCAGTAGGTAGAATACATAAGTCTGAAAATCAAGGACTGAAAGTAGTCCATTTATTATCACCCCCAGTGATTCACTTTGGGACTTTATGTTTTCCAGACTTGTAACTCTGGGCTCTGTGGGATGAAGAGTGTCTTGGTTTCCTAGCTGCTAAAATAAATATCATTAAATGTGTTGGCTTAGCAACAGGAACATATTAGATCAAGGTTTCAGAAGTTAGAAGACTTGCTTCCTACCACGGATGGTATCTTCTGGCTGGCCAGCAATCTATGGGGTTCCTTGGATTTTCTGTCATATGGCAATGCACATGATGGCATCTTCTCCTTTCCCTTACAGGTTCTGTTGACTTCCAGCTTCTGGCTGATTCTTCTATGTCCAATTTCCTTTGTTTATAAGGACTTTAGCCAGATTGGATTAAGGCCCACCCTCATTTAGTTTGGGCACACCTTAACTAATAACATCTTCAAAGGTCCTATTTACAAGTGGGTTCATACACTCAGGACTAGGAGCTAAGACCTGGGCATGCCATTTGTGGAGGACATGATTCAATCCCCAATACACAGGTTCTGGTTGACAAAGGTAGAAGGCACTGACCCTGGAACACTGCAAGAATTCCATTTGCATCCTGTTAGAGCTAATTGATCTGAACTTCAGGAAAAAGTTGAGCACTTATACAAAATGAGAGCAAGGACGAATATGTTTAGCATCAAGTCATCTACTAGGGTGTCTTTTGGTATACTCTTAAAATTTTTTGAAATGAATGTATTAGTGCAGCAACCATTGCCTTGGGAAGGGCTTAGCAACCAAGGCTACAGAATTCTCATAGAAGAAATCCTGAGTGATCCAAAAGTAGATCACCTGAACCAGCAGAGAAACTTGTTGAGGGTGAAACAAACACGAATAAGTAGTTCAGAAGGGTGATGCTGATATCAGTTGCAGCTTTAAGATAGCTGTAGAGTGAAAGGCTGTGACTTCTTCATCTCATGAGTTTCCACTAGGAAAAAAATGCACACTGGAATCATGGAGAAGCTGCTCCCCAAATACAGGAAGAAGTGGATCCAAGCAGCCTGAGCTGATTATAATAAACATAGTGCTTCACCACCCATTCCCTAAATTCTTTATTATTTCAATACCTGCTGGAGTGTTGCTGGCTTAAAGAATGGAATTTTTGTCCCCTTTACTGAAGCATCCTATATCTAATACTAGTGGATGCAGGAGTTTAATGTCTTAGTGGTCTTCTCCCACCAACACAAAAGAATTCCAAAAGGCCATCCCAGCTGCCAAGATTTCTGTGGGTTGGCTGAAGCTTTTAATGTGAATGTATAAGAGCGCAACTTCTTTCTCTTTCATTCCTTTCCCTTTTCCTTCCGCTGCAGAGTTAATTCTAAGAATACTATCTAATCAATATCCTGCACATCCTTTACCCCATAGTCTCCTTCCCAGGAAGTATGACCAGAAACATAAAAAACTTGAAAATAAACATGCAAAAGTGAAAAATCAACAAAGCAAAAAATTCTTTTTTTAATAATTAATGAAAGTGATAAATTTCTAGCAAAACAAATCAACAAATACAGAGAGCACAAACTAACAATAATAGGAATAAAAAGGGGGACATTACTATAGGTCCTACAGATGCTTAAAATATAAAAAGGGGAAATAACAAAAGAGAAAACAAAAATAAACAAACAAACAAACAAAAAAACAATATAAAAAGGGTATATTATGAATAACTTTATCGCAGTGAGATTTTAAATTTTAACGATATGGATATATTTCTTGAAGAACACAATTTACCAAAACAGATATTAGGAGAAATAGAAACACTAAAACTTTGCTAAAATTTTTGAAAACACAGACAAAAGAAACAAACTCAGAAAAACAGAACTTATCAAAATTTACAAAGAAGAATTAGAAAGTCTCAAAATATTTGGGCTAGGGTTTAAAGACCTTCTCATAACAAATACACTCTGCTCAATGGTTTTATGATGAAATCTACCAAAATTGTAAGGAACAAGTTATTTAAATTTTATGAAAAATCATCCAGAGAATAGAAAATGAGAGAAAAATTTCCAACTACTCTTGAGGACCGTGAAACATTAATATAAACACTAGATGATAGTACAATAAGTGAAAATTAAAACTGATTAAAAGCAAAAATCCTAAATAAAATATTGAAAAATTGAAAACTCAATTAATGTGCTTTATAGTAAAATAATAGATTAAAGATCAATCTCAGTAGTTTATAAAATATGGTACTATGCCTGATAAAAACTGTTACTGTATTAAGAAGTGACCCCCTTCACCCAATAAAAGTTAGCTAACAAAATCCTACAGTAATGATGATTCCTAATGGTGAAATGTTAGGAATGTTTCCTTTAGCACCACAAATAAGACACAGATATAAAATATCACTAATTCATATCAAATCCTATTCTACAACTGTGATTTTTAATGATCTAGAAACTTGTATATGAGCAGCTGGGCTGTGATTAGGGTAAGACTTCAGGCCAAAATTTAAGGGGCACCCAAAATGTAATAATAGAGATATATTTTAATGTCATATTTTTTAAAAAATCAAAATTAACCTAAAAGTCCATGATGAACAAAATATCAAAAATTTAAATAAAGACAGGCTATTGTTGCTCGTTTTATGCCCCTGCTTTACTGTGCAAGAGAAACACTTGTTTCCAATCAGCCTCTGGTTACAGGGCCTCAGGGGTACTATGGCCCCCACAGGGCTAGTTCATGAGGGTTGACTACAGTATATGGAAGAATGGACAATGCAGGGCTTTATATACAGCCATGCCTTTTTTTCCATTTGGTTCAAAACAGCAGAGGATATTTTGATAAGTGTGTATATAGTGGCACATTTTTGCCTTTGCCTCAGTTCTGACATGGCTTGGATTAACACTGATGAAAAGCTCTCTTCTTCTTGAACCTGGGCCTTTCTCATCCTGTTCTCCCATTATGAGCCTTTCCTTAAACCAGGATGACCTAAACTTGTTGGGCTTCATTTCCTCTGCAGTAGGTTCATCCGGTACAGGGAAACCTCTCTGACTTTCTAGCCTTTTTTGTACCGAACAGCAGATCCTAGAGAATATGAAATAGGCAAACCTTTTACTTCTTAGTTCTTCGGATTCTCATTTCATACGATTTTACTTCCTAAATATACTCCCTATTCACTCCACAAACACACATTTTATTCTTGCTTTTTTTTTACCTCAAGGAAATTGTGGAATAATCATTTGCTCTGGGGATATAAGCCTCAAATAGAGAATACTCTACACACTTTGCACAGGAACACTTTCTGTTATACAAAAGTCAAAGCTTTGCTGTCTAAAATAAAACACTAAATATTACATTTCAAGTATTACTCAGTAGGTGAACAAGTGATTTAAAAATCAAGAGACCTTCCTAGAGCCCTTTAAAAAATTTGTAGCAGTTACTTCTTCTTGAGTTTTGCATACAGCCAGTCTTACAATATAACACAACAAGAACACATAATCTTTCCCCATAAGGCCAAGAATTTAACTTAATAAAAAATGTGTTTGGATGTAGAGAATAAGAAGATTACTTCTAAGAAAGCTACATTTTTGAAGTCTTAATTAAATCCAAAATAGGCAATGTGTGCCAATATTACAAAAGACTTCAAAAGTCTCTTCATCTGCCAAATGTTTCCCAATTTGAGCATGAGTTATTTTCTCCCTCAGGAATGTCATGTTATACTCCCTAAAACCTACATGACTGGCTTCGAGAACTAGAAGAGACATAGAGGGTTGGGCAGTACATGCAAATTTTACCAGCAGCACAACCAATAGACTTTACTGAACAAAATAGATATTTTCCAGTGACTGCATCCCAAGAATTACAATGAGGGTGACAGGATTTATAACTTAGATACATTGGTGTTTTACTTGGTGACTTTGGAGAGAAGGATTTGGATGGTGAAACTAGCTAACATGCTCTTAGCAGTTACCCAGGCATGATTCTAGGCTCTTAAGATGGGTTATCTCATTTGCAGCTCACAACAGTCCTATTGAATCTCCTTTTTGTATATCATACAAATGAGGAAACAGAGATACACAGATTACAGAACTTGCCCAAGTTCATGCAGCTAGTAAAGGGAAGGAAGTGGGTGAGAAATGCATACCCAGCTGAGGGAAAGACATGATATATCACACATCCTTAACCTACTCTTTTGAATCCTTTACTCACTATCACAAACTCATAGTTTACAATTATTTTCTCTCTTTCCTTCTCAGTCATTTAACCTATCAATTTTTAAGGACTTTGAAAGTAGACATTATTTTTATATCACATTATAGCAATCTGCATCACTTTAAAAGCATTGGATGTATTTATATGCCACATAAACATCAGTTAAATGAGTAGTTAAGAGAATTATTCCGACCCCTCATCAATTCCAGTGTATTCTATATCCTCTCCCTGTTCAAGCTTTGATGACCCCTCAGACTACTTAAGTGTGAAGTAAGAACACCTGCTCCTCTTTTTCATTAAGCAGTGCAATCGGCAAAAAAAAAATAAATAAATAAAACAAACGAACACACAAATAAAAAAAATCCAGTCATTTAAAATAACACCTGAACAAATAATAATATACAAATTTAAAACTTAATGCTTTGTGTCATGTCACTGTTGTAACAAACAGAAAGCAGATCAAAATTGAAAGTAAACAGGCTCTACATAACTTTAGCTGAAATGCTCAATGCAATTTATTTGCTCATTTAATTGTAGCTTCCAATATGTCTAATACACAATAACCAGGTAAGGATACACATGACACATCTAAAGGTGGAGCATATCAAAGTCTTTAAAATATGTCGCCTGGAGAGCCGGCCAATGCCTTTCAATGAAGGAACTTGGGAGGCAGGTCACATTTTGGTGTTAGCGGAGGATCTAAAGCCTTCGGTGGGGTGGTGGGAGTTACTGGTCTGAATACAGGGTTGAGGGAAAGGCAGCAAGTTTCTTCATAACACAGACCCTGCAGCTATGAATCAGGCTGCGGTCAATCTATCTCAGTGTAACTCACTGGAGCAGAATGGTCACTGAGTTTTTAAAAGAAGTGTCAGTCAGGACTGGCCTAAGCCAGTCCCTATCATTTCTGCACACAAATGTCTCATTATCACTTATTACAAAAACATATTTTTATTTACATTCTATTTGAAATGGACATGTTTCCAGTATTTTGGTCTTTTTCTCAATTTATTTGTATTCTAATTTGTGGTCAAGACATGTTTATGATATTTCCATGTTTTGCTCAAATTGTTTACATTCTATTTTGTGGTCAAAATATGTTTACAATATTTTGAGATTCAGGAACCTTAATATCACGTCAATACACAGCAGTTTCAAAGTTCTTCCTTCTACTCTTTACAAAAACAGTCACTCAAACATCACACTTACTGCACAGGGCAAACTGTGCAGAATGCAGAAAGTTAAATAATGCAAACGTTGCCCATTATAATGAAGTGAAACAAGCATCAAAGACCGAATATTCATAAAACATTTGGAATCTATAACACACTAAAATTTAGGCTACCAGCCAAATGCCACAACAGCTTCAAACATCAGGCAGCTTAAGGTGTATGATTTGAAACTGATAATGCATAATTTCCAAAGAGCTGTAGGTAGGTAAACAGCGGCACTGCAATGACTTATTTGTGCCGAGTATTTTTTTCTTTGCTGTCTGATTGCTCCAGCTCCCTAGAGGTTAGGAGTCTATCACCTGCTGCACCTCAGCTGCTGGGATCCAGACTAGAGCGCAGATGGAGTGCCTATGTTTGCAGGGCTGCTGCTTCACAGAGATAAGCAGCAGCTGGAGAAGTGCTCAACTTTGCCTCCCTGCCTCCCTCTGAAAGAATCTGAGCAGCCATCAATAAAAGACAGTTACTTCTCGACTGTTATGTTAAACAACACTGCCTTGCATAACACAGGTGAAATTTGATGACAGGGAGTTGTTTCAATCACTGGAAATGCCTATAGCTTTGTTGTATCAGGTTTTTGTGTTCTCTGTCCTTTGTTTTCCCCTTTCTTTTCACCCCAAAATGGAATGGTTTAAAAACCTGTTTGAAATAGCTCACCACATTTCTTCACCAATTGTCTTGAATGTGTTTGGTGAATTATTCTTTAGCTTACCCTTCTCATTCTTCTCTCATTAACAGCATTATGTTTCTAAGTACGTAAAAATCTACCATGCCCATTCAGGAACATGTATTATGCCTGATTATGTCCTAGCAATTAAAATAAGATACTTTCAAAAACCAAAGAAAAGTAGCTGCTGTCCCTAGCATAAAATCTGTGGGAGGGGACAGTTCCATAGTGGCCTGTCATCCTCCCCTGGCACCCACAAATACATCTTGGGCTGAGAACCAGGTGTGACTGCCTGGCAGGAAAAAGCACAATCCCCTAGTAGCTAAGGGGACTGCAGGTGCACTACTTCCCCATTGTCCAGAGCAAACTTGAACAGTCTCTGCAGACAGCCTGATTCTGGTGGACGTGTTTTATGCCATCCAGCTCACACATGGATGGTATATCTGTCCCTGGTGGGGAGGGAGGGAGTTTCCTCCACAACAGCACACACACACACACACAAGAACGGGGTGCTACGTGTAGAACATCTCCCTGTTGGCCACAGATTGGGAACCACTGGCTATTGGGAAGCCAATGCCCATTAGTGAAGCTGACCTTGCTCTGTGGCTTCTCTATGTGAGTGAAACGTCATTCCATCAGATCCTGTGTGAGTTGAGCTTTTGCTGGCAATCCGAACACCTGTACTGGAGTGGATGGACACCTCTTTAGGTGTCGCTCCTTCTGACAGACAAAATTATATTCATAGGAATTTACACAATTCTTAATTAACTTTATCAAAAACCAAAGATAATCTTACCTGGAGCTTCTAAATATGTAAATACAATCCCCACCCCACCCCACCCCACCATTCCACCCCTGAAGTTTTGTTAGAAAAGGTCAGGTCAGTGCCACTAAGTAGTGTTTCATTTGGATCAGAAGGTCTAGGTGGCAACAGCCTTTGTCTTCTGTGAAACAATACAGGCATGAACTTAGCACAGTGACTAACATACAATCAGAACTCCAATTATCTCTAAATGCTAATAGTGTATTTACAGTTATTTCCCCCCTGCCTAGGTCTTTGAGTATCCTGTTTAAAGGCTACTTTTTTACTCTCAACTTCCATACCCTGGGAATTCTTGGCTATTAAGGCTGAGGTGGCTTTCACCTGTGTGCTTCCATGCTTTGGCGATTTATTGGGAACACTGGGTACCGGTGTACCTTGATATACAGAAACAACGATCAAAAATTCACTGTCATAAGTTTTTTTAACCAGTGAACTGATTGGGTATGGAATACATGCCTGAGTTAATTTTACATATTTTAATAAATGTTTCTCCCATTATTTCCTTAACGTCTCTTACATACTAGTGTCCTATCCTTCATTGTTGAGGCAGCATTTTGATCCTGCTATTAAGCAGAAATTAAGCTGGTTCTTGCTAAAAAGTTACAGATGATCCATCAAAAATTTTGTTGCATGTTTACTCTGTCACACGAGAGGTATTTTAAATGAAGGTTAGTTTTTTCTTTAGTTAAGCTTATATTATTTTACCTAGATATTTAAGCCATTCGGTGCATGTTGTTACCTTAAATATGATTACCAATGTGTTAAAATTATTTTAAAACATTTGTGTATTTATACATGTGCACATATAAATTTTGAATGTTAGCTTAATTATAAGTTAAGTTCTTTGTAATTCTTAAGAAGAAATTATTTTTCAAATGAATGCATTCCTCATTTTATAACAAAATCCAATGAGAAAAAAATCATCCAGAGTTCTTTTAGCAGACCACATCCTTCATTGGAAACCTAAGTGCTAGAGCACAATTCACATTTCCTTGATTTTCCAAAATTCTTCCAAGCCCCTTAAGCTTATTGGAGGGTCATGTTTCCTTAGTGAAGCAATATTTTTTTACCCTACACATCTTTATTCTTTCCTCCAGATTTCCATAGTTCCACACTTTGGGATGGTGAGACAGCCAGGCTCCTCTAGTCCACACTCTTTCCAGCTTCCAGTGAATAGATGGGTCATAACTTGCAGCACAGGTTATGGTAACAGTTCCCAGCAGTATACTTTTTGGCCCTGAGTTTCTTCTCCCCCCTCCCCCTACTAATTGGTATTATTAGGAACTACAGCTTTAGGAAACTATATTCTGTGATCTCTGGTAGCTGGATAGCACATCATTACTCTTAACACCATCTTTAGACCAGGATTCATATTAGGCATGGTTTTACGTGCATTCAACATCCTCTAGTATGATGTCATCAAAGTGGGATACCTGTTAGAGGGGGATATATGAGATATTTCCCAAAGAAAGACAGCTTTAAGAAAATAATTTTTTAAGATCATTGAGGCTGTTTAAAGCACAAAAATGCACAGCTTTGGGGTGTGATAACCTTCAGTACATAGAACAAAAGAAACTTCTTTTAGTGATTTGATTAATGCACCTCAGATCCACATGGCTTCTTATCTGCTGCTGTCATAAATATGACTCTTAAGGGTAAAGTGTGTGAAATGTGCTAAACATGCTCCTTGAAAAGGGATTTTTGACCTCTTACACAATATAATTAATTTCATAAAAGTTAGAGAGGGTGGTGGGCATGATGACATATTTCTTTTATTGATGTTATTCTTCCAACTCCTGGCTACCAACAAAGGATATATCTCACTTGGGGGAGATTTCCATGAACGCAAGAAAAAGCACAAAGACGTTACTGGTTGTTAAAATCATCTCCCTTCTCTCCTACCCAGTTATTTAAAAATAAACAATTCTTTGCTATTCTAAACACTCTTCCTTATAATGAAAGCACCTTCAAACTGCAGAATCCATGTAATGTGATGATAAGGCTACTTTTACATATATCTAGGATATTGCACAGAAAAGTTGTCAAAGTAAAATTCTCAGCATAAAACTTGAGTGTGAGTTTGTGTACATGTGTGTATGATTTCTTTTTAGATATGTAGTTTCATCTTATTAATAATGTACCTAAAAATCACCATAAAATATTGTTATAGTTTACGAAAGCTTCCAGAATATAGTATACCAGAAATGGGTTGGCTTTTACAATTGGGGATTTATTGGTTTAAAAGCTTACAGTTTCTGGGCTGATAAAAATGTGCAAATCAAAGCCTCATCAGGTGCTTTCTCCCCAAAAACCAGCTACTGGCGATCCTGGACTCCTCTCTCACATGGCAAGGCACATGGCAGCATCTTTTAGGCTTCCCTCCTCCTCCAGATTTCATTGCTTTCACCTTCCTGCTTCATGACTTTTTCTCTGCTTCTGTGGGTTTCTCTGTGTCTCTCTCCATATTCATCCTGTTTATAAAGGATCCAGTAATGATTAAGACCCATCCTGGGTCACATCTTACTGAAGTAATCTAATCAAAAGGCCCATAACTCAAGTGACCTAGTCCAAAGGTCCCACCTATGAAAGGGTCATACCCATAGGAATGGATTCCATCTAAGGATAGAATTTTCTGGGGTTCACCCAGCTTCAAACCATCACAAATACATATACCAATTATAGTCAACTCTTATTTATTCTCATAAAAGGTGTAGTATCTTCTACCTCCCATTTGCAAAAAATAAATCATATTTTGGCTGTAAGACCTATTAGTTTTAGCAATAGATAGCTGTCTCTTTCATTAAATAAATAGGAAAACTTGATCATAGTGAACAACAAAAAAAATCAGTAACTATTTCTGATTTTTATTCTTGATCCTTATTTAATTATTCTGAAAGCTCAAAATGTAAATACACATATAAATTTATGAAAGGATTATTATGCATTTATCATAGTCTTTGCTTCATACATATCTTAATATTATCTGCGTATATTGCATAGTATTATTACAAATTAAATAAAGAGAAACAGCATGTTTATATATTATCTAATTTTTATAATTTAAAACAAAATGAATAAACAAAGATACAACATTTCAAACTTGAGCACATGCCTTTATCTTGAAAGTTGTGTGTCACTATTTGTTTCCCAGGAGTTTTAATAATATTCCTTGGAATACATATTAATACATTTATATAGACTGATAAAGGAAGTCAGACCTTTTGTGACAGAAAGAAAGATCTGAATGTTTGCCTTGAAAATAAAGATTGACTTTGCTAATTGGATTATATTATGAACATTTTTCATAAATTGAGTGAGCTAAATCTTTAGCTCCAAAGATTGACAAACATCTCTTTCAAGTTCAAGATAAGAACATTTAAAATATTAAATTTTAAAAATTGTAACAAAATAAAAATAACTTTATTACTTCAAGGCTATATCAGTCAAGATCTCAATAGCTAGCACAATAAAATTAGAATTTTTGAGGAGGGTTTATTTACAAAGGGAGTGATTAAAGGGGAATGGTGGAGATAAAGAAGAACCACAAAACGTGGAATAGGAACTAGGGCCAAGCAGCAGTGGAGCTGACCACACCACTAAACTAAAGGGACAAGGGAAGAGTTAGGTTACTATAACTTGGAAGGAGAATTACTTCTGTTGACAAGGCTATTTGGAAATGACCACTCACCTTTGGTTAGGGATACAGCCAGCCAGGGGCAGCCTTGAAGAGGAAGGATCTGGGAGAATAAATGCCTTAACTTCTCCCTTTTCTCCTTCTGAACATCTGCTGGGTCTTCCTAATGGCTGCAGCCAGCTAGAAATTAGAAGGCAGGGGAGCCCATTGACTACTTCTTATGCATCAGCGTCCCAAGGCAGAGAGCAGGATAAAGAAGGCAGGAGAATAAATCTGGAGGGCACTTAGAAGTTGCCCAACACAAATCCTTTATTAATAAATCGAGTTAAATAAGGTGCATCGAAGACAAATTGTAGCAGCTATAATAAATAATCATTTGCAAAGTCTTGGCAAAGGCTTTTTGGGTATCCTTCCCAAAATAAAGAAATGATGCTAATAACGAAGTAAAAAAATCCTTTTGTTATTTTAATTGTTTCCTACTCTTTGTTTCAACAAACTGGAAGGAGAACCTGATCAATTTGCCAGATGGTTTATGATTAATAATGATTTTATCACAGACTACTATGTCATTTTGGCATATCATTTTCAAGGAGTTCAAATAATTGAGTTACACTGTTAAAACAAAACTTCTTTCATCCTTTCTGCTTATTTATATAACAAGTTTCCTTAATACTTCATCATAAAATAAAAAGTATGGACAGGAATTATTGTAAACTATATCATTTTATAGCAAAAATTCACATTTATCCATGGGTAAGTTAATTAACAGAAAAAATTAATATTTGTCAATTTTATTTCATAAAATGGACTATGATGGTAAGATCAACTATGTAGTAATAACAGAATGCAACTCAAATCATAAGAAAAATTAAAGAAGCTTACATAACAAAATTTAAAATTTTAGTTTGTATACATGTTTTGTGGCAGAGAATTATGATGAAGTTTTCAATAAAAGAGCTTTAAGCATAAAATAATGTATATCAGTTTGTAATTTTGTGGTGGAAATGAAATGAAATATGATGAGTTCAAGAAGAAAAGTTAGATTTCTGAAAGTTAAGAACTTATTCATAAGTATTTTAAATGAATGATAAGGATTTCAAATTATGTAATTTGATTCTATTGGATATATGTAGTTCATTTTTAGAAGAGTAATTTTTAAATAACAGTATATATAATATGGTAGAAATTTCAATTTGTGTACCTTATTTAAACTTATGATTGAACATTTTATAAGTCAACTTACAATGTGCAAATGATTTACAGTGTTTCATAATTCATCTAGGAGTTATATGAGCAAAATATTTGAAGACTAATGTTGTAGACCTTCAGGAAAAATTAAACCACTGTAAACTCCATACTGTACCCCTTGTTGATGATCCTTTATTTGTTCTTTTGCCCTAACTTCTCTTCTCTTTGGATCTGGATACCTTATGGCATGTGTGCCTCCCCAGGGCTCACAGTGTAACAGGAATTTTCTTCTTCCCCCATTGTTTTTCACATTCAGATACAAGATTGCTCAGGTAAAAATTGTCTTTGAACCTTCCACAATACATAAATACAGATCATATCCTAAGTACAGTCCGAGAATCTTAGAATTACTCAGTCATCCTGAGCTACAGAAAGAAACCTAAAGACTCTTTAGAGATATTTTAGAAAAACATTTCTACCAAAAACTTCATTTCAATATTATTCATGATAAAACTTTTAAAAATAATTTACATTATCTTGCAAGTTGTAATTCTACAAACCCTCTCTTCTACACCTTTGTAATATAGAGAAGTCATTGATAAATTAGTTTTTGCTTGTTTTTGTTTGGGGTTGCCCTTTCATTTTATTAGATACAAATAATAGTTATTTTTCCCCAAAATTCCTAGTATCAAATGCAGATTTAAAACACTGCAGAAGTTGAAATTTAGGAACTAAGAACATTTTTCTCTTATCCATACTTGAAAGCCTCTAATAAAATTTTCTGCAGAAGTCCCATAGGTACTCAAAAGCAAAATAATTAATTACATTATTTCCTTTAAAGGATATCTATAAGAAAAGAACAATTATTCTGAACATGTTTTATCCAAAGAGAAATCAAATAGATATAAATTACATAAAAATAAGGTTATCATATTCATTCAGGAATAATTGTAAAGTTGGTGAAGCTTTCTCCAAGGCAAGGTTAAAAACATATATATGGAAGTTTAAGTGTACAATATTATTTGTTTTTTGGGGGGAGGGCAAGGAAATTAAATAGTCTCGATATCTTATAAAATGGAAAAATAAGGATTAAATAAAGGTACTGCATTTTAACGTCTATAAAATTCAGAAGAAGAAAGAAGGAGAGGCCTGGAACATGGTGACTCAAGTACAGATCTTTGGGTCTTTCTTTCTAACTCTGTTTCTAAAGTAACACAATCGGTTAAAAGATATGAATCCTAAACTCAGGGTTTCCTAGAGATTGTCATTGCATGGTTCCTAACTTTCTTAAATGACTCATTTTCCTACAGTATCTGGAAATGGATGCTGTGGAAAACTTTGAAGAGGTGTTAATTGGCAAGGAATTAAATCTAAATGGATGACAAAGGGAATTTTTAATGTAAATTTCAAGAAAGATTCTTGAAAGAATGGATTCATTCTCCATGATAATATGTGTCTCCTTGAAGAATTTGCCCTGAGCCTTCTTTGGGAATGACAAGGCCTGGTAATTTACATGCCCTTTGTTGTCTCAAAGAACTTTTCCACTAGAATATTTGACATAACTTATCCTGAAAATTTCCCAGAGTTTTGTTTGTGCTTATGAAATACTTAATGTTTAGCTCTTTATTCCACTTTTTAAGCTAATGGCATGAGGAACAGATATAACATGTTATTTGCCGCAAATTCATAGACAGTGATCCCAGTAATATGTTATGAACAGATATCATGTTCATCAATGCTTCATTATATACCATATATCCTTATGTTTCAGTACTCTGTCTTGTTCCAATGATATGTTTATGTTGTACTGTGACCGAACCTGTCTTAGTTACAATATGTTTATAGAAAACCTTTAAATTTAAAAGATAAGGCAAATACCCCCTTTCTAATTCTTCAAAATGTACACATTTACTCTCCCCGATTAACATTAGAATCATTTTTTCAAGTTTCAAAAAATTGGCCTTAGATTGCTACTGGCATTACTTTAAATTTACTATTAATGAGTGGGTTTTTCCATCTTGGCTCGGTAGAACTATTAACCATTATTGAAAAAATAAGCCCGTGGCTATTCGACCTGAAGCTAGCTACAGAGAGCAATCTCTCCATCTCAAATTATCACACTGAACATGAGCCAGTTGGACTTGTGATTTTCATCGTGGTTGCGGTGTGGAATCATATCAGAAACCACTGACTATTCTCTAACGATGATGCCTTAATGCATGCCTCTCCAAATTGGTCGGCATGCAAGGTTTCTTGCTGAATCTCAGATGAGCTGTTTCTCTGAGGTCTCTATGGCACCCTCAATTTTGGATTTTAGAACAGCGTTTGAGAAAGAGAGAGAGAAACAATACCAAACTGACCAACCTCGGTACTCCATTTACTTATTCTCCCCCCTATTCTCTCCTTTCTTCCTCCCTGTCTTCCTCCCTTCTTCCCTTCCTCCCTCCTTTCCCACTCCCTCCATCCTTCCTTTCTTCCTCTCAACTGAAAATGTGTTGTCTTTTTGCTTTCAGTTTTATTATGTCTTTGAGTTTTTAATGGCTCACCCAAAATATTGTTATAATGGAAAGCACTGTGATTTTTTTTAGCCGATAGCTATTTTCCAGTCTTGCTTACTATCAAACTCTGACTATATTCACAGTCTAAATGGATGAATTTTCATTAGTTTTGGCTATACATGCCAATCTCATTTTTCTTGACAGATCCTAGCTGTCAAGAGATAGAATTGAACTTGTATTTTTTTTTTCTTTCTGTTTTTATCTTGGGTTTTCTCTCCCTCACATCCAAACCTAATCTTAGCTAATACTGATGGGACCTAGCTTCCTGCTATTGATTCACATAATAAAAAGATTAACTGCTCAACTCAAGGTTATCATTAAGTGATAGAATATGTTTTCTTTCCTCTTTGTTAGCTTTCTGTAACTTGCAGGCAAATGATTCGCAATGGTTAAAATAAAAGCTTCATAGATATAGCCATAGACTTTGGTAATTAGTTGTATTAATAATTTTTCTAGGTGAGAAATTACTGGCTCTGAGGAAAAAAAACACAAACAACAATAACAAAAAAAAAACAAAAAAACCCATAACTGTGCCAAGAACTTATTAGATTTTATTCCTCTGGGATACATTTAAAGCAACATAAGACTTGAAAACAAATCTACCAATCTATATTGCTGATTTTCATTGGCAGAACTTTTAAGGAAAATAATCTACCTAATGATAGTCTTTAAACATCCATATTTCCTAACTATATTACAAACTTTTCAGCACCGTAAGGTAATTTCCATTTAATTTAGTACTTGAGTTCATATATCTCTGTGTGCGTATATACCTATGAGTTTGAATTCATATATTAATTAAAAATCCTATTTCATTCAATAGTGCCCTTTTTAATATGAGATAGCCCAGATAATAAGTTCTTAATTCTTCTCATTTAAACATCTATTTTAAAGACATAAATAATAACTATCATTCAAATGTGAGCACTCTTCTGAGGTGTAATATATTACTATGAATATTATGGATAGTGGACTGAGTTTAGAAAGTTAAGGAACATAAAATTAATTCTTAATTAATTTCATAGAGAACATCCAGGAGTCAATATGCAGCATGAGGAAGACAGTTATTCAGAAAAGGAGAAGGTTGCTGCTTTTTTCCATCTGATAAATATTTCAGGGTCATTCCAAGTCATTAAATTGCCAGCTTCCTACTTGAATATCTTGGAGCTGTGTATATGAACATAGCCAACTCTTCCATTGCTTTGAGCATTGCTGGAGGATATTCAAACCATTTGCTGATCTCTAGATATGTTTTAATCAAATCTTATTTTATAGAATCCCCAGGCTCAACTATGAGCCATTTTTATGCTTCCAGCCATAGCCCTCAGTGATTTGGCATTATTTTAAATCCCTGCCTAAGTTGTTTCACTATTGGATAACCAGTGTGTAGAGTTGCCAGGGTATTTGTATTCCTTTCTCTATGGCCAGAACTGATATAATGGTCCCTGGGAGAATTTTATTGTTTGATGGCTCTCCTCATTTTGATGTCTGCTTTTTTGTGGTTTCACAGAAAACTTATTATCTTTGAAGTTAGTACTCCCCTACTTATCCTTCTGATCCTATCACCTCTATTCTTTTTTCTCAGACTTGGAATTAGAAGTCAATAAAACCTGGTTTTGAAATTAAGTTCCACTCCTGTTTGACTTAGGCCAAGATAATGACCTCTGAACCACCAGCTCCATAAAATGCACATTGTGAAGTTCAGTTCCTCTCCTTCCCTAGTATCCATATTTCAGTTGTAATTAGAACTTTTGCAATGAATCTGAAGCTTGATCAGGAATATTAATACCAAAGTGGTTTTGAGGCAACATTTATTGTATATCTATATTCAGATTTAATCAAGAATTTGTGTTTCTTCCCTTTGTTTCTAAATTACTTGGTTGTTAATTTACAACTCAGAACTTTACTGATAAATTAGACAATAAAGAATGATTTAATGTATTTTGGTACTTATTGAATAACATCTATTTTGATGACAAAACAATTTATTAGCATTTTAGAACCTATCATTCTGAAGTTTCCATGCTTGGATTCAAGGTGATTATATCTCAGAAGGAAGATAATCTTTTATTTTCACATCATATTAAGAACAACTGTACTGTTGTTCTTAAGCTTTAAATATTGCTTTACATGAGGTCTAAGAAATGGACCCTTTATTATTTCTATGAGTTGCACTAGTTTTATATTACCCAAAGGAGTAAGTTTAAGCTATAAATCTTTGTATTCAATAAGTATTTTAATGTTCCTATGAGGTAGGGAAAGGTAGGAAAAGGGAGATAACTCGCATAGGAGGAGAACCAATGGAAGATCACCATCAGATCATACTTACGCACAGTGGAAAATCACCTACCCAAGGCCTAAGACTGAAGGCCTAGTGCCCAAAGCCTTGTGCCTGATGATATCAGATGACAAAAGGCCCACCCATCACCTGACCACCACATGCTTCACCGAAACCTCCCCTGGACAGTTCCCACCCCAGTAGGAATATGGAGCCAATGAAAGTTGTAGTTTCCAAATCCTCTTTTGCATAAAGCAAGCCAATGAGAATGTTGGGACTTACAAGTCCTCATTTACATGGAGGGAGAAGAAGAGGTGGGGAGATCAGCCTTAACAAAACAGCACTCCCAGCCCCAGCAGGTGTGACTTGTGCAACTCACACTCCTGTCTTGAGTATGTACTTTCCCTTCACATTAAATTCTCCTGCTATTTTGAGTATGTACTTTCCCTTCACATTAAATTCTCCTGCTATTATCTGACTAGTCCTTGAATTCTTTCTCATGACTGTGTAAAGAGCCCTCCTACCCTAGGTTGAGGTCTTTCTCCAAGAGCTCCTGGGGCCTCTCCAACATCAGATTTGGTTTACCACGAAGGGACAGGAAAAGTAAGTATTGGCCTGTCAGCCTTTTCTACCTGCCCCTGGCCTTTTCTACCTACTCTTTCGCATACTATCCTTTTGGCCACAGAACATAATCTTGACCCACCTGCCTGAAGGTGGCTCCTGTTCCTGGTGGGTGGTAGAGAATTTGTTCCTTATACCATGCGGACTCAAGGGTCACGCAGGTGACGGCTCACACTGTCTCTAGGGGTCAAGGAGAAAAAAACTGCTCAGGAGTCTGACTGGGAAATTATCCAAGTCAAGGAGGAGTTCACCGGCTGCTTTTCCTGTTCCCCTGCTATGCAATAACCCCTCTTTGCAGCTCTCTTTTTACGACCATGCAACCTTACTTTTCTCGCAGCTTAGATATACCCTTTGGTTCTGAGATGGCAAACTTCTTCTTCCGCATAACAGGTCCCCACTGCTCCATCCACTATTCAGGGGGATTTTGTTGTCTCTATGGTGATCTGTGGTCCAACTACAAACAGTTGAGCTTGTTGATCTCTCATTTAACCTTCCCTTGTGACCTGTAAATGCTAGTTAGCTGTTTTTTTCTACCATGTGCCTGCCCCTTTGTCATCATAATCCCCAACCTCACCATTTTGCTGGGGATAACCAGATGTGGTGCTGGTCATGGGATATGACCCAACTCTTTTCAAGGCACATTCTCTCCAAACTCTTGTGTGCCACCCTAAAGATCACTCAGATACCCTCAGAAGCACCTTCCAGGGACATGTTATCTTGTTCATGTTAGAAACCCCTCTGACCTGTATCTATCTGGATTGGAGTTGACTGGACCGCCATTTCAGTGCCTGCCAGTTCCACCTCAGACTTTCTTGTCCTCTCAAACTTTGGAAACACTCAAGCAGTCATTGGGCCCCAGTGACACCTGGGTGCCCCTTGGCCAGTAAAGACTTAGGATGCTAGATCTCAAACTGTAACCCATGAAGTGAAAGGGGAGCCCTCATAGGGATCCCACACTCATTCATTCATGGGCTCTATTAGGGCCCATTATATCTCTCCTTTCTTATCTTCCTCTTTCATAGGTCAATATGGGCCAGCAGAAGACAGGGACATGGGTAACTCTCCCCCTATACCCACAGACACCCTCCTTGGGTGCCTCTTGAAACATTGGAGTGCTTTCCAGCTAGATGGCCAAAAGTGGAAAAAAACTAATCTTTTTTCTGTAATACCACATGGACACACTATAAATCAGAGGATGGAGAAACATGGCCTGAAAATGTAATGCTTAATTACAATACCATACTCCAATTAACCTTTTCTGTAAGTGACAGGGAAAATGGACTAAGGTGCCTAATGTTCAAGCCTTCATGGCACCATATCAAAACCCTGACCTCTCAGGAATTTGCCATTTATACTATGCTCATAGTTTTTTAGAAAATCCAGTTGGCATCTTGGATGACTCCCTTTTAGACTCACCACCTAATATCTCCAGTGTACCACTTCTACTTGAGGAAGGAGTAGCCCCGTTCATTAGTGGTGCCAGGCCCTCTCTTGATCGGGGTCATTAGTCCACATGGTCAACCCAATCCTCCTCCATATCCACCTATTAACTCCTCCCTCCCTTAGGGAGAAAACGGTCTGGTAGAGGTTACCCAAAGTGGAATTTATCACCTACCGTCAGCTAAGCTCTTCCTGCTGAGGGAGGTGGCAAACCAAGATGCCAGAACCAGCCAAGTGAACGTGCCATTCTCTATGACCACCCCAGCATAGTGCAAACAAAAGTTAGGGTGCTTCTTGGAAAACTCTACCAAATTTACTGAAGAGTTCTAATTTCTCTCCCTCTCTTTTGACTTAACTTGGGGAGATATTCATATTCTGTCCACCTGCTGTACCCCAGAGGAAAAACTCTGCATTTGGCCAAAAGCCCAAGCCCATGCTGACAGCCTAGCAGCAACCCAACCAAATCAATATCCAGTAAGAGCTACGGCTGTACCCAACCAAGATCCAAACTGGAATTACCAACAGGGATAAGCGGACTTGAGAAACAATAATCACATGATCACCTGTCTCCTGGCAGGTGTGAAAAAAAATGTCCTGTCAAACCTGCAAATTATGGTAAAATCAGAAAAGTCACCCAAGAGATGGGCAAGAATCCTGCACTGTTCTAAGGACACCTCATGGATGCTCTGAAAAAAATATACTGATATAGATCCCAATTCTAGGGAAGGGCAAATCCTACTGGGGACCCATTTTATTAACCAGTTGACCCCAGATATCAGGAGAAAACTATAAAAATTGGCTTTGGGTCCACAAACCCCCTACAACCAAATGCTAGAAGTTGCTTTTCGTGTTTTTAACAATAGAGATTGTGCTGAGGAATTGGAAAAGATCCAGTCTGGTAGACAGCAGGATAAGAGACATGCCTACTTAACTGCAGTTGCTGTAACCAGCATCCTGCACCCTCACAGTCACCCCGGAGAACACTCCAAAAGATCAAATGGCCATCCATCAGGAAACCATAGTTTTTTCAAATGTGGGAAGCCAGAACATTGGAGCAAAGAATGTCCCACTGAAAAGGAACCAATTGGGCCCTGCTCCAGATGCAGGGAAGAAGGTCACTGAAAGAGGGACTGAACCCAGCTACAAAAGGAGAGGGGAGATTTCTCAAGACCATGAAGACCTTAAATGAAGACTGAGGAGGTCCAAGATCCCTAATGGCTCCCAGATCGCAACTGGCCATCAACCTAGAGGAGCCTTGGGTAACCCTTGACATGGCAGATAAGATTATTAATTTATTAATAGATACAAGGACCACTTACTCTGTCCTGAAGCACCACTCTGGGCCCTTCTTATCATCCAAGAGCTGTACTGCAGTAAGAGTTGATGGAACCCCAAAAGCCAAACACTTCACACAGCCTTTAGGTTGTAGACTTTAGGAAACATCCCTTATAAATCATGAGTTCCTAGTAGTTCCTGAATGCTCCACACCCTTAATAGGGAGGGATTTCCTACAGAAATACAGAAAATACAGAAATATAAACCATTCCTCAGTTTATAAAATCCTGAGATTACCCTGTATTGACTGCACTCCAAATTGTTGATTCAATTAAAAAAAAACAGACCAGGTCCCCTTAATATCTGGTCACAAGTAGACCCCCAAGTATGAGACCATGGTATACCTGGGAAGTCTAATAGAATACAACCCGTGAAAATCTTCCTCCGAGACAAAGCCGCCTTTCCACACAGGTGCCAATACCTCCTTAAACCTGAAGCTAAAAAGGCACTCCAATCTCTCACAGATACATTTTTACTACATGGGCTCCTTGTCGACTGTCAGTCCCTAAGCAATACCCCCATCCTCCCAGTTCAAAAGTCAAAAGTCAAATGGAGGCAGTGGAAGTGGCAGCTGGGCTGCGAAGTGGTAGACTGTGTGGGGTGCCAGGTAAATGAAGTGCCGCACAGTGTGGAGCCCACTGCCAGCAGTGAAGCCATGGAGATTGGTAAGAAGATCAACTGCAAGATCTGGAGTGCCATTAAGGGGAAATTGCAAGAATTAGGAGATAAAGAACTTCCTGATAACATTATGGTGATGGTAGCTACAAGAAAAGTCAAAACTAAATGACAGAGGACCTGTCCCTGATTCTAGGGAACAACACAATTTGACTCACCATATGGCTTCATGGTGTATTAGATAAACTTTGCTTTGTTACAACCAAACCCTCTAATCTCAAGTCTTCTGATACCAACATCTTTGATAGTAACGAGCTTTTAAATGAGAGCAATTTTGGCTGGAGAGATGAGAGAAGGCACGAAGCTGCATTTCCATCTCTTGCATTTACAAGCACTAGATCTGAGAAAAGGGATTCCAGAGTCTCCACAAAAGTTCACAGGAGCAGAAAATCATTACTGTCAGACAGACTTATGATGATGGAAATGCAACCCAACTAATGTCAACAGTGAAACCTCTGAGAGAGCCAGCACCCTCTGAAGATGTGATTGATATTTAGCCAGAACCAGATGATCTCATTGATGAAGACTTCAATTTTGTGCCAGAGGATCCCTTATCTCAGAAAAAACCTACAGTGGCATTACATATGGTTCTTCTCACCCTTCTATTAAAATTTATAGGCCATCTGCAAGTTGAAATGCAGATAGTGGTACTCATTTAAACAGTTTGCCGTTTCAATGGCAGCAAAATGTTATTCATGCTTCCAAATAACTTGATATACAGAACAGCCAGGTATATGAAACAGGACATTTGTAAGAACCAGAGTGCCTACCAGCTTAGAAAAGATATACAACCCCTTTTTCAGAAACAGCTCTGAAAAAACGAATATTGAGGAAGAAAACTTTTGGAAGAGAAAGTTGCCCGTCATAAGTTCAGTTCTTAAAGTAAAAAAATTTAGTCATGATGGAGAAGAGAAGGAGGAAGATGATGAGTATGGCTCCTTGATGACAAGTGTCTCAGTATATCAGTACCAGTAAAACATGAAAGGAGACCTTCACTTCCACCTTCTAAACAAACTAAAAAGAATTTAATTTTGAAGGCTGTCTCTGAAGCTCAAGAATCTGTAACCAAAACAACAAACCCTCCTACAGTCCCACAGAATCAGACACTTCCAGTTGCTCCCAGAACTCAAACATCTCAAGAAGTACTGGTAGAATTGGTCCAGGGTCAAAGCAGGACCCCGAGAATAAGTCCCCCTATTATAGAAGAGGAAACAAAAGGAGGTAATATAGAAAAAAAATAAACAAAACCATGGAGCTCAACAGAGACAATAGTTTTCCTGACTGCAAATTGATCCAGTAATGGCAGAAACTCTGCATTATCAGTCAAGCTGAGATGAGTGAATTGAGTGTGGCACAAAAAACCATAACTTCTTGGGCTGCAAAAATGGGGATGAGTGTGCTTACCATAGTTTTTACCTTGCAAAGCCTTTCCCAATTGTAAATTTGCTGAAAAAAATGTTTGTTTGTTTATTCAAATTGTAAATATGATGCAAACTGTACTAAACCAGATTGTCCCTTCACTCATAGGAGTAGAAGAATCCAGTACTGCCTCCCAAACCAGTTACAACACCAGTACCACCTTCTAGTAGTCAGCTCTGCCGGTACTTCCCTGCATGTAAGAAAATGAAATGTCCCTTCTATCATCCAAAGCATTGTAGATTTAACACTCGGTGTATAAGAACTGACTGCACATTTTACCATCCCACAATTATGGTGCCACTATGACATGCCTTGAAATGGATTCGACCTCAAACCCGGCAGAAGATCATGGATTTAAAAGTTTCCATCTTCTTATGAAAAATATTCTACAGAACTTGTCAAATCTTTGAAACTTGGAATTTTGCTTTCATAATATGAAGTTTATTGCTTATCTGAAGTATCTCATTTTTCAAGCCTGTTAAGTTTTCTAAGTTTTAACATTAGGCGTGATTTTCTTTGTTTTATTTTGCCTACACAAAAACAGTTTCAGGAAAAGCTAAATTTTATTAAAACCTTTGAGGCATGTTTGTACACTACTGTTTTAAGTATCAGCATTTATAGTGTGGCTGAGGTGTTACTAATGACAGTACAGGTTTGGGCTGCATTGTTGTCATGTGTAGATAGAAATGTAGGAGAGAGGAGAGTCCTTGTGCTGCTTTCAGTTTTCCCAAAGATATAATTTTCATAATCCACTGAAAACAGAAGAATGGCCCAGAGTGCTGAGATGGCTTACAATAGTCATTCTATTCTGCTTTTTAAGTTCTAAATGAATTTAGTTTGAAAAACATGATAACACAGGTCTCTCAAATTGAGTGCCACTTTGGTAAGAGCTTTGAAAGGACTAGTGAGGTGGTTGTCTGCAAAAGATATGAACAATTCCTTAAAATACTTTCATTTACTATTAACACATGTTTTTTAAATAAATATTTTTAGAGTTCTACATTATCACAAAATTGTACAAATTTTTTTACAACTATAGGTTGTAAACATAAGGTTTCAGAAAACAGACATTAAACTCACGGGATTGTGACCTCACGTTCTGAAAAACAGCATTCTCCAAAATAACTTCACAGAAAATATACTTCGTTATTACTGAAGAAAAATTTTGAAATGTAAAAATTACTTTTAAATCGCATATTTTAAATGACAGAACTATGTAACTACAGAAATCAGATGGGTAAACTGCAAAATAGAACTAAATTTTTGAACTATTGAGTTATTATAAAGTTTTCTCTGTGTGGTTTTTATAATTGTTAAGGCAAGAGGTGTCAAATGCTTTAGAATTAAATAACAAATGAATCACTGAATTGAAAAAATAAGCTAAATGGAGAATATTGCATGGTCCAGGACCTTAGAGCCATATATGAAGCAGTTAGTCCCATACACCTTACAGTGCCCAACCCCTTATAACATCCTACCCCAAATACCTGGGGATACTAAGTGGTTTACAATCTTAGACCTGAAGGATGCGTTCTTCTGTATCCTTTTCCACCCTGACTCCTAATACCTATTTGCTTTCGAATGGACCCCACCCGGGTCCACAACTGCTCAGCAATACACTTGGACAATACTACCCTAAGGATTTTCCATCTTTTTGGAAATGCCTTCGGAAAAGAACCAAGAGAATTAAATCTAAGGAATACTGGACCTTTGTTCCAATACATAGATGGCAGTAGTTTGGCGGAAACCTCAAATGAGAATACAATTGAAGTCTTAAACTTCCTAGGGGGACAAAGATACCGGGTTTCCCCTTCTAAAGCACAAATTCCCCAACCGACTATCAGTTATTTAGGGTATGTCCTATCTCCGGGGATCTGGACTCTCTCCATAGATCATAACAAGTCCAGTCCCTCCAAAAACAAAGAAATAGCTGAGGGCTTTCCTGAGATTGGCTGGCTTGTGTAGGCTTTGGAAAGCTTGTATACATGGCCTTAAGGGGACCTGATACTGAACCCCTGGATTGGGTAGGGGAACAGCAAAAAAGCTTTCCAGACATTTAAGGATCAATTGACCTCCACTCCAACCTTAGAATTACCTAACTTAGAAAACCTTTTGCTCTATATATGGCAGAGAAACAAGGAATTGCCCTTGGAGTACTAACCCAAAAGCTGGAATACAACTCTTGGCTTGTCACATACTTTTCCAAACAACTGAACCCCCGTGGCTACTGGATGGGTAGTAGCAGCTACAGCTCTCCTTGCTGAAGAAGCCACTAAACTAACACTAGAGCAACTGCTTGAGGTCCAAACCCTTCACCAGAATCAGGGAGTCCTAGAAACTAAAGGACATCAGTGGCTGACCGGGCGATGCCTAACAAAGTACCAGGCCCTCCTTTTAGATGCCCCAGAAATAACTCTCCAGGTATGCCATATCTTCAACCCCCCTACCATCCTGCCTACCCAGAAACAGGAAGCCTTAACTCATTCTTGAGAAGAAACAACCAAATTTATTCTAGCAGAGCTGACTTCAAAGATGACTCCTTAGAGAATCCTGATGAAACATGGTTCACTGTCTGGAAGCAGCTTTGTTTCTGGAGGAAGTTGGAGAGCTGGATACTATATAGTGAGTCTCCAGCAAATAATCGAGGCAAACCCCCTACCCACCCATACCTCATCAACAAAAAGCCAAACTCATAGCACTCACTAGGGCTTAACAGCTTGGGCAAAAACTAAAGCTTAACATCTATACTGACTCTAAATATGCTTTTCTTATCATTCATGCCAATGTAGCTATTTAGAAAGGAAGGGGAATTCTGACAGCCTAAAACTCCCCCGTAAAACAGCATTCAAATATCCTACAACTCCTGGTACAAAAACCTCTGGAGATTGTGGTAATGCACTGTCAAGTACATCAAAAAGGGGATTCAGACATAGCTGGAAACCAAATCACTGGTCATGCTGCAAAGCAGGCAGCTCTTTCCTCCATGACCAAGATGAGCCTACTTCCATACTCTGAGGCCCCAAAATACACTCCAGCTGAAATAGATAAGGCTGAACAAAAGGAATATAACAAAGATCCCAACAGGTGGTACATGGGAAACAACCAGATAAAAGTCAATGGAAAGTCGTTAAGGCCATCCATGACTCATTCCACCTAGGTAGTGATACCATGATCACCTTCATCAGTCACCTTTTTGAGGGACAGAGGTTCACAGAAACTATAAAGAAGTTATCCAGTCTCGTCCTCTTTGGGCCTTAAGTGAGCCTGGAGGAAACTTAAAGCCTCCTTCACTAAACACACCTGTCCAATGCTGAGGCAACTACAAGGGTGAAGACCAGCAAATAGATTTCACCCAAATGCCACCCTTTCAGGGCCTTGGATATCTGTTTGATTTGTCAACACTTTCACAGGATGGGTAGAATCTTTTCCTACCAGGACAGAGAAGGTTCAAGAGGTCTCAAAGGCCTTACTAAAATAAATCAACCTCAGTTTGGACTTCCAAGGTTTTTACAAAGCAACAATAGGCCTGCTTTTATAACCTGAATAATTCAGCAAATTTCCACAGCTTTGGGAATCTCTTACCACCTCCATGCAGCCTGGCAACCCCAATCCTCTGGAAAGGTAGAAAAGACAAATCACAATCTTAAAAAAAAAAAAAAAAAAAAAAAAACAAAAACATAGCAAGACTTTTCCAAGAAACGTCAGAACCTTGGGTGAAATTTCTACCCATAACCCTCTTCAGAATAAGAGCTGCACCTAAAAATACCTTACAGCTTAGCCCTTATGAGATGACCAATGGCAGACCCTTCATCTCTGACTTTTTGTTTGATATGGACACTAGGAGTCCCTAAAGTACATTATAATGTAGAGCAAGTCCAACAAGTCCTAAAGGAGTATGGAAACCTAATCCTCCCCCTTCCTAACCACCAAGACATACCTTGTAGTGTCCAACCAGGTGATCAAGTACTATTAAATCTTAAAGGTCTGCATTTGAACAACTCCAGCCCAAGTGGAAGGAACCCTACACTGGGCTTCTGACCACCTCCAGCAGTGGGAGCCCTAGCTGCCTGGAGCAGGGGCATGGATTACATATCATGAAGTTACAATCAGAAACTTCTCTCAAGAATTAGGAGATCTAGCCCAGGCTATAGGAGATGCTTTAAGTAAATTATCTACCTTTCTCAATTCCATGGCCAATGTCATCTTAGACAACTGCCTGTCTTTAGACTATCTCCTGGCTGAGCAAGGTGGGTCTGTGCTATCATTATTAAGCCAATGCAACAGGACGAGTTAAAGAAGAAAGCAGAGACAAGAACAGATATATGCACACTAATGTTCATAGTGGCATCATTCACTATTGCCAAAAGTTGGAAGCAACCCAACTGTCCATAAACAGATGAATGGGTAAACAAATTGTGGTATATAAATGCAATAGAATATTACTCAACTTTAAGAAGAAATGAAATCTTGACACATGGGACAACATGGATGAATCTTGAAGATGTATGTTGAACAAAGTAAGACAATCACTAAAGGACAAATATTATATGACCTCACTGATATGACTTAAGAAAAGTGAGCAGACTCACTGAGCTAGAATCTGGAAGATAGGTTATCAGAAGACAGAAGGAAAGTAGAGTGTGGTGAGTCGATGCTCAATATGGGTAAAACCTATGATAAGATGGAAGGGAGTGGTTTGGCAGTGGATGGGGGTATTAGTGGTGCAGGAATGTGTGTGGAGTTGATAATGCTGGAATGTGAGGATGAGCAGGGAATAAGGGATTGGGTTGTACTATCCATGGAACTTGGGGGAGGACTGGAGGAAGAAGAGGTGAACTCTGGGGACTTGTGGGTCTGTGGTTAAAACTACAATGGTAGAAATTTTCTTTTAGCAAATACAGCAGGGGAAGGTTATTGGTGCAGGGCATCAGGGATGGAGGTATATGGGAAAGGGCATACATGGGGCATACTTCTTTGGAATATGAAAGTGTTCATCTTGTCATAGGGTATTATCTCAGTGGGTGGAGACCCCCCCAATAAACAAGAAAATATTAAGCTCCCATCCTGGGGACTCCACTAGGTTCTCAAATAGAGGGGCAAGAGGCCCTTGAGAACATAAACAGTGTCTAAAAAAAAATGTCGGATCAATATGTCAAGCCCTCAATATTCATGCATAATAGATATGAAACGTATTCTTCAAAAATTGCAACCTAGTGGTTACCTGGATTCCAAGGGGAGGAGGAGGAAAGAATGGATGGAACATGGGGCATTTTAAGGGAATTGGAATTCTTCTGCATAATTTTGCAGTGATGGATACAGACCATTATATATTTTGTTAGAACTTACAAAACTGTATGGTACAGAATGTGAACCATAATGTAAGCCATTGACCATTGTCAGTGGCTATACTTCACTACTTGTTCATCAAATGTAACAAATGTACCATACTCATGTAAGATGTTATTAATAGGGGAAAATGTGAGAAGAGGAGATGGTGGAGAATATGGGAATCTCCCATATTTTCTATGTGACTCTTCTGTTACCTAAAACTTCCTTGAAAATAAACTGAAAAGCAAACAAACAAACAAACAAACAAACAAACAAAAAAACAAGACACTGGAGGAACATACAGAAGAAATTATCACTGTACATAAAAGATAACAGATCTTAGGGGAATGAAAGACAAAATGCAAAATTAAAAATAAAATTAAAAATTATATGCATTTTTATTATTCATTTTTAAATTTTGTATTTTTATTATTTTTGGCTTTGTTTGGGGGAGGTTTTGGATTGCAGAAGATTTGCAATTGTTTCAGGGGAGAATCTCTGGTACAGGGTACCTGTTGTGGGGGGATGTGGGGGGATGGGTGCATCTGGGGCATGCCTCTAGGGAAAATGAATGTTTTCAAGAGGTTATGGGGTGTTGTCTCAGTGGGTGGACACCCACACAATAACTGAAAGAATATTGAATTCCCATCCTGAGGAGTCCTGCTACATTATCTAATAGAGTGGCAAGAATTCTTAGAGTACATGGGCATTGCCTAGCAAAGAAGGACAGACCAATACACTAGGCCCTTGATATTGATGGTTGTACTTATGAACCTCGTTCTTGTGGAACTGAAATTTAGTCTAGTAATATATATTGCCTAAGAGTTACCTCCTGAATGCCTCCTTGTTACACTAATGTGAACTCTCTCTAAGCCAAACTCAGCATATAAACTCACTTCCTTCCCTACAGCATGGGACATGACTCCCAGGGATGATCCTCCCTGGTACCAAGGGATTATTACCAAGCGCCAACTAGTGATGCATTTAGGAAAAGACCTTTACCAAAAGGGGAAAATTTTAAACACAAATGAGTTTTTATGGCTAAGAGATTTCAAAGTGAGTTGGGAGGTCATTCCAGAGGTTTCACTTACGCATGTCTTAGGAGGATATCACTGACTGCTGTGGTAAACAGTTACTCAAGCAGGGGGACTCCTGAGGGCTATAGAGACATCTGGATGTTATAAGCAGGACAGACAACCCCAGGAATTCGGCACCTTCTCAGTGGGCCTTACCTTGGAATATATGACAGCCTATTCTTCCAATGTATTGGAGTTGGACTCATTTATAATTTTCTTACACATGGTTCTAATACCCCTTTTATTTGAACCTATATCTAGCACTATACCTGTTAAATATGTGTCCCAGAGACTTAAATCTTCTGGCTGTTCATATGCCAGTTGAGCCCTGAGTCTCAGCAGACACAACTCACCCAGGACAGCTAACAAAAGGATGATGATAGACAATGTCCATCCCAAAAAACTGAGAGTATCTACAACTGCAAGGAAGACATTTCCATTCATATGCCCCATGGGATATCAGAAGCAGAGTGGGCATTACTATGCCCAAATCCTCAAGACTGAGGAATGAACAAACATAAGGGGAGGATGCAACTATGGACTAAAGTAGACTTATTATTATTCTAATAATGGAAGAACTTGTAACATTGATGTAAAGGCAGTGGCCACCAGAAGTTCGGAGGGGAGGGAGAGTGAAGAAGAGGTATAACATGAGGCATTTGGGGGATATTGGAATTGTTCTGCATGACATTGCAATGATGGATACAGGCCATTATACATTTTGTCAAAACCTATAAAATTGTGCAGTGCAAGGTATAAACCATAATGTTAATTACAGACCATGGTTAGTAGCAATACTTTAATATGTGTTCAATTGTAACAAATATAGCACACTAATGAAAGATATTCTTAATGGGGAAAAGTGTGGGAGGGGGAGGGAGTGAGGTAGGCAGGAATCCCCTATATTTATGATATAACATGTATGTAATCTAAAGCTTTTTTAAAAATAATAATAATTTTAAAAATTAATAAAGGATGGAATTCTTTGAGGAGGGGAATGAAGTAGGGAAAGGTAGGAGAAGGAAGATAACTTGGCAAAGGAGGAAGACCAAAGGAAAATTACCACCAGATAATACCTAACCACAGTGGAAAATCACTTGTCCAAAGCCTAAGGCTGCCAGAAGATGCCAGATGACAAAAGGCCCGCCCACCACCTGACCACCACACACTTCACCAATGTCTCCTCTGGACAGTTCCCACTCTGGCAGGAATACAGAGCCAATAAAAAGTTGTAGTTTACAAATCCTCTTTTGCATAAGGCAGACGAATGAGAACGTTGGGATTCACAAGTCCTCATGGAGGGGGAAGAAGAGATGAGAAACACAGTCTTAATAAAGCAGCACTCCCAGGCCTAGCAGGTATGACTTGTGCAACTCATGCCAGCACACCCACACTCCCACCCTGAGTTTATACTTTCCCTTTACATTAAATTCTCCTGCTACTATAGGACTAGTCCTTAATTCTTTCTCGCGTCTATGTGAAGAATCCTCCTATCTTAGACTGAGGACTTTCTTGAAGAGCTCACAGTTCCTCTTGACATTACCTATAATTACCTTAATCTCACTTGTTCTTTTGTATGTACACTTCAGATTCTTCTCTTAGTTCCATAGCAATAATGTTCTAGATTTGCATATAGGGACATTTCCCCTCTTAAATCTTGGTGGCAAACCAGAATATTTCCTTAGCAGTTAACCATGTTTTTAATTTATCTATTGTAAATTGGATTAATGTCTTAGGCCTTAGTAAACCCAGGATCCAAAAATCTTATCTCCTTCTGCTGAAGGCTGTAGGGAGGATAATAGATCTGAGAGAACCACCCAGGCACTTTAGGTTCTCATTGTATGGTGGTGTGAGGGATCTACTGATATGTAAGGTCAGGGGCAGGAGAACAGAAAGAAAGTCTCCAGGTCCTCCACACCTTAGACTGAGTAGGGGGGAAGCACATGTCTATGTCAGGGAAGAGCTAAGAGTAACACAAAATATGCAAATGCGCAGTATACTGAAGCCTGAGGACATGTAGGAGAATGGAGATATATATTATAACAGAATATGAAATGTGCTTCACTGGGTACTATGATAATTGTAAAGTAACCTTGGAATTACTATTAGAGAAATAAAACTTTCTGCAATTGTCAACAAGTGTTGATAAGATCTAATCTTAATTTTGTTCATCTGCCATCCACACAAAAATCTGAATAAACAAATTACAAAGTGCAAAGTAGAAAAAAACTGATATAAGAACTATGAAGAACTGAATAGCATTATATCTATTAAAGATATTGAAATTTTAATTGGAAAAATTACCACAAAGATAACTCCAGGCCCATATAGTTTCACTAGTGAATTCTATCATTTAAGGGACTGATAACAACATTATACAAATATTTCAGAAAATAGAGTAGGAAAAAGTACTTTGAACCTATTTTATTAGCAAATATATCTCTGATAGTAAAACAGACGAAAAAAGTACAGGCAAATATCAACACTATATATATAATTGATATAATAGATAAACTAGATCTAAACATTATTTAAAAAGTATTAGCAAATGAATGCAACAATATATGAAATGGGCCATACATTACTAGAAACTGTGGTTTATCCAAAGAAAGTAGCATTCATTTAATATTCAGAAACTTCTTAATATAATCACCACATTAAAAGAAAAAAAATGAGAAATATCATGTAGTCAGGCCCATTGATTAAAAAATAACAAACTTCAATATCCTGTCATAGAAAAAGTTCTCAAAAAACTAGAAATAGAAGGAAAGATACTCAAATGGATCAAGTGATATAAAAATTTCCATATCAAATATCATATTAATGTGAAATAGTATATGCTTTCCTCCTGAAATCAAGAAAAAGGCAAAGGATTTTCCTCTCTTTATTAATTAAGTAATTTTACTGGATGGCTAGTGGAATAAGGCAATGAATAGAAATAAAAGACTTAGGGATTAGAAAGAAAGAAGTAAAACCATCTTTCACCTTTCACACATGAACTATTTTATACTTTGAAAACCCTAAGAAATCTACAAAAAATTTTAATAGCTATAAAAACTGAATTTATCAATGTTGTAAAACACAATGTCAATATGCAAAAATCAATTTCTTTGTCTTAACCCTATCAACAATCAGAAAATAAAGTTAAAGCAAACTACCAAAACTCTTCTAAAAGTAGTAAGTAAATTTAGCAATAGTTCAGGATAAGACAACATAAAAAATCAATTGATAAGAGTACTGGGAAGATGGCATTGAAGTAGGAAGGCGGGGCTCACAAAAACAATGGAGAAAGAACCAACAGCTGTCTGAGGGACCTGCTTCAAGGGTCAGTAGACCAGGACAGTAGTGTACAACTCCCAAGAGGGTGAGGGACAGAGAGATGAAGAACCAAAATGACAACTGTGAGTTACTAAACCCCCACAGTGGCTGGGAAGGACTCTCATCACCCAAATTCAAGTTGTGCAGCCTGGATAAAACTCATGGCTCACTGCAGCCACTAAGAGGAGAACAGATGTCTTCCTCCCTGGGAAAAGGGAGGGTATGGAAGAGGAAGGAAAGTGGTTTCTCTTCAGTGATTTTGGCTAGTGGAACCCAGTTTGAATCTTGGCTCTGCCCAGACCACAAACGCCAGCAAGCAGATGTTGAAAGAAACACCTCCATGGAAAGATTCCCCAGTGAGTGCCATTTTTGGCCGGCAGGGGAAAATGCAAGAAAAATACTACTTGTAGGTCCCTCCCCTCTTTACCTGAAATCTTGAGAGAAAATCTGTGCCACATTAGTGAGTCCCTGGTCCTATTTTTATAACTATAACAAATATTTATGCACCTAAATTGGGTCCCCCATAGACATGAGGCACACACTGGCATAACTGAAGGTAGAAATAGATGTCTCTACAATAACAGCTGGAAACTTCAATACACCACCCTCAGCACTGGATAGAACAATGTGGACAGAGGATAAATAGACAGAGAGCTTGAATAATATGTTAAATGAACTAGACATAACAGACATTTATAAAGCATTACACCACAAAACAGCAGGATATTAACTCTTTTCAAGCACTCATGGATCCTTCTCCAGGATAGAACATATGATGGGGTCACAAAACAGGTCTCAATAAATTTTAAAAAGATTAAAATTGTAAAAAACACTTTTTCTGATCACAATGGAATGAAACTGGAAATCAATACCAAAACCTATGGTACACCCCAAAGGCAGGTCTGAGAGGGAAATTCATAGCTCACATTAAAATAGAAGAAAGAGTTAAAATCAAAGACTTAATTGCACACCTGGAGGAACTAGAAAAAGAGCAGTAAACGAATCCCAAACCAAGCCAAAAGAAAGAAATAATAAAGATCAGAGCAGAAATAAATGAAAATGGGAACAAAAAATTAAACAATAGAGAGAATCAAATAAACCAAAATTTTGTTCTTCAAGAAGATCATCAAAATCAACAAACTCTTAGATAGGCTGACCAAAAAAAGAGATAGAAGATGTAAATAAATAAAATCAGAAATGAGAGGAGGGACATTACCACTGACCCAACAGAAATAAGAGAAATCATAAGACAACTAACTGTATGCAACAAACTAGACAAGACTGATGAGTTGAACAAGTTCCTAGAAACACACAAACCACCTACCCTGACCCTAGAAGAAATAGAAGACCTCAACAAACCAATCACGAAGAGATTGAAATAGTCATCAAAAAACAATCCAGAGATAAAAAGCTCAGGACCGGATGGCTTTAAAGGCGAATTCTGCCAATCATTCAAAGTTGATCTATTGCCAATCGTGCTCAAGCTCTTCCGAAATATTAAAGAAGAAAGAAGAAAGAATGCTCCCATACTCATTCTATGAAGACAACATCACCTTAATACCAAAACTAGATAAAGATACTACCAAAAAAAAAAAAAAAAGAAAGAAAATTACCGACCAATATCTCTAATGAATATAGATGCAAAAATCCTCAGCAAAATACTTGCAAACCGAATCCAAATGCAGATTAAAATAATTATACACCACAATCAAATGGGTTTTATCCCAGGTATGCAAGGGCTATTCAACACAAGGAAATCAATTAATGTAATAAACCACATTAATAAATTGAGGAAGAAAAATCACATGATCTTCTCAATTGACACAGAAAAGGCATTTGACAAAATATAACAATCTTTTTTGATAAAAACACTCCAGAAGATAGGTATAGAGGGAGGCTTTCTCAGTATGATAAAATGTATATATGTAAAACCTACAGCTAGCATTGTACTCAAAGGTGAACGACAAAAGTTTTCCTGCTAATATCAGGAACAAGACAAGGATCCCACTGTCACCACTGTTATTCAATATTGTGCTAGAAGCTCTAGGTAGAAAAATTAGGCTAGATAAAGAAATAAAGGCACAACAATAGGAAAGGAAGAAGTAAAACTTTTGCTGTTTGCTGTTGACATGATTCTATAACTAGAAAATCTTAAAAAATCCACAACAAAGCTTCTAGACCTAATAGATGAGCTCAGTAAAGTGGTGGGATACAAGATTTATATAAAAAAATCAGTAGCGTTTCTGTACACTACTCATGAGCAATCTGAGGAGGAAATCAGAAAAAAATTCCATTTATAATGGCAACTAAAAGACTCAAATATTTAAGAATAAACTTAACCAAGGACATAAAGGACCTGTATTCAGAAAACTATAAAACATTGCTAAACGAAACAGAAGAAAACTTAAATGAATGGAAAGTCATTGTGGTGGGGTGATGTATGGGGCCCCCGTATGATGTTACGCATTTTTGTTTTGTAAGTGCACATATTTCATTCTACACTTGTTGTTTATGTATGTTCATGTATGAATGATATAGTTCAATAAATTGTTTTTAAAATGAGAAAAAAAAAATAGTCAACTATAAGTGCTGGAAAGGATGTGAAGAAACAGGAACACTCCTTCACTGTTGGTAGGAATTTAGAATGGTTTAGTTTCTGTGGAAGACAGTTTGGAAGTACCTCAAAAAGCTGAATATAGAACTGCCATATGATCCAGCAATCCCATTACTAGGGATATATTCAGAAAAACTGAAAACAAAACTGAAAGTGTCCATCAATCAATGAATGGATAAAGAAAATGTGGTGTGTACATACGAAGTAACACTATCAACCTGTAAGAAGAAATGAAATTGGAATGCATATGACAACATGGATGAACCTAGAGGATATTATGTTGAGTGAAATAAGTGAGACACAGTAGGACAAATCTCACTAATATGAAGTAAATACAATGAGTAGACTCACAGAAGTAAACTCTAGAGTATAGGTTACTAGAAAATAGAAGGTGGGTTGAGAATAGGAGATGATGCTTAATGTATGTAGCATTATTAAAAGGTTAACTGTAAAAGTTTGGAAATGATTAGAGTTGATAGTAACACTACAGTGAGCATACAGCACTGCTAATTTATAATTGTGATTGTAACTGAAAGGGGTAGTCTGTAGATACAAATGTCAACTGAAAGGAAACTAGATAGTAATCTAGGAAATATGTGACAGTGATTTTGGTGGTAGATGAAGATTGTGGTTATTAGTACAAATATAAGAAGGCTCTTTTACAAAGTGCTAAAAATATGGTGATACACGGGAAAATTACATCTAATTTAACTTATGGAGGATGAGTTAATAGTAATATTGTAATATTTTGCAACAATGGCATAAAGATACTTTTTCAATACGAAGGGACAAAAATAGGGAGGAATAAATAGGTATGAGATTTTTCATCCGGAGTAGTGAAAACATTCTAAAATTGATTGAGGTGATTATAGCACTTCAGTGTACACTTTAAATGGATTGTACAAAGCATGGGACTGTATAATACAGGGAATCCAGGGGTGGATGATGGACTGTGGTTAATAGGGCAAATATGAGAATGTTTTCTCCTGAACAATATCAACAGGGTATTGATAATTGGGTGTGTGGGAGGAAAAATACACCAAATGTAAGAAATGGGCTAAATATTACTATAAGTTTAAACACTTTGATGATGCTGTTTTACAGTTTGTAACAAATGTTTTACAACAATGCAAGGTGTCGGTGGTGGGGAGATGTATGGAAGCCTTGTATGATGATATGCATGTTTGTTTTGTAAATTCACAAATTTTACTATACATTTATTGTTTATGTATGTTCATGTATGAATGGTATACTTCAATAAAATTTATTTTAAAAAATCTATTGACCTGGACTTCCAAGAAGATGGTGGACTAGAATGACATGGGCCTCTCATTTCTCCCAGCAAAACAGCTAGAGAACAGGCAGAAATGACCTGGAAAAAATCTTCCAGGGCTTAGGACATCAGGGGAAGGCTGGACACTGCCCAAAAGAGAGAAGAACAAAGTAAAACAAACATGTTGGCAAAACTGTGAGATCAAAGGTGCAGCTTCCTCCACACGATAAACACTTTTGAAGCTACAAAGGAGGCCCCAGGAATCCACCTGCCCAGGAAAGTGGAAACAAAGGCTGACACAGCTTTTGACCCACAAATTTGGTCTGCTGTGCCCCATGAGCCCTTCTAGGATGGATGGGGCCACACCAGTTTGCCTTGGGAGCTGGCCTAGGACTAAAGAGATCCAACCCTCCCAATCTCCCTCTCTACTGACTGGGACTGGTTTTTGAGGATGCAGAGGGGAGTGGAATTACCTCCTACCTGGTAAAAGTGAGTGGGCTGCCAGAAAGGTTGGAGAGCTGCCTCTGAGAAAGTTACAAGGTTCTTAGCCTCCAGGCAGGAGCCTCTGACATTGATCTGACCCCTGTTGCAGCAAGCACACTCGAACCAGGCACTGAACTGAGAGGGCTGCCAAGAGCGACATCTGCTGGCAGTACAAAGAAGTGCACACGAGGAAATTAAGAGACACTTTTGCCAGCCTTTACAGCCTCCCTCCCCAAGGCCCTAGGAAGCGGGTGTGCAACCCATTCCTGGTTCTAGGGCCCAGATTAGAGAAACTAACAGGGATAATCCTAAAGACCCAGAAAGGCTGGACCAAGAATCAAAGAACAGCTGTAACACACAGCCTCCCACCAAAAGAAAGAGAGAGAAATTGAGCATCTGAGTAAACTCACCATCCTAATCAGATGCCTAGACACCACCAAAAAATTACAAGCTATACTAAGAAAATGGAAGACATGGCCCAAGAAAAGGACTATATCAAAGCCCCCACCCCCAGAAGAGGTACAGGGTTTGAGTCAACTAATCAATGAGATGCACACAGATTTCCAAAATCAAATTAATGAGTTGAAAGACAATATGTCTAAAGCAATAAAGGGCATCAAGAAGACACTGCATGAGCACAAAGAAAAATTTGAAAAGCTGAATAAAAATGTAACAGAGCTCATGAGAATGGAAGGCATGATAGGTGAGATAAAAAAACACATTAGAAGCACACAACTGCAGGCTCAAAATGAAAGTAGAAAGAATAAGTGATATCAAAGACAGAACAGCTGAAATTGAAGAGAGGAAAAAGAATGGAAAAAATAGAACAAGGGTTCAGGTCGTTGAACTACAAGACAAAATGCAACAGCATTCAAGTCATGGGAGTTCCAGAAGGAGAAGAGAAGGGAAGGGGGGCAGAAAGAGTATTTGAGGTATTAATAGCTGAAAATTTCCCAACTCTCATGAAAGAAATGAACTTCCATGTCTAAGAAACGCACTGTACCCCAATAAGAATAAAAGTGAAGAGACTTACTCCAAGACACATGCTTCTCAGAATGCCAAATGTCAAAGATAAAAAGAAAATTCTGAGAGCAGCAAGAAAGAAACAAACCATCACATAAAAGGGACGCCCAGTGTGGCAGTTTCATATTATTTATGAATCCCCTAAAAAAGAGAACAATTATATTTGTAAACGAGTCTATTCCTCTCTGTGTGATACCGTTTGATTATATTAAATTTAGAGGTTTTGAGTTTACTTGGTTAAATCAATTTAGGGCCTTTGGTTTGACCACATCAGTAAGGCATGACTTAGGTTAAGTCCCCACCCCCTTGGTGGGCTGATATAAATGGACACTCACTCAAGAAGACACAGAAGATACAGGAAGAGATAGAGCTCCATAGACATGGAAGAGGAGAGAACTTGGTCATTTCAGTCCTACTATGTGACAGAAAGGAGAAGGCTCAAACAGCTGAAGCTGCAGGAAGAGAGACGAGCCTTATGCTCTTCTAAGATCTGAAGAAGCTGGACCCGACCCACAGAGCCTTAAGAGGAAGAAGGAATGGGAGACCATGCAGAGATTGCCTGCCATCTTTCTTCAAAATGTGGCAACAGACTTTGGTGAGAAATCAGCCTTGAGTTGGACTCTTTAGGGCCTAGTAACTATAAGCTTTTACCCCAAATAAATACCCTTTATAAAAGCCAACAGATTTCTGGTACTTTGCATCAGTACCCCTTTGGCTGACTAATACACCCAGGAAGACTTAGTGTGGATTTCTCATCAGAAACCATGGAGGTGAGAAGACAGTGGTATGAGACAATTAGGATACTGAAAGAGAAAAACTGCCACCTGAGAATACTTTATCCAGCAAAATTGTCTTTCAAATATGAAGGTGAGTTTAAAACACTCACGAACAGAAACTAAGAGAGTTTGTAAAAAAGAATCCACTTTTGCAGGAAATATTAAAGGAAGCCTTATAGCCTGAAAGAAAGACAGGAGAGAGAGGCTTGAGGAGAGTATAGAAGAAAGAATAGCAGAAAGGGTAATCAAAAGAGTAAATAGATGGATGAAAATAAGATATTGACATATGAAAACCAAAAAATAAAATGGAGGAAGAAAATAATGCTTTTATAGTAATATCATTGACTATTACTGTAATAATAATAATCAAATATTAATTGATTGTTAAACTCCCCAATCAAAAGACATAAGCTGACAGAATGGATATCAAAACATGAGCCATCCATATGCTGCGTAGAAGAGACTCACCTAAGACACAAGGATACAAACCGACTGAAAGTAAAATGTTGGAAAAAGATACTCTACACAAATAGTAACCAAAGAAGAGCAGACGAAGTTATACTAATATAAGACAAAACAGAATTTAAATGCAAAAAGTTATAAGAGATACAGAATGCCTTTATATATTAATAAAAGGCACAATCCAATAGAAATAAATGTCATAAATACCTATGCACCTAACCAGGGTGCCACAAAATACATAAGGCAAACTCTAGCAAAGCTGAAGGGAGAAATAGACATTTCTACAATAATAGTTGGAGACTTCAAAACACCACTCACATCATTAGATAGACCAATTAGACAGAAGATCAACAAGGAAACAGAGAACTTGAACAATATGATAAATGAGCTAGACCTAACAGACATATACAGAATGTTGCACCCAAATTCAGAGGATTACACATTCTTCTCAAGTGGCCATGGATCTTTCTCAAGGATAGACCACATGTTAGGTCAAATGAAGCTCTCAATAAATATAAAAAGATTGAAATTATACAAAGCACCTTCTCAGATCATGACAGAATGAAACTAGAAATCAATAATAAACAGGAAAGAGGTAAATTTGCAAATGTGTGGGGGTTAAAAAAAAAAAACACTCCTAAATAATCATTTCAAAGAAGAAATTGCAAGTGAACTCAATAAATATATTGAGATGAATGGAAATGAGAACACAGCTTATCAAAACTTATGGGATATAGAGAAAGCAGTCTTGAGGGAGAAATTTATAGCCCTAAACACCTATATTAAAAAAGAAGAAAGAGCTAAAATCAAAGATCTAACTGAACTACTGGAGAAACTAGAAAAAGAACAGCTAACCAATCCCAAAGCAAATGGAAGGAAAGATTAATAAAGGTTGGAGTAGAAATAAATGATATTGAGAACAACAACGACCAAAAAAAACCAATAGAGAAAAATCAACAAAATGAAAACCTGGTTCTTTAAGAAGATCAATAAAATTGACAACCCCCTAGCTAGACTAACAAAGAATAAAAGAGAGAAGATGCAAATGAATAAAATGAAAGGAGCAACGTTACAACTGATCCCATAGAAATAAAAAGGATCATAAGAGGATATTATGAGAATCTGTATGCCAACAAGCTAGACAACCTAGATGAAATGGGCATGTTCCTAGAAATGCACAAACTACACTGATGCTATAAGAAATACAAGAACTTAAACTAATCACATTTACAGAGATTGAATCAATCATCAAAAATCTCCCAACAAAGAAAAGTCAGGGTCAGATAGCTTCACAGGTGAATTCTAACAAGCATTTAGAGAAGAAATAACACCCATCCTGTTAAAACCTTCCAAAAAAATTGAAGAGGAGGGAAAATTGCCCAACACATTTTGTGAAGCAGACATTACCCTAATAACAAAGCAAGATAAAGAACTACAAGAAAAGAAAATTCCAGACCAATCTTTCTAATGAACATAGATGCAAGCATTCTCAACAAAATACTTGCAAATAGAATCCAACAGCATATCAAAAAACTTATACATCACAACCAAGTGAAAGGCATCCAAATAGGAAAAAAGGAAGTAAAGCTCTCATTATTTGGGGATGACATGACTATATATTTAGAAAATTCTGAAATATCTATGACAAATACTTGAGCTAATAAATGAATTCAGCAAAGTGGCAGGATACAAAATCAACATGCAAAAATCAGTAATATTTCTGTACACTTGTATTGAACAATCTGAGAAGGAAATCAGGAAAAAAAATTCCATTTACAAAAGCAGCAAAGAGATTCAAATAACCTAGAAATCAATTTAACCAAAAAAGTAGAGGACTTATATGCACAAAACTACAAAACAATGCTAAAAGAAATCAATGAAGACCTGAACAAATGGAAAAACATTCTGTGTTCATGGATTGGAAGATTAAATATTGTGATGATGTCACTCCTACTCTAACTGATTCATACATTCAATGCAATACCAATCAAAATTCCAACAGCCTACTTTACAGAAATAGAAAAAGCAATTACCAAATTCATTTGAAAGAGAAACTGCATCTGAGTAGCCTAAAGCATTTTAAAACAGAAGAGCAACATGGGAAGAATGCCACACCTGATCTTTAAGGATATTAAAAAACTACAATAGCCAAAACAGCATGATATAGGCATAAAGATAGATACATCGATCAGTGGAATAGAATTTCTTACAGAAATAAACCCTAAACTCTATGGCCAACTGGTTTTTGACAAACCTACCAAGTCCACATTACCTGGGCAAAACAATTTCTTCAACAAATGGTGCTGGGAGAACTGGATATCCATAACCAAAAGAATGAAAGAAGACCCCTATCTCATTCCCAATACAAGAATCTACTCAAAATGGATCAAAGACCTAAAAATAAAAGCCAGGGCCATAAAACTACTAGAAGAAAATGTAGGGAAACATCTTAAAGACCTTGTGGTAGATGGTGGTTTCTTCGTTGCACAAGCAACAAAAGAAAAAATAGATTAATGTGATCTCCTCAACATTAAACACTTTTGCATCTCACAAGACTTTGCCAAAAAGGTGAAAAGGCAGTTGACTCAATGGCAGAAAAGATTTGGAAATCACATGGCTGATAAGGATTTAATACTCATGATATATAAAGAGATGTTACAACTCAACAATAAAAAGACAAATGAACTGCTTAAAAAATAGGCAAAAGACTTGAATAGGCATTTGTCTGAAGAAGAAATACAAAGAGGAAAAAAAAATACATGAAAAAATGTTCAACATCACTAGTGACTAGGGAAATGCAAATCAAAACTACAATGTGATACCATTTCACACCTATCAGCATGGTGACTATTAAAAAGATAGAGAACTACAGGTGTTAGAGAGGATATGGAGAGACAGGAACACTTATTCCCTGTTGGTGGGAATATAGAATGGTACAGTCACTGTGGAGGACTTTTTGGCAGTTCCTAAAGAAGTTGAATATAGATTTGCCACATGACCTGTCAATACCACTACTGGGCATATACCCAGAAGATCTGAGAGCAGTGACACAAACAGACATCTGTACACTGATGTTCCTAGTGGCATTATTCATGATTGCAAAAAATTGGAAATAACCCATGTGTCCATCAACTGGTGAATGGATAAACAAACTGTGGTGTATTCAACAATGGAATATTATGCAGCTGTAAGAAGAAATTAAATTGTAAGGTATATGACAACATGAATGAACCTGGAAGACATTATGTTGAGTGAAGCAAGCCAGACACAAAAGTTCAAATATAGTATGATTGATTTTTATTTATTTTATTTATTTTTTTCAAGTCTTTTATTTTTCTTCCAGGTTTTATTTATTGATTAAAAAATTAAAATGATAGTATTATTTTTAAATATCTTCTATTGTGATAACATATATATAAAACATGAAATTTGCCATTTTAACCATTTTTAAGTATACAATTCAGTAGCATTAATTAAATTTACAATGTTGTGCTTCCATCACCACCTTTCATTACCAAAACTTTTCATCACCCCAAACAGAAACTCTGTACCCATTATGCAATAACTCCCCATTCCCCTTTCCCTCTAGCCCCTGGTAACCTCTAATCTACTTTCTGACTCTATGAATTTGCTTATTCTAGATATATCATATAAACGGAATCATATAATTTTTATCCATTTGTGTCTGGCTTATTTCACTTACCATAATGTTTATATATATATATAATATATATATATTTTAAAGATGTTTAGATTACATAAGTGTTACACAAAAATTACAGGGATTCCCATGTTCCCCACCTCTCAAACCTCCCATAACCTCACATATAGACATCTTTCATTAGTGTGGCACATCACCTGCAATGGTTATACACATCCTGGGGCTTTGCCACTAAGCATGGACCATAGTTCACATTGTTGACCACACTCTCTCCCACACAGTTCTGCATGTTATATGCTAATGTAAAATAGTCTATATCTGTCATTGCAATGTCACTCAGGGTAATTCCCAAGTCCCAAAAAGCCCATGCTTTCCCTCTCCCTGACCCAAAAGTGTCCAGTGGGCACTGGCTCCACCTCAATTTCTTCCATTGCTTGAATCACAATATGTCTACAATAGGATACTAGTAAGTCCACTCTAGTCCATAGCTCTTCCCCCAATCCTGAGGAGTCTGGGATAGTGATGTCCACTCCACCTCCAAGTGAGAGGGGGCTTATATCTCATGGATAAGATGGATGGGATTATCCTGCCTGCAGCTGCAGACTCTCTCCATTCCATTGTCCATCATCATCTCCTCGCCAGGTGACTTGGGTGAGTCCATTGAGCTGTAGAGTAGGAGTTGTAGCTCCACCGAGATTCCAGGCACAGCTGGCACATGGGCAGGCCAAAGGCTCCAGTCTCTGGAAGTACACCTACAAACTCCAGCAGTAAGTACAGGTTTGAATAGAAGGGTCTGATGGACCATGTGCAGGGAGGACTTATTTGAGTCCAGCTCTGTTACTCTCAGGAGCAAAGATTCCAAAGTATAGCCCACTGATAAGACATCAATATCTGGAGCTTTATAGCTCCAATACCCTTATATAGGACCTGGGTGTCTCCAGAACCCTCAGGAGCCCCTCAGTGTGGGATGATATCCACTTTGGTGTTCTATGAGATCCTACTGAAGTGTGCGTAAGTGTTACCTCTAGGATGACCTCCTGACTCTCTTTGAAGTCTCTTAGCCATATGAACTCAATTGTCTTTACCTTTCACCCCTTTTATTCAAGGTCTTTTTTCCAGTCATATTGCCAGTTGGCCCTTATTTTTAATCCCTTGTTGCCAGGGAGGCTCATCCCCGGGAGTCATGTCCCATGCTGGGGGGAAGGTAATGCATTCATATACTGAGTTTGGCTTAGAAAGAAGCCACATTTGAGCAACAAGGAGGCTCTCAGGTGGCAACCCTTAGACACCCCATAACAGAAGGCTAAGTTTCTATTACAAGAGCAAAGACTCATAAGGGTAGTCATCAATAACAAGAACCGGTTAGTGGACCATCCTCCTTTGCCACACACTGCCCCTGCACTCAGGGGACTGTTGCTGCTCCCTTGGAGAATGTGGCAGAGCTCTCCAGGCTGGGAATTCAGTATTCTCTCATTTATTGAGTGATTCTCCACCGAATGTGACCATGCCCCACCCGTTGATCATTTGAACAATTTTATATATCTTTCATGTATATTCAGGTGAAATTCCTCCCATGAAACCTCCATCCCAGGCACTCCCCACCAACAATCCTCTCCTGCCCCCATTGTAACCCTTCTGTGATCCAAACCTTCCTTGAAGATGAGGCCCATATAATAGCCAATTACACTTAATAGGAAAATGAAATAATAATGATAAGTTTAAATATAAGAGATAAAATACATGGAAACTTAAAAAAAAAACCTAAAAATAAAATAAAATTAAAGGAATGGGATATTCAAAAAATGGGAAAAAACAAAAAAATTAAAAAAAAATTTTTTTTTAACATTTTTCCTTTTATCCCTGCATTATCCGGTGTCCAGTCTGTACCATGGCACCTTCCCCCTCTCTCAGTGTCTTCCAAATTTTCATTTAATTTTCAAAGTTTTAGGTCACAACAAAGTCACACACAGAATACTAGAGACTCTCATATACCCAACCTCCTCCCCCTTTCCTCGCCCTATAATAAAACCTTTTTGTATGTGGATGGTAGCATTGTTATAATTGTTATACATATAGTGAAATATAGCTACTAAACATTGTCAATGGTTTACGGTATAGTTTACAATTTAGATGGTGCAGTTTAATAATTTTTTATGATATTTACCATGTCCTGTGTCCATAACTGTAAGGTAATGAAAAATATTTCCCCTGACCACTAAATACCCCCTGTTTGATCTTTTCTGTTCCTTCCTCCCCATCCCCCTGGGCACATGATATCCCGCGCGCCCCCCCCCCCGCCACGTCTTGACTCATTGGATGACAAGATTCATATTTACATGCAACAAGAGGTCTTGGCACGCTGATTTTCCTCCCCTATTAGGGTATACCCTTGCTCCTAAGAGACACCCACCTGTCTGTTTCTGGGTGACTCGTTCCTCCCAAAGATGGGGGTCCATCTCCTTCCCAGTCACCATGTGGGTCTCCACTCCCTGATACAACACATTATGACAGGATGAGCACTCATACACTCCCCAGAAGCCTACTCCAGATGCACCCCATCCTGAATGCCTCCCCCAACCTACACCCTAAATCAGTGACACTATCTTGTCATATTGCCATAAGAGCATTCCCACTCCTCCACTTTCAACCTCAAACCCACAAATCCCGTGTTCATCTGGTCCCTCTCCCATCTCTCCCTCCAGTATCCTGGGTATTCTAACCCTCCCTTCCTAATCTACCCACCTGTCAACCCTGCACCACCAAATCCAGTAATATCACTACCCTCCTGTCCTATCCTTCAATATGCAACTATACTCTATCACTTTACCATAGATTAAGTCCGTATGGGTGATGACTCACAACTTTCTCTTCCCTTTCTCTCTATTGTTAACCTGTCTTTCACACAATGGTTCTTAGAGACTGCTCACTTTCCTCAATTCAAATCAGTGAGGTCATGTACTGTTCATCCTTCAATGCCTGGCTTGCTTCACTCATCATAAGCTCTTCAAGATTCATCCATGTTATTCCATGTGTTAGCACTTTATTCCTTCTTACAGCTGAGTAATATTCCATTGTATGTATGTACCACATTTTGTTTATCCATTCATCTGCTGATGGGTACCAGGGCTGATTCCAACTTTTGGCAATAGTGAACAATGCTGCTATGAACATTGGTATGCATATATCTGTTCATGTCTTTGCTTTCAATTCTTCTGGGTATATGCCCAGCAGTGGAATCACTGGATCATACGGAAGATCTATTGTTAGTTTTCTGAAGAACCGCCAAACTGTCATCCACAGTGGCTGGATCATTCCACAATCCACCAGCAGTGGATGAAGGTTCCTATTCCTCCACATCCTCTCCAACACTTAGAGTCTGCTGTTTTTTTAATAGCTGCCATTCTGATGGGTGTAAGATGGTATCTCATTGTCGTTTTGATTTGCATTTCCCTAGCTAGCGATGTCAGGCATTTTTTCATGTGCTTTTTAGCCATTTGTATTTCTTTCTTGGAGAAGTGTCTTTTTAGGTCATCTGCCCATTTTCAAAATGGGTTGTTTGTCTTTTTATTTTCGAGGTGTAGGATTTCTTTATATATGCAGGATATTAGGCTCCTATCAGATATATGGTTGCCAAATATTTTCTCCCACTGGGTAGGCTGCCTTTTTATTTTCTTAATAACATCCTTTGAGGTGCAGAAGTTTTTAATTTTGAGGAGGTCCCATTATCTATTTTTTCTTTTGCAGCTCGTGTTTTGGGTGTGAAGTTCATGAAACCATTTCCTATTACAAGGTCCTGTAGATGCTTTCCTACATTATCTTCCATCTATAAAGATATTATTGAAGTTAGTTCAGATGGAGGGAATTATCACTGGAAAAATGGGTGAAAGGATTTAAATAATTTTATCTGGATATGCATAATGAAAAGAAAATAATTTCAATGCTACTAAATTTGGCAACATTTAAAAATAAGTGGTCAAGTCAAATCCAGTAAATCAAATAATCAAAAATTATATCAGGAAATATTTCAGAAGCTGCTATGTAAAGACTTCCTCTTGGTGCGCTAACAAAGGAGGAGATGAAAGACACTCATATAAAAAGATAGGTTTGGTAAATGGCACGTGAACAGTACTCCATGATTTGTATGCACAAGTGTTACTGGAGATAAGATACGTTTTGTGGACTACTGTGGTTGTGATTTTATTTTTTAGGAGTTACCAGGGATTGAAACTGGGACCTCATACATGGGAAGCAGGTGCTCAACCACTGACCTACACCTGCTCCCTGTATCTGGAAAATTTTAGAAATAAGTAGACATGATAGTACAAGGTCATATGTTCACAGATTCCTTATATTATTTCTTTCTTTGCCTACATATGAATTTCAAAGTTTACCATGGTCGCAGTCTTCATTTGCCTGTCATAGGTAAGCCTGAGTTTGCCAAACTGCAGCCGTGAAACAAATCCAGGGAGCAATACAGATATTTACTCACAGCCATAGCAATAAACCTGGTTTCTTGACATCCATTCCAACAAAGTAATCCATGGAACCAGGAAGCTTGCAAGCCAAAATTTACCTCATTACCTAAAGATATTTTTCTTGGAGATTATAATAGAAATAAAGAACTTTGCTCAGTATAGAAATTTCTGATATATTTTTCTTATGGATTGATTCTATTCTCTTTTAATTTGCAGTGTATTCATGAAAATGTGTTAGAATAAAAGGCAAGATTACTGAATTATGTTAGCTCTTTCATTAATTAGTTGTTTTATTTTCTGAAAGTCACTTAACAGTGATTTTAGACAGTTTATTTTTCTAAAATAATAAAAGGTGAAAATCTCAGACTCATAATTAAACTTTAAATAAGATAATCATGTGAAATCAAGCATATTTTCAGAATGCCCAGTATATATCAAGATATGTTTCTTGCTCTGCAACTAACAAGTACTATGTATTATTATCTTTTTTATTTTATCTGCAAAGCATCCAAAATAATGTAAGTTCTTTCCTGAAGGGCTTTATAACATCAAATTGAATGAATAGGAAGTATTTATATTTATATGCCTTATCTATCGGGCTAAGTTATCATTAAATAACATTACTAGAGTTAATGATCTGGTTATTATCTCAGAACTCACTTTCTGCTGTAAAAAAGAGTGGAAATTTATGCCTTGGTAGTTCCTAGTCACTTGTCTATATTTCTATATCTATATGTAATGCTGTTTTATATTGAAATAATATTTAATATCTCTTCTACCTCAATAGTATCTGTTTGTAAAAGCAAATAATATTATTAATGTAGCCGCCATTTAAAAAATCTCCTTTATTTGAAATCAAGTGATTAAGGAAGGGGAATATTTAAATTTATTTTGACGTTTACTCTATCCAGGTAAAGTTTCTGATTTTATGGAGACAATGTCTCCAGTACAAAACTTTCTATTTGTAATAACCTTAGGCTTTGAGGCAGGCCAATACTGGTAGGTGGTATTTGCTTTAGAGAGATGCATTTCTTTAAATCATACCAGGTATATTGTTTACGATAGGAACTATAATAAGGTTAGCTACATCATTGACAGCACTATCTTTAACTACAGATTATTTTCTAAAAATCTTAGCATGTATCTTTCATTTCATATAAATCTGATGCAAAAATCCTAAACAGACTTCATAAAATAGGAAAAAGGGGTCATGGATTTCATTTTGCTATTCAGGCCAGTACTTTCCATGCATGTAAAATCAGAGTTGAATTTTCTTGATTTGAAATACCCCTTCACTGATTTTTATATGTTACACTAAGCCACCATAAGTCAAAACCTGCATTTGCAAGTCCAATGACTATGATCCTGCCAGCAGTGAACAATGCTGATGAAAGAGCCATGTGTCATTTAGTGATTATTTCATGATGCAACGGTCATTTCAAAGCTGTTAATGCAACAAAAGAAGGATTTTCATAAGAATACATTTTTTGAACATTATTTTATTCTTCATTCTAATGCCCATTTATTGTTTTTGTTTCTCCCAAATCCCATGGAACAAGGCAATATGTAAATAAGTCATTAGCCAAAGGGAAAGGGAAAGAAAAATATCCCCATATTCGGCTGCTAATAAGATTTCAGATCGGTTCCTAGTAACAAGCATGTGAAAATGATTGATATATTTCCTACTTCCTCCAGGGAGTTTCTATCTGACCTGGTTGAAATGCTACATTGTTGAGGATGTTTTCTACACACAAACCTTGAAAAAATGTTAATGGGGATTTGGGAAACTTTGTGATTTCTAAATGTATTAAAAGAGAAATGAAATAACTCAGGTTAATGTAAGTCAATCAAAATAAAACATTGGTTTCATGAAATTGGAAATCAAATGTAAACCCCCAGTTCTTGATAAAAATATATATGTAATAATTTATATTCCTAACAAAATATAATTCGAAGAAATATATACATATACACACAAATAATATAGATATAGATAGATATTTAGAGATCTAAAGATACATATATACATACACACACATATTTCCTTCCCAGGAGTCAGAAGCAACTGTTAGAAAGAGGAAAGATTAGAAAGAACAAAACATAGCTCCGGAGCTACCCTGCAGCTATGGCCACTTGCAATCAAGGCCCTACTTAAAATGACAACCAGCAGGTGAGAATGGTGAGCTAGAGAAGCAAGTGGAGTACAGACTCCTAAGGCTAGACAATGCAGGAGTGATTGCTTTCCCAGAATGTTTCAGATCTATATTTTGTTACAAACACCCAACACAGCCCAGGGTGGTGCCACATTCTGTTGACAAAATCATTTGACAGTTAAGCTCCTCCAATATAGAGGAGATTTTCAAGAGATGACACACTGCCAACTAGAACCTGCACACTTGTATAGTAAATAACAGGGGAAAAAAAGCATCATTTGTGACTCTCTCCTCTCAGGGACCCCATTTAAAATATGAGAAGTATTTTGTGGAAGAAAATAAGACAGTTTAGAGTAATGTGAGAATTAAAATAGAATTGTAGGAGAAAAGGCAGTTCATTTGTCACATATAGAGTACATAACATGGATCCCTAACAATTCAAAGGCATCAGTGGGAATAGCATAGGAGGAAGACAAAAGTGAGTTGGATAGGTTCAGGTTGTCCTGAAGCAGGTCTCAGAAGATGGGTATGACTTGTCAGCACCAGCTCAATGATAAGCAATGAGAGAAGTGTGTTGGGAAAAACAGGAAAAAAGGATTAGCAGATTATAAATACACTAACCAGAATTTCTACACTTCTCACTTCTCCAACAGCACTCCTGCTTGGCTTACCCATGACCCACCCTGAAGCCCAGAGGGTTATTGTTTAGCTTGATTGAGATTTTGAGGTTGTGCTGAATGATGAAAGATGGAGGATTTAGCCCATTCATCCAAACAATGTGTTAAAAATTGCATAACAAGTAAAATATTGATCTATTTATTATAATAAAGTTGAATTCTACTATGGACCAGGCACTGTATTAAGCTCATAGTCTAAATTTTGATTAGTTTTGTGAAAACTGTGATACAATTTAATATTTAATCACAAATATGCTATAATCTGTTTGAATGCATAGATTAGAATTATATGAAAAAATAAATATTATCACCATTCTTTCACCCTTGTGAGGAGAAGAAAATGGACAAGGATAGAAGGAAAACAGTGATTCTTCACAACATATAAATGTGAGTTATAGAACAATATCATTGGGGAGGAATCAAAGCTAGTAAATGACAATTTATTCTATTATTGAGCTCTTGGTGAGCATGTGATACCTGCCAGTTCTTATTACACACTGGGTTACTGTGCTGCATATAGCATTTCATCAATCCAAATAATAGTTCTATGGGAACAGGTGCTATCCCTATTTTCCAGTCAAGTAAAGTGAGGTTACAGACATTAAGTAACCGGTCCATCAACCAATAATTGTGGGAGGAGAAGTGTTTGAATTCCGAGTTCTCTGATTCAAAAAATGTATTATTGGGAAGCGGCTGTGGCTCAATCGGTGGGGCTCCCGTTTACCATATGGGAGGCCCCGGGTTCGGTTCCCGGGGCCTCCTGGTGAAGGCAGGCCCGCCCGTGCGGCGTGGTTGGCTGACCCAGCGAGCGCGAGCAGCAAGGGGGGGGGATAAATGAATAAATAAATAAAATCTTTAAAAAAAAAAAAAATGTATTATTCTATTCACTCAGCTATATTTTCTTCAATATTGTAAATCATCTTCAGACTCAGATAAAGTTTGCAACTCTTAGGCTGTGGCTATCTGAGGACCTATTAATAGTAATTAAGTAATTAATAGTAAGTTTAGTGTAAACCTGAAACATACCTCTGCTTAAGCCTAACTCTGGAAATATTAATGGACTTAATAAGTTCCTTTCAGGAAAGTGACATATTTTGAAAGGAGAGATCAGAATCTTCTGGTTTTAGAGGCTCATGAAATAGTACATGTCTGTACATGTGCATTTCAACACTTCCTTCTTTCTGGAGGTCTTAGTCATAATAGGAAACAACCTCAGAATTTCAGTGTCTGGACACAACATTTAAACTTCTCTGAGGGTGCATGTCCACTGTGGATCATTAGGAAGCTCTCTTCCATAGACATGCACACACTGAAACACATGGTCACTGGCACTGGGGAATAGTGACCATGGAGAAAACTCTCACTTTCTTGTCCATACTTATCCTGGAAGTGACACATTTCACTTCTGCTCAAATACCATTGGCCAGAATTATTTTCTTTGGCCTATCCGTCTACAAAAGGAAGTACATGGAATATTCAGTACGTTTTGCTATGTTTGCCACAGGGAGATAGGGGGAAGTAGCTGAAGGACTGTTAAAACAGAGTCACTTTCTCTTCTTTTCATGATAGGATTTGCTTAAAAGGAGATTATACTTGATGTTATGGATTTTCTTTCTATTTTTTTTTGTTTCTCTTTGTTTCTAGCAAATTTACTTAAGAAAGATTTGTGTGATTAGCAACATTAATACTTTTCATATATTTAAAAACCAACAACCTTCTAACATTTGTCAACTGAATTCTGTGTTAAATTACTTACTTTTGTTGGCATCAATCATATTTTTAACTCTGATAATATAATTAAACATATAAAAATTTTAAATTTTTAACGACAATTTTGTATCATAATACTTTAAAACATTATAGCTTTATCTGTAATATGTAAAAATAAAAAAAAACATTGTATAATCTAAATAAAGCTGGTTTTATGATTTGCTAATTATATAGGGTACAATGATATCTTGTTTGAATGTGCCTGTATTTGTTTACATATGATATTAACTATATAGATGCTTATTATCATTTTACTGATATTGTATTTTTTCTATTTTTTAATGCTTTTTTAGTGAGACCCAGCATTTTGAATACATTTTATATGTTTGGTTGTTCAAGCTTATTACTCTCTAGATGCCATTGTATTAAAGAATAACTTAACAGATAGATTGTAGTTTCTCTGATCTATAGAAACCAAATGAAAATTGCAGGGGGCCTCAATGCAAGAATTAGAAATGATTTAGTAAAATGAATATTTGCTTACCTATGTGTCTGTTTTTATGAAGAGCTCATTGTTTGCAAGATATAATGTTTTAAAATTGCTTTCATAGTCATTATTTTTAATTGTAGAACAGCATATAACATAACTTACGTGTTTGTAAATTTAAAGTGAATTGACATTTAAGCTCTTTCTTCTTTTAAAGAATTTATTTCTCTAGTACAATGGACATAAACTGTTATTTTATGGATTCTTGATTTTATTTCTTTACATTAGATTTTAATTATGAATGCGAGTTTGATTTTCAAAATTTTATACGTCCCTTCTGCTATATACGGGTGACATATATTATATATATATATGCATGACATTGGCTGCATGACAGCCGATGTTCCTATTAAAGCATTTGATATTCTACTTCATTTAGAAGGCCGAATATTGGATTTTCTTGTCCTTAACTTCTCCCTTTTAACCAAAGTAATTGTTTTGTAATACTTTCAAAAGAGTGCGGTATCAATCCCCTTCCCAACTAGTTTCGTCTCTTGCCTCTATAGTCATAGATACTGCCTTTTTCTCTGCTCAATTTCTATCACTTACTTTCTCTCACCTCAGTGAGCGTCAGGCAAACCAAAAGAGAAATTGACCAAGCAATTTACAATTAATTATTTATTTTTAAAGTAGAAAATAATAGTATCTTTTCAAGTTTTATGAGCAGTTATTCTACAAATTAGTTTCTTAATAAGAATCAAACTTTCAGGGAGTATCCACTGAGTGAATAAAACTTGTGGATATGAAGAATCATCAAAAAGCACTTTCCTGCATCAGGATGTTCACACACACAAACAGAAAGGTAAAGCATATCAATTCCAGGAATGAAGAAAGGAGAAATCATCTGTTCAGCTCACTTCAGTAATATGAAGAGCCTTTATTTCTGCAGTGGGTTTGAATGATTTGTGATATGCTCAGTTTGTGGGAGAGAGAAAGATAAGAAAACTGTGAGCATGATAATGAGGATAATCTTAAACTCTTACAGATATCAAATAATTACTCCCCACATGCCTGGGCCAGGAATATTTTATCTTTTACCTGCAAACTGCCTACCCACCACTACCTCCAAATAGGTCTTGGTTTTTTTTTTTCAAGGATTAGAATTCTGTCCAACACAATAATGTAAAGGATAATTTCAGGTACTGGGAAAACAACAGAAAAATCATGGGGGTAACTATTCTCTAATATAGGAAAAACACTTAGAAGAGTATTTTTCTCTGTGATGGAAAATCTAAGGGGAGATGATTGGGGAAAAAAACAAAACAAAACTGTAGGTAGAAACACCAGCTGGACTAATTAGCAAAATAAAACTGCAAGAGAAATAGTATAACTCTTCACAGGAGCAGTCACTTAATAATCTAAATTTACATCAAAAACTAATGAATGGACTGGCTGAAATTGTCTCTTTAAAGGTGAGAAGAAATATGGATGCATGTAAGAGAGGGATAAAAGCCTGAGTGATGGTGAGAAGATGCTAAATAGCATTCCTAATTATCTCATCATAAATACCATCTTTGAATGAGAGTAATGTGAATGGAAAGATTATTTAAAGGGTATTGGAAAGAAACTGTGACTATTGACAGAATCTCAAAAAGATAAAATGCCAAGAAGCAAAGAGTCTGAAAAGAGGTAAATGGATTTAGTTCATACTATGATAGCTCTGAGAGGCCTTCTGAAATGGTACTTTGTTCTCAGTTCTAATTATGAAATCATCACAATTCTTAAAATGCTTCCATCATATTACAAATTTTAAATTTACCTGCTTATACTAGTTTAGTATTTTAATGTAAATATAAAGCACAGTAACTATGGCTTGTTTATTTTCAAAAGCCATGTTGTTAATCCATAGACTACAGCATACATATTTTAGGCAAAATACACATGTGTCAAGAATAACCTCAGTGCTCAGTATATTGAAAAGCATGTAATTAAGAATAGCAGGATGCTTAAATAGTCTTAACAAGGAATAAGCTGAATAGAGTAACAATAAGTAAAAGGGAAAAGCATTAAAAATAATAGGATGCACTGAACAAAATTTGCACAAATAGTTTTGATATTCTGAGAAAAAAAGAAGCGGTAGATCATTCTGATATTTATTCTTAAGTAATAAAGTGGCTTTTTTTTAAAGGAAAAGTTTGGAGTCCTCTATGAGCATATAAACTAATATGGGCAAAAGCAAGGAAAAGTAGAAAAGTATAAATAAATTTGACTTTCACTTTGGTAGATTGAATTTTGTACCCCAATTTAGACATGTAATTAATCTGCATTGCTGTGGGTGTGAACCAAAGCTGTTATTTTTAGTCAAGGTGTGGCCCAACTGAATGAGGTTGTGTGTTAAACGGGATTACTGGAGTCCTTTATAAGCAGAGGAAATTCAGACATAATGAGAGAAATACCAGGGGAGGAGCTGGAAGCCATAAGTCAAGGGAACATAGTAGAGAAAGGAGAGGACATCTCCATGCAACACAAAACAAGGATACAAGCCACCAAACCACAGGGATTGCCCCAGAATGTTACAGATTTTGGGAAAAAGCATCACCTTGCTGAGGCTTCAATGTTGGATTTCTCTAGACTCAAAACCATGAGCTAATAAAGTCCCGTTTGTTTAAGTCAACCCATTGCATGGTATTTGCCATGGCAGATTGGTAAACTAAGACATTGATTATGACCTTGGATAAAGTCGTTTAATCTCTTGAGATTTCTTTCTCCATTTTAAAATAGCTTTCTGGACTTGTTGTAAGGATTAAATAAGTATTATAATATCTAATCCACAGTATGTGCACAATAAATGCTGGTTTCCTTCATCCATTTGAAGCGAAGACAAAAATACTGCCTACAGAAACAAGGTGATGATTCTTTTTTGCGTTTGTGTCATGTGGGAAGGCTATGTTCCATTTTTTTTCATGTTGAAATATACAGTGGTCATTAACATTTGCTAAAAATGATTATTTTATGTAATAAATATGTAAAGGTGAACATATATATATGTTCTTTTGTAAAAAAATATATGACATTGTAAACAAAAATTTCATCAAATGTGAAAATGTAAGAAAAATGATTCATTCTCATCACCTTGCTAAGAAATTTCCTCAATATCATACTGGGATGAAACCAATTGTCTTTTTCAAAGGTTAAATTTTTAATAACACCTGCTTTTATTAAAGGGATTGAGATATTGTGAAGATTACCTATTGAATATGAAGACACTGACTAGCAGATGAGAGGCTAATGTAAAAGGAACCTATAATGGTTTTATACACAGGGAGCAGATTTCAGTGTTTTATCTCTTAACAAGTGCTCCTGTTGATGCAGTATTAGTAGGTAGACACTAAGAATGCCAGACATTCTGTAAATGGAGAAGTCGTCCTGCATAACAATAATTTAAAAAATTCCAGATCCCATTATTTTTTAATGTCCCTCACCACCATTTAAAATTATCTGAGCTTAGAAACAAAACTCCATTATATGTATAAATAAAATATTTTTCATGGTTGTAATATACACCAGAATATTCCTGGAATTCATTTATAATTCAGGAGACATTGTCTATTGTTTTGTTCACATTTTGCCAAAGGTGTTCGCCATTTTGGAAAATTACATTAAAATGGCAATATTGCTTATGATATTTGAGTCACTGCTGTAACGTACCTGAGTTAATTTGCATTAATAGCTAATATATTTGTGGAGATTCTCTGTAAAGATACAAACACATTTTAAAAAAAACCCTTATTTAAAATTCTCAAAGGGAAAGAATATATATCAACAGGACTCAGCTAATTATTTGACAATTTCACAGTTTGTTCAAGAATTAAATAATTACTCATAATCTGCCTATGAAGTTTTAAATGAAACAATACAACTGATATTTAGTCTACATATTACAAACATACTGATTAAGCATCACCAGACTTTTAAAAATATATTCCAATCAGAGGAATAAAGGTCTCTATTTTTTATAGCATAGCACAATATATTGCATGTAAAGTCAAATATATTAAAGAAAATTCATCTTTCCAATAGTATCTAAGGTTGTTATTTTTATGTTGGAAAGAAGTCCAAATGAAATAATTTCTTCAATTTCACTGAGCAAAGATACTGTATCAAGAAAGCTTGAAAGATGAGTGTGTAATGAACTCCAGTCAAGCAAATTTTCATACAACAGATGAAAATATCTGTGGGAAATTAGGCATTTCTGCTCATTTATATGCAAGGTCATAAGAATTGAAATAAAGATGAAAGAAATGTTGTTTTCAATATTACTGAGAATGGAAGCAAAAAAATTGTCACTATCCAAACACCTTTGCTTTCCAAATATCACTTCTATGGTGGGTCTGCAAAATGGGTTTAGAGCCAACTTTAATAGCTCTAGATGATTTAGTAATTCGCTATATTATTTACTGACAATACTTAGTCATCAAAAATACTAATGAAATATTTCAAGATTGATGTGTTCAGTATTATTAATAAAATTAAGAGTAAACTATGCAATGATAACAGACTTTGAAATTGAAAGTAAGATGACTTTTCAATATACTGTTTATCTTTTTTTTATTATTTGGAATTATTGAAAGTTTTAATTCAGTAAATGAGCAATAAAGCATAACAATATTCCACATTTTCAGTATATATTTATATGTTTGTAAAATTAAATGAGATCTTTTATAAGGTTCTAGGAAATAAGATCAATTTCATAGTGAATAGAATTATCATATGATTTGTAAATAAACACATTATTAAAATTAGTTTGGAAAATTCTCTGTGGTGGGAATTTAGAGAAGATGGCATTAGTGTAGGAGGGCGCACACTGCAAGCTCCCAGAGCAAGGCAGATAGTGGACGGGGTCCTGCCCGGGGGTCTGTGCTGTGCACACGTGGAGTGAGAAGCTTGGGACAGCTATCTGCGTGGATCGGCGGTGTGGACCGAACGGTGAGGATTCGTGAGTTTTGAGGCTGCCGGTGGAGGTTGGCACAAGCGGCTGAGCCCCGCGGTTAGGAAAAAAAAATAAAAGTAAATAAAACGGCCGTTTGGAGCCGCGGGTGGGGCGAAAAAGTTTTATTTTCTGGGGATCTGGCTGCCTGGCGCCCCTTGGACCTTGTGTGAACAGTGCAAACGAGCTAATCAGCACCCGGTGAACCGGAGGGGGGATTTTGGTCGGGAAACGCAGCTGATTTCCCTAGCCACCCAGGGATAAGACCTGGGCCGCTGCAGAGCCAGGAGGAAGGGACACTTCCCAAAAAAGGGAGGGTTCGGTTGGAAGTCAGGGAAGGGTATTTTATATTTTTAGACATTGATCTGGCTGCCTGCACTGCCCCATAGCTTTGGGGAGCAGATAAGCCGACCTGAAGCACCATTAGGCTGAGAGCAGACGCGAATCTGCACTCAAACTGATTTACTGAGCAGCCCGGTGACGCTGGAACTCGGCGCCAGAAGGGGCGGGATCCGCCGTCTTTAGCACTCCTCACTGACTAACATCAGAGCTTCAGCTAACCTGGGGAGTCCGGAAAGTGGGACGTGCTTGATTAATTTCCACGGACCCAGCTAGGGTCCCTTCCGTAAGGGGGTTGGTCTAGAGGAGGAATTATTTTGGGTCCTGCATTTGGCTAAAAAAAAAAAAAAAAAGTGAGGTTACCTCAAAAAATGAAAAATAAATTCTTTTTAATTTAGTTTAATAGCTAAAAGCTGCTTCAGGACCTGCATATAGAACCCTGTGGGGAAATTCATTGATAAACACAAGTAGGCAGGAAGGATCCACGTGGACCCTAGGGGAATCATTGAACCCCCTTAGCTCTGTTTGACTGCTTGCCTGTGTGGATCTTTGGTTTCTCTCTGTTACTTTCTGGTCTATTGCTATTATTCCTGTTTTCCTCCCCCCTTCCTTCTATTTTTTTTTTAAATAGGTGCTGCCAGCTGATCGCTTCTTTGCTGGGCTTCTTATTCACTAATTTCCCACTCGCTGTATATATTGATTCTGTATTACAAACTATCGCTTATCCTTCCTGCATCTTTCTGCCTTCTGTTTTCTGTTGTGGCTCTTAGAGACAACATTTTTTCATAGGCCCACAACTTAAGGGTGTCAATTTCTATCCCATCTATTTTGTTTTCTTCTTCTTCTTTTTCTTTTCTTTTTTATGAGTATTAACTTTTTCCTTTCAGACCTTTCTCTACTATTTCTCTCCCTCCTCATAATTCTAGCCTTCTAAATCACTATATATATATATTCCTCCATTTGTTTTCCCAGTCCATTGTAGGAACTCCATATTTTTTCCTAGTACTCTACACTGCCTACACAAGTTAAATATTCATCTCATTAAGTCTCATTTTGCCCCTCTTCTAACTTTTATCAATATTTCTATTATCCTTCTGCCTTCCTTACATCTTTTGATTCCTCTGGCCCTAACCTTTTGCCTTCAAGGGAATATAGAAAGAAGCAAGGAAATAAAATAATAAGAAAAACTGCCAAAGAGAAAACTTAACTCACACATAGAATCAACAGCTAAATAAAATTCTAGAGCATAGAGAAAAGCTAATCAACTGAACAAACCCATCAAGATAATATGATGACCAGAGGGCAACAGAAAAATACAAATGACTCTGAAAAACTGGAAAACATGCACCAGTCCAATGCACAAAATAAAAACCAGGAAGCAATGCAGTACATAGAACAACTAATCAAAGCTATCCAAACAAATATCATGGACCAACTTAAAGAACTGAAGGAAGAGATTAAGGATATAAAGAAGACACTGGGAGAACATACTGAAGAAATAGCTAACACGCCTAAAAAGGTAACGGATATGATGGCGAACAAAGACACACGTCAAGAAATGAAAAAGACGCTGGACTCACATGGCAGCAGAATTGAACAGACAGAGGAAAGAATTAGTGATATGGAAGACAATACAGTTGAAATCCGAGAGATTGTAGAAAAGATAGACAAAAAGATAGAAAAAATCCAGTATGGTCTCAGGGAATTAACCGATAATGCAAGACGCACAAACATATGCATTATGGACATCCCAGAAGGAGAAGAGAAGGGAAAGGGAACAGAAGGAGTGTTGAAGGAAGTTATGGCTGAAAACTTCCCAACTCTATTAAGAGAGATGGATGTGCAGATCCAGGAGGCACAGCGCACACCAAATAGTATAAATCCCAACAGGCCAACTCCAAGACATATACTTGTCAAATTGTCCAATGCTCAAGACAAAGAGAAAATACTCAAGGCAGCAAGAGAAAAGAGAACCATCACATACAAGGGAAACACAATAAGATTAAGTGCTGATTTCTCAGCTGAAACCATGGAGGCAAGAAGACAGTGGTATGACATAGTCAAAACACTAAAAGAAAAAAACCTCCAGCCACGAATTCTCTATCCAGCAAAATTAGCATTCAAAAATGATGGAGAGTTCAAAATATTCACAGGTAAACAGCAATTAAGAGAATATGTCAAGAAGAAACCAGCACTTCAAGAAATACTAAAGGAATCTCTACAAGTTGAAAGGAAAAAACAAAGGAGAGAGAGTTGGAGGAGAGTTTAAAAACAACTGAAAAGTCAAAAAGAGAAACAAAATAACATATGACATACATTAACCCAAAGAAAAAATGACTGAAGTAAGAAATTCGTTACGAGTAATAACACTGAATGTTAATGGATTAAATTCGCCAATCAAAAGACACAGATTGGCAGAATGGATAAGAAAATATGATCCATCTATATGCTGTCTACAAGAAACCCACCTTCAGCCCAGGGATTCAAGGAGGCTGAAAGTGAATGGCTGGAAAACCATTTTACAAGCTAACAATAGCCATAAAAGGGCAGGAGTAGCTATTCTAATATCAGACAAAATAGACTTTAAATGCAAAACTATTGTAAGAGACAAAGATGGACACTACATATTAGTAAAAGGAGTAATCTCTCAAGAAGACAGAACAATCATCGACATTTACGCACCTAATTGAGGTGCCTCAAAATACGTGCGGCAAACTCTGGAAAAACTAAGAGGAGAAATAAATTCCTCTACAATTATAGCAGGGGACTTCAACACACCACTATCATCATTAGACAGAACATCTAGGCAGAGAATCAATAAAGAAACTAAGGCACTCAACAATACAGTAGAAGATTTGGACTTAATAGACATATACAGAACACTACACCCAAATCCAGCGGGATTTACATTCTTCTCCAGTGCACATGGAGCATACTCCAAAATAGACCACATGCTAGGCCCCAAAACAACACTCAATGAATTCAGAAAGATTGAGATTATACAAAGTAATTTCTCTGACCACAACGGAATGAAGTTGGAAATCAATAAGGACCAGAGAAACAGGTTAGGCACAAGGATATGGAAGTTAAACAACACACTCTTAGACAAACAGTGGGTCAAAGAGGAAATTTCAAAAGAAATCAGTAACTACCTTGAAACTAATGAAAACAACAACACAACATATCAAAACCTATGGGATGCAGCGAAAGCAGTCCTGAGAGGAAAGTTCATAGCCATAAATTCATATATTAAAAAAGAAGAAAGAGCTAAAATTGAAGACCTAACTGCACACTTGGAGGAATTGGAAAAACAACAACAAACTAAACCTAAAGGAAGTAGAAAACAAGAAATAACAAAGATTAGAGCAGAACTAAATGAAATAGAGAATAAGAAAGCACTGGAAACAATAAACAAAACCAAAAGCTGGTTCTTCGAGAATATCAACAAAATTGACAAACCCTTAGCCAGACTAACAAAGAAAAAGAGAGAACAGATGCAAATACATAAAATAAGGAATGAGCAAGGTGATATCACTACTGACCCCACAGAAATAAAGAGTATCATAAGAGGATACTTTGAAAAATTATATGCCAACAAGAATGACAATTTAGAGGAAATGGACAAGTTTCTAGAAACCCACAAACAGCCGACATTGATGAAAGAAGAAATAGATGAACTCAACAGCCCAATTACAAGTAAAGAGATAGACTCAGTCATTAAAAACCTCCCAACTAAGAAGAGTCCAGGACCAGATGGCTTCACAGCTGAATTCTACCAAACATTCCGGAAAGAGCTAACACCAATTCTACTTAAGCTCTTCCAAAAAATAGAAGTAGAAGGAATATTACCTAACTCATTCTATGATGCCAACATTACCCTAATACCAAAACCAAATAAAGATACCACAAGAAAGGAAAATTACAGACCAATTTCTCTAATGAACCTAGATGCTAAAATCCTTAACAAAATACTTGCTAATCGCATTCAACAACATATCAAAAGGATTATACACCATGAACAAGTGGGTTTCATCCCAGGTATGCAAGGATGGTTCAATATAAGAAAATCAATCAATGTAATACACCACATAAACAAACTGAAAGAAAAAAAATCACATGATCATCTCTATAGATGCAGAGAAAGCATCCAACAAAATACAGCATTCTTTCCTCATAAAAACACTACAAAAGATAGGAATAGATGGAAATTTCTGAAAATGATAAAGGGTATATATGAAAAACCCAAAGCTAACATCATTTTCAATGGTGAAATCCTAAAAGCCTTCCCTCTGAGATCGGGAACAAGACAAGGATGCCCACTATCACCACTCCTATTTAACATTGTCTTAGAAGTACTTGCACGAGCACTGAGACAAGAAAAGGACATAAAAGACATCCAGATTGGAAAAGAAGAAGTAAAAATTTCATTATTTGCAGATGAAATGATCCTATACATAGAAAGCCCTGAGAAATCAACAACAAGGCTTCTAGAACTTATAAAGGAGTTCAGTAATGTTGCAGGCTATAAGATCAATGCTCAAAAATCAGTAGCATTTCTGTACACCAATAACCAGCAAACTGAGGAGGAAATCAGGAAAAAAATACCATTTACAATAGTAAACAAAAGAATCAAATACCTAGGAATAAATTTAACTAAAGATGTAAAGGACTTATATACAGAAAACTACACAACACTGTTAAAAGAAATCAAAGAAGACTTAAATAAATGGAAAAATATTCCCTGTTAATAGATGGGAAGACTAAACATCATCAAGATGACTATCCTACCCAAACTAATCTACAGATTTAATGCAATCCCAATAAAAGTCAACACTATATTTTTTAAGGAACTGGAAAAACTAACCACAAAATATATTTGGAGAGGCAAGAGGCCCCAAATTGCCAAAGATATATTGAAAAAGAAAAATGAAGTTGGAGGTATCACACTCCCTGACTTTAAAACAAACTACAAAACTACAGTGATCAAACCTGCGTGGTATTGGCACAAGGATAGACCTACTGACCAATGGAACCGGATTGAGAGTTCTGATATAGATCCTCGCATATACAGTCATCTGATATTTGACAAGGCCAAGAAGCCCACTCAGTTGGGAGAGAATGGCCTCTTTAACAAGTGGTGCTTGGAGAAGTGGATATCCATATCCAAAAGAGTGAGAGAAGAATACCATCTCACACCTTATACAAAAATCAACTCAAGATGGATCAAAGATCTAAATATAAGAGCCAAAACCATAAAAACCTTGGAAGATAATGTAGGGAAGCATCTACAGGACCTTGTAATAGGAAATGGTTTCATGAACTTCACAGCGAAAGCATGAGCAGCAAGAGAAAAAATTGATAAATGGGATCTCCTCAAAATTAAAAACTTCTGCACCTCTAAGGATGTTATTAAGAAAATAAAAAGGCAACCTACCCAATGGGAAAAAATATTCGGCAACCATATATCTGATAGGAGCCTAATATCCTGCATATATAAAGAAATCCTACACCTTGAAAATAAAAGGACAAACAGCCCATTTAAAAAAATGGGCAAGTGGCCTGAAAAGACACTTCTCCAAGGAAGAAATACAAATGGCTAAAAAGCACATGAAAAAATGCTCAACATCACTTGCTATCAGGGAAATGCAAATCAAAACTACAATGAGATACCATCTTACACCCATCAGAATGGCAGCTATTAAAAAAACAGGAGACACTAAATGTTGGAGAGGATGTGGAGGAATAGGAACCCTCATCCACTGCTGATGGGACTGTGGAATGGCCCAGCCACTGTGGAGGACAGTTTGGCGGTTCCTCAGAAAACTAGCAATAGATCTTCCATATGATCCAGCAATTCCACTGCTGGGTATATACCCAGAATAACTGAAAACAAAAGTACAAACAGATATATGCACACCAATGTTCATAGCGGCATTGTTCACCATTGCCAAAAGTTGGAATCAGCCCCAGTGCCCATCAACAGACGAATGGATAAGCAAAATGTGGTACATACATACAATGGAATATTACTCAGCGGTAAGAAGGAACAAAGTGCTAACACATGGAATAACGTGGATGAATCTTGAAGACCTTATGTTGAGTGAAGCAAGCCAGGCACTGAAGGATGAACAGTATATGACCTCACTGATCTGAACTGAGGAAAATGAGCAGTCTCTGAGAACCATTGTCTGAAAGATAGGTTAACAAGGGAGAGTAAGAGAAGAGCAGGCTTTAAGCCATCACCCATATGGACATAATCTATGGTAAAGGGATAGAGTGTGGTTGCATGTTGGGGGATGGGGCAGATGAGTGGTGGTGTTCCTGGGTTTGGTGGTGCAGCACTGGTGGGTGGGTGGATTAGGAAGGGCTGGTTCAAATCTCCAGGGCATGAAACTGTGAATCTTGACATTCCATGGGTTGGGAGAGGGGGGTATCACGGGTCCTGGGGGGCTGGGGAGAAGGGAACAGTCATGATCTAATGGGGTGTCTGGTGGTCATGGGGAAGGTTTTTCATTACCTTACAGTAATGGACACAGGACATAGTAAATATCATCAAAATTATTAAACTATATCATCTAAATTGTAAACTATATTGTAAATCACTGACAATGTTTAGTTGTTATATTTTGCTATCTGCATAACAGTTATAACAATGCTAACAACCAAAAAAAAAGGGGGGGGATTTAATATGGGGTGGGGAAGGGGGGATGGTTTGGTATCTGGGAGTCTCTGGCACTCCGTGTGTGACTTTGCTGTGACCTAAAACTTCTTTGAAAATTAAATGAAAAATTGGGAGACAATGGGGATTGAGAGGAGGAAGGTGTCATGGCACACCAGACATCCGATAAGACAGTGATAAAGGGAAGGAAAAAAGAAAAGAGAAAGGAAAAAAAAAAGGCATTTCCTTTGCTTTTTTGCCCATTTTTTGAATGTCCCAATCCACGAATTATATTTTATTTTGTTTTGTTCTTGATTATTTGTTTTTTTTCCTTCTCTCTCACTCTTTTTTTT
>JAKSZT010053843.1:9039819-9428982 GCA_026826555.1 Tolypeutes matacus | reverse complement strand
GACATCACCATCCCAGTCCCCTCAGGATTGGGGGAAGAACTATGGACTGGAGTGGACTTGATGGTATTCTCTTGTTCACATATGGTGATTCTAGCAATGCAAGAAATTATAACAATGAGGTGGAGCCAGTGGCCACTTGACACTTTTGGGGTAGGGAGGGGATGAGCAGTTGAAATACAAGGGCTTCTTTGGGAGTTGGAGGTTGTCCTGAGTACTGTTGTGGCAACGGATGTAGGCCATTTTAAATCAGCACACACCACTCAGAACGGAGTGGGAGAGAGTGTGGTCTACAGTGTGAACTTTGGTCTATGTTTGTTGGCAAGGCTTCAGGATGTGTAAGTTCATTGAGGGTGGTGGGCCACACTTGTGGGAAATGTTTGTGTGGGATGTGGTGGGAGGTGTGGGAGGTGGGCAACATGGGAATCCCGGTGGGTTCCGTGTAATATTTTGGGTAATCTAAGCACCTCTTAAAATATATGTATATATATATATATAAATAACATTTTTGTAAGCAAATACACATATGCATATATATAAAAAAAAAATCAGTTTGTTCCTCAAATTTTTTAAACAATTTTCATCATTGCAAATTTGATAAATGCAAATAGAATGCTTTCCTTTGAATGTCTACTACAGAGAGAAAATGATTAGATTTTAAAAGAAATTTTGGTTTAATTTATAAAACTGGATTGGAGAATGACTCCATTTGAAATAGATGAGGAATATGTTAGCCAAAATTTTCAGAAAAATTTAATTGTGCTGAAAACCAATGTTGGGACCAAAGTACACTTAAATCAACCTAATTATGAATGATTTGGGATGCTTTCAAGACTTATATACACTTCTTTGGAAAGGAGCAAATTACTTTAGAATCTCCAGCAACATATTTGTTTGAAAAGTTGCTAGGATTGTAGTATAATTACTGCAAAAGGACCACCAATGTGCATCTATGGCAGAAGACACATGATTCCTTTTAACACACTTAAACCCGCTTTCATTAATTTAATAGCATATGTGAAATTCACGGTTCTCATTGATTTTAATTAATACAGTTTGTTTAAAATTATGTATGTATATACATAAGTATATATATAATCTATTTTGTTAAACAGAAATATATCTAGAGTGTAGAAATAACTTATTGAAACAATATGTGGGAGATTTCTCACTGCTAATCAATTTTACTCTGCTACTATCCCTAGGGATCTACCACCTATAGCAACATTGTCCAATATAATTGAGCCATCAATGTGAACCACCGATATAATTTAAAATTTCTAGTAGCACATTATAAAAAGTAAAAAGCAGGAAAATTAATTCAGAATATAAATTATATTTATCCCAATATTTCCCCCAAATTATTATTTTAACATACAATTAGTATATATACTAATGAGCTATTTTACACAGATGCAGTTTTTAAATATAAATCTAAATTAACATTAAATCACATTAAGCATTCAGTTCTTCATTGGCACTGGCCACATTTCAAGTGCTATCTAGTCCCATTAGGCTAATAGTCGCCATACTGAATTGTATTGGTTCTCTAGTTTTACTTATTATTGTCATTATTTATAATGAACAATTAACAACTGTTAATTATCTTTACATTGGATTTTATTTTTGTATCTACACACACTTCTTCCATTTCCTTCCACTTGTTATATGAAGCTCCTTCTCTTAAATTCAAACTTATTTTAAGGAGGTGCAATTCATGAATTAAGTCTTTTATTATAGCCAATTAATTTTTAAAAATCATGTTTTCTTCTCTTTACATTTAGAGTATTAGATTAATTTAGAAGAATCAATATAGTGTGTGATTTTACATCATTATATTTTGTGATTTTTGGTTCATCTTTTCTTAAAATGTCTTTCCAGATGGTAAAGGAACTTTACAAAATATTTGTTATGGAGTTTACAACCACTGCTATACATGAATACAGTAATGGATAGTTTTCTTCCATCTATGGTGGGAAAAATAAGCTACGTTCTATTGGATTTTAATGAAAGAATTGTGCTGATTGATATCTAGGTTGTTATACTGCTATACCAATAGCTCAATTCTCTGAACACAGCAAAATCTCACCAGCCATTACACTAACCTTTCTTCTTTATTTGATTATTTCACCTTTCTCTGCTCTCTTCATCATTTTCGTCCACCTTACATTTCTCGTAAGCACATTATATATATGAATGTCTTCTTTAATAAATGGTCTAAAACTTGATGCGAAGAAAACTTTAAATACTTAGAAAAGACATAAGAAAATGAATCATTGATAATATTTATAATAAAAATGATATTGAGTATGTGTCATGTTCAGTTACTGTGGTAAGGGCATAATATATCTTATGTACAATCATATAGCTCCTTTCATAATTGAGGAAGTTGATATATGCCTTAGATTATATTGATAGTAAGTAGCTGAATTGAGAATCCCACCCAGATCTGCAATTACCCCAGGCCTTTGCTCCTACCCACTATGATATATGGCTCCACAAGGAAGTAACTGAAATAGAACTGCAATTTTATTGGAAAGGATGGATGCTCCACATTAAGACACCTATATGAAATGTAAGGTAAAGATTATTACAATTGCATGTTGTGGAGTTTTGACTTTATCCTTTTTGTCTAAATCTAGTAAAGCGTTGCTGGCAGTCCTCATATGAACAACACAGAAGCATTTATGAAATTGTGCCCCGTGATTGAAAGATTATGTGTTATTTCACTATCCATCCTGTTGTACAATATTAGGTTTCTACTGGTCATACAGCTATTGCTAAATAGAGACTCCCCAGAACTGTCTGAGTTAATATTGGCTCCAATCATTCTGCTGCCCTGTGGAGAATCAGAGCATGTCAGGGTTGCAGTCACATTTCAAAGGCAAGGACCTCATTGTTATCAGATAACATGCCAATGACACTGGTTCCACATAACTTAGCCTCTTTTCACTTTTGCTTTTGCCTCTAGCTCTTACTAGACCGAACATTTAGGTTTTACAACTTGCTCATAAACTTGTAAATTTAATTTGTATTTATTTATTTTCAATTTAAGATCACTTGGTTTAGCTTGGACTGAGAGAAGTAAAGGTGTTAGCACTACTAATTTCCTTAAAATAAGTTTTCTGTACAAGAGGGAGTGCTTGTGATTTTGAGGGGAACATTTTTAATGGGCTGATGTTTTGTTTTCATTTTAAAAGAGAGAGATTGTATTCTATTGTGAGGGGCTTTTCTAAGGAATTCTTAAGGAAACTGTTACCCAACAAGTGGGCTCGCTGCCCGATGCGCACAAGAACTAATTCTATGACACCAGAGTTTCAAAGGCAGCCAAGTAGGGTGACAAGAGCAAGTTCTGTTCTGTCTGCCCGAGTAGGAGGCGCAAGGGATTTTTAAAGCTAATTTGGAGTAAGGTCTGCTATAAGGTGGCATTCAGCTTGGCGTGTCTGCTTCTAACTGGCTGCTTTTTCTGAGGAGTGGGAAACGATGCTACCTGAATTTCACTTCCTTTCAGGCTCTGATGTTTCTTCTTCTTGTTTTCGCTCACTTTGTTTCAATTTACAGGATGCTTTATGTTCCGGGGTTACTTTTGGTTACCCTTGCAAGCGCAGGCCCAGGGAGTTTTTGAGAGGTGGAGTTGGAATAAATAGGACACAAAGGAGGGGGCAAGTTAGCTACAATAACAACTGAAGGTCAAGGAAAGCATCTGGTTACAGCAATGCTACAATCACTTAGTTAACATAAAATAGCAACTACACTGCAAAGTTAAGGAAATAACTAGTAAGAGGAAGCGTGCTCATATTAACTGCTGTAGTTAGCGGTTGCAGAAGCTTTAAGCCACGTTTTATCCATTATCACTGCTACACATGTAGAATAAGGATGTTTGGGAAACTGGCTGAAATAACTGGTTTTAAACTAGAGGGAAAATCATATTATCACTTCTAAATCTTTTGAATGTTTTTCTATGATATCTTTTAAATATGTTAAAAACATATTTTATTTAAATAGTAAATAAATTTTTATAATATTTTATTAAGAAGTTTTACTTCAGTCTTCTTAACTATAAAAGAGAAATTTACTGAATTAGGAATTTCTCAGGATTGTAGTGAGGATCAAATGAGGTACTATATGAAATTTATTTTATACATGGAAATTGTATATATTGGTATTTCATAAATATTTTTGATGATTGATGTTTTAGTCTGCTAAATTGCTGAAAGCAATATACTAGAAAGTGTATATTAGCTTACAAGCTGATAGTTTTGAGGCAGTGAAAATAGCCAAATCAAGGCATCATTTGGAGATACTTTCTCACTGAAGATTGCCTGGACTCCTCTGTCATATGGCAAGACACATGGTTGTGTCTGCTAGTCTCTCCCTTCTTTTCAAGATTTCCTTGTTTCAGCTTCTTGCCTCCATGGCTTTCTCTCTCTGTGCTCTGAATTTAATTCTCTTTTAAAGGACTCCAGTAAGAAGATTAAGACCCAACATGGCCCAGGCCTTATTGAAGTAATCTAATCAAAAGGCCCTACTTACAATAAGTTATACCCACAGGATGGATTAACTTTAAGAACATAATTTTCTGGGGTCTGAACACTCAGCTTCAAACCATCACAATTGATATAATGAATATGAGTTTTATTTGAAGACTTATGTTTGATAAAATTAATCCCAGCAAATAGAGAATTCCTCCCTATATGCTGGTTAAGTTACAGAGGTGTTCAGCGTCCATCTAGCAGCCCTAGCCATCCCTCCCTGCTAATTCTTTTCTATTGTTTCAGTATGTTTCCATTCTGCAGCCCTGGGTACAATGGATAGGTACAACGAAAAGGCCTGACCTGACCTTAAATCTGGAAACCAGAAACCAGCACCAAGCTGCCCCAGATGCTTATCAGGACAGGAAAGCTCAGGAGCAGCCTCTCCCTCTACCTACCCCCTCCCTCATGGTTAAATAACCCCCTCTCAGCAGCACAAACTTGTCTTTCCTGTCCATAGCTAAGTGGGATGTGCGGTGCTGCCATCTGTCAACCCTGACCTGAGCAGTTTGGCCTTCCTGGACCACCGGCCATGGTGAGATCTCTTCCCTTGCTCTTTTGGATGCCTTGTGCTATGTAAATAATAAAAGTCATTTGCTGAAAGTTTCTGTTGGGCTTGAGTCTGTGTTCCCATGACACACAGCATAGCAGTTTGCTACACAGTATAGACCCACTGTTATTAGTTTAGAATTTTTTTGGAGCCGTGATGATGTTTTCAGCTAGCCTTAAAACTAACAAAAATAAATATGCTGCAAAAAGAAGGAATATTTGTGCAAGTTTAGAAGTTGTATTTTCAGGTGTGTGCCAAAATCTTATTCTATATTTTATTTTAATTATGAAACATTATCGCTTTCTAGTTAATCCTCTTACAGTAGCTTTAACTTTTTTCAACAACTCCTGGTCCAAAATATTTTACATTAATTTTGTTAAGCTAAATGAATCATAACTATGTATTAAGACCAGGAATAAAATTAGATAATTAAAATATTATTGTTTAACAGTCCGCTATTGCTACAAAAATGCTGTGAAAAAACCACCCTGGAACTCAGTGTTTTAAAATAAAAGTAATTCAATTTCCTTTGCATGGGCTGTGCGGAGGTTGCATAGTGAATGGTTTACACTGTACTATAAGAATATAGGCTCTGGTAGCCCAGCTTTTAAATGCAGGTTGGGTTCAGTTTTGCTCCTTATGATGCTCAATCTTCTGAGTTAGCACTTAGCCAGTGTATGTGGCCATCTTCATGTATCTTATTTTGTGATATAGGTTGAAAGGCAGTGGTTTGCTGGGGACATTTTCTTCTGATGGTGAATCACCAGGGTAAAGAAGGCAATCCCACAAGTCAAGCCTCTGCTTATATCACTTCTATTGGCCAAATAAATTCCATCCCTGAGTTCAATGTCAAAATGAGGGAAAGTATGCTTCAACTCACAATGAAGTTTTACCAGGCCATATCACAGAGAAGTGAAGAATTTGAAATAGTCATCTCAGGTAAGTGGTTTGTTGAATAAGTTATACACAGTAAGAATCAGGAAAAGGTACATTACTTATTTTTCTAACTTCAGATCTTGTTATGTCCCTTTATAGCAGAGGTACTTAATAAGGGGTCTGTGAACTTGAATTGGAATTTAAAAAAAAACACCACTATTCTTATGCAGATGTGTTGGTGTGGGTGTGATATGTTTATTAAATAATGCGTAGAATAGTGTGGACTTAGTAAGAGGTCCATGGTTTTCACATGACTGGCAAAGGAGTCCGAGGAACAAAAAAGATTAAGAGCCCCTGCTCTATAGTAACTTCTTTCTTGGCTCTGGAAGAAATATCAGGCATATTCCATAATTTTTTGGTCACTCAGGTAATAAACATTTACTCCACTGAAACAGGAAATTCAAACTTGTCTCCAGTTTAAATCTTTTTTTTTTTTTGGAAGTAGCCCAAAACTACAATTTTTATTTTGGTAGCATCTAGGATCTACAGAGGTGATTTTTGATTACTTGGAATTCCAAAATAGAGGTTCCCTAGTAGCAATGTTCTTACAAAGACTACATTGGAATTAAGTTTTTCCTCTAAGAGGGCAGCCATTTATTTCTTCAAAAGCTGTGAATAAATATAATTTTCTTTTGCAGATATGTGAAATTTATAAATTCTATTTTTCTGCTTCAATTGGTTTCTAATATATCAACTTTTCTCTAACATTTTCTTGACATCATAAAAACTTTCTTTCACCTCAGTGTACTTGGAAGGCATTAATCTCCTGCTTTCCCACTCTCTACACCAATCCCCCAAACCATTATTTAGGTATTATTTAAAATTTTAGTTGTGTGTTCTTTTGAATGTTTTTTGTTTATTGCTCTGTTAGACAGCACAACAATTCCATAAGTATTTCACTCACATTACTTTCTGTTTATGTCTTAGAATCCTCTTGGATTTATTTCTGGCCTTATTGGTGACTTCCTCTGTGTATAATTTCAAGCAGGTTCTTTTTTTTAATAAAAATTGAGGCCATTTGTAGTTGAAAATATCTTTATTTTGTGCATGCCTTTACATGAGTGTTTAGCTTGTATAAAGTTCTGGATTGAAGCTATTTTAATGCCAATAGTTTGGAATTGATGCAGTACTGTTCTCTTGCCAAGAATGTTAATGATTCTTCATATCATCCTACTCCTGCCACACCCACTTTCTCTCATTAACTTAGATATTCTTAAATTTCACTATAAGTTATCTAGATGTGCATTTATGTCTTTTTGAGTTGAGATTTTTCTTTCTTAATTCTTAGAAATTATCAGTCTTTACAATTTCAATATTTACTCTCATTTTTTTCTTCTGACGTGGACATTGCTACTTCTACTCCTACTATTTATATCCTTAACTTTTTTTTTTTTTACATGATATATCTTAATCTATTTCTGATACTGTCTAGGAGAATTTATTGACCCAATCTTTTAATTTAGTAATTTGCTCTTTCTGCTATTATACTTACCTTTTGATATTTTAATTTCAGCTATTATTTATTTTTATCTAACAATTTAACCAACTTTTTATAAAAAACTGACCTTGCTTCAGGACAAAATAGCCTTCATTATCTCTTTTATGTAAGTTGTCTTGCTTAATTTAAATTCTTATTCACTCTGGTTCATTTATTCTTGGTTGCCTGTTATTTTTATTCAGTTTGCTGTCTTTCTTCTTTAGAGGTGTTCTGAAGAAGTCCCATTAGATTTTTCTGGTTCGATTATATTCTCCTGAGGAAATGAGGGAAGATGGATTAAGTTTCAGTCTGTTTGGTGCACTTCTGCATGAGTTTAGACTTGGGGATGGGAATGAGGACTGCATATCAAGAGGTGAGACTCTGGCATTAAAATCAGGAATTTTAATGAATCAGAAATCCATTTTCAGCAATCCAGCAGATAATTCTGTCTCTTATGGAATTTTCCCACTGGTCTTAAACATTCCTTTTCTCTAAGGATTGATTTCCAGGTGTTTAATCACTGAGATCTGTCAGTGTGGAGGGCACCTTGGAGGAAATATCAAAGGCAACTGAGTTTGCTCAAATCTATTTTATCCACTTTCTATCCCAGTAAAGCTTGATTTCAAGCTTGAAGTTAGATCATCATCCCAGTCATTGATCTAGCAAATACAAGAAAGAGAGAAGAACACCACTAGCAGATGCCCCAAGCATTGTCCATCTATGTTTTCTAGCCAATTTTCTGGGTTGCCCATATTCACACACACACTGAAAAACAATTGCTTTCTGCCTTGCCCAAAGCCTATAATTTTGCATTGTTTTGATCCATCACTCTCTTTTTATTTATATTGTTTATTTAAGATTGTTTCGGGAAGGAACCAAAACCCCGTATCAATTTTCCCTATTCTCTGAAAATAGAAGAGTTCAAAGAAATTTATATGCAAAGAATATATTGTGTTTCCTTCTATGTAAGTAGGGTAGACAGCTATGCCTCATATCTCTTTGTAATGGTGGGACCCTGAATGAGACTTTGCTTTAAGTAGGGGATGAAGAAAGAATGAACTATTAGGAGGTCTTATCATTGCCATTTTTTTTTTTTGGTTATGGGAATTTTCCATTTGCTGTGATTATTCTCTTGCAAGTAAGCACACAGAATATTTTATATATTTTGGTATCTTTTAATAGTTAAAAATTCTCTAGAACCTACATATTGTTTGATCCTAGAAGAGCTGCCAACATAATACAAAGCATTGTTGAAAAGGCTGATGTTGGCAGTAAAATGTATTTGAATTATCACTCTCATGTCTGGTTTAAGGTCCTGTCATATGTTCTGAAGCTTTCTGAGATTTTAGGACAATTGTGTAAAATAAGACCACCTCAAGGCATCTATTGACAGGCTTAGATCTTGCAAACTCTAAAGTAGTGGTCCACCAACATCAGTGTTTACTCATGACTGGTCTTTGCACTCCAGGCAGTTCTGAAGTATGTGGTCTAATGCTAGACCACACATTTGGATATGATTCTGTAATATTATCATGTTCTTTGGGATCTTTTAAATAGATTCCTGTCTGGAGTCAGAAGGGAAGGATCTTCAAGGTAAATCCAATTTCCCAAGTCAAGATTCAAAACCCAGCATGGTTATACATTGCTAGAGATGCTGTAATTGCTACAAGATTTAGTTTCCAGGGACAAAGGAAACATGAATCATCAGCATCTGAAAGCCTACTCCCACAAGCTTTTATGTACAAGAAACCTTTTCCATCTCTTACCATTCTACCATTAATTCAAACCCCTACAACAAAGAATTATGTGGTCCAAAATAATAGTGGAAATGTTGAAAAACCCCTGTTTAAAATATTATTTATAAGTGGATATGATTCCATTTACTTTAAAACTAAAGGTACAAATTAACCATAACAAATTGAAAAATTATCTTTTTGTAAGCACATTTTTTTAAACAAATCGATTTTATTGATCATGTTAATAAAGCACAAATCCATCAAAAGTGTACAATTAATGGTATTTGGTATAATCACATAATTTTGTAATCATTATTAGAGCATTTTCACTGTTCCAAAATAATAATAACAATAATAATAATATAAAAACAGACAAGCAACAACAACAACAAAAACTTATCACCTCTCAATTTCTCTATTCTTCCCCTGGCTGGATGAACATAGCTGCTATTCTGTTTCCATCTCTCTAGTTTATTTGTATTTATGTTTTGTAAAAACCATCTTATATATGCAATATTACTCATATTCATATTTCACATGAGGTTTCACTATGATAGTCCCGTGTTACATTTTTAGCTTTCCTTCTAGTAATATACATGTTAGACTTTCCTTTCAACCACAGTCATATGCATATAATAACTCTGCTAGTTGCAAACATGATGATGTGCTTTCACCATTTCTGTTCATTTCCAAAGATTTACAAACAATTTTACCAATTCTGCACAAGTTACCCCTCAGCTTTCCATTCTTTACCCTAATTCTATTTTCTGGTAACATATATTCTAATTATTAACTCCATGAATTTACACAATATATTTAGTTCATAATAGCGTAATCATACAGTATTTGTCCTTTTGTGCCTGGCTTGCTTCACTAAACATAATGTCTTCCAGGTTCATTCATGTGGGCATATGTTACATGACTTCATTTCCTCTTACAGCTGCATAATAGTCCATTGTGTGTATACACCACAGTTTGTTTATCCATTCATCAATTGATGGACACCTGGATTGTTTCCATCTTTTGGTAATTTTGAATAACACTACTATGACCATCGGTGTGCAAATGTCTGTTCGTGTCACTGCTCTCAGGTCTTCTGGACATATACCTAGTAGTGGTATTGCCAGCTCACATGGCAAGTCAATATTCAACTTTCTTAGGAACTGCCAAACTGTTCTCCACAGTGGCTGTACCATTCTACATTCCCACCGACAGTGAATAAGTGTTTATAACTCTACACATCCTTTCCAACAATTGTAGTTTTCCAACTTTTTATTAGTGGCCATTCTAATAAGTATGAAATGATATCTCATTGTAGTTTTGATTTGCATTTCCTAATTGCTAGTGATATTGTACATTTTTTCATGTGTTATTGTTGCCATTTGTATATCTTCTTTGGCCAATTTTCTATTCTTCTTTTGCCCATTTTTTAATCAGGTAATTTGTCTTTTTATTGTTGAGTTGTAGTATCTCTTTATATATCATGGATATTAAATCTTTGTCAGATATGTGATTTCCAAATATTTTCTCCCACTGTGTCAGCTATCTTTTCACCCTTTTCACAAAGTCCTTTGAGGTGCAAAAGTGTTTAATTTTGAGGAGGCCCCATTTATCTATTTTTTCACTTGTTGTTCATGCTTTGGGTATAAGGTTTAAGAAACTAACGCTTACCACAAGATCTTGAAGATATTTTCCTCCATTTTCTTTTAGGAGTTTTATTATTGTCACTTTTATATTTAGGCACTTAATCCATTTTGAGTTAATTTTTGTATAAGGTATGAGATAGGTGCCCCTTTGTTTCTTTTGGATATGGATATTCAGTTTTCTCAGGAACATTTTTTGAATAGACTGTTCTGGCCCAGCTGGGAGGGCTTGACAGCTTTGTCAAAAATCACTTGACTATAGATGTAAGGGTCTATTTCTGAGTTATTGATTCAGTTCATTTGATCAATCTGTCTATCTTTATGCCAGTACCATGCTGTTTTTTACTACTGTAGCAAAGTAATATGCTTTAAAGTCCAGAAATGAGAGTCTTCCAACTTCATTATTACTTCTTAAAGATACTTTTGTCTATTCGGGGCCCTTTACCCTTCAAATAGAATTGATAATTGGCTTTTCCATTTTGGTAAAAAAGGCTGTTGGGATTTGTATTGGGATTGCATTGTATATGAAAGTCAGTTTGGGTAGAATTGGCATCTTAACGATATTTAGTCTTCCAGTCCATGAACACAAATGTCATTCTACTTATTTAAGTCTCCTTAGTTTTGTTTTAGCAATGTTTTGTATTTTTCTGACTACAGGCCCTTTATGTCCTAGGTTAAGTTTATTCCTAAATATTTGATTCTTTTAGTCGCTATTATAAAGTGAATTTTTCTGATTTCCACCTCAGATTGCTCATCAGTAGTGTCTAGAAACGATATTGATTTTTTGCATATCATATTTGTGTATCCCACCACTTTGCTGAACTTGTCTATTAGTTCTAGTACTTTCTTGTGGATTTTTCAGGATTTTCTACATATAAGATCATAATATCAGTGAATAGCGAAAGTTTTTCTTTTTCTTTTTCTATTTGGGTGCCCTTTGTTTCTTCATCTAGCCTAATTGCTGTAGCTAGAATATCTAGCACAATATTGAATAACAATGGTGACAGTGGGCATCCTTGTCTTGTTCCTGATCCCATCAGGAGAGCTTTCAGTCTTTCACAATTGAGTACAATGCTAGCTGTAGGTTTTTCATATATGGACTTTACCTACCATATTGAAAAAGCTTCCTCCTTCTTATTTTTTGGAGTGTTTGTATCATACAGGATGCTGTACTTTGTCAAATGCCATTTCTGCATCAATCGAAAGGATCATGGGATTTTTATATTTCAATTTATTAATGTGGTTTATTACACTAATTAATTACTCTAATTATTGAACCACCCTTACACACCTGGGTAAAACCCACTTAATCATGGTGTACAGTTCTTTTAAAGTACTTTTGAATTCAATTTCGAACCATTTTGTTGAGGATTTTTGCCTCTATATTCGTTAGAGATATTAGTCTATAATTCTCTGTTTTTTATAGTATCTTTACTTGGTTTTGGTATTATGGTGATGTTGGCTTCATAGAATGAGTTTGGGAGCATTCTTTCTTGTTCAATGTTTTGGAAGAGTTTGAGCAAGAGTGGCAGCAGATCATCTTTGAATGATTGATAGAATTTACCTATGAAGCCATCTGGTCCTGGACTTTTCATATCAGGGAAGTTTTTTTATGCCTATTTCAATCTTGTTATTTGTGATTGGTTTGTTGAGGTCTTCTATTTCTTTTACGGTCAGTGTATGTTGTTACTGTATTTCTAGAAATGTATCTGTCTTGTTTACATTTTCTAGTTTTCTGGCATACATTTGTTCATAGTACCCTCTTATGATCTCTCTTATTTCTGCAGGGTCAGTAGTAATGTCCCCCTTTTCATTTCTGATTTTATTTATTTGTGTCTTCTCTCTTTTTTTCTTTGTCAGTCTAGCTAAGGGTTTGTAGATCTTTTTTTTTAATTCTCTCAAAGAACCAACTTTTGGTTTTGTAGATTCTATTGATTTTTGTTCTTGATTTCATTTATTTCTGCTTTGATCTTTATTATTTCCATTCTTCATCTTGGTTTAGGATTAGTTTGTTGTTCATTTTCTAGTTTTTCCAGGTGAGCAGATAGATCTTCAATTTTAGCTCTTTCTTCTTCTTTTTTTTAAATTAAATTTATTTGTTTATTTAGTTCTCCACACCCCCTTGTTGTTTGCACTTACTCTGTGCTGTGTCTTTAAGAGGCACCAGGAACTGAACCTGGGACCTCTGATGTGGGAGAGAGGCACCTAATCACTTGAGCCATCTCCATTCCCCGCTTTGTTGTGTCTCTCATTATAGGTCCCATAGGTTTTGAAATGTTGTATTCTCATTTTCATTTTTCTCAAGATATTTACTGAGTTCTCTTGCAATTTCTTCTTTGACCCACTGATTATCTAAGAGTGTGTTGTGTATTCTCATATATTTATGAATTTTCCCTTTTTCTATCCATTATAGGTTTCCACCTTCATTTTGTTATGATCAGAGAAAGTGTTTTGTACAATTTCAATCTTTTTAAAATTTATTGAGACCTGTCTTACGATCCAACATATGGTTTATCCTGGAGAAGGATCCATGAGTACTCGAAAGAATGTATATCCTGCTGTATTGGGTTGGAATGTTCTATAAATGTATATTAGGTTTAGTTCATTAATCATTTTATTCAAGCTCTCTGTATTTTTATTTATCCTCCATCCAGATGTTCTATCCAGTACTGAGAGTGGTGTATTGAAGTCTCCAAATATTATAACAGTTTTGCATTTAAAATCTATTTTGTCTGATATTAGTATCACTACTCCAGTTCTTTTTTGGTTACTATTTGTGTGGAAAATCTTTTTCCAACCTTTCATTTTCAACCATGTTGTGTCCTTACATCTGAGATAAGTCTCTTGTAGACAGCATAAAGATGGCTCATATATATATATATATATATATTTAATTCATTCTATCAGTCTATGTTTTTTGATTGGGAAGATCAAGTTATTAACATTCAATGTTATTATTGTAAGGGCATTATTTACTTCATCCATTTTATCTTTCTTCTTCTGTTATCATATTGTACTATTGTCTGTCTTTTTACCCTTTAATTCACCCTTCCTAATAATCTCATTTCTATACTCTCCTCAAAGTCTCTCACCCTTGAGTTTTCATGATGAAGCACTCCATTTAGTATCTCTTACAATTCTGGTCTTTTGGTGACACACTCTCCACTTTTTATTTGTCTGTGAGGACTTTAAACTAACCCTCATTTTTGAAGGGCAGTTTTGCTGCACACAGAATTCTTGGCTGGTAGTTCTTCTCGTCTAGTACCTTAAATAAATTATACCACTTTCTTCTTGACTCCATGGGTTCTGATGATGGTTCAGCACTTAATCTTACTGAGGTTCCCTTGTATGTGACGCTTTGCTTTTCTCTTATTGTTTTCAGAATCCTTTCTTTATCTCCAATATTTGTCATTCTGAATAATAGGTATGTTGGGGTAGGTCTATTTTGATTTATTCTGTTTGGGGTATGTTGTTCTTGGATATTGATGTTTATGTCTTCCATAAGGGTTGGGAAGTTTGAGGTCATTATTTCCTCAAATATCCATTTCATTCTTTTTCCATTCTCTTTTCTTTCTGGGACATTGATAATGCACATATTTGTGCATTTCATGTTGTCATTCAATTCTGCTTAGAAACTTTTCCATTTTTTCTATTCTCTTCTCTTTCTGCTCTCCTGTCTTTTCCAGTTCAGATGTTCTGTCCTCAAAATCACTAATTCTGTCTTTGAGCAATTCAAATCTGCTCTTATGTGGCTTTAATGTGTTTTTATTCTTTTCCATTATGTCTTTCATTCCTACAAGCTCTGTTACTTTTCTTTGCAGGCTTTCACATTGGTCTTTATGCTCACCAAGTGTCTGTTTTAATATCTTTTATCTCTTTAGTCATATTTTCCTTTAATTCTTTGAATTGATTTAGGAGATTTGTGTGATTATCATTGATAATTGTCTTTTCAGGATATTTAATTTGTTCCTTTTGCTGAGCCATCTCTTCCTGTTTCCTAGTATGGTTTGTAATTTTTTGTATGTTTAGGCATCTGAATATGATGGTGAATTTATTCTGATTGCCAATTTCTTCTCTTGTCTAATGGTTTTTTTTCCCCCATAGCTCTTCTTTGATTTTTGGCTCAACTTTTTCTATATGTTCAAAATTGCCTAGCTTAAATTATCAAAATTGGGCCAGGGATTCACTAATGGGGCACAGATCTTCTCCCAGGTGTGGGGCTAAAGAGAGACCTAAAAGCAGTTTTTCTCCTTGAAATACCCTGGCTATCCAGCAGATAGCACTCATAAACAAACCTTTTCATGGAGGTGTTTCTTTCAACCCCTGCTTTCCTGTGTTTCTGGTCTGGCCAGACTTGAGATTCAAAGTGGACTCAGCTGGCTGAATTCCTTGAAGAGAAGCCGTCCAATGCACCCTCCCTCTTCTCTTGTAACAGCTGACAGGGAGGAAGATGTCTGTTCCCCTCTCAGTCAGCTGTAGTGAGCCAAGGGTTTTATCCAGGCTTAATGTCTTGAGGGTGGGAGATGGGAGCTCTTCCCAGTTGCCACGAGGGTTGAGTAACTCATGTTTGTTGTTTTGGATTCTTTGTCTCTCTGTCTCTCACCCTCCTGGGAGTTGTGCAGCACTGTTCTTGCCTCTTGACCCCCAAAGCAGGTCCCTAGGACAGCTTTTGGCTCTTTCTCCATTGCTTTTATGAGTTGAACCCTGCCTGCTTACCCTGACACCATCTTCCTGGAACTCCAGCACATGGTATTTTATCAAACTGTCACAATCAAAATTCAATCTTCTAAAAACAATTCAGTCTTCTTAGACTGCAATAACAAACCATCCACAAGTAAAATTTAGTCTTGTAAATAGTAAAATGAACCAATCTGTCAATTATCTTTATAGGCGAGGACCAAAAATAGTGGGAATATGTTATGACATGTCTAAGCTCAAAATAGAAATGCATTTTATATTATGGAATGTAACATTCTCAAATATTAAAATATGAAAATTTGGGCAAAATGACAGCATGTAATTTGTTTCTTTATAATTGCTTTAAAATTAGCTAATGTTGTACAAAATAAAATCGTGGTATTAAATTTTAAGTCCAGGATATAAATGTATAATTCTTTATTTAACTGGATAGCCATTTTGTTCTGAACACAAACAAAACATAAAATTTGGGTTGTACTTTTTCCTGCCCCCTTCATCTGCTAAAAAAGCAAAATTTGTGATCTGTTGGTGTGGATATGTGTGAGGTGGGGAGGAAAGAGTTACTGTGAAAAACTACTGAAAATTTCAATAAAACCACCACCAATAACATTATTTAGAGGTGATGACCATTAATATTTTCATGTGTATGTGGATGTTCTTTTCCTTGTTATATAAATACATAATCTCTCTCTCCTCTCTTACTCTCTCTCTCCTTCTCTCTCTTTCTTCTCCTCTTTGTTTTCTCTTTTCTATTTCTCTCATCTATCATTAGAATATCGTTTTTTACTTATCCTATTCTGGTCATTTTCCTATTACAAACCTTCTTTGAGAATATAATTTTAATGAGTATATTTTGTGGTGGTATCATAATGAATTCAATTGATTACTTTTTATTATTCAATATTTCATTTCTTTTCATGTCATAGTGATATAATCGTGCGATGTTTAGGTCCTATATGAGTTTATAGCATATCTATAGGATATAGATTTAATGTTTACAACAATCAGAGAAATTTTCACTTTAAATAAGGGCATTTTGCATATTTGCATTTGTTACTATAACTAATGTTAGTCTTCTGTCCCTTTATTTTACGTATTTGACTAATTTTCCTTGTATTTTCTTTCTTTTATTATATATTAAGTTCTTTTCCTATTTTTTTCTGTAATGATTTGTAAGATATCTTATTTGTGCCCACAATTACACTATTCCCCCCCCCAACCGGGAGGTCCCGGGGATCGAACCCAGGTCCCTCCATATGGGAAACGGATGCCCAACCCATTTGAGCCACATCCGTCATCGTTATTTAAACTGTTTTTCTAATTAATTTTTCACTTTAAAAAATAAAGCTATATATTTCTTTCTCCTTCCTAGTTCATTTCTAGAGAATGAAATTTACAGAGTCCATATATTCAATAAACTCATACAAGATATTTCAGAAAATAGAATGAATAGATGTGTTTTCTCAGGTTTTTTTTTTTTTTTTTTTAATATCAGAATGTAGGAAAATACATAACTTTCACCTGAAAATATTACACTGAAAATTTCTCTTCCATGTGATCCCTTTTTATTATCAAAGTATTTTAGTAAACTTTAGTATTCATAAAATATCTTTACATACAGCCCAGTGCCTAGAATATATTGCTGTAGAATAGGAAATAACAAGATTTGAAGATTTTTAATCTGTTTTGAATAAATCACTTTGTTTTTTCGTTCCCACTCTACCTATGGATGTTTGTATTATGTGTGTAACATTCTGAGGAAAAAGGTAGGCTCTACTATAAGGTATATTAAGCTCTTTTAAGAAACAGTTTTATCCCTTTCTTTGAATTTTATGGTGTTTATGTACAATTTCTATCTCCTGTTTTCCACTCACTCTCAAATTCCTGTAAATTTAGATTGTGAATGGTAATCAAAATCATTTTTCTTCACTTCTATTTTTTTAACAAATGTGTCTGCTTTAGTTGGTAGAAACCTTTGCTTTGATCCTTCACTTAAAATGAAAAACTGCTCTGCAGCAAAATACATCATCTTTTGGTACATGTCATTTTCATCTGTTGCAATAATGCAATTAAATTTTGATAATGCTGTAATAATAAAATATATTGCAGCTATTTTATTAAGTAATAAGCTCATACATATTTAAAGTGTTGTTTGATTTTTAAATTTTATAAGATAATAATTCATTTGGTGATCATAAGATGCTTGCTTAAGAATAAGAAATTAAATTTTTACAAAATTATGAGAAATATTCTGTCTAGTTCCATAATAAAGTGAAGTTAAATTCTCTCTTATTATGAATGACTTATTAAAATAAATATTTTAACAAAGAAAGATAAGATGAATTTATTATAATCTTAGTTTATATGTTATAATCTTTTCTGTGTTAAGTAGAACCATGAGTTTTTACGTTTATTTCCAAGATGGTCATAAACTAACTGTCTTTAATGAATAAACAGCTGCATAAATCATATTACTATGAAGATAAAGAAACAGGTAAAATATTTCCATAAACATTAAAATGCTGGATGACTTCAAAACTTTGCATAGTAAAATAAACAATAATATTTCACCTTAGTGGGTGTTTTCTTAAAGTAGGTTTTTTATTTCCTGCTGCACAGTGTCCTAAAAAATACAGATTTCTCTGGATGCCAAGAATACATTTGCTCATTAACCATGCTAAATACTATGTTCATCTACTATCTCTGCTTTACAGAGTGTAGGGTTACTCTGGTTGGAGAGTCATAAAGTGATTAAAGCAAGGCATTCACTACTAACCTACTGACCTACTGATATCATGGGAACTCCAACTCTATAAATGCAAGAAGATAAGAGAAGCCTGTTAAGAAAGCTCAGATACTAATGGCATAGAAGTCAGATGTAAAACCTGGTAAAGTAATTTTGGGTGGGTGTAGAGGGCAGGCATATATACTGAGCCAGCCATTGGGCTCATATATGTGGACTCAGTCAGGGTCACAATGGCTGTCAAGAGGCAAAGGGCCAGTCTGGACAGGGGACCTGAATGTAATTTTCCAGGCTGCTATGCACTAAATGCTTGAGGATTAGAGTCATATTTAAACTAAATCCAATTAAAATTAAATCTTTTCAAAAAAGATAGAAAACAAGTAATATGTAAGGGATTGGAATGATATCTATTTATATATGTTAAATATTAAATTATAAGTAAATGTGACTATTTATTTATGAAGTATTGCTTCATATCTAAAATGGCAAGTTGTTTCCTCCTGGGGTAAACATGAAAAGCACTGTTGTTTAGAAAAGCAAACTAATACAACACAACATTGGAAATAAAAGAATATTAATAAGTGAATTATACTTTTAATGATTAATTTGCAGAATATGTACTATAAATATGGCTATTATTTGATAATTACAGCTTATTCAAACTAAATTCAATTAAAATTAAGTGATATTCAAAACAGATATATAGAAAACAAGTAATATGTAAGGGATTAGAATTGAGTTTTGACATTATGTCTAAAATTACATTATTGTGTTTAATATTTTGAAATGGCAATGTGTGTTTTGTATTAGGAGAGTTTATCTAACACCTTTCATGCTTGACTTAACCCCATAGGTAGCCCCTTTTCTCTAGCATGGTTTTAAGAATATCTGCTTTTTGTTTTATTCATTTTTAAGCCCCATTACTGAAAAATGAGCGTTTAAGTCCTTAATTTTGCCTCTTTTTTTTGGTGCATTGTGAATGCATAAGTATATTCATGTCAACACAGTTTTTAGGAAGTAAGAAAATCTTGTACTTGGTCAAGAAAATTTATATCACAGCAAGCATAGCAGCCAGCATAGTGGCAGTCCTTTACCAGCCCTAGGTCTGAAGGGGCAAAGGGAAGGAGCAGTTACTAGAACATACTATGGGTAGCCATGTGGAGAGTGTTGCCAAACAGAATCTGTGGCCTTTTATAGGAGGATGCAACCAATCTACAGCAATTTGGCAGGAAGAGTGGGTCACGCCCCACCAAGTACACATCTGGTCCAATGGGAAGGTATAATGCAAGAGAGCCCAATGAATCTGTTCCTAAGAGTAGGTCTTAAAAAAAAAAAAAAAAAAAAAAAAAAAAGAGTAGGCTTTGTTGAACTCAGAGCAGGCTAAAGAAAAGTAGAGAGGGGAATCTGTTGGGCAAATATAAAGTTACATAGCACAAAACTCCAAGATAGGAGTTATTATTATAGCCGTATACAGATGAAGAAACTAAAGTTCAGGAAGGTTAAGCAATTTGCCCTATGCCATAATTGCTAAGTGAATGGCAGAATCAGAGTTTGAACCTAGGCAGTCTGGCTCCTGGGGCAATAATTTTAAACACTATGCCATCTTGCACGACACATGTCTACCAGAGGTTCCACCCAGCAAAAGCAGAAATCCAATGAAGCCACAATTGCCCTTTGGAGAAGAGTTATCTTAGAAGATAGGAATTCATAATAGGGATACTACTACTATAATTTATTTTAACTAATAAGGGGTAATTGATTAAGGAAGTAGTAGTGATAGTAAACTTGGGAAGAGTGAAATTTTGGAATTCATAAAAATGATTAAATGGAATATGGAGCATATTTGGTTGTAAGCTCCAAGTGATAAGATAGTGTGACTAGAGACAGAAGGGCTTTAAAAAATTAAATTGTATAATTATAATGAAAAATGATCACAAAGAAGGATAATAGGGGCAGTATTTAAAGATTATAAATTATACAAAAAAAAAAAAAAAAAAAAAAAAGAACCTTCACATATAAGTGTAGTCAGTTTATATTTGGGTGAGGTGTTTGTGGCAGTTTGAGATTATTTTATGAATCCCAAAAAGAAAAAGATTATGTGTGTAAAGTAATCTATTCTTCTGTGTGTGATACCCTTTGATTGTATTAAATCCAGTTGGGGGGCATTTGATTAGATTACTTAATAATATTACTTTAGGGTTTTCAATTGTACCAAGTCAGTGAGGTGTGACTCAGGATGAGTCCTACCCCCTTGCTGGGTCTAAAATAAATGGATCCACACAGAAACACGAGGGAAAAAGAAAGCCGGCAAATTTGATTCTGCATCTGCAGTGTAAGAGAGGATCGCTTAAGCACGACACCCACAAGAGAATGGGCCCACAGACAAGCTCAAGAAGAGAGAGTGAACCTAGAGGAGTTAAGACTGAAACCTCAGCAGAGCTCAGTGGCCATCTTACTTCACCACGTGGCGATACGTCGGGATCAACAGACCCTGACTTTGGTGAGAAATCATCTCTCATGGTGCTTTGGTTTGGAGTTTTTGCAGCCTTGAAACTGTAAGCTTTACCCCAAATAAATCCCTTTTATAAAAGCCAACACATTTTTTGGTACTTTGCATCAGCAGCCCATTGGCAAACTAAAACAGGGTTTAAACTTGCTTAAGAGGAAAACAAAGTCATATTTATACCTTAGATTTAGTACATGAAGAAAATCATGGCCAGGAAAGTAATACGGCTTGAAACCAAAGACATTATATTGTTGGAGTATAACTTCCCATTTTCCTTCCAACTTTTCTGTTAGAAATTGTTATTTGAAACTAATCATGATAATAGGGAAATGAATCCCCACGTGATTGAGGAGATTGTTCAAGAGAATTGAGCCTTATTTAATGAGTTTAAGTTCCTAGCTTTAGATAAATTAACTTTGTAAGGATATGTCTGCAGTACTACTTCTCCCACCTGCATGCTAGATATTTCCACACAGTTGTCTTAAATGTGCCTCATGTTCAACCAGTAGAAAGAGTTCATCCTCCATCCCCAAACTTGCTCTTCCTCCATTTCTTTTTACCTTGGTTCTTTTAATTCACGTGGTTTCCTAGTCATATATGTTGGAACCCTCAGAGTTATCCTTTTGATGAAATCTAATCCTTTGTCAGGTGCTGCTGGCAAGCATTCTATCCTTTCTTAAATCTCCTAGGGCCTTTTCCAATCCCATTCAAGTAATTCTTGTTCATTCCTAATTATATTACCATAAGAACTATTTACTGAGTGGGTACTATGTGCTTGGAAATGTAAGAATGAATAATATGCTTTTATACTATGAATGATATCATGGTTTCTTCTGTCTCCCCCTGGACTATTGTAGCCACCTCTTTTCTGGTCTCCTTTCACCTATTTTTGTACCATTCTAATTTAGACTACACAGTCACTAGTTAAAGTTCAAAAATAAATCTGGACAGGTTACATCCTATTTAATAACCTTCAAATGGCCCTCTCTTAAGTTACTAAAATTCCATATGGATGAATACAGAGTGTGGTAGTGATTCTAAAGTTATATATATAATTCTCTTCAGTTGAATGTGTGTGGGAGTGAATAGAGTTGGAAAGTACCTGCCCGTGGAAGAAAATCTCTGGACTGTCTGGTTAGTCTATGTGATAGATGGCAAGAAAGGAGAAGCTCTAAGAAGCTCTTACACTAACTCAGGCTAACATCCTGGTTTATGAATTTGGACAATGCTTCTTTTTCTAATTACCTTAAGGTGCTATGATGCTAAAAAATTTTACTGAAGAAAGTGAGATTATAACCTTCAAAAATTAATTATGCATCCATTTAAAAGGATTCTAATGTTTACTTGTCTTTCGAGAATTCTGCATAAAGCAGAGAGAAAATAAAATTGCAAATTGCTGTATTATAGCTAAACTATAAAAGGAATAAGGACTTAAATATCTTACCTAGCATTCCTAAAACATCTTTTAAATTTACAATTAAATTATCATTTTACAAATTTAAATACTCTAATGATGTTAATAATTAGTAACTGATAGATTCAGTTACTTCCATCATTTCTATTTTAACTTTACTGAATTTAAGAAACAAGAGAGAATAGCTCTATGGAGATGTACACCTAAGTATAGACTTAAAGGAATATTTTAGTCCCTTAAGAATAGGTATGTCTCCTCTAAGCAGTGCCCAGTTAGGGCAATTCTAGTTATTACAATTTATTAGATTTAATAATTTTATTCACAACAGAGTGAGACAGTTAAATATTTCACAGTGGAAGAAATAAAGGTGCATAGAATTGAAATAATTTGCCCAGAGTCACATTGCTATTAAGAGCTGAAGCTGGGCTTTAAGCTGCAGTCTATTTGGCTGTAGAGTACATTCCTAGATCTTTCCATTTTGCACCATTCTTCCAATCAATATTTCTACTAGACTATTTATCACTGCAAATATTCCAAATCCAATTACTGAAGTACTCAAGGGTGAATTAAATTTTAGCCTCCAAGTGCTGCTCACTGGGAATGTAGTGATGGTAACTGTAGGACTGTCTTAATTTATCTTCTTCAGTCTTTCCTCTTGGCTTGTTTCAGAGGACTTAAATGCTCCTTCCACAAATATCTCACTTTCCTATTATCGCCACTATTTCTAAGGTTTTCTTACACTCACTACTCAGTCACCCAGGCTCATTTTTTCCTGATCTCTATTTTGTCTGAATAATTTCTCTTTCATGTGACTTTCTTTTTCTCCTACACAGCATATGATTCACGTTCACACCTTGAATTTTCCATTCTACAGTTGTCGGTTCCTGCTCTTACCTTGCTTTCCATAGTGGTTTTTTATGTTCTGTTTCTAATCATCATGTGAAAGGATCCTTTCTCTTCCTTTAAATACTTTGAAATTTATAAGGAAAACGTTTTATTCCTTAGGAAGCCCCACCAGGAAGATGGAATTCTGTAGACAAACAAAGCAAAGATGGTTTTGATTTTCTTCAAATATTACTGTTTTCTAATCAAAAGAAAGTTTACATAGTAGTTCAATGATTGCTGGACAGAAATGCCAATGTGGTGAATTTGCTTTTTAAATCTCTGATATCTTCCAGATTTGCATCTTTCCTTTCTTATATAAGATCATGTGGTTATTTATGATATCAATTATTTGCTTTGCATTGCTAACAATGATTGGAAAATAATAAAAAAAATCAGTAATATACTGGTTACGATACTGGGGTGCATTTCAGACTTTACTATTGATAACCAAGAATACTTTGGATGTAACTAGATTTCTTAACCTTGAGTGTTTAAATGATTTGAATTGCCAGCTCTTTAATCTCTTCCTTCACTTGCTCACTTGTTCTCTGTAAAGACACCAGAATAGGTATTATTTGATTGCCAAAATATATTTCCTCATTGATATAAATTATGTTTAGAATAATTTGATCTATGTAATTTCTTTGAAATTTGAATATATATATATACCAAATAAAATAAGAACTATTAAAAACTATAGGAACTTTGAATATTTTTCAGTAAGTCATAATTTTTGAGTAAGCAAGGCTTATTAAGTAATTCCTCAAAGTTAAAAGGTTACTACACCTTTGGAAATAATGTAGGTATTTTGAAATTAGAATTGTGGACCTCTTAGTTTCTTTTACAAGAAAAAAAGTACATTTGGTTCAAATTATTTGGCTATTATACACTAGCAGCTTGATATCAATACTAGAAGCCAGATACAAATGCCATGGAAATATTATGAGTAGTAGATAACTGAAGGGTGACTTCTTCAGGTAGTAGAAGATTTCACCTGGATCCAACTGAAATCAAAATATATGGAGATGTTAGGATAGGAATGAATTAGAGTGTCTAGCAGAATTTTATTGCTGTTTAGAGACAATCTTTGTGTAGTTGATCCTATTCACCTGTAATAGATATGAAGATTAGCAGCAAGGTCGACTTCCCTAATGGTCACAGCCACCAATGTAAGATAGGTTAGTTGGTGGGATTGCGAAGGGCAGGAAGGTGTTCTTGACTTAAACATCAGTAAGGAAGTAGGTAAACCAAGTTACCTTGGCTGGAGGTCAGGTCTAGATGGGTCAGCTAATGAAAGGAGGGTGTGGGCAGGCACTCAAAGGCATGCACAGAGGAAGTGTGAAATTCAACAAACCAAGTGAAGCAGAAATCAAAGCCCATGGAAGGCACTGGTGAACTAATATTCCCTGCCCATTCAAAGGTTCATGTCTGAGAAGGAACATTCAGCAGCTTAGGGCTAAGCATAAAGTATATTATTTATAAATAAATAAATAAATAAATAAACAACTTTATGGATAATGAAATCTTCTTGATTACGTCACACATCTTCATTATTTCATATAATACTTAAAGCACTTAAGGAAAATAGTATTCCCATATTGAAGAAAACAATGGGAAGTTAGAACAGGAACAGAACTTGACACTTGGCCCGTGCGTTATGCGACAAAAGCTTCTTACTTGTTTTATGATCATCAGTAGAATCAAATTTATCCCTAAACTCACACATTAAACTTAGGAACATTTGTGAAACAGCAAGCCACACAATCCCACCTCTGTAATTTGTTATAGTTCCCAAGGAGAGTAGATGTGCTGTTTCCTTGTCCTTATATTTGGACCCTCTGATAGATCTGATAGGGCAGAAAATTACATAGAAATCCTGGGATGTCCATGTTGTGATATTTTTTGTTCACAAATTTGGTAAACTGGACTCCTTATGACTAGATTATGAAAGGAAAAATGGTGCTTTCAACCAATAATCATCAAACACTGCTACTCAAACTAGTGTTAGTAGTTTGTTTACACATAAAATATTCTGTGTAAAAAGAGAAAAATAAAGTAAACATAATGTGTTTTTGAATTAAGGTAAATTTATTAAATTTAAAGAATTGACATTTTTTTTTTTTAATTTTTAATAGAATATATTTTTTTAAGATTTTATTTATTTATTCATTTATCCCCCCCTTGCTGCTTGTACTCGCTGGGTCAACTAACCACGCCGTGCGGTCGGGCTTGCCTTCACCAGGAGGCCCCGGGAACCGAACCCGGGGCCTCCCATATGGTAAATGGGAGCCCTACTGATTGAGCCACAGCCGCTTCCCAAGAATTGACATTTAGTTTTAGGTAATGTTTTTCCTGTACTTTTAAGAAAGAAATTATTGCTCTTTTATAAATACTGGTAAAATAGTAAAATACATAATGCTAATATGTATTTTTAATAGTGTAAACTATGTACTAGACACTGTTATTAGCTATTTACAAGTGTTATCTCCTGTGATGCATGGATTAAAAAATGGCTGTAAATTATTCATTGCTTGTCCTGTTAAGATATGGAGTTTATTTCTTCTCCCTTTTATCAGGGATAGCCTGAGACTTGCTAGAATTAGAATTTTGTTACTTCCCAGGCTCAGTCTTAAAAGGTTTTTAATATATTCCATTTTCTCCCTCTTGGAATGCTACTTACCTCCAGGTAAGAAAATCCAGGTTGTACTTTGAAAGTGTCACATGGAGAAGATTCAAGGCATGAAGACAACCATCAGATATGTGAGTGAAACCATCTTGGACTATATAAACCCGTGAAATCTAGGGATGACTACAACTTCATGAAAGAGTGCAGAAGAAACCAGCAGAAGAAATGCTTTGCAGATCTCAGTCCAAATTACAGAATCCTGAGTAAATTTGATGGTTGATATTTTAAGCCACCTTAGTTTGTGTTTTTTTTTTGTTATGCAACAAGAGTTATCTGATACACTTCACCATCTATTGTGTATTATGCTATTAACAATCATAACTTTCTATTATGATATTATTCCCACTTTACAGAAAAGGAAATTGAGGCTCAGAGGCATTAATAACTTGCCTAAGGCCACACAGTTAGCAAGGGGCATTATTTAGATGGAGGCAAAAGTTTATAATCAAGGATGGTAAGAAGGTAATTTTTTTTTTTTTTAAATCTTTGTACCTGTTTAAAAAATGTTGGCAATGCTATCATAGTCCCTTTTTTTAGTACTTTAAAAAAAATGCTACCACTCAGTAAAATAAAAAGAGTTTAAAATCTAATATCAGAATATTCAACATATAAGGCATAAGGCAATTGAATTTAATGAAAGTCTCTACTCTCGATATATTCGTTCAATGAAACATTCTGTCTTTGAGTTTTCTGAAAGCCAAGACTAAGGAAGAGTTTTGCATGTAGGTAGTTTATTTGGGAAGTGATCCCAGGAAGTAGGAATTAAGGAATCAAACAGGGAAAAGAGAAAATTGTGTAAGGATGCAACTTCAAGTTAGCATTTGTTGCTAGCTACCTGGATGGACTCTATCCAACTGAACTTCTTGAGCAGTCTTATGAAATGCAGTTCAAGACTCCTTTCAGGGAGAAGAAAAGGAGAAGAATTTATCCTCATTAGTCAAGGATGTTCTCATAAATGTTAATTCCCCACACTTCTGGGCAATCCATTCATCCCAAGGCAGAAGAGCACTGTCAGGTACGTCAGCACAAAGCCAGACAAAACCTGAAAGAGGTTCAGGAGGATCTGAAGAAACCACAAGAAGCTTCTTATATACCTTCTTAAATATACACATTCTTTGCAAGACAGAAGACTATTGCTCCGAACAAATTCTAAGTAAGGTGAAATGACCTCAGGGTGAATGTTCTAAAACCAAAATTAGAAAGATTAGCGCAAGGAAGAAGGCATAAGCACATTTCTTTATGACATCTACTTTCAGAGACCTGCTTCCTGCCCAATGTCAAGAGCAAGCTAAAAGAAGCATTAAACTGCTTGTGGAATTTGATCTTGCCTGAACTTTGACTAGTTTCTCACCTCCTCTCCAACTTTTTTGGCTTCTGAAAGCCAAGAATTAGTAATGCATCCATGCAATAAAAACAGTATAATTCTCTTAATGAGCTACCCTTACATTCAGTTATATAAGGTCAAAGGAAAGTGCACTTTACCTTTGAGCCAAATCAACAACTCACTGCAATGTCAGTGCAGGAGAAGCAATTTGAACTTAACATTAATAAGTGTTTTAGCGGGCTGTAAAACTTGCTCAACATGTGAAGTACTTCATAATTATAGGATATTATGGTCATATTCTGCAAAACTGAGGCAGAAATTGTCTTAATAAAGCAAACTCCATTTAGGTTTGAATCACAAGAAAGTTCAATGTATTTCAAAATTCTGCCAATGGTTGAAATCCTTTTAATTTTGTGAGTTTTGTAAACTGTAAGAGATTCCAAATAATTGTGTAAGGTTTGCAATGGTAAAAGTATAAATTAATATTTACAATTCATAGTAAGTGACTTGAAAAAAATGGTTCTAATCTTCTGGCACTAGCTGAGTTTTTTCAGAAATTAATCTACTCACTACAGCTGTAGTAGGATGCTGGAAATCTATTATTTAATAAAAGCATACAGTTACATTTGTAACCAAATATAATAATTTATATTTCCTTATTTGAAAGGTGCAGCAGCTTTGCTATTCACAACAAACAGCTTTGCTGTGGCTAAATGATGATCTTTGAATACCAATATACCACATTCATCAACTGTTGTTTCCAGACTAATGCTGATTTAATTCCTTCTAGAAACGTTTTTGATTGTTATCTAGTGTTCAGGAGGCTAAATGTAATTGAGGAGTCTGGAATTTAAAGATTAATGTATACATGAACAGATATAGTGACAGGGCGATTAAAACCAAGTTTTATTATGTATGTCTAAAACATTCTTGAAAGTGTAAAAAACTTTTGTGAAATGCTTATGAAGTTAAATATTTTTAAACTCTACTGAAGGATGCTCAAGTTTTGTTGACAAGTCTATTTTACTAATGGTAATTTAATTTCCATTTACCAACTAAAATAGGAAGAGGGTGGAGCACAATATTTCTCTCCTTTGCCTTCTAAGAAATTGTACCTGATGTAACGTGAATGGCATTAATATGGAGTGAAGTAACAAAGCCGTCCTCACTTTGCAGAGAAATGTTGGTAGCTTCTGTGACTACATGAATATATGATGTCATGATTAATGACTCAATCCCAGAATTTTTCAAATCTGAAAAAAGTCTCAATAATTCTTTCGTGGTTAAACTTAGTTTATTATCAACATCCATCTTGGTTCTGAAGAGAAAAAAAAAATAGTTAAATGGGAATGGACAGGAAAGTTAAATGTCAAGGAGTCCCATATGATATTAACTTAAAATCCAAATATTATAGCTAACTTTGGTCACTATTTGGAGTTCCACAAAATAGCAGCTGTTACCAATTTCCTGGCCCTGCCAATTGTTCTTTTTTTTTTTCTTCTTCTTCTTCAAATTTTAGTTTGCTTTTGATTGCAAATTGTTCCCAGTGGTACTAATTCTCCAACTTCCTAAATTTCTTTGCATGACTTGACCATTTCCATAGCCTTGTTCTCTTTTTGAAAATGTGATGGGAATACATGTTGATTCTGAACTTACTCTACACTAAAATGAAGGAGAAAAAATTCGTAGCTGGAAGACTAAAGAAACTGAAAACAATTTCAATTTAGAATAGACTTCTCCTTTATAATCTCAAAGAATGTTAATGATTAAACTGGTAAAAACACAAGTATTGTCAAGAAATAGAGTTTTAGAGACTATATAGAAGCATTTAAAGTATTGTCTCTGGTGTGTATAGATATGGAATTTCCATACAAAATTACAATAACAGAACTACTGCTTTTCCAAATAACTTCTGAAACAACATGAACACCTGGAAAAGCCAGTGGGCATTAAGTGGAAATGGCTGAGGCGTAGCTGTTGTATTATGACTATTTCCCCAAGAAAATTATTTTCCAAATTAATAATTTTTATAATAGTTTGGTACTCTCTGGATTGTAGCAATAACCAACTGGAATGCCTTACTGGGAGAGAATCTTACTGGGAAAATGTTGTATGTAGAGTTTTTGAAATAGTGTCTTAGTTTACCAGGCAGCTATAGCAAAGTACCTCAGACTAGTTGGCTTAAACAACAGGAATTAATTGTCTCAAGGTTCTGGAGTCTATGAGTCCCAAATCAAAGTGTTGGCAGGGTTATGCTTCCTCTTAAAAGGTGGAATCAGTTATGGAACTGGCCTCAGCTGGGTGGCTGGCAATCTGTGGTGTTCTCGATTTGTGGTGGCATAACTCAGTCTATATCTCTGTCACATGACTCTCTTGCTGCCTCTATCTCTTTGTGTCCAAATTTCCACCCTTTTTAAGGAAATCAGTCATATTTTATTAGGACCCACCCATTTGGCCTCATCTTAACTAGGAATGTGTCATTAACTAGTGTTCTTAAGATTGAATGAGTCTTTCAAAGGCTGTCACAAATAGGTGTATCAGTGGCTAATTTTGGTTTTAAGACATTGCCTTCAAAAGGATGCTTAGATGATTCCTATCCTTTTTTCAAACCTTAAATATTTCATAGGGAGATTCTCTTATTTCTAGAGAGAGTTCAGTTAAATCCAAACATGTAATTCCATTTTGTTCTCCTTATATTATTTTATCTCTAGCTAAAATTTTGTTTTTTAATATAAAATAAACACTTGTTAGAAAAATTGAAGTAATACAGAAGTATAAAGTGTAAAAAGTAAAAGTTTCCGTTTGTTTAAGACTTTTCAGAGCTAATCACAAATAATAATTCATTGTATAATCTTTCTAGATATTTTCCCCCAATGATTAATGATTTAATTAAAAAAAAAAAAAGAATTCCTACAATGTATACTATCTAAAACTTACTATTTTACTCAACAAACAATATATTGTGGCTTCATTTCCTCATCAGTTCATATAAATCTGTCTCATTATTTTCAACATGTTTTTTGGCCATAGCGTAAAAAATAGCATAAAAAATTGAAGTGAGCAGCTTTAATGATTTTTTTTAAAGATTCATTTTATTTATTTATTTATTTCTCCCCACCCCTTCATTGCACTTGCTGTGTCCTGAGTCTTTAGGAGGCACTGGAAACTGAACCTAGAACCTGTGATGTGGGAGGGAGGCACCTAATCGCTTGAGCCACCTCCATTCCCTGCTTTGTTCTGTCTCTCATTGTATTTTCTTCTTGTGTCTCTTGTTGAGTCATCTTGTTGCATCAGCTTGCCGCACCAGCCTGTTGTGTCAGCTTGCTGTCTTCTTTAGGAGGCACCGGGAGCCAAACCACGGACCTCCCATGTGGTTTGCAGGAGCTCAGTCTCTGAGCCACATCTGTTTCCCAGCTTAATGATTTTTTACATATGTATATATTCATGTGGTCCCTCACCCCTATAAAGGTATTTAAAATGTCCAGCACTCCAGAAGTTTTTCTTTGTGAATAACATCTCTCTCTCTCTACCCCATGGCTGAGAATGGGGTACTGGTTGAGAATGGGGATTATATGAGAGCCACTTGTACACATCTCTTCATTGACATCATGTGGGTAGCTTGAAATTGGTGATCTTGGGAGTAATTACACCATGGTAGTAAGCAAATCCTACATACCAGCACCCCTCTATCTCCCCACAGACTGGTTTGTTAAACATTTACCAACATACTACTTTGTTTTAAAGTCATGCATGTTGTTGTGTATAAGAATAGTTCATTCTTTCTTGTTCCTGAGTAATATTCCAGGATATGAATATTTATCTTTTTCAGGGTTTCTCATCTGGGGGTGATTTTTCCCCCTCAGGGTACCTTTGTAATGTTTGGAGATATTTTTTATTATCATGACTCAAAGGCTGCTACTGGCGTCTAGTGGGTAGAAGTTAGGGATGTTGCTAAACATCCTACAATGCACAGAAAAATTCCCATAGCAAGTAATTATTTGGTTCAAAATATCAATATTACTACTCTTAAGAAACATTGATCTATTCCTCTGTTGGTGGACATTTGAGTTGTTTTCTGTTTTTGACTCTTATGAATAAAGGTGTTTGAATATTTTGCATATCTCTTTTGGGGATATATCCATTACTATTTCTTGGATAAATTAACTAGGAATGGAAATGCTGTGTCATAGAGTATATGTCTGTTCAGTTTCATATAATACTGATCAATAGTGGTCAAAATAGTTGTACCATTTTATAGTTCTACCAAGAAGTACAGTTCTATAAGAAGTATGGCTACTCTACATTTTCACCAACATTTGGAATTTTTGGTCTTTTTTAAAATTTGTAGGCAAAATATCTGTGGAGTGATAAGTTCATCTCTTAAGTGTAAAATTCAACATGATTTGACAAATATTACAATATAGCTTATTTCTATCTCCACTGAAACTTCTCTTTTGACTCTTCAGATCAATCTCTACCTTGATAAGCATCACTGATCTGATTCTATTAACATATATCAGTTTTGCCAATTCTCAAAATTCATATAAATGTAATCATTCAGCATGTGATTTTTTGTGTCTGGTGACTCTTGCTTAACATAATGTGATTTGAGAGTCAGCCCTGTGCTTGCAAGAATCAGCAGGTAATTTTTTTTTTCTAAGTAGTATCCCATTCTCTGAATATCCTAGAATTTGTTTGTTCATTCTCCTGTTAATTGGCATTTAGCAATTATAACTGTAGCTGCTAGAATATTTAATGTAATTATTTTAGCTTATATATGCTTTTATTTGGGGGGATAAACACCAATGTGTAGGACTGGTGGGCATAGGGTAGATGCATATTTTTAGCATGATAAGAAACAACCAGTTTTCCAAAATGACTGTGCAATTTTACATTCAACTCCAGCAATGTATGAATGTATAAGTTGTTCCACCTCCTTGCCAGAAGGAGGAGTTGACATTTAATTTTAACTATTCCAGTAGGTGTGAAGTGATATCTCATTGTGTTTTTAATTTCATTTCACTGATGACTAAAGTTGCAGAACATATTTTTATATACTTATTTTCCATTTTAATATTTTTATTTTTGAGGTATCTTTTCAATTCATTTTTGCCAAAATTTGCTTGACTTTCTTGCTTGACTTTCTTTTTCACTGATTTGTTAGAGTTCTTCTATGTTGTATAAAATTCTCTTGTCAAATATGTATATTGCAAATATTTTCTCTCAGCCTGTAGCTTATTTCTTTTCCATTTCCTTAATGGTGACTTTTTTTTCTTCTTTCAGCTGTTACTTATTGACATACAGGTAGCTCTATAGCAACAAGCCTGGAGGTGGCTACAGTAGTGGGGAAAATGGAAGGTGGAGGGGGGAGTGATTTTCTGCAACGACAGTTGAGTGGAGTGCAGGAAAACAGGTGCACAGACAAGGTGGGAGCAGGGCAGGCTGAGGGAGTTGGGGAAGCAAGTAGGGGCGAGGATCAGAGTCTGCTTCAAATGGAAGCACTGCCCCCATGCCCTAAGGCACCTAATTCTTACTGGCAGTCTCCTATCCCCCACCCACCCTTACCTACCCCCCCCACCAGGTTTGGGGGTCCTCTGAGCATTCATTTTCTACAGGAACTGAATAAAGTATGCAAAGGAAAGGGAGCTGTTGCCCTCTTACAATTAGCTCTGGGGCCTCTAGTCCTGGCCCCTCAGTCTTCCCTTGCTTGGGGGTCGGGGTATAGGGCACATGATGGGCGGCCAGGTGCTGAGCTACCCCAACCTGAACAGGGTCTAAAATCAGCCAGGCATCACAGAGACTTAAATCTTCTCTGGTGTCCCAGCCACACTACAGCCCCAAGTCAGTACTACAAGCGTTGCTGGCCTAACGGGTGGGTTGGGGGTGAGGATGGGACAGGGGCTGGAGGAGGGGCTCTGAGGCCCATCATGGCACAGGTACTAAATGCATGGTGTTGATGAAGCCAGAGCCAGGGCGCCATCCGGTCAGCACAGTGACTACATCTCCTTTCTTGGAGAAGCCTTGAATGTTGATTCATGGCCCGGTTCACATGGAGGTCCACATCCTCAGCCCAGGCCTCCTGGACAGGAGGGTCCTTACATAGCACAGGGAAGATGCCACAGTACAGGTGAGCCTGGCGGGCTGTCTGGTGGTTCTGGGTCACAGCAATAATGGGAGCATGGGGGCGGTATCTGGCCACCTGGTGAGCAGGCCTGCCAGACTTGGTGAGGACGATTATGGTCCCACTGAAGCACCTGAAGGATGCCTCCATGGAGTCCATGGCGGTGGCTTCAGTGGGGTCGCTGGTACTGGGCGCCAGGTGGCAGAGTTCCTCAGACAATTGCAAGTGGTAGATGGTGGCCTCTGCCTCACAAGCAATCAGGTGCTGCATGTGGGCAGCCTCCAGAGGGTAGTCCCCTTTGGCTGTTTCTCCAGACACATGATGCAGTCGGCTTTATCTAGGACGTCATTGCCCTCATCTTAGGTAGGGCGGGGTTTCTTGATCATGTTCCCCAGCAGCTGGGTGCCACAGATGACAGGTTTCTCAGTTCGGTTGCACTGCCCAATCATCATCTTCTGAGTTAAGAGGATCTTCTCTGCAGGAATCTCAATGCCCAGGTCACCAGGAGCCACCATGATCCCATCACTGGCCTTTAGGATCTCATCAAACCTTCTAACTCCCTCGTGATTCTCGATTTTGCTGATTATCTTGATGTTCTTTCCTTTCTCTCCCAGGACTTTCCTGACTTCATGGATGTCAGATACCTTGTGAATGAAAGAGGCAAACACCATATTCACATTCTGCTGTACCCCAAACTTCAGATCCTGAATGTCCTTTTCTGAAATAGCAGGCAGATCCACAGCAGCCCCTGGAAGGTTCACACCCTTCTTGCTGCCCAAGGAGCCACCAGTTTTCACCTCCATCACCGGAAATCAGCACCTTTCTCCTTCACCTGCAGAGAAATAAGTCCATAGTCCATGTAGATCTTGCTGCCCACTTCTACGACTTTGCAAATGTTCTTGTAATCCAGCCAGAGGATATTCTCGTCACACTTCTCCATGTACACATTATCCAGAGTGATCTTCAGAGTGTCTCCTTTCTTCAGCTCTACCTCAGTGGTGCCGCTGCCCTTGATGAGCCCAGTTTGGATTTCAGGTCCTTTAGTGTCCAGCGCCACAGCAACTGGCTGGTAGAGAATGGGGTCAGAAGCAAAGTTTTCTGTGGCTGCACGCAGGCTCTTGATGGTCTGTGTGGTACTCAGGAGATCTGTGAGAGAAGGTCAGATGAACCACAGTCATTCCAGACTTAATCATCTCCTTCAACATTTCCACCAATTGGGAAGCTGGGCCAACGATACAGATGATGCCAATGTTCTGGGTGGTGATGGGTGGTGAGTCAATGTCCAGGCAGCACATGTGCTCCAGGAATGGTCTGTCATGGCTGCATGCAGCTGCTGGGTGTGAATGAAGGCAGTCCCAGCTCACTGTGGGGCTTCGACATGGTTTCTGAGGTCCTCAGCGAGATCTAGCTCCTGCTGCTCTGCTAATTCAGTGTAAGTATGGAGACCCTGGATGTGTTGCTCCTTTTGAATGGTGACTTTTTGATAAGCAGAAGTTTCTCATTTTGATGAAGTCCAATTTGTCATTTTTTATGGTTAGAGTTTTCAGTCCTTCCTAAGAAAACTTTTTCTACTACAAAGATCCAAAGATAGTCTAATGTGTTAAGCTTCATAGTTTTAGCCTTTATATTTTAAGATCAATTTCAAAAAAATTTTTTTTTGCTTATTGCGTGAGGTCAGGGTCGAGTTTCATTTTTTCCTGCATTTATATTTGTTGAAAAGAATTTCTTTCTCCACTAAATTGCTTTGGAATCTTTGCCAAAAATCTATTTACTTTATATGTGTAGATCCATTTAGGGACTCTATGCCCTGTCCCTTTGATCTATTTATCTATTATGTGCCAATGTCACACTGTCTTGAATAGTGTGTCTGTAAATTTGGAAATCACATCATAACCAGGAAGTCTGTGGTACCTTTCTGAATCATTTGGGGGGAATTTTTGGTAACTACAGTTCTTACAATTCTTTGAAATACACTGTTTTTGTTATTAAAATTGTAGCTCTACTTTTTTATCTGTAGGATGATGTAGGTCAGGGAAACCAAGGGGAATGTTTATAAAATCTCATTATACATTACCTTTCTAGGCAAATTTTAATCACTTTACTATTCTTTTTCTCCATATTTAGGGATTTAAAACTGTTTCTTACAAACATCATTAGTATTGATACTTATATTTAATAATTAATATAAATTTCAGATTTTGTAACATTCTTCCAAGAAGAGCAAACTTAATAACATTCTAGGATCTAAAAAGTAAAGTTGCAGGCTATCATGTCTTGTTTTACAGCAAGGATAGTCCATGTTTGTTTTAGAACTAACTCCATCCAGATCAAAATCAGTGCCACCTAATTTGCAAAGCTCAAAACATTGTATTTTTAGAAGCATATTGCAATAGCAAGTAACAGAATGATTACATTTTTATGGAAAGCTCTGTGAGGAAGTAGTAGTTAAACTGGTTAGAAGAGAAATGATTTAATGAAATAGCATGTATTCCCAAAGAGTTCACTACACAAGGATCATGCTGAGAAAACTGCAGGCTCCCATCTTAGCTTGTGACTGTTTCTATGAATCAAGGCTTATTCTTCTAACCATGTAACTAAAGTCATCACTATTTCTGGGTGTTAGCATTCAAAAGAAAGCAAAGGCTTCCCTTAAAAAAGAGAGAGAATAAAATTGCATATCAAAATTTGTTATAACAAGAAATTGAATTTTTTGTTCGTTTACTCTATATAACTTTAAATAACAAGCCTATTAGCAATTAAATTGAGATTTTTTTCAACTGTGTAGTACCTCATCCAAAGGGGTGCATTCTGTTATGTCACTGCTATCATTTTTATTTAGGGCTTTGTACAGTTTTGGTATATTACCAACTCTATTATCCCTAGTGCTTGGCTGTCTGAGCTCTTGCTCTAAAGGGAAATAAAAGATGGATATTAACCCTTAGTGAGGGCTGACAAGGAGCTGTTTAATAAATTATGTATCCTACCATACTGTATCTTCTTTAATCCTTAATTCTCAGTGATATAAAATAACACCCATTACCTTATGCTCAGAAATTCTCTGAACAAGAATTCAGATAGGGCAAAGCCTGGGGCTTGTCCCTGATGCAAGATTTCTGGGTCCTGGGAAGGAAGACTTGAAAAATAGCAGGAGTGATTTGAATGGCTGGCGACTGAAATTTTTGGGACTTCACTCAAATGTCTGGCATCTGGACTTGAATGACTGGAAGTCTGGTCTAGTTGGGATGTTAACTGGAGACTCCAAGTTTGTCCTCTTCATAAGGTTCATGCTTCTCACAGAACAATGGCTGGCTTTCTGGTTTACAAATACTCCATAGGGCTTAGGCAGAATCTGTAAGCCTTATTCTGACTGAAGCTTAAGAGTCATGCAGCAAGAATTCTGTTAAATTAAATAGGATACAAGCAAGTCACTAAGGCCAGACAGAATTCAAGTGGAGAGGAATTAGATTTTGCCTTTTGAAGCCAGGGAGGTCACATTGCATAAGAGCATGTGGGATGAGAGATATTCTGTCACCATATTTGGAAAATAAAATTGGCTAAATAAAATATCATGATCCTAATTTTTACAGTGTGGTAGAAGAGCTACTGAGTGATAGACTAGGGACCATGGCCAGTGCCATGTTTATTTTGTGTTACACATAGAGAGACAATTTGCAGATAATCACATTGTTATGATTCTTGTCATTTTTTTTTTTTTTGTATAGCTAGATTAATATTTCTTCACTTGATAATAATTGTTTCATTGTGTTCAATATAATTAGATTCAAAAGTGAAATATTTTTGCCTTATTTTATCTATTATGGTAAGGCCGGAACACCAGAAGTTCAATCTCATAGACAAAGTATCCTGTTTTAGAAAATGCCAACCTCTGGAACCCTTCATTGTAACTGGTTCCTGGGGCTAGCACATCTGGCAGTGACAAAGCAAGTTGTGTGAAGTCAGTTTTCATATCATGCCCCAGTCCTGCTTCCTCAATTCCATCACAAAAGCCTAACAGTTTATATAATGGAGTTCTATCTTAGTCTATGTCATGTTAAGTTGTAAAACACAATGCTGAAGATTTGTAGACGAGCCCTTTAATCCTTTGTTACCCGTATGCCATCTTTTTAAACAAATTTTCACTTGTCTATTCAAATTCTCTATTAACCTATTGCTTTGAGGGTGATAAGGAATATGGTAAGTACTTTGAATGTGATAGTTCTAATTTTACACTGAATAAGCAGTGAGGTGAGTGCCTTGTTTTGAAAAAATATATATAACTGGGAAGGTTAAACTGGTACATTATATTTGGTTGCAGTTCTTTATAATAAGGTTTAAGTCACTAGATATGGGAAGCCAAACTCAGAATATGTACAAATCCATTTCAGTCCCCTGGAACATTGGTAAAGGGTCATTGTGATCTAGTTGCCAGCTGTGTGCTTGATATTCACCACTGGAAATATGTCCCAGGGTGAGCTACAGATTCTGTCTTTCCTGTTGGAAAACAGGGCACATTTTCTTGAACATTTGAGCTTCAGCAGGAGCCAGCGGTACATGTCATTATTTGACACACTGCTGTATGTGTTGAGATTCCCCATGTCCACAATTTCACAGTTCCTGGTTGTCACGTCAAGAAATTGAAGTAGAACATGTTTCCAATCACTCTTAGACCCTGGCACAGGGTTTCTGTGGTCATATCAGTGTAATCTACTTTGATTTGCCCTCAGAATTCCCATAGAGATTTCAAAAGGGCAATAATCCATAACGGGATCCCTTTTATTATCCTGTTATTTATGGCCCACTTGCCAGACCAAATTGTAAGCCCAAATTAATTGCACTTTTATTTGTGTCTAGCTCTTCTTTTATGGCCAGGACACAGCTGGTCTTTCAGCCTACTGGGTCTATTTCTTATCATTTTCCATGAGAATTTTACCATCTGCTGGACACAAAGCAGACACTTTTGATACTGAGTCATGAGCCTTAGGTCTGACTAGTGTCAGCATAGACCATGCTTTTACTCCTTACCTAATTACATCTTTATATTTCAAAATTTTTTCCTTAGGCAGCATATAGTTGGGTCTTATTTTTCTATCCAATCTGACACTCTCCCTTTTAAATATGGTATTTAGATCATTTTTACATATAATATGACTGTCAGTATGGTTAGGTTTAAATCTACCTATGTGCTATTTATTTTCTGTTGTTCCATCAGTTCTTTGTTTTTTCCTGCTTTTTCTTGCCCTTATTTTTAAAACTTATTGAGGAGTTATTAATTGTCTACCTCCATTTATGGCTTATTAGCTAAATATTTATTTATTTTAATGATTGCTTTAAGATTTATCTTATATATCATTTATTGCAGTATGCCTTCAAATCATATTATGCAATTTCATATGTAGTATAAAACCATACAACAGTATAATTCTATTTCTTCTCTCCCAGCTTTTTTTGCTCTTGTCATACATTTTTAATTCCATATATGTTTAAATCCCACAATACATTACCATTATTTTGTTAAGCAAAAATAGTACTTTTAAAAAAATCTTTTAAAAGTTTTTATAATAAGAGAAACATATAATTATCAATATAGTTACCATTTTGAATGGTCTTCATTCCTTTGTGTAATATTTCTTCTGCATGAAGCACTTTATTTAATACTTCTTGTAGTACTAACCTGCTAGTGATTAACTTCTTTCAGTAGGTACATGCCAGAATAAACCTTTATTTACCTTTGGTTTTGAAAAATATTTTCTCTAGATATAGAATTCCAGGTCTACAGGGATTTTTGTTTTGTTTTGTTTCAGTACTTCAAAAATGTTGCTTCACTATCTTCTCACTTTCATTGCTTCTAACAAGGACTCTGTTTCCAATTTATCTTTGCTTTTCTGTAAATAACATGTCTTTTTTCTCTTGCTGCTAAAATAAGATTTTCACAAAATTATTAGTTTTGAGTAATTTGATTATGATGTGCCTCGGTATGGTTTTCTTTAACTTGCTTGTGCCTGGGGTTTGTTGGAGTTTATGATTTCTGGATTTACAATTTTCATTAAATTAGGAAAATTTTACATATTTTCTGCTCCCTCTATAACTTCTCTTTTATGGACCCCAATTATACAAATACTAGGCCACTTAAATTTGTCCCACAGTCCTCTGATTTCATTTTCTTCCAGTCTTTTTTCTCTATGTCTTAACTCAGATTTGGATAACTTCTACTACTATGCCTTAGAGTTCACTAGTTTTTTTCTTCTGCCATATCTAATCTATTGTTAATCCCATCCAGACCAGGCATTGTCATCATCATCTTTATGAGCTTCTTTTCATCTTTTAAAAATATCTTTCCTGTTTCTACTAAACTTCTGAACATATGGAATATAGTTATTGTAACTATTTTAGTATCCTTTTCTGCTAATTTTAGCATCTTTATCAATTCTAAGCCAGTTTCAATGAATTGATTTTTCTATGGGGTAGTGATATCTGAATTTAAGTATAGAACATATACAATGGTGAAATAGCTTTAATATACAAAAAGACTTATAATATCATCATAGGTTGAAGAAAAGCCAAGGTGACCTTGGTTAATTTCAGCAGATAGACATTCAGGGAGTGGCTTTCTTTATCACAATACTTAGCAATCTATATTAAATCCACTTACTTAACAATCTTCCTCCCTTTCTATATGCTTAACTTCTTTATATAGTGATCTGTGTGTGTAGATGTGTGTACATACATATTTGTATCCCAGCACCTAGCATAGAGTCTAGCATTTGATAGGTCATCAATTAAAATGTGTTAATAAATGAATGTATACATGAAAGAATGAATGATCAGTTGGAGAGGGCTTCCTATACCCATTCAGTGAAGAAAGGTTCAGGAGAAAATATCCTCCCTTGCATGCTTTTTGACTAGATTAAGTCGAATAATCAGATTATACACTACACTGTTTTTTAAATATATTTAAATCTATAGTAAAAGAACTGATTATAAAGCATACTTTACCATTTAATAAAAGAGCTCTATTTTAAGAATCCATGTGAACTCGGGTGTTTTAGGATACTGTTTTGTCTTTATAAGTCAAAAGAAATTATTTATGTTTTATATAACTTAAACCTTATCTTGAATAAATGAGCCTTGAAAATATATTCCATCCAACACATTTTAAAAATCAATCATACATGAAATTGATGCTCAGACAATATCCATGAAAATATAATCATATGTAATTCATGATCATCAAAATCCTATTATTGTATATGGTTTGAGATTAAAAGTGTTTATATCATCATTCAAAGTGCTTAAGTTAATTGAATATTTTCTAACTCATGAATAAGTCCTAAGAGCACATTTCAAAATTTCTGTTTTCTGAAAAATGGCAATATCTGCTAGGACACATATAATTGATGTTTGCTTTTATGGTTCTTTTGTTTCTTTATATAAGATTTCATGTAAAGTGTGATTTTTCTCTTTATCATTTAGTATTTGAATCAATATAATTTTATACAAAATTTTAAGCTACAGAATTTATGAAAAATTCATTCTGAAGCATACAAGGATCTCAAACATATTAGCTCTTATGATATACATGTATATTTACATATGATATACTTGTTATGATAAATGATTGTAAAAATAAAAGGAATAATTTTTATATTATTTATTTAATTCTCATTCCATTTCCAAGTAGAATGGAAGTGAGATTGGCCAAATAGTCAGTGTTTCTATTTTTGCCATTTATTACACCACATGGACTGCCAATTCAAGTTACCCAATGGAAGCAAAACCAGCTGAAATGAAACATCTTTGGAAACTAAATTATTTGAATTGGTTTTCAGTTAAGATGGCTTGTTCTCAACATTTTTATCCCCTAGATACTGTGAAGACTCCCATAACCAGTTCATTCCTGACATTGTAGTTCACCTGGCCAGAGTACAGATAAGGATTCACATACCATATTTCTAAATATTTAAATGTTAAATATCCAAGCAACAATTTACAATATAAAGTATGCTCTGTCCTCTTAACTTGGTACTTGTCTTCACAACTACCTGGAAGTTCAGCTTTGAATTTATACATTGCTGTCTCCTCAGAGTTCTATACCAAAATGTGATGTTAAGGGAGAAACTGCTCCTAAGAGTTTTGATATTTTCCTGTGCTCCACCACCACTTGTCCATCTCCAGCTCCTTTACTCTTCCAGAGTGACAGCTGCCATCCAGCTACCTTCTGGTTTAGAGGTGTAAAAACCTTTGTAGTAGTTGGACTGCACAAGCCCTGGCAGCAGCCCTTTGGGACAAGGAATTCCAGATCTCTGGATACCCACAGGCTAAACTAAAAGGGGCAGGCAGGGTCTCACTTGGCAGTGTCATCTTTTTAATTCTTAAGATTCCTCAAACTGTAGGGAGAGTTGTAACAAAGGAAAGGCAGAGCTGGACCTTACAAAACATGGACCTATGGCAACAGAAACCCCTCTTCCAGGGTCTAAGGGAGACACATACTGTTATAAAATTGAAAATCTAAAACTTAACCAATATTGTTAGGGTTACCTTCAAATGAGTGATTATATTTGTTCTACTTCCAAATTAGGAGCACAAGTTAGGAGGGAAAAAATCCTGCAATACAATGTTCACCTTTCATTCTGAACACACTGCAATTGTTTAAATACATTGCATTTATACAGACAATACATATAATTTCAAGCTTTGTCAAATATAATAAGCAAGTGTCCAGGAAAGAAACATACACAATGACATGAGTTGGAAATACAACATTTTTAGTTTGCCAAGTATGCTGTAGTTAACTTTCAATGAAGAGTTATAAGTTGATATATACTTATTAAAAAATCTAAATTTACAAAATTAAATGATCTATGCCATATTTCTAAACAGGCATTAAATGTGCCTTTTATTAACTTCTATATAAGGTAGAAATTCCTAGTCCTGTTGTTTAAATAGATTTTCTGATTCAATTTACTTTGATAAAGAATTTCCTTTTTATATTTCTAGATTCATAAGTCACTGGAGAAGTTTTCTTTAAAAGTATTTTCTTGAGCACCCTGTTTATTTGCTCAGATTACCTAAAGTATGTAAGATTTTCTAGTATAGCTACTTGAAGAATGATGAAAATGTTTTGTTCACAATGCATCTTTTTTCAATAACAGTTTTTCCCAGGGATAGATTTAACCTTTTATTATGTTCAAGTGCACCAAATTCAATCAGAAAATAAATGTAGCACAAAAATCATTCTTGTAACATATGTAAACCATAATATGGGATTAATTAGAAATGGACTTTATGAAGGAAGATTTTTCAAATCTATTAGAAAAGTACATTTGGCACACATCACAGCTAGCAGAGTATAATCTTCTCTTTAGAACACTGAGCAAGTGTGTGTGGTTGCATGTATTTAACCACTATTCTACCACCACGTAGCATGGTTATTCATCTTCCTCTGAATGTGCATCTCTTAATCCATACATCTCCATGCCAACTTCTCCAGTGGTCAGAGCAGATTTTCTCACCATATTTGAGTTCTCTGGAGGTTCTCTTTGTGAGGTGGAGGAGTGTGGATGTCTAGAGAGGCAGATTGAAGAAGACCTCCAGGCTCCTAGTTCACTCAGAGAAGTTCTGCTTTTATGGGTTGCATATCTTGAGGTTTCCCCATGATTTCATTTGAAAAAAGACTTCTATTGGTTAAACACATTTGACAACATCTGGGCAAATGCCATTAATTTAAATTTCAAGGAATTATTGTATTGTAATTGTAAACCAATGTCACCTTAAGATTATATGCATTATTATCAATGAAACATAGTAAAACCAAATATAATCAGTGATTCTCTGCTTTGATAATCTAAAGCAGAAACACTGACCTGGAACATATCAATAAAAACCCATACAAATCATATTTCAGTAAAATAGAAAAAGAAAGACCTGCTTTTAGAATTAACAAAACAGTTATCTTCAAGGAGACAGACTAGGAAAACTTGTATAAATTAAACAAAATTGTTTGACTGATAAACTTAAGAAATATTGATTTAGGACTAGAGGAAACTCCCAGAGGAAACTAGCAATGCATTAATCATTATATATATTCTCTCCTTCAAGCTAGATGAGTAATAAATCCTATACTTAGGGTACTCTATTTGTGAGTCTTTCTATGGAATGAGCTATACAACTTTATACACAACAAATTGGTAATTATTTTGGATTAACAGAATAATCATAATTAAATAGTTAGGGCTAGTTCATAACTGGGGCTCAAAGAGTAAGTTAAGTTTGCATTAAAAAAACAGTGTAGCAATGAATAAGAGCATATCCTTTGCAAAAAATGGTCTAAAAGGCTTAATGCAATTTACAACCACAGTCCAAACTATATTTATATATAAACTATAGCAGAAAATACTAAAATGCATTAAATTAATGATTGTGATTATATTCTCTTTTCAGATTAGTGATAAATAATTTCATAAATAATTTAGCAAGAAATGGTAGAATTTTGTTTAGGCAAATATATCATGGTAGGACATTAAAAATTCATATATATTTTTGTATTAGCTTGCTTGAAACATTAATTCAAAATAACTGTGATATGAGGATTGTCAGCAAGATTGAGAATAAGCTGAAGGACAGTAATCAGAGTCCTGAAAAATAGCAGACTGTCAAGTTGAAGGTAGCAGATACACTGCTATAGGGATAAATCTTAATAAATTAATATTAATAACAGTAATAGAAATTGAAATTAACTAAATCTTTAGGTAATAAGTGATTTATTTAATATTATTAGAAAAAGAAAAACATAATCCATGATAATTAAAATTTAAAAACCCCACAAAAATGGAATAACAATTGTTCTTCATATTGAGAAATTCAATGGAAAAGAAATACAGATCTACAATGTTTAATATAAAATGTAGATAGGTAGTGTTATAAAATATGAGAATATGGAGATAAGCTATGGGTAAGATAGATGAGTCTTTTTCCATTTGGAACCACAGAGTGATTATCATCTAAGCACTGTGTATATATAAAAAAATATATGTATATTCTTAGATAAACATTTTCCTGAATTATATTGAGGAAGTAATACTGTTTTTATAGAGAAAATGTAATTTCTTAACAGTGTGACCATACTTTTGAAACAATAGGCAAGACTATTCTATACATTGTAAAATTGTTAGCAATATTATAGCTACACATAATTCTAGAATTATGTAAATAATTCTAAATATTTCTTTATAAAAGTGTACAAGGTGTATGCTGAAAACTGTGGACATGTGAAACTCTTTGTATCATTTCCTTTCATGTTTATCATTTTTAAAACTTCATACTTGGGTTGATGAGAAAGCAAATTTTCTTTTCCAGTGGAAGAAATTGTAGATGTTATCAGAAATAAGTCCCACACATGTAAACAAGTTTGTCATTACTCAATAATTTTTGAATAATTTAAATTTTCAGTAAGTATTAAATATCACCTATTTTTTATGAGGGTATAAATATTACCATTCAACTTATTTAACATAAATATTAATTTTATTATCTACCTATTTATGTTCATGAATATAATTAATCATTTAATCTACTTCAAATCATAGCATACAACGTTTGAGGTTTTTAGGGAAATAAATAGCCACAGATATGCCCACAGATAACATTTAATTAGCCTCTTCCTACTTAATACTCCTGCTTCTCAGTCAGGAAGCATATCACACTAAATTGCATAAACTTTTTTTGTAAAGTGCCATATATAAAATTTTATCTGTAAAACTTTATTCTGAGTGTGATGGAAATTACTGGGAGGTTTTGAGCAGTGACAAGATCTGATTTAGGTTCTGAATGTTCTTCTTTTACAAATTGTTAAGTACATGGTGTTACATGGAAAAACTACAACTAATGGAACTTATGGACAATAGTTAACAGCAATATTGTAATATTTTTGAAGCTATGGCAAAGAAGATATATCAATTCTGAGGGACAGCAATAGGGGGGTATAAGGGAGTATGGGATTTTTCCTTTTGGATTAATGAAAACATTCTAAATTTGACTGAGGTGATGACAGCACAACTTTGTGATGAAAATGAGAGCCACTGAGTGTACACAACATGGGATTATATAACACAGGGAATCCATGGTGGAAGATGGACTGTGATTAATAGAACAAATATGATTACATTATCTCAAGACCTAAAAAAATATATGGTACTAATACAGGGTATTAATAATAGTGTAGGTTGGGAGAAAATACACAAAATGTAAGATATGAGCTTATTATTACCAGTAATATTTTGATGATGCTCTTTCATAGTTTGTAACCAATGTTTCACTACAATGCAAGGTGTTGTTGTGGTGGTGGGGTGATATTTGGGAGCCCTGTATGATGATATGCACGTTTGTTTTGTAATTATACAATTATTGTTTAGGTATGTTCATGTATGAATGATATACTTCAATAAAATTTTATTTAAAATTTATTTTTTAAAAAGGATGTCTTTAGCTGTAGTTTTGAGAATATACTATACAGGAATGGAAGGGAGAATAAAGAATAGCATTCAGGATACTGTTATAATTCAGGTAAAAAATGAAACTGGATCCAGGTGAAAGACGATAACAGTGGAGATGGTGAGAAATTGTTAGATTATGGCAATATTGTGAAGATTGAATATTTTTAAAGTTTAGATAGATAAGTGAAAGAAGAACTATAGGAGTAAAAGTTGACTCTGTATCACTGGAAAGTTGGAGCTGTCATTTACCAAGATATTAGCAACTACAGAAGAAGCAATTGTTACAGAGGGAAGATCAAGATTTCAATTTTGGATATACTTAATCTGAAATATATTTTACACTTAAAAGTGGAGATGGTTAAGAAAGAAGCTTGATTAGTATTCATTTCAGAGGAGAGATCCAAGTTGGGTACAAAATTTGAAAATCATATATATGTATCTACATACATATACATACACATACATGTGCACATATATATTTGTATATATATCATATATATAAACAATCCATGATTGTTGATGTGTTTAAAGTCAATATTCATGTATATTCACTTATATATTTATCATTAATTATCCTTTTCATACCTTCCTTCATTTCCCTGTTTTCATCTGGATTATTTTCTAACTACAAAATTTACTTTAGTGTTTGTTTCTTTTTGTTTTTGTTTTGTTTTAGTGCAAGCTTTCTAGCAATAAATTATTTCAGTTTCTTATGAACATATCTTTACTTCATCTTTAGTTTTGAAGATTATTTTCACACTCAGGAAAGACTAGACTGGCAATTTTCTTTGGGTATTATAAAATACCACCTATTATCTTCTGGCTGAAGTAAGATAGAAGATAAATAATTTGCAGCCTTATCATTGCCACTTTGAAGGTAATAAATTTATTGATGCTTTGCTGCTTTTAATTTCCTTTTGCATTTGGTTTTCAGCAGTTTTACTATGATGTATTTAAGATGGCTTCTTTATGCTCATGCTTCTTTGTGTTTTAAGAGCTTCCTGAATCTGTTGATTGATATCTTTCATCATTTTTTGAACGTTCTTATATATTTTTTCTTCATATATTGCTTCTGCTCCACTCTCTTTCACCTCTCCTTTTACATACATGTACATAGAAATTTAAATAGGCCCTACAAGTATTTTGTCCTTTTATATATTTTCTACTTTTTTCTTCTCTATGCTGCTGTATTAATATATTCTATTGATATGTCTTCTTGTTCACTAATGCATCCTTGACTTCATCTAATATGCTGTAAATTCCATCTGAGTTCCTAATTACAACTATTTTCTTTTTTATTTCTAAAATGCCCACTTGACTCCTTTTTATAAATTGTAATTCTTTGGGAAAATTCTTCATCTTTTCATTCATCTTTGCATATTTGGGTATCATCTTTCTGTCTATTTTCTTGAGCATAGTAAGCATAGCTACTTCAAAGTCCTTGCTTGTTAACTCCTATCTTGGTATCAACTGTAGTTAAGCTATTAATGTTCATTTTTGTTTTTTCCTATTGCATTTCATATACATGGCTGTGGTGGTTTGAAGCTATATGAACCCCAGAAAAACACATTCTCAAATTTAATCTATTTCTGTGGGTTTGAACCCATTGTAAAGTGGACAATTTAATGAGGCTTCTTCAAGGCATGGTCTAAGATGGGTCTTAATCCTATACAGGGGTCCTTTTTAAGAGAATGAAATGCAGAAAGAGAGAGAGAGAGAACACCACAGAAGGAAGAAGCTGAAATCAATGAAACCCAGAAGAGAAGGGAAAGAGCAGCAGATGCTGCCATGTGCCTTGCCATGTAGTAGAGGAATAAAGGATTACCAGCAGGTGGTCTTTGGGAAGATAGCATTGCCTTGATGGTACCTTGATTTGGACATTTTCCTGACCTCAAAACCATGAGTGAATAAGTTCCCATTGTTTAAGCTGAACCATTTCATGGTATTTGCTTTGAGCAGCCTAGGAAATGAAAACAATGGCCCTATAGTAATTTTCTACTGAATGCTAAAAATTATTATTATAAAAACACAGAGAGTCTAGGTTATATATTTTCTTCCACAAATTCTTCAAATTTACTTCTGATTGTCTGATGAAGTAAGGGCTGATTATTTTAATTCAATTATGGAGTGAAGAAAGCAAGTTTGAAATGGCATTTTGCAAGACTTAGCCTGCTTCTCCTTTGTAATCATTCCTTGGACATGGCCTTTCAGGTCTTTCCACTAAATCCTGGTGTGTACCCCCGGATCCCCCCTACCTCAAGCAATGTTAATCTTTGTTTCCTCAGCAAAAGGAGTACCCAAAACTTTGATTTTTCAGGGGTTTTTGACTTAGCACTTTAGCCTCCCTCATTTTAAAGATTAAGAATTTTAGCAGATCAATTCAGGAGAAAACTGTCCATGAATTTGAGGCCCAGAAAGCTTCCATTTTGTCAACCATGCCCTACAATATCTCCTAAATCGCCCCTCTTTAGCAACTACTCAGATTTTTAACCTCTTGCTTGCATTCAGAACTTGCAAATGCCACCTAAGGAAGAAAGACATCTCTTTTAATCTTTCTCTGAAATCTTAGAGCTTTGTCCTCATTCTTGTAATAGTTCTAAGATGACTCTAAAACAGATGTATTTTATGTTTCATTGATTTTTCTAGTTATATTTATTAAATATAAATATAAATATTTATATTTAGAATGTAAATATTGTGGTGAAAGACATGAGAGAAGATAGAACCAACAGCAGAGAAATTATGAATTGGGGAAGAAAGAACACCAATTCTGGTACTTTGCATGGGCACCCTTTTGGCAAACTAAAATGCCATCATCTATCTATCTATCTATCTATCTATCTATCTATCTATCTATCATCTATCTATCTTTCTTTCTTTCTATCTATCTATTTATCATTTGAGAGCAGATTTCACATATTATACTCCTTAAACACCTGTATATTTCCTACAAATAAAGATATTCACTTATATAATCACCTTATGTGCACTTATCAAGTTCAAGAAATTCAATGTAGATATAAAGATTACATTTTATATTTCAATTTTTCTTATATCTCAATAATATACTTTTTAAATGTTTCCTACCTGCTTTTTAAAAATATATTTTAATTAAAGAAGTTGTGAACTTACAAAACAATCATGTACATGTGTAGAATTCCCATACAACATCCCTTCACCACCACACCACATGATTGTGGAACAATTGTTGCAGATTATTAGATAATATCATCAGACTATTACCACTAACTATGGTCTATAAGGTACATTTGGCATATATTTTCCATACCCCCCTATTATCGACACATATTTTTGAGCCTTTTCTCTTCCATTCTTAGCTCCCATCCAGTATCATGTATTGCATTTCATTGTAATTATCTCTTTAGTTTCTCTTTCTCTTTTTAAAATCATGGACACATTTATACAACATTTATCTTCCCATCCCAATCCCACCTGAGCATACCATTCAGTGAGATTAATTACATTTATAATGTTGCAGTATCCTCATCACCGTCCATTGTACCACCATCCATTTCTCTTCATCCTAAAGAGAAATCCTACACACTTTTTGCATTAACTTACCAGTGCCCTACCCTGGTAACCTGTACTTTACTTTTTGTCCTATGAGTTTGCATAGTCTCTGATATTTTCATTGGAGTTAACGTGGAGCTTAAATTTAACATCCTACATCTATAACAACCTCATTCTTTTGATATCAACTTAATTTAAATAACATACATTAACTATGTTCCTATCCCCCTCCGTATTCCACTTTTATGTTGTTCTTGTCACAAATTATATATTTATACATTCTGAGTTCTAAAACACTGACTTATGCATAACATTTTATGCATTTGTATTTTAGCTGTTGTTGGAAGTAAAAAAGAGTTACAAATAAAAAATACAATAGTGCTGGTATTTATATTTACCCATGTCATTATCTTTACTGGAGATCTTTATTTTTCCATGTGGTTTCAGCTAGCTGTCTAGTATCCATTCCTTTCAACCTGAAGAACTCTCTTTAGCATTTCTAGCAGGGCTGGTGTAGTGGTCACGAAGTCCCTCAACTTTTGTTTATCTGGGAAAGTTTTAATTTCTCCTTCATTTTTGAAAGACAGTGTTGCCAAATACAGAATTCTTGTTTGGAAATTTTTTGCTTTAAGTGTGTCTTTCCACTGCCTTCTTGCTTCCATGGTTTCAGAAGAGAGATTGGCACTTATTCTTATTGAGACTCCCTGGTATGTGATACATTGCTTCTCTCTTACAGCTTTCAAAATTATATCTTTTATCTTTGGCATTTGCTATAACATGGCACAATGTGGGTCTGTTTGGCATTATCCTGTTTGGAGTTTGTTGAGCATCTTAAATATTGTATATTCATGACTTTTATTAAATTTGGGAAGTTTTCAGTCATTATTTCTTTGAATATTCATTCTGCTCCATTCTCTCCTTTCTTCTCCTTCTGGGATTCACACAATGTGTATAGTGATATGCTTGATGCTGTCCCACAGGTTCCTCAGTCTCTGTTCACTTTTCTTCATTCTTCCTTTTTGCTCCTCGGATTGTATTATTTCAAATTTTTTATGGTTCAGTTCACTGATTCTTTCTTCTTCCAGCTCTAATTTGCTGTTGAACACTTTTAGAGAATTTTTAAAATTATTGTTACTGTGGTCTTCACCTCTGTTTGGTGACTTTTCATAATTTCAATCTCTGTGTTCATTTACTATATTCCTAATTTCCTTTAGTTCTTTGTTCATGTTTTCTTTTAGCTCTTTAAATATATTTAGAACATATTTAAGCATGTTGTTAAATGTTTATCTGGAATGTGCCAGGTCTGATCCTCCTTACTGATGGTTTTTAATGCCTAATCTTCTCCTTTGTCTGTGCCCATTCCTTTGTATGTTTTGTAATCTTTTGTTGAAACCTGGGCAGTTTGCTATTTTAATGTTATTGCTGGAATGTAGATTCTGAGGCATCTGTTCCTTAAGCTAGTATTATGACAGCACTTTCCTTGAATGCCAGGAGCTAAGCAAGAAAAAAAAGGGGAAGTGGGGGACAACAACTCACATTTCCTAGTCTTTTAAGATTGATCTGTGCCAGTGCTTTCTGTTCATGTTTAAGTATACAATGAGTTTAGAGAATAGCTCCAGGCCAAAAGTTAGAGGCCTCCCTAAAATTTTCTGCCTGTGCTTATTGTCTGGGACATGTGACCATAGGAATTCCCTGTTTGCAGTTCCCTAAGAACAATTTCTTCATGCACTGAGCTGCTGAGGGGATAAGGGAGAAGCCAACTGGGTGCCACAGGCTCCTTTTAAGTTGCTTTTTTTTCTTGTTTCAGAGCTTTCCCTGTTACTGTAATCCTTTAACTATTTTCTGGAGCTTGGAAAAGATGTTTTTGCTAGTTCTTGCTGGTTGTTCAAAGCTTCTGTGGAGGAACAGAGCCTTAAACTTCTTACTCTACTATGTTGATTCAGGTGGAGCCAGGCTATTATTTTATTTATTTATTTATTTATTTTTTCAGGCTATTATTTTTGATATGTTAGGCAGAAGTAGTCATTTAAAAGTTATAAGTATTTTCTTTTGTCTCTAGAAGTGGATACTTGAATTTACCTTTGGGGCAGGATGTAAATTACCATAATAAACTTTGGATTTAATTAGTTCATGGGGAAACAGTTAACTGAAAGTTTACATGTATATCCTTATTGGATAATATGTATTGATAAGCGTAGATGTGCCAGAGTTATATGTCTGCATATAATGCCAACAAACTTGCTTTGTTTACATGTGTGATGGAGTTAGGAATTGGGAAAGATATTATTTTATATGTGTTTGAATAGAGAGAGATTATTTCTATAGTAAGCCAAAGGCAGTTTTTGCTGTTGATACTTACTTTTCAGAGTTACTTGCAGGCAACAAACAGCTGAGGGGAGAAGCAGAAAAAATTACTTTCACCAGAAACTTCCTGAAATTTTTGGCCTGAATATTGTTTGAGGCACAGATAAACCATTTTAGTTCTTAGTTGAGGAGATAGCCATTTCCTTGGACTCCATTCAGTACCTGGTACTGCTCTTGTGTCACAAAAAGTGGCAATTATTGGAATATAAAGGGAAAAGATCTTTGGCAAGGACATTGCTGATCTCTTAAAAAACTCCATCAGCAGGTTGGAAAGACTACCTCCTTAGTGAAATTTAAGGGAAATGGACAGAGGGAAGCAGGGGCAGCTGGGGCACAGCAGAAGAGCTGGAGCAGCAAAGGAAGACCTTGCATGGTAACTCCAGGGGCCACATTAAGTTATAAGCACAACTGACAGTCTCCTTTTTAGATTCCCAGTGATAACTAGAAAACATTCTGTTCTACTGAGAAGGTTGAGGCAGCAATCATGAACAGGGAACACAAGCTTTTATACTATGGAAACATGACTGTGTTTATTCACATATTACAGTAGGGAAAAAAAAACTTGGCTCAACCACCAGAGTAACAGTCTCAATCAATGATCAATAGATAACCTTTATTAAATAAAGGATTATTCTTGAAACTACAAATGAAAATAATTTTAGTTCCATAGTTCCTTTTGCTAAAGACATTTGTGTTTTGATGGAAACCTGATTAATGTAAATATTAACAGTATCAACTGACTAAAGCACAAAGTAAGATTGAAAATCTATCTGATAATGAACATCATCTCAAATAAATCTTATTGGCATATTGAGTGTCCAAGGGGAGGAGAAAGTGATAGAACTAGCTGAAGTCTGGGTTTCAGCACTAAAATCACATTACTTTCACATACCTAAATGATAAGGATTTGTGGAAACATTGTAGCATTATAGGTCTTGAGGAAAGCAAATGTTAATAAATGAACAATGATTTTGAAAAGTTGGAGTCCTATCTTAACTGATTTTAAAAGAAAACATTGAAAATATATTCAGTTTCTGATGCATTTTTCCTTAAAAGGCTATGTCCATGTTAGGGACTAGTTGGAGCCACAAGCAACAAATTGTCTGACAGTTAAGATAAATGAATATGATGATTATTTAAAAAAAAATACTGTTGAAGAAGGAATCCTGAATCTTTAGACTATTATCACTTTTGACTTCTCTTTTAACTGTTCAAATAAAGATTTTAAAAAGACTAGTTAATTGGAGTGTATTTTACTTTCTTTTATGTAAATGAATTCTTAGTGCTGTTTTTTTCCCCTGATGTGTATTATTTGCTTGTTTTTTTCTTTTTATTTCCAATGGAAAATGCTTTTTGACATCCTTAAAGCACTTTATCATTGTATCAATTTCTCAGTTGTCTGCATAATACCTAGGGATACCATTCCCTGGTGGCAAGCACACATTCTAAGAACTTGAGCTGAATTTAAATCTCACTAATTGACTGAAAAAAATTGACAGAAGTGCAAAAATGAAATATTAATCTTGTTACATTTCTTTTTGTTCAAAGAAATTAAAATACACAAACAATCATTATCAGCAAAAAGGAAAAAATGTCATGTTTTTCATATTTAAAGTATTTGGCACAACATTTGAATAATCAGCAAAAATGCCTTGGGTGTAGACCACAAGAAAATAAAAAAATATGATTTTATCCAAAGAGTTGAAGAACAGGACTCTGAAAGTTATTTGTCTATATGTGATACTATTATTTTGTATATATATTTTTCTCTGTAATGGTACATGAGCATTATATTTCAAAGTATAGAGAATAAAATGTGTGCAATATTTTGAAATTTATACATATGGTCATGAACTATTGATTTAAAAATTAATGAATGACATAGAAAATAAAAGTGACATGGCAAATGCAAAGCTCTTTAAAATGTACCTATAAACAGCTAGCAATACTATTAACTTCCTGGTGCTCTTTATGTGGTAATTTAATCTGCATTTAAGCATTAAACACTAGATAGAAATCACATATACAATGAATTTTCCTTACTATTATAGTCTAATTTTTATTTATGTAGCAATAAGAAACTACTGCCTCAGGGTGAATGTGATGAACATAAAAAACTGCTAAAAAGATATATATTTTAAAATTTAGCTATAAAGAGATGCTTATTTTATTTCATATTATAAAGAAAATATGTTTGTAGGCATAAGTAATGATAATACCTATATAAGAATAGGAGAATATTAGATTACTGGAAGCAATCTTACAAAACTTAAACATATTACTAGGTATTAGATTTCAAGCAAGGTATTGGACCATCTGACAAAGCTATCAGTTTATACATAATAATTCTTGATCTTCCCACACTTGAAATTGGAAGCAAAGTATGAACTTATTAGAGAAGCTGTATGTAAGTAGTATATTACTTGTTTGCTTGTTAATTCTCTTTTGTTTCTATCAACTTAATGTCTAATAAGGAAAATCAAACCTCTTAGCAAATGAAGGAACTGGTATGCTGTGAGTACCATAGTTACAGCTGGAATCTTCATTCATTTACTGAAAAAATAATTATTGAGAACCCAGCATGGCATACAATATGGGCACATTGCTTGCCTTTGTGAGGGTTACAGTGGGGATGGGGTTACACAAAAGTAGAATGGCTGAGACAGCTTAAATGTGCAAATAGGGTATCAGAGAGGGTCATGAGAATGTGAAGAGGAATCCCTACCCCAGAAGGAGGGTACCAATGAAAGTTTCCAGGAAGAAAAGGCATCAAAACTGAGACCAAGGCTAAATCAGAGTTAAACTTCCAGGAAGAGGAAGGGGCATACAGGAAGATGCGGGGACAACAGAGAAAGCATGGCAGAGACAGGACTGTGGACCTATCAAAACTCCTCAGAGGTGTCAGCTCTGAGACATGAGTCCTGAGGTTGAAAAGAAAAGGGAAGGACAGCTCTTTGTATGGTATGAAGCTGAAATAATGAGCTCTGGAATGCAAGTGGAGCCCTATGGCCCCTGACCCAACATGACTTTAAAAATATAAGGTGTGAAAACTGGCATGAATATTAGTTTGAATAGGGAAAATTAGGATTTTTTCTCTGAGCAAAAAATGAAGAAAGAATTAAAACCATGATTAAGGTTGTATAGTGATCCCAAGTGCAGGGGTGGGAGAATATATACCATAGTGACTTTTTTATCTTTCAACAAATATTTATTGAGCAGCCACATCTGCCCGGTCCTGGGATAGGTACAGTCCCTGTCCCCCTGGATTTAGACCCTGGCAGAGGCCCACTGGAAAGGCTTATGATTAGGTAGGGTTCGGGGTAGTGGAAGGCTATGCTATTGGTGGGGGCTCAGAATTCAGGAGGTGCAAAGGGTGAGAGAAGCTTCCTTCTTGGGCAAAGAGATCCAGGAATGTGAGAAATGTTGACCTGGATCTCAGCCATGCTTTCGGCCTTCCCCTCTTAGACTGAGAAGATCCAAGTCACCTCACCCAGAGGTCTGGGTTGTCATTCGTTCCTCAGTTCATCACTGAGCAGGGCTTATTGAAGGACCATTGAGTGCAGGCCTTCCTGGTGCATGGGTAAGGCCTGGCGAATGGGATGGAGGAGGAGATGCAGGTGCTGGGCAGGGGTGTCGGGTCACCAGGTGACAAGAGGATGGCTTCCAGCAGCTATAAGAGATAGAAGACTCTCAGGGGAGCTAGTCTGAAGGTTACCTGGGTTGGTGAGGGGCCCTCTTGGGAAAGCCAGTGGAAAGACTTCAAGTGGAAATCAGACTTAGGGATTCTCCATGGGGGCTCTGCCAAAATCCCTGGGGGGCACTGCTGCCCAAGAGTCTAAGGTGCTTCCCCTGACCCCACCCCCATTCTTCCTAGGAGAGGCACTGATCTGGGAAGCCACTGAGGAGAGAAGGATCAAGATTCGAAAGAGAACATAAAGAGTTTGAGAAATGGAGGGGAGAGGAGAAGCAGTAGTGTGGTTGGATTATAAAGTTATGTGTGGAAGATTGGAGACTGTCAGGAAATGGGTATGAAGAGAAACAATTCAAGATGGAAATTTTATGTTTTGATTTCTGTGATATCTTTGGATATTTGCCTCCCTTTTATATGTTTTGTTTGTTCTAGAATTTATATTACAAGCTTGTTGACATAATCACGTTTCTTTTTTATTATTTACTCATAATTTTCAAAATTTTGTTCTACCTTCTGGGAGATTTTCTAGGCTTTATCTCTTATTTTCTATCCTACCATGATATATATAATGATATATTTTTATTTCCAAGACTAAATATTAGTATCCTTTCTTTTGCTTTTATCCAAGTGGTATATGAACATAGCTTTCATAATCAACAGAAATACAAAACTTAAAAAACAAAACAAAAACAGAGATCCTCTAGTGACCTCTTTTCAACTATTCTCCAGTTTCCCACCTCACCAACAACATTGACTTAGTTACTTTTTTATTTTCATAGTTCCATATTTCTGAATACCATGCATACACTACTATCTTTTGATTAATCAATTTTAGAAAATGAATATTGGCTCCTTGTTATGGTAGATGAGGATATATATCTTTGTGTATCACTTTAGATCTGTGTGCCATTCTTTCTGCTTTTATTTCCTATCACCCTATTATGGTTATATTACAATCTTACCTAAATCAAACTGAGTGTTTATGTTATTATGTTTATTCAGCTTTTATTCAAAGTAGAACATTTTAGTGTTCTATGATTATGTTTCATTATTAATTTCTGGTTTGCTTAGCTAATACTTTCTTGTTTAATAATTTACTTAATTTTCCTTGTATGTGCTGCTAACTTTTTCCATAACCTCCAGTAGGGTGTTTAATTTTCTACATGGACAATTCAAATCATGCAATTGATTTGTTTCCGTATTATTTCTTGGAAAACTTTCTTTATGGGAATCTCAAATCTTATTCTATATGAAGGTCTGTTGCATAGTTTCTCTCAGGCCTATTGTACAGCCATCATCCCTGGATTGGATGATAGGGATCTCGTGACTTCTTCCAGTGGCTTCATTAGGTTGAAAAGATCCTACAAAGGTAAAATGCATGTCTGTCTCATGATTCATGTTTTCTCTAATTAAACAACAACAACATAAATAGCTCAATAACATGTTGGGCACTGGTAGAGAAAGTCAGCAGAAATGTCAACAGGAAGAATTCTCAAGTGCCAAAGTAAAATTAAAAGCATGGAAAGTAAAATAAAAAGCATAGAAATAAGTTAAGAGCCTGGGAGATTGTGTCCAAAATGTTAGCATCTGGAAAATAGAAGTTTCAGACAGATGGACTAGGAAATGAAGATAAGGTAAAACTCAAAGAAATAATAAGAGGAAACTACTTAAAACTGAATAATGACAAATTATAAGAACACTCAGAAATTATAGATAATATTTAAAAATTAATACATTTTCTGGTGAAATATCAGAATACCAAAGACTAATGAGAACATTTTATATGCTTCCAAAGAGGCGATACCTGTTGTCCTTTATCTACATATACACACAAAATGTAAAAGAAGGAACAATATGTGTTATATACATGTACAAAAGAGCAACAATCAGATTGGAATCAATTTTCCTTTTTGTAACACTACTTACAAGAAATAATGCACTATATTTACAAAGTTATGATGAAAAATAACCTTAAATGTATAATTATATACCCACCCTAACATTCAAATGTGAGGTAAACATAGACATTTTCAGACATTCAAATTATTAAAAATTTACCATTTACCATTTACAGACTTATTCTGAAAGCATTGATAGAAGGAGAAGACAAATGTCAGTAATCAACAAGGTATTTTAAATTAAAATTAATACAAATTTAATCTGTATAATGAAAGAAATAATGATAAATAGATCATTAACATTCATTAAGTCAAATGAAGTTTTGTGTGTAAAAAAATATAGTATCTTAAGTGTAAAGTCCAGATAGCATCAGCATTGGAGATGGTAAGGTAGAAGGAGAGAGAGCAAGGAAAATGGAAAGAATGTTAAGCCTTTGTCTATTTATGAATAAAAATTCATATATTCATTGACTACAGCAATATTATTAACATTTTAAATAATAATCATCAAGAAATTAGAGTTAAAGACAAAATTTCCAATATGTTAGGAAGGTTAGAAATAGATAAAAGGAAGCATGATAATTACAAAGGGACACAGGAATGAGGGAAAAAAAAGAAAGCACGATGATTAGGAAAGAGAATAAAATGCAATAATGTATCTAAAAATGTTACAATCTTGATATGTATAAATGGGTTAAACTTGCCATTAAAATACAAAAAATATAAGATCAGTAAAATACCAACAAATTAGGAAAAAACAACAAAATTGAAATGCAGGCAATTTATGAGGACCTCATAAAACAAAATTCTGATGGAAAGTTGAGTATAAAGGGATAAAAATCATACAAATGAATGATTAAAAAGCAAATTTAACAATATTAGAAACAACAGAATTCAAGGCAAAAAAAAGTAATGGAAAAAATGAGACATATTATAAAAATAAACTGTAATGCACCTAACCACAAACCTATGGAATAATAAGAGGAAAACTACTAGGAGAAATTAAAATAAAAAATAGTCATGGAAAGCAGATGTAGCTCAAGTGGTTGAGTGCCTGCTTCCCATGTATGAAGTCATGGGTTCAATCCTGGGAACTCCTAAAAAAAAAAAAAAAGCTGTCATAGTGGAAGAATTTAATATACTGCTCTTAGAAATTGAGAGTCTGAAAGGAAAACATATTAATATATGAAAGAATTGAGTGTCAGTTCTATACTATGTAATTCTGTCCCCCCAAAGGAAAGTATGCACATTCTTTTCAAAATCACATGAGATATTTATAAATGCTGACCATAAAGTTAATATCAGTAAATAACAAACAAGCTTGAAAAATACAGGACAGATAATATTAGAATTTATGGTTTAATATTTTAAATATATAGCTTTAAAGTAAAAAAAAAAATTAATTCAAATTTTATGAATATATTGGGTATCTTTAAATGTTATATCTTTTGTTTTCAAAAAGAACATTTTCATTACATTTCTGTAAGCACCAATTAATATACAAACTTTATTGAAACAAGAAAATTTGATTCTACAATTTTTAAGCATTTGCTATATAAGAATAAGTTTTGTTACATTACTTTAATTCACATATTACATGGCCAGTACATTTCACCATTTTCCATGTTTATTTCTTGACTTAAATGTTTATGCTTCTGAAAATGTTTTCCATATTAATTTGCACAGTTATTATTTGATATTACTCAAATTTACTTGGAATAACAACAAATATTTCATGTGTCTTTATTTTCATAGTACATTTTAAGCTTCATTGTCAACTTAATCATTTTTCAATCTTTAAATTTATTTTATTTCTCCTAAATTTAGAAGTCCTATTTAATTACTTTTCAACTCAGTTGCCCTCAAATTTTTTCTGTGCCTAATTTATAAAAAAGTTAAATTCTTTAATTTCATGGAGTTTCCTTTAATCTGTGAGATAAGTGTCAAAATTGATATTTTCAAAATATTAAAAATTAATACAAAGACAATGAAATAATCCATCATTTTACAATGGATAATTCATTTAAAAACTCTTACGAATTTCTGGCTTATGTACTTTGTTCTATTAATCCCCCTTTTTTGTTCAATTACCACACTAATTCTTTATTGAAGTTTTATGAGAGTTTTAGTGTATTAAAAGACAAGAGTTTCTTAGTTTATGGTTTAATAATCAGATTCTGGAGCTACATTGCTTGGTTTTGTTGGATTTTTAATATTCACATTAATTTTTTTCTTTGGGCACATGCAGTGTTCTGGATAAAAGACAGCTCAAGTTACTGTTATTTACATAATATAACTATGTCCATCCCCTTTTCCCAGTCCTTATCTCTGGGGTCATGATATAAATCAAGTGGAAAAACCCTCTATGAGTGGCAAGAAACTCCATAGATAAAGGATGTAATAAAATGAATTTTCCCTGCAAACATTCAGGAAATAGATTGAGCTGTCACCTCTTTCTCTCTTGAAAGAAGGGACAAAATCATTTACACCTGGGAAATGGGATGGAAAAGACCCTGGGTTTTCATTTTAATGTTTTGTAATGTAAATTCATCCCTCCAAGGACCAGATAAGACCCAGAGTCTCTATGACTTAGAGATTATCCAAGGTCCTGGGCTTCATTCTCTTTGAACTGCAACTGCTTAGGGATATAGTACTCCAGTCTTCCTAGCACTTTGACAGGTTAACCTAGGGGCCTAATTTAAACAGTAACTATATGGTCTTCTTGGGCAGATAAGAAAAGTTTGATTATACTTCAGCATCAGCATAATTGCTACAGATCTAATCCTCCTGGCAGTCAAAAGTAAAATATTTTTAGGGGAAGTGAAGGCAAACATTCTCTATTTTTATATGATATACACTCCCATGACTCAGTAGGGTAAGGATTTTTACAGGAGCACTGAGAAACCTGGGGAAGATTTATTTCTCTGCAAGATTGAAGCCCAGCCTTGACACTCAAAATTGGACATTGGCTAAGTCTTGTCTATGCTTCAGTTGCTTAATATCTAAAAAGAAAATGGTTATAATAGAACCTATCTGATAGAATTAAATGTAGGTTGATATATAACTTATCATCTTAACTGGGAAAAGTTTGATAGTATAATTAGGTACCAGTATTATTTTGCTGGAGGAACACACATAAACCAGGATTGTCCCTGGCCCTCTGGACATATGGGCATACTAACTTAAACACAATATCTCATCACAATGCTTGGTACAAAGGATTTTTAAGTTTTATGGCTTTCATCTTTCTCTCTCTTTCTCTATATCTATGTCATTCTCTTTCTCTCTTTAGTATTTCGTGGCATTGGCTGAATTTTTAAGTTATTTTATCTTGTTCAAGAAAAATATTTTAAAGCTTTTAATTGGAATTTAATACCTTTTTTAAGTTCTGATTTTAAAATATCTGTTGTAGGAATTATAGAAACACCTGAGCCCCTTGTGCATTGAGCAAAACTTACAGTGCTTATATGAATTCGGGGATGTTTATATTAATTGGGTACTGGAAAAGATTATTTCACAAAGCATGCCCAGGGATCGTTTTTGAAAAAATTGCTTCCAATCTTTGAGAAGTGATACCAATGACACTCTGATCTGTTCTGTAAGTGCTAATCAGAACATCTTTTGTTGCACTTGCCCAGTGGGTAACCACATCTCAAAGCTGATTCATATCTAATTGGGCTTAACTTCAGTCTCTCATTCTTTTTACACATGCCTCTGAGAAGTGATAGACTCTCTCTTTCCTATTGGGTATTGATGTAGCATTTTTAGAAATAAGTTTTTGTTTTTTTCTGTGTTGCAATTATTGTTGCTCTCTCTCAACTACTTGTAAGATTCAAATTTGATCAATAGGAAATAAAATTGTAATATTTCCACTAGGTAAGTAGAAAGAATATTTTAAAATAGATTCCTGGACACATTAGTTAAATAGCTTCTTCCATGGGAATCCTCACCACACATTTTAATTTTTTTTTTATTTTACATTAATCTTAGCATTATTTTCAAATTGACTGGATATAATGTTCTATTTATCATTTGTTTATTGTTTATTGTCTACATTTTCTGTTCCATTGATCTGTCAATTCTTGCACAACTATCATAATATTTATTGCAGGCTTATGACATTTTTATTGAACTGAAGGATTAGAAGGTTTTAGTGATTTAAGAAGGTAGCATGATTAAGTATAACCACAAAACACAATCCCTCCAAAACTATACCCACATTAAAATGTATAACTTCTGGGAAGCAGATGTGGCCCAAGTGATTGGGCTCCTGTCTACCATATAAGAGGTTCAGAGTTCGATCCCTGGGGCCTCCTGGTGAAGGCAAGCTGGACTGCATGGAGTGCTGGCCCACGCAGGAGTGCTGGCCCACATGGAATGCTGGCCCGAGCGGAGAGTTGGCACAGCAAGATGACACAACAAAAGGAGACACAGAGGAGAGACAATAAGAGATGCAGCAAACCAGGGAGCTGAGGTGGCACAAGAGATTAAATACCTCTCTCCCACTCCAGAAGGTCCCAGGATCAGTTCCAGGTACTGCTTAAAGAGAAAATAAGCAGACACAGAAGAACACACAGCGAATGGACACAGAGAGCAGATGGGGGGCGGGGGGGAGAAAGAAAGAAAGAAATCTTAAAAAAAGCGTATAACTTCTTGTGGGCAGTAAGGCTATCTATCTTGTGCAGTGTTGTTTCCCCGTGTCTAGAACAGTGCTCACACACAGTAGGTACTCAATAAATATTTGTTGAGTGAATGAATTAATATCTTTTATTAATAGAGTTAGACACTCTTGGAGTCTCATTGTATAATAATTTTAGTCAATATATGGGAATGGAAAATACTTTATTTTTGGACAGTGCACTCAAATGTGTTCACTGATTTTGTAACGAAAAATTTTCAATTAATATCTGTGATGGTTAGGCTACTGTGTCAACTCAGCCACGTAAATGTGAGCAGTTGTTTGGTTAAGGAAGCAATGGGCTAATTATAATACAAGGGCATTTATGGGCTTTTGTCATCAGTGAATCTACTGCAGAGATGGCTGATTACATCTGCACCAACCAGGGAGATTGCTGCCAGCAATGAGTGATGCTTTATCCAATCAGCTGAAAGCTTTGAAAGGGGAAGTGATTTCAGCATTCAGAGAGAATTTCCCGGCTCTTCTTTGGACAGCCAACATCTCCAGGAAACTCATCAAGGACCTTCATTAGACTTTCATTTGCAGCATCCCTGTAGAACCTGGACTAGTGCATCCCCACAGTTACATGAGAAACTCTTACAAACTTTCATACTGTTTATAGATATCTCCTATTGATTCTGTTTCCCTAGAGAACCCTGACTAATACAATATCTATTTAGGGAGCAGATGTGGCTTAAGTGGTTGAGTGCCTACTTCCCACATGGGAGGTCCAGGGTTCGGTTCCCGGTGCCTTCTAAAAACAAAAAAAAATAAACAACAAGCAAACAAGCAAACAAATGGAAGCTGATGTGGCTCAGTGGTTGAATGCTGGCTTCCCACAAACAAGGTCCCAGGTTCAATCCCTGGCCTTGCATCCTCGAAAAAAAAAAAAAATCTATGTATACTCCGTCTATCCCTCCAAAATTAATATTTAATAATGATAATAGTTGTATAGTAACCTACATATAGACGATTATTATAAGAGGTAGAAATGTCTTTAGAAACAAAACAAACTTAAAAAAATGCCCTCTTGTTCCTCTCTCCTCATCCAACTATAGTCATTCCCTTTCCCTTTACAGCAAAAGACATTTTAGGAGTTGTGCACACATGTCATCTTCTGGACTTCACTCCCATGACTATGTAAACCGTTCTGTTCTCTACTTCTGAAGTTTCTTCCATTGAGCACCACAAAGTCATAACCCACCCTCTACATTTCCAAACCCAATAGGTGTTTTTGGTTCTTTCAAAATTATTAAGAACTATTTGACACAGTTATTCACTCCTTCCTGCTTGAAATACTTCCCTTGCTCAGCTTCTGGAAGAGTCCTCACACTGGTGTTTCCTTTTAGCTCATTGACTGTTTCCCAATCTCATCTCTTTTTCCCTTCCATGTAGCCTCTGAATGGAATATCTCAAGCCTCCTTTGTGAACCCTCTTCTCCACTTTCATTCTCTTTCTCAATGTAGTATCATCCATTCCCATGTCTTTAAGTGGCAGCGATATGTTAATGACTTCTAAATTAATACCTTCAGCCTTTATATCTATCAGAAACTACAGGCTTTGCATACAACTGCTTGCTTGAATTCTCAGATCTCTCTCATAAACATTTAAACTTAACATACCCAGATTGAAACTCCTGATTTTCCTTTCCCTTATCTACAAAATTAGATTTTCCCCAGTAGTCCATAGCTAAGTGGGGAAACATTTTCCTATCTGGTTATTAAAGCCAGAAACTTTGATCTCTCCCTTTAGCTCACCACTCACATATATTTAAAAATTCATGAGATTATTTTAATTCTCCATTGCCACCACCCATCTTCAAGCAACCATTATCTCTCGCAGGAATATTTGGTCTTCTTGTTTCCATTATTCTCCTCCTCACCACCTTCCCACTGCCATCATTTTCCATTCATTTTTCAGATATATGAATCATATTAAGTAACAGTTTTGCTTAAATTTATTTAATTCTCTCCTGTTACTCAGAATAAATTCTAAACTCCTTCCCATGGCCTACACCGCATTGTATAATGTATAACAGGAGTCCTCTTACTTCTCTGACCTTATCTCTTGTCAATCTCTCATTTGCTCTAATTTTTTAATTAGTTTCCAGAAATGTATAAAGGTCTTGCCTATCTTAGAACATTTGTCTCAATGACTGGTTTCTTTTCATTTTTCAAATTTCTCTTTAAAGTTCACTTCTGTGGAGAAGACTCACACAACCACACATTCTTGTCATTCTCAATTATGGCCCATATTTTCTTTTTACCATGAGCTTTTCAAAAATCTATACCTATGTTGTATATTTTTTCATGTGTCTGTGGATAATCATCTCAAATTTTCTTTTTCTTATTTAGAAATTTCCCTCCATTTATCAATGTGTCTGGTTAATAGAAATCATGTACCAAATATAGTTCAAACTGTCAATATAATATTCAGTGCACTGTTTGCTTCAATAACACTTTATCCTTTAAGAAATATGATGGATTGTTTTTAAAGTTAAATAAGAACATTTATTTTCTATAAAATTAGTAAGTTTTTGCCTTTCTATTAGTATAAAATATATAATTGATTTTGGTTTTCATTCTACATTGACTATCAGAAACTCAGAACCAAATAATGTTTTTATCTGTGGATTACATAATCTATATAACTATTTAATGTTGCTATTTCTAAAACATTTTTATTTAATTAAATAAGATCTAGTGGGATGATAGCATTTTAATCTAAATTGGCTAGCTAATACATATATTGTATTCACCTTTGAAGAAGAAAACATAGTTGTGTGTGATTTTTCCATGTAGTCTTTATCACTGGGAATATTTTATAAAATGAAAAGCATACGTTGGTGTGATCTTATATCCCTTTTAATAGTGCTTAGACTGCATTTCATTGCTTATTTCCTTTTCCGTATCTTTAACCTAGATTTCAGCATTTCAAGGAATATGGCATGCTAATTTTGACAAGTGTTATAGCCCCAAATGCAGTGCCTGGAAAATATTAGATGATCAATACATATTAATTAAATGAAAGAGTAAATGGTAAGGTTTTTACATTAGACCAATTATTAGAACAACACAAAACCCAGAAAGTCTTTTATCACTGATATACCTTTAATATCACCCCTTACTATCTTTGTATTAAGGGTTTAATCTTTAAGCTAACTCACTTTCACAAAACCCCATATTGCTGATTAGCTGAGGCAATGAAAAAAGAAAAATAGTGCTTGACTCAGCAGTCCTTCTCACTTGATTTACTAAAGTATTATTGGATTTATCCAAGGTCGTTGCTTTAGTTTATTAATTAGGGACATGTTTTTGGAGACAGGAAATGACCTATTACACAGTATGGATTCCAACTATCCTCTGATCCTTTAATCTGGACCAGCATCCACTTTACAAAGCATACACTTAATTAGAAGACTTACTCTGCTAATGACACCCAAAGCCAAAACAAATGGTTTATTTGTTGATAATTTTCCATTCTGGTTCAGAAGACGGCCTGTATTGAAATGACATATGGGGATTGTTGATAGTGGAAACCAAATGCCGCCACTTATCTAGTAAAGAGAATCTCAAGCTAGTAATAAAGGCAGGAAGCAATTATCATATGGAGATGCCATGATTATACACACACACACACACACACACATAGTTTTCCAAAGACAATGGTACAGGAAAAGAGTGATAATCAGAAGCCACAGTATGTGGTCAGACTTTATAATATGTCATAGGTTAGTTTACAGGGTATTTATATTTTTCAGAGTATGATATTTCCCACTATGTGTTGGTTGGATGGGTACAAGAGCTTTGACCCCAGGTTTATTTTCTGACAAAAATTAGTTTAAAAATAAACAAATAAGATTTATGAATAAAACAGTTTGATTAATATTTTACTTGGGTGTTGATGTTTTTAAAAAAACATAGCCAACACTTAAAGGAAATAGAATAGGAATGCTGCAGCCAGGGAAGAGAGGAGGGGACAGTGGGAAGACAGCGACACCACTGGGGAAATATTTGTGAACTATTTCTCCACACAGGACATGAAAATCCTGAAATTTAAACAGAAGATTATAGAACACTCCCCACCTCCCATGTCTTTGCACCATACAAACATGACTTCAACAAAGTAACTACAGCTAAAAGAGCTGCAAGACATGGAACTCTTTCTGAGAAGTCCTTAAGAAAGCCCAAGTCAAGAAGAGAGACATAAACAAGGACATCAGTAGAATTTGAAGTTGTGAAACCAACAGCTACAGCTCAATTCCTAGCCAAACTAAAATAAATCCTTACATTAAAGTTTATTTACCTCAGTTCCTATTACCTGATACAAAATATCTGTTTTCTAACAACAACAACAAAAGCAAGGAATGCCAAATGAAAAAAAAAAATACAGTCTGAAAATGCACAGTCAAAGAAATTATCAAAATCAGACTCAGCTATGACACACACATTGGAATTATCAGGAAGGAAATTTAAAATAATTATGATGATGTATTAAAGGCATTTATGGAAAAGTAGATACCATACAAAAATAAATTGGTAATATGAGAAAAATTATGGACACTAAGAAAGAATCAAAAGGAAATGCTAGAAATAAAACAATAACAACAAAATCACAACAGATATGAATAATTCCTTTGATGGACTCAACAGGAGACTAGACACAGCTAATGAAAAAATGTGTGTGTTTTAAGATAGGTCTTTAAAAACCTTCTCAAACTGAAATACAAAATGAATAATAATAATAAAGAACTGAACATCCAAAAACTGTAGAACAACTTCAAAATATGTAATAGATATGTAATTGGAATTCCAGAAGGTGAATAAAAAGAGAATGGAACAGAAGAAATATTTGAAGTGACAATGGTTGAGAACTTTCCAAAATTAATGAAAGATGCCAAATTTCTGATCTAGGAAACTCAGAGAACACCAAGCAAGATAAATGCCAACAAAAATCACAGCTAGGGCTACAATATTCAAATTGCAATATCTTAGAAGAATCTGGGGGGTGGAGGGGACTTACCAATAGAAGAACAAGGATAGGTATTACAGCAGACTTCTTAGCAGAAACCATGCAAGTAACAAGAAAGTGGAGTGATATGTTTAAAGCGTTGAAAGAATAAAACAACAGCAACTTAGAATTCTATATCCAGTGAAATTATACCATATATTGCTCAATAAAAAACTTAATGCAAACCAGATAAAGAAATTACAAGAAAAGAATATTACAGAACAGTATTTCTCATGATTATAGATGTAAAAACCCTTAACCAAATATTAGCAAATTGAATATATAAAAAGGATTATACACCACAATCAAGTGGGAATTATTCTAGGTGTACCAGGTCTTTACAACATTCAAAAAACCATCAAGGGGAGGGGATGTGGCTCAATTGGTTGAGCACCTGCCTCCCACATGGGAGGTCCTCGGTTTGGTTCTCAGTGCCTCCTGAAAAAGCATAAACATAGAAAACACAAACAAGCAACAAACAAAACAAACAAAAAAGCCAATTCAGGGAAGCTGATGTGGCTCAGTGGCTTCCCACATATGAGATCCTGGGTTCAATCCTTGGCCCCTGGTACTACGAAAAAAAAAAACAACTACAAAACCAAAACAAACCTTCAATATATACAATCATATAAATAGATGCAGAAAAAAGCATTTGACAAGATCTAACACCCATTCATGATTAAAAAATAAAAAAAAAACTTCAGCAAACTAGGATAGAAGGAAAATTTTCAACATGATGAAGAATATGTATAAAAAACCTACAGTTAACATTAGACTTAATGGCAAGAGACAGGACACTTTCCTCCTAAGAGTATGAACAAGGCAAGGATGTCCTCTCTAACTACTCCTATGCAACACCTTACTGAAAGTCCTAGCTAGTACAATAAGATAATAAATTAAATAAACAGTGTACTAATTGGAAAGGAAGAAATAAAATTGTCTTTATCTATAGCTGATACTATCTATATAGAAATTCCAAAGAATCTAAACAAAACTTCTGGGAGCAATAAATAAGTATAGAAAATTTGTAGCATACAGGGAAAATGTACAAAAGTCAATTGCTTTCTTTTATTCCTATATGTGTTGCACAATTGGGATTTGAAACTTAAACAAACAATACGACTTATTGCACCAAAAATGAAATACTTGTGTGTAGCTCTAACAAAATATGTATGGGACCCATATGTGCAAACCTACAAAATACTAATGTAAGGAATCAAGAAGATTTCAAGAAATGGTTCAGTTTTAATGGGTTGGAATACTCAATGTCATTAAGATAACTCTTCCCAACTTTGGTCTATAGATTCATTACAATCTAAGTCAAAATCCCAACAAGCTATTTTGTAAATATGGACAAATTGATGGTAAAATTTATATGTAAAGGTGAAAGACCTAGACTAGACAATGCAGTACTAACAAAGAATAAAGTTGGGGGAGTCACATTACTTGATTTCAAGAGTTCCTGTAAAGCTATGATATTCAAGGCAGCATGATTTTGGCAAAATAATAAACACATAGATCAATGGACTAGAATACAAAGACCCACAGAAATACTGTCAACTGATCATCCACAAAGGTGTGAAGGCACGTCAATGGAGAAAGGAAACTCTTGTCAACAAATGAATTTTACTAAACATTCCAAGAAGAATTAACACAAATCCTACTCAAACTCTTCCAAAAAACTGAAGACAGTGGAATACTTGATAACTCATTTGATGATGCCAGCACCACTTTAATACCAAAGCCAGAAAAAAAAAATCACAAGAAAAGAGAATTAAAGACCAATATTCCTAATGAATATAGATGTGAAAATCCTCAGCAAAATACTAGCAAACAAAATCCAACAGCACAAAAAAAAGATATGCCAGGGTGTTTCAACATAAGAAATCAATTAATATAATACATGGTACTGACACAAGGATAATATAATATAACACATTAATAGAAGAAAGGAAAGGAAAACACACAATCATCTCAGATCACACAGATAAAGTATCTGACAAAACCAGCAATCTTTCTTTATTAAAACATGCAGAAAACTAGGAATAGAAGAAAACTTCCTCAGTATTTTAAAGGACATATATCAAATATCTGCAGTAAACATCTTACTCAGTGTGAAAGACTGAAAGCTTTTTCTCTAAGATCTGGAACAAGACAGGAATGGCACTGTTATCACTGGTATTCAAAATTGAATTGAAGTTTTAGCCTGAGCAAGTAGGGTAGAAAAAGAAAGAAAAGACATCCAGATTGGAAAGGAAGAAGTAAAAATTTCCCTGTTTGCAGATGACATGATCCTATGTATAGAAAATTCTGAAAAATCCACAACAAAGCTACTGGAGCTAATAAATGAATTCAGCAAAGTGGTGGGGTACAAGATCAATATGGAAAAATGTTTCTATATAATAATAATGAACACTCTGAAGATGGAATCAAGTAAAAAGGTCCATGAACAAAAGTAACAAAAAGTATCAGGTATCTAGGAATAAATTTATCCAAATATGTAAAGTACTTGTACATGGAAAACTACAAAGCATTGCTAAAAGAAATCATAGAAGACTGAAATTAATGGAAGGACATTCCTTGGATGGATTAGAAGATTAAATATTGTTAAGATGTTAACTCTACTCAAAGTGATTTACAGATTCAATGAAATCCCAATAAAAATTCCAACAGCTTTCTTTGAAGAAATGGAAACCAGTAATCAAATTTATATTGAAGTGTATGGGGCCCTGGATAGCAAAAACTATCTTGAAAAAGAATGAAGTTTGGAAGACTCACATTTCCCAATTCTAAAACTTTTTAGAAAGCTACAGTAATCATAGCAGCATGGTACGTACTAACACAAGGATAGACAGACTGTTTTATTGTGCTGAAAGCTGCCAAAAGCAACATACCAGAAATGGTTGGCTTTTACAATGAAAATTTATTAGGTTGCAAGCTTACAGTTCTGAGGTCATAAAAATGTCCAAATCAAGTCATCAGGTGATGTTCTTTCCAAGAAGATAGCTACTGGTGATCCTGGGCTCCTTCCTCTATCAAATGGGGAAACACATGGCAGCATTTCCCTTCTCCTCTGGGTGTCATCACTTTCAGCTTCCTGGTTTCTGTGGCTTCCTTTCTCAGCTTCTATGGGTTTATCTCTCCCAATATTCATTCTATTTATAAAGGACTCCAGGAAGTGGATTAAGACCCACCACATGTCACATCCTTCTGAGGAATCTAATCAAAAGTTCCCACTTAAAATAGGTTCACACCTTCAGGAATGGATTAAATCTAAGGACATGATTTTCTAGGATTCATCCTGCATCAAACTGTCTCATGGACCAATGGAATTGAATTGATAATTCAGAAATAACTTGCACATCTATGGCTAAGTGATTTCTGAAAGGTTTGCCAAGTCTACTCAATTGCAATAGAATAGTCCCTTCTAAAAATGGTGGTGGGAAAACTGGGCATCCATAATCAAAAGAATGAAGGTGGGCCACTACCTCACACCATATATAAACATTAACTCAAAATTGATCAATGAACTAAGCATAAGAACCCAAAGTATAAAATTCCTAGAAAACTTAAGTAATCATCTTTAGGACCTTGTGCTAAGCAATAGTGTCTTAGACATTTCACCAAAAGCATGAAAGACAAAAGAAAAAGAAAAGATAAATGAGACTTCATAAAGATGAAAACTTTTTGTGCATCAAAGGACTTCATCATGAAAGTAAAAAGGCAACCTACAGAATGTGAGAAAATATTTGGAACCATATATCTGATATAGGTTTACTATCCAGAATACAGAAGGTAATCTTACAACTTAACAAAAAATAGACAATCTTATTTAAAAATTGGCAAATGGCTTGATTGGATGTTTCTGATAAAATGATATACAAATGTTCAAAAATAATATGAAATAGCCAGAAAAAATAGATGAGAAAAAAACGTCATTAACCATTAACAGTATCAAATGTTAGAGAGGATATGGAGAAATAGAAACATTCATTGTTGGAGCAACTGTAAAATGGTGCAGTTTCTGTGGAGAATAATATGGGGGTTCCTCAGAAAGTTAAATAAAAGTGAAGAACCATATGACCTTGTGATCCTACTTCTAAGTATATACCTCAAAATACTGAACACAGGGACTGGAACAAATATTTGGACGCTGATGTTCATAGTGGCATTTTTCACAATTGCCAAAAGATGGAAGCAACCTAAGAGTCCATCAACTGATGAATGGATAAACAAAATGTGGTATAATGTGGAATAGCATTCATCCATTAAAAAGAATGAATTCCGATACATGCTATAACAAGGATGATCCTTGAAGACACCGTGTTGAGTGAAATAAACCAGACACAAAAGGACAAACATTGTATGACCTCACTTACATGAAATAATTAAAATACACAAATGTATAGAGTCAGAAACTAGAATACAGTTTACCAGAGGCTGGGATGTGGGTAGGAAATGGGAAGCTCATGCTTAAGTGGTACATAGTTTCTGTTTGTGTTGATTGAAAAGTTTTGGTAATGGAGTGCGGTATGGTAGCATAGCATAGTGAATGTAAGTAATACACTGAACTGAAATTGGCTAAGATGGGAAGTTTAGGTTGTATAAATGTTACCTTTATAAAATTTTATGGAAAACCATAGAACTGTACAACACAAACAGTATAATACTAAAATAAACTATGGACTATAGTTAATAGTATAATTAAAACAATATGTTTCATGAATTTTAGCAGAAGTACTGCTCTGATGCAAAGTGTTAATAACAGGGGAAACTGCATGTGTGAGGGGGGTATATGGAATGTCTACTTTTTGCATGATTTTCCTGTAAACTTTAAACTTATCTAATAAAAAAATGAATAGACCTAAATGTATACATAAATGGTGATAAATTCATTTAATGTAATACTACTCAGCAATAAAGGGAATGAACTATCAAGCCATTAAAAACAGTGATAACCTTGAAGGTACATTGCAAAATGAAAGAGGCATCTAAAAGGGCTTCTTCTATCTGATTCGAGTCATATGATATTCTGGAATAATCAAGACTATAGATATGGAAAAGCATTCAGTGGTTGCCAGGAATTAGGATGGGGGGAGGGGGCAAGTAGGGGTGTTTAAATAGGTGGATAGTGGAGGGAAACACCAGAAATATTAAAGATTAAATTTCTTAGCACCCTAGAAATTCTTACTCCTCAGAATTGGAAATAATTTTGATCTTACCTAAGTAGATAAAATTAATATAGCATAAATCAGAATTTATTTGCTGTACATATATATTAAGCCTCCTGCTAGACATCTATTCCTGGATATCTCAAGAGTACCTCAAATTCAATATGCTCAAAATTAGATTTAGGATCTTCTTCCTAATTTGATTCTCTACCAGTATTCCCCATTTCAGGAAATATTTCCATCATACATTCAGTTATTCAGGAAAGAAATGCACAAGTCTGTCTTAGCATCTTCTAACACTGAAATGTTGCAAATATAGCCCAATTTCACCTGAAAAAATATATCTTTATTTTATTGTTTCTTCCCATTTCCATTAATAGAATCCTATTATTTCCTGTATGACTTATTTTAATTACTTTTAAAAACCAATATGCATTGTAACCATTTTAATCTCTACACTGTAGCCAGAGTGAACTTTTCAAAATTCAAGGAAGTTTATTTCACCTCTCTGCTTAAAATGTTCAATGGATATTCATTACTTATAGGTTAAAATTATAAGTCCTTCACATGCTTTAAAATAAGCTTGTACATACTACTTTGTCCAAAATAGTTCCAGTTTATATGTATGATACTCATGGGATAATTGTTAACAGACCCTTTTCACCTACAGAGGTACCTAGTTTGGACAATAAATTATTGGCTCTCTGTATTTGCAAAGGCCTTCAATATTCAGCCTCTTCTTGCCTCTGCAATCTTATCCTGAAACTTTTCCCATCTCATTCTCATAACCCAAGTTTCTCTTCATTCCTTGGTACATGCCACACTGCCTCTCACCACAAGGTATTTGCATACACTTCTCTTATACTTGGGACTCCATATGAAATTATTATACAAATTTCAATACTTGCTGAAAATTTTCTGTAGAATGTGGATTTCATGTTTAAAAGTAAAATTTGGTAGTTAGTTTGAATACTATATTTCTAAAAATGTGATTTTTAACTAATCATGACTCAAACTGTTCCATTTTAAATAATTTATAATAGGAGACATCCTAGCTGGTCAAAGCAAGTGCTCAGATATGGTAGCCTATGGTTTACAGAACTCTTACCTTCATACCAGAATCTTGTATTAGCTCCTAATTAAAGAATCCAGATTTTTCATGCTCTTGGGAAATAATTATGCCCTTCCAATATTTCCATTTCAGATATATACAACATATTTTACAGTCAGGAATTAAGATTATAGAGAAGAACAGCAGAGAAAAAAAATTAAATAAAAAGAATTGAGAAGAAAAGAGTTAGCAGATAGTCTTTAGGGCAACTGTTATCAGTGTTTGCCTTTACTAGACTTTCTTTTAATCACAGTGATTGAAATTTCTAGATAAAGCATAAATGAGGGTTTTCTACAGCCTTCTGTTTACTAAATTCTCTTTGAAGAATGCTTTCAGCAGACTATATCTGGTCTGTATGAATTGTTTATTATAAATTAACTTGCAATTATGTATTTATAAACGAAGCTGTGATGGAGAATGGGAAAACAGATAATTCTCTAACTATGTGACTAGTGATGTATAAAACCTGGGAAACCAACATTAATTTCTATATCATGGACAGTGATATCTGTCACTTAAATCTAAATGTGATACAATATGTAATAAGTTAAGGGCTTCTCAGCTGTTGTTATTTCATTGGAGGTTAATGCTCTTTTCTTTTACACTTTGATAATTATTAGTAAAGCTCTGTACTGCCTAAGATTTGTATCTCATATGAGTCTGATTGAAATTTCAGCCCTTTGTGTAAATGCAACTATAAATGAAAAAATCTGGCAGGAATGTTGTCAGAAATATCTGAAAGAAAGTAGAGTGAGATTCTAAGTATAACACAAACTTTACTTAAATTCATTGAGAAATTTTAGACAACTCTGCTTTTAGATATCCACATTCAATAGTTGAAATAAAAAATGGGTAAGGAAATTTCACTATTACCTGAACCTTGTAGATCAAGGTTAGGTATCTAGAGTACTGATGGAAAGTGAATGTTCACATGTACAATGAAAGGAATGAGAATCCAGATGTAGAAACTGAGATCCAGGTGACAATGGTAGATAAGGGAGGTAACCTGTCTGTGATCAATATTCAGTATCACCATAAGGTAACTGCCACAGAGCAAAAGAGCATACCAGGCTATGGTAGGGCCATCAATGTAGGAAAGCCACGTGACAGTGGACAAAGATTGATACTACCCATGAGAGCAAGAGGTCTGGCAGATTCAGAGTAGAGATGCAGGGAGATTAATTTATGATAACGCAAACTATCAGTAATTAAGTTGAGGAATAAAGGAGACACAAGGAAGTGGAAAGACTGAGCTCCTTCCACTGATTGAGCACATGTAGGTATATTCTATTTAATCTTGTGGGGTCTAATGGTATTAATGATATATTTTTTATGCCTTGTTCAGTGTTAGTGTACAACTGAGAAAGAAGAATTAATTAGTCCAGAAAATCCCTTTCTCTTTTTCTTTGGCAACAGACAAGGTAGCCAACTTACTGGAAGAACAGTGTGGGGACATAGGGGGTAACTATCATGAGTTGGATATGTCCTTGAAGTAACATCCCTCTGTGGCTGGAATGATTGACTGGGTCATACTCAGTAAGTCTAGATACCAAAAACAGTAATACTTCCATATTTCTTAGGCGTTTTGGCTTCCATGGTCCATCATCATAATCATTTCCTTATACAATCTTGAAATCCCTTGCCTCTTTTCTTCCTTTTTCATATGAATATGACAAAATCTCAATCTTGAAGAAAGGGAGATTAGGGAAAACCCTGGGATGAGTTATTGTGCAGTGTGCTGACAGGACCCAGGGAGTCTTCTATCAAGACTTCCTATTGAGGTGGATTCTCATACAGGAATGTAGTTACCTACAATATTTACAAAAGATTTATAAGGTTAAATTAAGAGATAGTGTAAGAAAGTAGACTTTTTTTGTTGTTCTATATAATACTTCATGATTCATTTAGGGTTCTAGAATATTATGTGAAAATGTATAAATATCACCCAGAAGGCTTTTTGAAAATACAGAATAGTTATATTTGATGTAGCTCTGGTTCTAGTTCTATAGGGCTTTGGTATTTATTAATTTTGTGGAAGAAACATTTAGTTCTGGAAAAGGCAAATGCTTGTATATATATATATATTTTTTTAAAGATTTTATTTATTTATTCATTTATCCCCCCCTTGCTGCTTGTGCTCGCTGGGTCAGCTAACCATGCCATGCGGGCGGGCTTGCCTTCACCAGGAGGCCCCGGGAACCGAACCCGGAACCTCCCATATGGTAAACGGGAGCCCTACTGATTGAGCCACAGCCGCTTCCCGTTGTATATATTTTTGCAGTCTAGGATCTCCCTTATTTCATTCCTTCCTTTAATTTAAGTGGCTACCTGTAAATGTCTTACTTGCTGTGTTAGAAAAATGGGTGCTGGATACCCCAAGAATCAGAGATCATATAAAAATACTGCAAATAGACAGCAGATTTAAATATCTACCAAATACTAACTTAAATTTTGGTCCAAATTGAACATTTGGAAATAGATTAGAGCAATTTCCTAAATCTGAACTAAAATGCTTTTAGAGTCCTTTTTCTTTTTAAACATTCTAAATGTTAATAAATCCTATTAATTTATTAAAATTGCATGCAACATTGAAATAAAAAGAAAGTAAAATGAAAAAAAAAAACGAAACAAAACGAAAACTTGTCTTCTTCTAACTACCTCGACTAATGAAGGGTGTCATTGTTTCTATGCCCTAAAGCATCACATAGCCACCAACTTGAAAAGACATTGTCTTCCTGCCCCGGAGTAGTTAGTATTGACATTTAATTTATCTCAATTGTATAGATAACCATTTCATTATCTTGAAACTGGTAAATAGAGGGGAAGAATAAAATCGTTTTCCTCCTTTATCTCACTGAAATACACCACTAGGTAGTCAACTAGTAGAAGAGGGGAAGTACCTCTTTATAAGTTGTTGCAATCAAAACATAAAAATTGTATAATGGAATTTAGAATATCACCACCTTGCACCCCCTAATGAGCTAATAGAGCTAGGCCTTGAGTATCAAGAGTTGTAACATCACAAAACGAGAGACAACTAGTTATCCTGTGACTCCTGAAGGAAAGAGGAAAACACAACCTGTGTTCTGGCCAAAGGGACTGAATCTGAGTCTGAGCAAGTTTCTGGATCTTGCGGCTAGTTTGCAGGGGACACAGAGAAACACTGAGCTGAACCATGAGAGTGAAGTCACATTGTGAGAAACTCTTCAGGACAGATGGTCCAGGTGCTTCCACAGAGAAATTCTAAAGAGGAAGGGGAGGAGAAAGGAGAACACATAGATTAAAGGACTTCTGCAAGAAACATCAAGTTTTTAAAGTAGGCAGTCCAAACTGAAGTGTCTAGGAAGGTTCATTTCTGTGATAAAACCACAAGGAAACACAAGAAAGTGATTTATATAAAAGTCAGAATTGTGGTTACTTTTGTGGAGCATGGGTTGAGATTTAGATGAGATTGGGGAGATTTTTGGGGTGGCAGGCAAAGTTCAAATTCTCTACTTGGGTAGTGGTTCTAAGGTATTTGTTTTATAGTAAACTCATTAAGCTATACCTTTATTTTGTGCGTTTTTCTGGATCTGCATTTTGTATTACAATAAAAAAAATGTTTTTAAAAAAAACCCTTCCAGCTGCAAGTCTTATTGACGCAAACTGTATCCAGAATCTAACCACTTCACCTCATTTCCATAATGCCACTGTTGCCTCTCAACAGAAATGTTGTAAAAGCTTCTTAATTGGTCTTCTTGATTCTACCCTTATCTTTCTACAGACTATTCTCACCACAGAAGCTAGAGTGATCTTTTAAAAACTATATCAGATCATGTCATTCTTTTGCTTAAAAACCTCCAGTAACTTTTCATCTCACTCAAAAGAAAAGCCAAAGTTTCCATAATGCTCTATGATGCCCTACATAATCTGACCTACCTTGTTTCTTTTCTTTCTTTCTTTTTTTTTTTTTTAAAGATTTTATTTATTTATTCATTTATCCCCCCCCTTGTTGCTTGTGCTCGCTAGGTCAGCTAACCACGCCGTGCGGGCGGGCTTGCCTTCACCAGGAGGCCCCGGATTCCCGGGGCCTCCCATATGGTAAACAGGAGCCCTACTGATTGAGCCACAGCCGCTTCCCCCCTTGTTTCTTTTCTGACCTTTCCTGTCTCTTCCCCTTGCTCAAGCTGCTTTAGTCTCACTGGCTTCCATGGTATTCCTGAATATTCTAAGATGCTCAAAGCCTGGTTCACTGAGATGTTCACTTGCCAATTAATAACATCAGTCACCCCTTTATTCTTTTTTTAAAATATTCTTTTAAATTTTTTAAAAAAATACTTAATTACATAAATATTAAGTAAAAAATATAGGGATTCCCATATGCTCAACCCCTCCATACCTCTCACCTTTTCCCACCTAAACAACATCCCTTATCAGTGTGGTACATTCACTGCAATTAATAAACACATTTTGGGGCATTGCCACTGAGGATGGATTATAGTTTACATTGTAGTTTACACTCTCTCCCACACAATTCTGTGGGCTATGAGAAGATATATAATGGCCTATATCTGTTGCTGCAATGTAATTCAGGATGACTCCCAAGTCCTGAAAATGTCCCTGTACTATACCCGTTTTTCCCTCTCTTCCCCTCAGAGCCTCCAGTGGCCACTGTCTCCACATCAATGTTGTAAATTCTTCCATTGCTAGAATCACAATAAGTCTACAGTAGTAAACCAGTAAGTCCACTCTAGTCAATAGTTCATTGAAAGCAAAATGCCTTTGACCTGTACAGGGAAGATTTTGTACAACAAGAAAGAGGAAGACTAGTTAGGAGCTTATTGCAATTGTCCAGGTGGGAGATGAGGGGTTTTGATACTCAGATGGAGTCAATAGATACAGTTAAAATTAGACAAATTTGGGAGATATAGGAAGAATAACTAATATGGCTTGATACTGGTTACCTAAGGCATGGTGTTATGGATAGAAGGTTTCTGATTTGAGCAATTGAGTCAATTGTGGTGTCATTCACTAAGAAGGGAACCTAATCAGGGCAGATGTGTGTGAGTGTGTGTGTATGTGTGTAAGGGGAGGGCCAGACTTTTTTAGCTGTGATGGTTACAACTTTGTTCTGACCATCTGCCTTCCCTTGTTTCCTGTACTAACCTGCCTCACTAGGGTCAACAAATTTTTCTGTAAAAGGCCCAATAGTGCTGTGCCAGTGACTGCTGTATAAGAAAACAACAAAAGTGAATGAATTTTACCAAATAGAAAAGTGCCATATCAATATGTTCTATAGTAAATCAGTTGTAAATTGGCATCCTTGAAATTCAGAAATATGGTTGAATTTTGTTTATAATCTTTGAGAATCTAAAGGACATCCTGTAATTTTTAAAAATTGCCCTATAAGTCAACATCCTTATGCTGTCCTCTTTCCATCCTACTCTTTATTGACCTGGAAGAAATAAGCAGCTGTTTCACTGTTTTCCAGAAATGATTCCTTACACCAATAAATTTTTATTTTAATAGTGTTCTGAAAACAACTATTTTCTACTATCTACTTTTATTTAGCCTTAAAGAACTTCCCTGATCTCTACATATACTCTCTGGTTTTCTGGGTGTAACAAGCCCACTTTTCTAACAGTCTCAAGGTAGAACTCTTTTTTTTCAGAATTTTCCCCACAAATATGGGCTACTCCTCCCTAATAGAGAGGGTATACAAGCTACTGGGAGTATAACAATTTCTCTATCTCATTACATTTGTGTATGCTCATCTTCTAGAAAGGATTCGGTATAAGATACATGATAAAGGTCTTTTTCTTAGTAAGATTAAGGCTTTGTATAAAAGGAAGTCCAAATTTATCCCTGACAATTTAAAATGTACACTTAATAAAACATAAAGATTTAAGTTCAAACCTCTAAGTCATCCTGCATTTTCTTCTCCTTTTTCAATCTAAATTATTTAAAATTTTAATGTAGCATTTTAAAGTTCTTAAAATACTTCCCAGTTAAAAATTTAGATAACCATTGTCCTCTACACTGCTTACATTGACATTTTATATTATTGAATGACCCTGACAAAAATATATTCCATTTATTTTATAAACTATAAATTTATTCTAACTTGAAGCATTATTATTTAGAGTTCTAATTTATTTTAAAATGTTAATTCCATATTTTACACAAATTCATACTGATGAGTCCAAACTCAGATAACATCTTTGTTAGTATGTGGTTTAGAGCCACTTTACATCTTGTTTATAATGCTTTAAAAATTGACTGCATTATATATTTTTTAAAGAATTCAATCTTCTTTCAGAAGATGAGGCTGTATTTGTCTCCAATTCTTTATACAGAATGGCTGCAAACTGACTATGCCATGCAAGCTAGGAATAACATGGAAACAAATATCAATGCCAGAATCAGGAGTAAGATTAAAATAGCTATATGTTCTTAGTACAAACAATGGATACAGGAAAAGCTTTTGAGAAAAAAAAATATCGAAGACTCAAAAGTCCTTTCTCTGGCAGCACATTAGAAAATGCCAGGTTTCTACTGATTGAAAGTGAAAGGATAGACGATTACTTCAATGGTGTTTGCTTTGTTTAAACTACTGTGCTGACCAGCTGTATCAGAACCATGTAACATTCACAAATCGTGCTTACCATATGTTGCGAGGTTATATGTGCTATCAATAGTTGCAAGACAAGAATGATAGTAAATGAAGGCAAGACATAAGGGGTGCCCAGAGATGGAGAAAACAGATTAACAACAACCACTACTTTGATCACAAGTCAAAGTGAAAAAGACTTTTAGTCACATTAGACTCACCTGAGGAGATTTCAAAAATACCGATGCCCAGACTACAAGACCAGTTAAATCACAATCTCTGAGAGTAGGTTTCAAAGTATGAGCATATTTTTAAAGTTCCCAGGCAATTTTGGTATGAGACTAAGGTTGAGAACCACAGGTTTAGAGTCTGAGACGAAGAAGAGTTGTTATAGATATCAGCGAGAAAGAGATTTGGCATGTGCTTACTTGCTCACTTAAATAGCTTTTATGTGCTTTCTATTTTAGATGGAGTCAATTCTTAAAGAATATTGAACTGATGCTAATAAATAGGATTAGTGAAATTTAGTGGAATTATTTAGTGGTAGCAAGAAAACACTGATGTGTCATAAAGACTAACCAACATAGAAATTGAGTGAATAGATATACCTGTTAGAATAAGAAGAGAAAGTTAGTATATGAAAGCTAGAGGTATGGTATCTATTTGTACCAAGGAATTGGTATTTCTTTAAATTTTGCTCTAATTTTGAAATCAATTACAAAATTCTAAAATACTAATGAATGTTATTGCTTAGTGTTTTAACTAAAAACGATTTTTAAATGATTGAATAGAAAGGCATGCAAATAATTTATTTAAAAATTAATAGCATCTGTTCAAGCCTTGTTCATTCAATTAAAGAGATTATAACCAAGACCTTGAGTTATATTTTCATATTCCAGGGTTTCTTAAAGTGTGATCTATGTTTCACATGAATCAGAGTAACACTGACTGTTAAAAGTGAAAATTCATGACCTCAGTCTCAGATATATAAAATCATAATCTTGAATGAGAGGCCTTGCAACTGACATTTTCTTCACAAGCTTCCCAGGAGATTTTGGACTATTTTGAGACTATTGCCTTATTTCCATATAACTGTAAAACTCAGAATTTACATTTGACACTAAGAATAAATGTCTTTATGCCATTGCAGGCCAGAAGAGGGCAGCAGAAAGCTGGAATTTATGGGAAACAAGTGAAGACTTGAGGGACCTTGGAAGTCACCTAGGATATGGGAGAATATTAGAGAATGAAACATCTAGGACAGTGAATAAAAACTTGCAGTTACAACCAAGAAACATATATATTGGTCCATTTGTTGGGTACTTAAAGGGAGCTGAAGGAGGTTGGAGGAGTTAATTCAAAATCACATATCAAAGTAGAAAGTAAGTCAACTGGAAAACATCACCAAGAGACAGATTTTTGGGTCACAAGTAAGCCCAGAATCGAGAAAAGAGGCAGAGAGAAAATAACTGCTGGAACCAGTAGCAAGATGAATAAAAAATCATGACAAGCTAGTGGAGGATTGTGGAAATATGAATCCATGTATTTATTAAATCAATTCTTGTTTTGAAATAATAGTCTTTAAAACAGGGGTTCTTAACCTTTTTTCTTCCATGGACCCCTTCTCAAAATGTAGCAGCAGATAGTTTTATGACACTAAACATTGGAGGTCAGAGAAAATAAAGATAATAAGTTGATTTTTTTTTTTTTCAGTTCAAGCTTACAGACCTCCTGAAATCTTTCCATGGACCCCTTGGGGATCCATGGACACCTTGTTAAGAACCCCTACCCTAAAAGGACTTTGATCCAAGCTCTAGATTAAAAATATATAATGCTGAGGAAATTTAAAAAGGAAAAGGACTTTAATGCATGGATTTGCAAAATTCCTATAATATAAATGAGCTAGAAAACCTTATTTAGCACTGTTTAATGTAAAATAATTTCTGGGAGATATTCTGCATCTTAACAGCAATTACTCTGTTTATCCACTACTATTTATTCACTGTTTTTTTTAAACATCTAAAAAATTTTAACTTCCCTTCCTTTATATTAAGGAAGGAATTTGCATTTAGCTTTTATCTCTCTAATGCACTCTTCCCTATTCTGTTTACTTTTATGCATAAATGGCAATTTCTGTATTGTGAACTGATTGCACATATCTAACCAATGAGCATAGTTTGTAATGTCTCTTTATAGAATATCTTTATAAAGTACTAATATATTATCCCAGTAATAATAATTCAATTGGAAGTTGTTGATATTTAAATTGTCTTTTATTTAGAGTGAAAAATGTTCCCTTCTTCACTCTTTCCAAGCCTTCTACTAGTAATTAATTGTTTAGGCTGTTTTATTTTTCCAAAAGGCAGTGATTGCCAAGTTTGCTTCAGCATATTGTCCATTATTATTATTCTGTCATATTTTTATTCCCATATTTAATATTAGGTTCATTCTATAGACATATTAGAAATATATTGTTTGTTATGCCATCATTTCATGTGCTCAATTCCTTTAAACAAGTAAAAATTAGCTTAACCTAGTACATTGCCAAATACAGAAACACATGTATGAATAGCTGTGCACATCCAGAGATTTGAATGACTTATAGAAAATGACTTTTAATTATAAAAGCAGCAAAGGAAAGTTGCTGTTCGACTCTGTGATTAGTAATAATAATACAGTAATAGCGTATGGTTAAATGATAACATCTCTGTTCAGAAATGGTTTATGGAGAATAGCATGTTTTTCTTGGTGAAAATATAGACTATTTTTTATAGGGTAGCTGCTACCAAATATTTAATTGGCAAAATATTTAAATTGTTTTGAATATTCTGTTATGAGGGTTTAGGAAAGAAAACCCTAACAAATTATAATTTTTTTTCAGAAAACATTGAACAGCCAGTTGTTCCTCAGGTTAAAATAAAAGTAATACTGAAGTGAAATATTTTTATATTGTCTTAGAAAGAAATGATTTAGAAGGAAAAAAGTAAGCATGGAGTTTTCATAGTACATATATAAATATGAGATATTCTAGAGATATGGAAATCTATTCTTTCAAAGTGGGGAGACTTCATGAGTGTTGAGATACTTCTACTAAAACAAAAAAATTGGGGACCCAAAGGAAAAGAAGAAAAATGAACTCTGTTTGATCGTGAAGAAAACAAAGAATTTAGAAGAATGTAGAAAAGAGTAAAATAAACTGTATCAAATGAAGAGTCAAAATACCTGCCCCAAATAGCTTATAATTACATGGTGTAAATAGACAGAAACAAGGGTAAGAAGAGAAAGACTGATGGGCTGGCATTCAATACCTTTTCAATGCATTTTCATTACACTAAAAGCCTAAGGAACCAAACAACAACAACAACAACAACAACAACAAAACAAAACAGAGAATTAAACAGGATTAGTGACATTCTGTTTTTCAAAAAGCTATGAAAGTTTCTGTCCTGCCTTCCTGTGACCTTCCTTGTCTTTCATCCTCAAATGCCTTGGTGTTCAGTTCCAGGAACCCTGGCACTGCCCCCACTGTGAGGACACAGTTCCTTCTCAGGACCAACTGGGGAGGCTCAGCAGCTCTAACACATCTCCTGCAGTCTCCACAGAATAAGAGGAGAAGATGGCAGCAGAGTAAGGAGCTCCAAGAGTCAGCTCATCTTACAGAACAGTTAGTAATCACCCAGAGCTATCTAATGCACCTGTTTGAGAGGCCCAGGAGACCAAAAGGGTATCCTGCAGCATCCTTGAAAGAATGAAAGGAGGAGAATGCCGATCCTCTGTGAAGTTTCATAAGTAGATCATTCCATGCTGTGGAGGCTGGTGTCCATATTCCACTAGCTGTGCAAGCTACCTCTGGGCTATTCTGTGGCTGAAGTTGGAAGATTCATGTCCCCAAAATAGGGGAGACAGCAATGGCTGGGCACCAACTTCAGCTACTGATTAGTAAATTTGGCTGGCTAAAGTATAATGTTAAGAACAGTTAAAGTTTGAACCTGTCTCAGTCAGAAAGAGGCTGGTAGCTGCCATTTTAACTCTGCCCTTGGCATGAGGCAATGCAGGATTGATTGAACCTTGGCATGAGGAAATACAGGACTGATTGAAAATCACAGTAACACTAGGGACTTGCTTCTTTCCTTCCAAATCAGATTGTAGCCCTAGCATGGGGGGGTCACAGGGGTACCTGCACCAGCCTGTCTGGTCAACTGCCGGTGCTTTCTGCCCACACAAACTGGTTTGTTGAGTGCCTTTGATTCCATCCCTGACCCCATCCACAGGATAAGAGGGAGCTGGTGTTCCTTCAGCTTCTCTGGGCAACCACAGGTGCTTTTAGCCTGCAAAGAATGGATAGTCAGACACCTGAGGTTCCATCTCCACCCACCCAATAGGATAAAAGGATAGCTGTGTTTACTTGGCCTCTCTGGGCAACTGCAGGTGTTTTGGACTGCATAGACTGGTTTGCTGGACACCTTCAATTCCATCTGTTTCCCACCTCCCCATAGGATAAGAGGGGGCTGATGTTTCCCCAGCCTTTCTGGGCAACTGTAGGCACTTTTGGCCTGCATGAGCTGGACTGTTAGGTGCCTGTGGCTCCAACTCTACTCCCTATAAGACAAGAGGGGGTCATTGTATCCCCAGCCTCTCTTGGCAACTGCAGGTGCTTTTAGCCCACACAGACTGAATAGTTAATCACCTGTGGCTCCATCCCCACCCCACCCCCCATAGGATAAGAGGGGAGCTGTGTTTTCTCAGCCTCTCTGGGCAATGGCAGGCACTTTCAACATGCCTGGACTGGACTCTTGGACATCTGTGGCTCCATTCCCATGTTCCAGTATGATAGGAGGGGCCTGGTGTTCCTCAACCTCTCTGGGGAACTTCAAGTGCTTTTGGACTGCATGGACTGGTTTGTTGGGTGCTTATGGTTCCATCCCCACCCCTTAAAGGGCAGAAGGGACAGTATTCTCTCAGCCTTTCAAGGCAACTGCACGTGCTTTCAGTTCACACAGATTAAATTGTGGGCCACTCTGGAGGGTTCATCCCTACCCTTGGCAGGGTAGGAGGGGGGCTGATGATACATTATTCTACCTGGGCAATGCAGTCAGTTTTGACCCACACAGTTTAGTATGCTACACACACATGCAGCACCATCATTGCCCCTGGTAGAGAAGAAAGGGGAATAAGCTTCATCAGTCTCTCCTGGCAACTACAGTCTCTCTCCTGCATGGCTTGGCTTACTACACACAGCTGCAGCTCCATCTTTAGCCCTGGCAGAGAGAAAGGTGGGAGAAGCTTCACTGGTTCCTGGGGCAATGCAGGCAGCTTCAGCCTTCACAGCTTTCAGTACCAACTATATCCTTGGTTGCTACTACACAACAAGCAAGGAAGAAAGGACAAGGAAGCTCTAAACTAAAGAGAGAAACTGTGCACAGAATAAACACATCTAGTAAGTCAGATGCCAAGACACTAACAAAAATTTACAATCCATACCAAGAAACAGGAAGATATGTCCCAGTCTAAAGAACAAGATAAGCCTTCAGATGACATAAGGAATTTGAGACAACTAATGAAAAATGTTCAAAGAAATCTTCTTAATAAATTCAATGAGATGACTAAAGAGATTAAGGATATTAAGAAAACACTGGGTGAACACAAAGAATTTGAAGCAGGCATAGGAAAATAGCTGATCATAGGGGAATGAAAGGTACAATAAATAAAATAAAAATTACACTGGAAGCATAAAACAGCAGATTTGAGGAGACAGAAGAAAGGACCAGTGAGCTTGAGGACATGGCCTCTGAAAGTGAACATAGAAGAAAACAGATAAAGAAAAAATGTAAAATTGAACAGGATCTCAGGGAACTAAATAATAGCAAGTGATATGCTATGTGTCATGGGTGTCCCAGAAGGAGAAGAGAAAGAAAAAGGGGAAGAAAGACTATTTGAAGAAATAATGGTAGAAAATTCCCAACCCTATTGAAGGACAATGTGCTTCTGGGTCCAAGAAGTACAACGTACTCCCATCTGAACAAATCTGAATAGACCTAGTTTGAGACACATACTAACCAGAATGTCAAATGCCAAAGACAAAGAGAATTCTGAGTGCAGCAAGAGAAAACCAAGGCATCACATATAAAGAATACCCAATAAGATTAAGTGCTAATTTCTCATCCGAAACCATGGAGGCAAGAAGGTAGTGGTATGATATATTTAAGATACAGCAAATGAAAAACTGTCAGCCAAAAATCTTATATCTGGCAAGACTGCCTTTCAAAAATGAGGGTGAGTTTAGAATATTCACAGATAAACAGAAACTGAGATAGTTTGTAACCAAAAGACTGGCTTTGCAGTAAATACTAAAGGGCATGCTACAGCCTGAAAAGAAAAGACAGAAGAGAGAGGCTTGGAAAAGAGTATAGAAATAAAGATTATATCAATAAAAGTAACAGAAAATGTAAAAAGAGTGGTAAAAATAAAATATATCAGAAAAAACCCAAAGGTCAAAATGAGTGAAGAACTGCTTTTACAGTAAGAACATTGAATGTTAATTGATTAAACTCCCCAGTCAAAAGACACAGACTGGCAGGATGGATAAGAAAATATAGGCCACTATATGCTGTCTACAAGACACTCACCTTAGACCCAAGTATTCCAATAGGTTGAAAGTGAAAAGCTGAAAAAGATATTCCATGCATGCAGTCACCAAAAAAAAAAGCTGGGCATCTATACTTATATCTGATGAAATAGACTTTGAAAGCAAAACTGTTATTAAAGAAAAAAAAAGGACTTATTTATTGATAAAAGGATCAATTCACCAGGAAGCAAGAACAATCATAAATGTATATGCAACTAACCAGGATGCCCCAAATTACATGAGGCAAACACTGGCAAAACTGAATGTAGAAATAGATGTTTCTGCAATAATAGTTGGAGACTTCAATATACCGCTGTTGACATTGCCTAGAAAATCTGGGCAAAGGATCAATAAAGAAATGGATAGTTTGCATACTATGATAAAAGGACTAAACCTAATAGACAATACAAAACAGTGCACCCCAAAACATCAGGATATACATTCTTCTCAAGTACTTATGGATCTTTCTCCAGGATAGACCATATGTTGGATCACAAAGCAGACCTCAATAAATTCAACAAGATCAAAATTCTACAAAGCACTTTCTCTGATCATAATGGAACAGTTATCAACTTCCCAAAATGTAAAGCCCAGGAGCAGATGGTTTCAAAGGAGAGTTCTATCAAGCATTCAAAGAAGATTTAATATCATTCTTACTCAAATCCGTAGATGATATGATTCTATACCTAGAAACTCCTGAGAAATCTACAACAAAGCTCCTAAAGCTAATAACTGATTTCAGCAGAGTGACAGGATACAAGGTTAATATACAAAAATCAGTAGTTTTCTATACACTTGTAATGCTCAATCTGAGGAGGAAGTCAGGAAAAAAATTTCATTTACAATAGCGACAAAAGAATCAAATATTTTGAAGTAAATTTAACCAAGGACATAAGGCACTTGTATTCAGAAAAGTACAATGCATTGCTAGAATTTAAAAAAAAAAAAAAAAAAAACCCAAATAAATGGAAGAACATTCCATGCTCATGGATTGGAAGACTAAATATCGTTAAGGTGTCCATGTCAATTCTACAAATTGATATACAAATTCAATGCAATCTTTATAAAAACTCCACCTGCATTAAAAAAAAAAAAAGGAAAACAAAATTATCAAATTTATTTGAAAGGTTAAGGGTCCTGAATAGCCAGAAACATCTTAAAAAGGAAGAGCAAAATTGGAGGACTCTCACTTCCAGTCTTTAAATCATATTACCTAGCTACAGTGATAAAAGCAGCATAGTACTTGCATAAAGATAGACACATAGACCAATGAAACCAAACTGATTGTTCAGAAAGAGACCTTCACATCAATGGTCAAGTGATTTTTGACAAGGCTATCAAACCCACCCAGCTCAGGTAGAACAGTCCATTCAACAAATGGTGCTGGAGAACTGGAAATCCATATACAAAGAAAGAGGACCCCTATCTCACACCTTATACAAAAATTAACTCAAAATGGTTCAAAGACCTAAATGCTAACGATATACTGTGTTAATAATAGGGTATTTGGAAAAAATATATCAAATATACTCTATAGACTACAGTTAATGGTAAGAATCTGATGATATTATCTCATAATCTGTAACAAATGTTTCACAATAATGTAGTGTGTTGGTGGAGGGGTATTGTATGGGAATTCCCACACATGTGCATGATTGTTTTGTAAGTTCACAACTTCTCTAATAGAAATATATTGAAAAAAAGCTATTAAAAAGATTATTGTCAAATACAATAGTAATACTACTTTAAAAGATGTCCTTTTAACTTCTTTGAGCCCTCTTGCCATCACCACAAAAATTTAGCAAACAGATTAATTAATATACCTATCAGAATTAATAAGTTGATATACTTGTGAATTATCTGAAGAGGGGATGGGTAGTTGATATTGGAAAGCACTAAAGACGCAAAAGCTAGTAGAAAAACATTAATAGAATATAGTTTAATCTTAATCTCTCTATTCATCCAGCCATCCTTTCTTCATCTATTCATCATCCATCCATAATCCAGTATTGAGCACCCACAATGGATGAAGGCACTGGGCAAAGCCAAAAGCAGGGTTGGCTAATCTTTGGAGATTTTTGTTCAGTGAAAACAATGATGGATGTCAGCCTACTGGTAAGAAAAAGACATCCAGAAGAAAATTATTATTTGAATATCAATTTTCCTGCTTTACTATATTCAATCTCAATTTGCTTTGGAACCATTAGCATCCAAAAACAACAACAAAACAGGTAGAGTAAAATAATTTTACATGACATTTTTTTTCAGATGCCATTTATATTTTATTACTGTATTTAATGATTAAAATGTCAAATATTCAAATATATTCAAATACTTTAAGAAACTGAGAGTGAAAATATGAGAATTAATTCCAATTTCTTGTATTTAAAGGTGCTATCAAGGTTATTTTGATTTTCTAATGAATATCTGAGTTACTAACATTTTTCTTTATTTATCTATAGTATGTTATACAAGGTAGAGTTGTGTCAGGTCAGCTAGGAACATGATGCTGTTATTTTCTATATTCAGAAGTTAAATATGGTTAAAAAGGCTGAATATGGTTGCTAAGGTGACAAAAGGATGGGCTCAGCTGGATTTTCTGCTATTTGTTCTAAACACTCATGTTCAAGGCTGGAAACATTTTTTCAGAATTTTCTTCTCTATGTGGTTCCAGGTTAGAATTTACCAATGAGATACTTTGAAACTTTGGAAACAAGACATGAAACAGAGACCATCATTCTAAAGAGATCATGGTTGTCAGATGTAGAAAATGCCAAATTCAGTGGCTTCAGCCAGACATGGTGACTTCATAGTCAACCCCACAAGTTAATATCAGACTAGTGTCAGGCTATGTATATCTCCCTACAAGCTCCCACTTCATGATGACAATTTGGTGGCTAGTCATGCTTTCCCCGCCCCCCCAGACTTTGTCACCTGCTGTGGCTTTTTCCGTACTCCATCACCTGAGGCTGAAATTGTATATGACTATTTTTCTAATCCTATGTCTTGAAGCCTTCCAGATCTTTATTCCTCCAGCCTCTCCCATATCTGTGTAAATTCAAATTCCTATAATAAATCTCTTTGTCTATAGTGATTTTTTGGGCTGTTTTACTTTTCAAGATCAGTATCAGTGTTATGTCAAGCTATTGTAGAGCCTGAGTTGAAACAAATTAGCAGTAGTACATTCCCTGCTTGCCTTTATTTTAAAAATTGACATTTTGTTCACCATGAATTTTTGCATTAATTTTCATTTTAAAAAATATTGCATTAAATATTTTTTATATCATTTACTAAGATTTTTGATACCTCCTTAAGTTTTGCTCCCAAAGTGAGTCCTCCACTTGACCCTGGTCCCTGCATGTGCCCCTGGCATATATCATATTAAGGTTTCTCAGTAATTATTATTTCTTGCTAACCTTGTCCAGTCAGAATAATGACATCAATGAAGTGGACCAGATTGATGTACAAGATCCATCCTTGCTGAGTATACTCTGGCAAGGCCAGATGTGAATTTATATATCTCTGAGGTAAGATAGTAAGTGTATATTGTTGTCTTTGTTAGATGAAACAAATTTGTTTTTTTGGTCTTTAGTGACAGATGTATAAGTATATGTATATGCATATGTATTTGAATATGTATATGTTTGCATATGTATAGAAAAAAGTAATTGCTTTATTCACAACTGCATACCAGGTATCAGGGATGTGTTGACTTGCTCTAATATAGAAATTGTATCTGGAACAGGAGCTGCAATTGAAATCAAATATGATTAAGTTAACAATAATCCATTGTCATTCTCCATGATCCATAGGTCTTTATAATCAAGCAGGAAAGTTGAATGATGCTGTGGTAGGAATAAACACCCTTTGTCTTTTAAGTTTTGGATGGTGGCACACATTTCCAAGAATATAGTATTATTTTTGGTTTACTGTTTTTTATATGGAGAAACTGTTCTAGTGGTTTTCCTTTGGCAGTTTCTACCATAAGAGCTCTTACTCCACTGGTCAGGGAATCAGAAAGAGGATTCTTTCAATTATTGCATATATGCATTGCAACTTTACATTCTGGGACTGGAAAACTAACCACAGAAAGGATTTGGAAGCTTATTGATCCTACCATGAGATGGTACTCAGGCAAAAGTTTATTAATACATAACCTCATTAGCACCTCCTTGGAATGACAAACCAAAATTCCATTTTGGGTCCCAAGGAATTGACGTTAAGAGCAAAGTCCAGTAATTTCTGAAAAGTCTGGAAATTTCTCTTCGTGCACATGCATCCTGATCCCATTTATCTGGGAGTGAACTCAAAAATAGGACTCTTTGAAGTTTTTCTTTTCAGTTAAGGAGTGGCCAACTGAATCAAGATGAGTTTTACCCCAATTACTAGAGACCATATAAATAAAAAGCCATGGGGAGGAGCTAGAAGCCAGAAGTCAGTTGGATCCCAGAAGAGAAAGGAGAGAACATCACTGTGTGATGAGAAAACCAAGGAATACAAGGATTTTCAGCTAGTCAAACACTGCTGACTCAGGGAAAAAGTAAGCCTTTTTAGTCTTTGAAATTGTGAAACAACTTTCCATTGTTTAAGCCAACCCATTGTGTGGAATTTGTCATAATATCCTGGAAATGAAGAAACTCCTTGTTTTGGTGATTCAAGTCATCAGCTTGGAAAAACAAAACAAAACAAAACAAAATGAAAACATCTTTATAAAGGTTTTTTTCTGTCCTCATTTATAGTTCAAGTAAATTTTTAGTGGATTGCATATCTATATAAACCCTAGGGATGTTAGTCATTGTGAATACTCCTCCAGTCCTCCTGCTCACTACAGTACCCACAATCATCTTGTGTGATTTGCCTTCACGTATGGAACAAGCCCTGCAGGACTTTGATTTAAGATCCTGGTTGTTCACCAGGACTTCCTCATGGAAGGTTTTTACCTTTAATCCTTTTCTTCTTAGTTTGATGAGACTGCTAAACTCTCTGCTTTCCTATTCAGAGATTACTTATTTTTTTTAACTTCATTCGCCATGTTACTTTACTTTTCAGCAAGTATCTCGAGGAGAAGATTGGTTGAGTGAAAGGAACAGCTCCCATTTCTCCCTTCCCATTAGGCCAAGTTCTTATTTGGCTCTTTGTTGTCTCTGAAACCTTTCTAGTTCATTGAGTGAATCAGAAGCTCAATTCCAACTTTGGTTTTCAACCGTGACCATTGTTAAGGCAAACTCCAGATACTCAAACCCTTGTCTAGAGGCCAGATTCCAAAAATGCTCCAGGGCTGTTTCTTTGGTATGTTTCTTCGAAATACTTATGTGTTTTATACACTTAAATTTAAATCTTACTATTTGTGTTTTATGAACTCTATGTTAACTCCAAAGAGTTTTCGAAAAGTCGTTCTGGTTTTAGCTAATAAACTTTTCTCAATTAATGTCTTCCTTTGAGATATTAAGAAACCATTCAATTTCCCATGTCCTTTAGTAAGATTTTAAGAAGGAAATATTAGACTTTCTTTTATTTAATTATTCTTTAATGAGAAGAAATTTATTCAGATTCTGAGTTTAACACTAAACATTGGAAATTGCTTGCTTATTTTCCATTTTTTAAGTTAGATTAAATCCTTTAATGAAGCTAGAGTTAGAGTGTGCAGTGTTATTTCAAATTTCTATCTAATGCCCATACCTAGTACACATTCAAGTGGCTATTCCTTAACCTCCATTTCTGATTTTAGGACACTAAACTGAAGAAATTAAAAAAAAATAGCAGTTATTGACATAGATACTACCAAGGTTCTTCCTATTTTTGTCCTACATAGAATGCTAAATTTATGTAATATAAAGATTCTAAATACAATGTGCCAGTAATAGTAATAACCCTTCTCTCCAATCTCTACCCCTTGCCCCCATCACACCCCACCCTACCACTCCCATATTTTGTGCTCAGTTGTTTGCCAGGAATATCAGTCTGAAAATGACTATAGAAGTAGTGCTGTTGATGGACCACTTCAAAAACCATTCTTACTTAAAATGCACCATTCCGAACCTTTCTGTCTAGTTTTCTGGTTGTTAAATAACTGGGTCTGTGAGCAAAGTGTAAGCAAAAGGGACAGGAAGAAAAATCTCTTATATTTCTTTAATCTGGGAGGTTATATTTTAGATTGAAGAGCATGCCAGCAATTGGCTTGTATTTATTCATTATATTCCATTGTTCTTACTGCTCATATTTTTTTTTTACCACGTATAAGGTGACTATCAATATTTTTTCATCTTTTCTATGTTTTAAAAGCTATTTTTGTTGGAACTTAACCCAAGAAATTCTAGATATAATATTAAATAAGAAGTTACTTCTATAATTTAGAGTTATAAAAATTATATATGCATGTTTATCCTTACTATTTTACCCTTATAAAGGCAATTTGATAAGTTTTTGGAGAAGAATAACCATTTGAGATATTAAATGTCTCACTTTTCTCGGTTCTGTATTTAGACTGTATTCATAATGTCTAAAACAGTGACTGACATATATCAGTACAAAAAAAGACCTCCTTCAGGTCCATAAAATCTAAGACCCCTGGAATGAGAGTTGATATTAAAAAAAATAATAGTAAATTCCCTTTATATAGTTGAACACTAAGGAGACAACCTCTTTATATGTCAAAATCTAAATTCACTGAAGAGATTAAGTTGATTTTTCCTAGTGAGAGAGGAAATATAGGACATGTACTTTGAGATTGAGAAGGTATGTTTATTCACAGGTTTCTTGGATCCCAACAGGGCTAGGAATAGAGGTGCTAGATGGAAATGATGAATGTGTTATTGGAAACTGAAGAAAAGGCAATCCTTGTTTAAAGTGGCAGAGAACTTGATAAACTTGAGTTCTGATGTCAGATGGAAGGCAGACCTTAAAGCAAGGAGTTTTGATATTTACCTTAGGAAATTTGCAAGCTAAGTGTGGAAAGTGCAATCTTGTTTCTCCTTGCAGCTAATAGTAAAATGTGAGAGGAAGAGGATAAGCTGAGAACTGATCTCCTGGGCACAAATAAATCACATATTGATGGTTTAGAAACCATTCTGAGCTTCTAGGAAGTGAATCCACAGAGAATAGTCATCCATGGGATGGTTTAATCGAACATGGAACCAGTCAGTAATTTCCATGCAAGTCAGGATTGGAGGTGCAGTTATGCAGAAAGTATCAGTGGAAAGTCCTTTTGTCTGATGGTTTGAACCCCTGTAAGTTACATGCAAAACTGAAAAGCTTTTTTAGAGATTTATGAACAGAGCCACTGTCACCCTGGACTAAAAGGGATAGAGAAGGGACAAATTGAATGAAAAATCATTTCAACGGCAGACCAAGTAAACTAAGGTCTGGACTGAAGGCATCTTCTCAGGCCAAAAGAGTGGGCCCACCCATGTGTGTGGAAAGGGTGAATCTGTCCCAGTGGTAGGAAAGGGCGGAGCCTATGTACTGGCAATCCTGGAGAGCCAGGTTACCATCCCAATGCTTGGAGAGAGTGGAGCCTTCACCCCAGTGTTTGCAATTACTTGGAATGGGTGGGGCTGCCACTTCATCAGGCCCAGAAGACAAAACATCCTTCCATAGACGACTCTCAGAACTTGAATATGCCCTGCTGGGTTTTGGAATTGTTTGGGACCCATGATCCTTGACTTCCTTCCAATTTCTCCCTATTGGTAGAAATGTTTATCCTATGCCTGACCCTCCATTGTATAGCTGAAACAGATAGCTTGTTCTCTAGGTTTCACATGTCCACAGATGGAGGGAAATTGTGCCCCAGGACAGACCACACCCATAACTGATTTTGATGAGAAACATTGTTTCTGAAATGACTTAAGGTTTTTGGGATGCTGTGATGGAATAAAAGTATTTTTCATGTAGAAACAACATGTCTTTTGGGGGTCCAGAGGTAGAGTATGGTGGTTTGATACTGTGTGTACCCCAGAAAGACTTGTTCTTAAAATGAATCCATTCCTGTGGGTGTGAACACATTTTAAGTAGGATATTTTGATGAAGTTACTTCAATTAAAGTGTGGCCCAACTGAATTAGGATGGGTCTTAATTCTATTACAGGAATCCTTTATAAGTAGAATGAAACTCAGAGAGAGAAAGCCAGAGGAAGCAAAAGGCTGGACATTGACAGAACTTGGAAGAGAAGGAAGAGACCAGGAGACACTGCCATGTGCCTTACCATATGAAAGAGGAACCAAGGATTGCTGGCAGTCAGCCTCAAAATTCCACAGTGTTTGGGGAGAAAGTATCACCTTGATGATGCCTTGATTTGGAATTACTTTTAGCTTCAAAACTGTAAGCTAATACATTCCCATTGCTTAAGCCAACCCATTGCAAAGTATTTGTTTGAGCAGCCTAGGAAACTAAAACAGGCCACCAATGGAGATTCCCATATCTTGGTATAATGACTGTCTAGGTAAGCACAATAGCAGCTTCAAGATTAGTCTTTTCCTTGTTCTTATTTGATATCATTATGTGGTTCTACTATCATCCAACTAGAGAAGAAAACACTTTGATTTCTTTTGCAATTCTCCAACTGTTTGACAATTAGAGATTTATGTTTTTTTAAATTATTCAGTCTTATGAATTGAATATCTGTGAGCATTCAGTTTTTAGGGGGCAGGGCTTATATTTATTTTCTTAGGCAAGATTTCTGAAAGTAGGATTGCTTGGTAAAAGGAATGAATGATTATAAGGATCTTCATTCATAGTGCCAAATTCAACCAAAAAAAGTTGTTTAATTGTCATGACCATAAGCAGTATATGATTACACATACCAATACAGTTTATCTATCATTAGCCATTAAATATTAAAATCTGTCATTTCTGAATTGTATTTTTATATTTTTTGCTTAAAAATAAGCTTGACAAATTTTCTGTATATATCTGTTTTTAAACTAATTTTATTTCATCTTTTATGAAGTGTCCCTTTATGCCCTTTACTCATGTATATTGGGAAATAAGAATTTCTCAATGATTTATTTGAGAATTTTATTTATGAAAAATGGTAACCCTTTGCCTTTGATATTTGGTACAAATATTATTTGTTTAAAAAAAATCTGTTATTGGTAAACCTTTGAACATATATTCCCTGTCCTCAATTTTTAAAAAATTGTGAAAACTAGCTATCATTGGTTTATTTTCCAGATTTTATTGGGATTACCTGGCATTTTGCCAATTAATTTTGATCTTGGTTTTTAAAATGAGAGCAAAATACTTCAAGATGTTAAGTTTTTCCAGAATTTCCTGCTAGGAAATGCAGGAAAAAAAGAGGCTTTTCTCTCATTTATTTTTGAATTTAGGTTATGAATAGTCATTGTACTTTATTAAAGGAAAAATTTGTATTTATTCTTGTTTAAGAAGAAATGCATATCACCAGATATATCTCTCAAATTAGAATTTAATAACATGACAGGTAGAGACTTCTCTACCTTCATTTTGTGATTATTCTGACATTAAACACTATTATTTATGAAAGCAGGGATATTAGAAAAAGTAACAATTGAGGAAATATATGCACATATATGCACACATATATATTTACAGATACATATATATGTAACTTTGTATGTGTGTGCGTGTGTGTGGTTGTTAGTGTGAAAGTTAAATGTAGAAGAAAGAAATGAGACAGTTGAAAGACTCATGAGAAAGCCAATATTTCTGCCTTTTATAGTTGTTTTAACAATATGTTCCCAATTTTCCTTGATACATGTTTCTAAAAGTTTCTAACAGTTAAAAATTTCTAATATATGATTTATCTGACTTTCTATCTTTCCATTAAATATTTAAAAGATCATATTTTGTTTTGACTGTCTGAACATGTTGCTATGTCAATATAGTAGTTGATTCTGTAATAAGTGAACATAACACATTTTATTTCTCACTTCCCTCCTCAAATGAGTGTTTGTGACAAAATTTAATCCACACATGGTTGATGCATCATTATTCATAGATAACTTCATGTGACATAAATTTTTAAAAATCACCTTGAAACAAAAGCCAAGCTGTGTGATATCAGATTGGAACTAGATTTTTAAAATATATTCTGTTATTTTGTTCCAGATTTGGCTTATGGTTATTTCATAAAACTTTTATATAAATATGCTCAGGCATTTAAATTTTGACAAGACAGTCTAGAGAGAGAGAAAGAGAGAGAGAGAGAGAGAGAGAGAGAATTGACAACATTATATGCTCTGGTTATTAACCTGCAATACAGATTCTTATTAAATTATCTATATTGCACAACAGTATCATATAAATTAATTTTTCAAAATTTTTGTTTGTTACATTATTTTTCAGTATTTCAGGCTACTTAATAGTCTTTTTTCTATCATTTAAATGTGGTTTAATCCTTCTATCCTCTCAGTACTGAAACTTCAAATGTTTTGCATCATAAGGATCTCTATTATCTTAGATATTTGGATCATTTGGAAATTAAATGTGTTTTTAAATTTCGGTCTTTTACATGCCATAAGTCATTTTGTTAATACATTGTGAGGTAAAAATCATTCCATTTGGATCTTCTGAATCATAGAGTTCCTTGCTATTTATAGGAATACAGGATTTCAGATGGGGACCCTGGAGATGAGTTTTACTGAATGGCAGAGACTACTGACCTCATTCATCCATGCCTCAAAGGTTGATTTGAATTGAACTAATGCCTCACAAAGCTGATCAAATTTTGGTCCTAAAAAACATCACTATATTTTGCAGAAAGAAATAATTATTTCTCCCTTTTTCTTTCTTAATCGGTTTTCATGCATAAACTATATTAAAACAAGTCATTTTCTACTAAATGTATCCATAGTTATAACAACAGTTGAAAGAAATTACACAATTTTAATAGCCCCTTCTTATATAACCTAATCTATTCATGAAACATAATCTTCTTATGAACTCAAAGTCATTGGGAATCTGAAAAAGAGATGATTAAAATAATCTAAAAGTATTTTTTAGCCATCTGGGAGTAAACAGATTGGTAGAGCCACCACTGGCATGATGAGGAAACTCCTTAAGGATATTTTGGTGATGGGCAGGGGTGAGTGGGGAGAGGTGGAGAGAAAAAGGGGGAAAGACCAAGGAAGAGAGACAGAGATTAAGTTCTGGATCAGGGAGGGAGAAGAAAGGAAGAGGGAGAATGGGGATATTCACACAGACTAATGACAGGAACTAGGAAATAAATAGATACAAGATTAAGAACGTTTTTTTCTTAAGTCAGATTTTGGCTGCTTATAATTTTAAGAATGGCATAGAATATTGGGGAATCTGTTCTTGGTACAAAGATCTTATAATTTTTAAAGCATGGCTTTAAGCTTATGCCATAAGTCCACTTAATTTATTCCCCAGGAATGGGAGCCAGGCAGAGAGGAGTCCAACTCTCCTCTTTTTTTTTTTTTTAAATCAGTGCAATGATTCTAATTCATCAATTTCATTGACCTCTAATGGATGTCAGAACTGAAAAGAGATCCAGAGATATCTAGTCGACAAATAAGATATTTGGTGCAGAACATGCTGTCAGAACCAAGACTGTAGAGAGGGTGAGTCAGGATTAATGACTAGGAGTTTTAAAAATTTACTTATGCAATTGGAAAAATGTTTAAAGGCAATAAGAAATGATATAGTTACAGTGGATGATGCTGCAATCCAAAACAACTGAAATTGACTTATGTTGCCAATCTTTTTAGCTGTGTGTCCTTATTTATACTATTACTCTCAGCTTTTTAAAAATGTAAAATCGGCATCATAATATGATCCTTATATATTTATGAGGGTCAAATGAGACAAATTACTTTGTACAGTGCCTGGTACATAGCAGATATAGAGTATATTTTAGTTATTGTCATTATTATTATCAACTTCATCATTATGATGTCTAGTTATGGATGACAGCTTCTAAGTCTAGAAATATAAAATTTTTGTGGATTCAGAGTTAAGCAAGAGATATTACACAGAAACCCAGTCTATCAATCAGCCTGTGTCAAGAAATGTAACTGTAGCTAGAAAGTAAACACTAGCAGAGATTAAAGTTTGAGACTATGTGAAGCATGATGAAGTCATAGTCCTTAGAAATATAGAGTTTCAGGTATTCTCAGCCTGACCTTGTGCATGTTGAGAATAGTGGGTGAGGAAAAGTAAAATCTACATTAAGGTATTATGAGTGCAGTATAAATGAGGGGCTTGAACAAAAGAAAGAGGGAGGTTATGAAGGATTCAAAGTAGGACCAGAAATATTTTAGTGCAGTTCTCCAAGTATGATGTAGGACTCCTTAAATGCCTTTAACTAGGAACATGATTGGCTAACACTTTGATGCTTGCCATAGGTAATCACTAAATGTTGACAATTTTTGAAATTGCAGAAATGTTAGGATAGGGAGTGTAGCAGTTTGGCAGTTTGATGTAATTATGAATTCCAAAAATTAATATTGGATCATGCTTGCAAACTGATCTGTTAATCTGGGCATGATTAAGTTATGATTAGGGTGTTAACTGGGCCACATCAGAGGGCATTGAGCCCCATCCCTTGGTGGGGCGGGAATCAAATATAAAAGGCATGGCAAAGAACAGAGTTGAAGCAGTTTTGATGTTGGAGTTCTGGTGAGGAATGAGAGAAGGCCCCTGGATAGAGACGGGCCATTCGCCTGAGAGTTCACAGCTGGCCTTGTGGAGAGAAGCAAAGCCTAGAGAGCCTCATAGTCTACAGCTTACCTTGTGGAGGAAACAGAGGAGTTAACCCGGAGAGAAACGCAGCCCCAGGAAGAGAGAAACCCAAGAAGCCTGAACCCTGGCAAACATTGGCAGCTGTCTTGCTCCAACACGTGGCAATGGACTTCAGTGAAGGACGAAACTTACGCTTTATGGCCTAGTAACTGTGGACTTCTACTCCAAATAAATACCCTTTATAAAGACCAACCGATTTCTGGTATTTTGCATCAGCACCCCTTTGGCTGACTAATACAGGGAGCAATGCATACCATTATATTGTGGGTCCAAGTTTTGGAAGGGCTTTATAATAGGTTTATTTTCTCTGTTGAAAATTTCCAGTTTTGGCTTCAACCTACTCCAACAAGTAATCATGTGTTTTGAAATACTTACCTACCACCCTCCTGACCTCCTTACTGACTTTGTTTTCTTTTTGGACCATGTAGATTGGGTCATCACTCAGTTTTCCTTCCTAAGAACTTTTGAAGAAATGTCAAGAGAAAATAGTTCCTAATACATGATAAATATTTGAATTTTATTTTGAATTCCCAAAATTACAAGTCATGCAAGAGAAAGGGGATAAACTGCTGTTGTAAATAAATTTCAATGTTGGAACTATTAGTTTGGAATAGGGCACTTCATACAATGAGTGAGAATTAGGAGATTGTCACCTCTACATATGTAAGTAAAATCAGAATTGACATCACAGAAAGAAGTGAGAAAAGAGGGGCCAGAGACCACAACTGTAAGAACGTTTTGGGACTAGTAAGTGTTGTCAATTTCTCTTGTTAATTATTTTGTTATTCCTGCTTCTTTTCCTGTAATAATAACTGGCAAAATTCTTAAAATACAAAATGTCCACATGTTTGTCTTTAGGTAAATCAAAGAAAAGGTGAGATAGGAAGAGTATGTCCCATTTTACATTCAGTTTTTTTTTTTTTTTTTTTTTTTAATCTACAAGGCATGGAGTAGGCAAAGGTAGTTATAAAGTGGAAAAGCAATCCAAATTATTAAATCGTTGATGTGTACAGCAGGAAAAAAGGGTATAATATGAAGAAATTAGTTGATTTCAAGAAAATTCTTAGGATCCCATCCTTTAATCCTCCCTTCTTCCAAATCAGAACAGATGAATTTAATTTTTGCAAAACTTTTTAGGAGAGACATTTCTATAGCTAAGAGCACATGGGATTCCTAAAAAAATATACAGCTTATGCTGAAAATGGGCTTACAATAAATAAAGATCATGGTCCGTAGAAGTAAATGAATAGCTAAAAAGGAGAGTTACCAGTCACAATAAAATAATTAGGAGCATAGATAACAGAACAATCTAAAAGACACAATAAAGAACCCATATAAAAGGAACAATATAAGAAAAAAGGTAAATTTGAAAAAATGTGGACTAGAATTTCTAGAAAATACAGAATTTAAAAAGTAATATGCAAAATACTAGTCATAGTTAAAGAGAAAATTAGTTATTAAAAATGTTTTACAACAGAAGTATAAAATATGCTCAAGAGAGAATAAGAGAAATGGAGGACAAAGTGAGATGGACAAACATATCTGATTGGTGGCAGAGCCTGATCCAGGAATTTAAAGAAAGTGTTTTCCTGTAACTTTAGATATAGTAGAAATGAGGGATGAGAAGGAAAAGGGGAATGGGGGAAAGGGAAGAGGGAGAGGGTGCTATGTAAAATATTATGCATTTAAGTTAAAACAAAATAAAAAATTATTTACCACTAAAATTTAATTTTTAAATTACCATAAATGTTTCCGGATGATGAGGAAACTTTATAGAACTATGATCATGAAAGAAAATGAATTTTAATTAAAAAAATGAACCTAGAAAAATGCTTACAGTAATGTTCATTAAAATCTTCAGAGAACACAAAACCTTTACCACTTATATTTATATTTCTTTCAAGTTAAGGACAAGAAAAAGAAGCAAAACAGGATGGGCTCTACAACCAATGATATGAAGGAATTTATAGTTCCAGAGTTCCATAAATATATGGAAAACTTCAGGGCCAGATATATTGAATATTTACCATTTGTTTTATTTTCAGAATGATAATATGTATATATTTGTATATTTTGCAATGTCCTCAATAAGGCCTAGTGTAGCACTCTATTATGTAAATAAATAATCTGATTATATGGATAAACAATATTTTTACAATAAAATGTACAATTATTTACATAATGTTTGATAAACAATGTTTGCATTTCATTTATCATACGTTATATTTTACTAAACTAGTAAACGAAATGGTTTGCAAAATATAAACCTTAAATACTAGAATGTCTTCATTTTAATACACATGTTCAGTGAAACTTCTAACATATGCAGATTCAAAGTAACATTATGCCTTTACACATATAGACAAGCATTTGCTACGTCAGTTTGTTTAAAGGTAATGGAGAAGATATATTATTATTGCCATTATCATCAAGTGGAGTTGGACATCTCATGAAGGTCTGAAAACAGGATTCTCAGGTGAGGAACTATCACTACAGTAAGCTTTTTAAATACTTTAAAGGGTTTATTCCAGTGTTATCCACCCCATTAACATGTTTCAGATACTTTTGAAAGACTCTTATTCATGTCTTACATTAGAATGGGACATTCCTAGATTCTACTTAGACATGCATTAATTGAGTAGATGATAGGAGTTAGGAATAAATACAATAAAATACTCGACGTAAATTACTGTGAAATTTTGTGTGTGTATGCATTTGTATATTCTTCTATATGATCTCCTTTCCCAGCATAGTTGAATTCTGTATTAGGCCAAGCTACGTAAACTTCTATTCAAAGCAACTCAAAGCAAAACCAAACATGCCTGAAACATTCTGGTTACAAGGCAAGAGCCTATAAAGCTGAGTGTAACAGAGCATTCAGTACAGGGCAGCTGCCAAGCATCAGCAGGGAGGGCCTTTGCATTCTTCAGTTCCTATCTCTAAGGCTACTGGTGACTCTGAGAATATCAGCTTATTGATTGCCATGTTTTCCTGCAAGAAGAAAAAATAAGTTCTTCTTCTTCCTTATTTTCCCCTCCTCCCCTCCTTCTACCCCTCTCATCCAGCCCCTCCCCCCCTTCTCCTCCTCTTCTTCTTCCTGCTGGTAATCTCTCTCCATTAATATCTTCAGAATTCTACAAAGAAAAATATTCTACATTTCCATGACTGCAAAAGTCAGAGAATCTAAACTAATTCTGGCACAACATAATGACCCAATACCAAGATTGTAGTGTTTCTCAATGCCTATTAAAGTTTTGAATATTAATGACTTCTCAAAATCAGGAATTGTATATTTCCATCTGCTCTGGATTCCAAGAATGCCAAATGCAACTGTCAGCTCTTGATGAATAGGACAAAGAAGGTGCTTTGAGATGCTCATATTTTCTTTTCTAATATGTGACTTTTTTACGTTCTCCATCAAAATGGCTGTTTTTCTAAAAGGAATATCAGTGTAAGCTACTGAAATGAATAAAGCCATCTCTGGCACAATGTTATTGTGCTGCTAGTATGTAAAATATTTATATTATGTATATGAAACAAACAAATGAGAACCAGAGAAAGTGCATTTTAAAATGTTATTTAAAATGACAGGCATATAGAGATTAGTATGATTGCAACATTTGTTATTTTTTATAGGGTTTATTTCTTTCTGCCTTTTGAAGCGATGCACTGAGAGCTGTAGTTGGGCTAGTTACTTCCAAACCATCATCTAGGATTACATACACAAAGTGCTAAAGAATCTGTTCTTAAATGTCTTCTGTTAACAATGCTGATAGCATCAGTCTTTAATTTATTAAAATAATAGCCTCTTTAATATCACTTGCAGTTAGCATTTTACATCTCCCATCACGTTTGGACATTTCAATTTGCATAGATTTGAGTGAGAGTTTAATTTTGAGAAATTAAGCTGTTGCTTTTAAGTTTCAACTCACATAAATCACTTTTATGGCAAAATGTTGAAAAGGACAAATGCAATAAATGCTTGAAGAAAAGGCAGAAATATCTTATTTCTGTTCTTGTAAATTGATGTTTTACAAGATATCAGTAATGTAGGCACATGTTCTAAGAAAAAAGAAATGCCTTTCAGTTATTTCTAAATTATCTATACACACACACACACATTAAACAGTATTTTAAGGCACATTATTAAACAGAAAACTGTCTATGCATTTCAGATTGATAGCTGAAAGTATGTGAATTAATAGCTTATTCTAAAGGGATGATTAAAGAATAACAATATTAGCTAAAATTTCTTAACCTTTGCTAGATGTCAAGGTCTGTGCTAGGTGCTTTACATGAATTATTCTTAGTACGAACAGGAATCATTCAAGAAAGATGGATTTAGCACCATTTTACAATTTTAGAAACTCAATCTCAGCAAATTTAAGTAGTATACTCAAGGGACATAGCAAAGCTGAATTCATACGCGAACCTGCTTGCTTAAAAATCCATGTTTATTATCATTTCACTATCTCAGAAAATATCCTTAAAAATTTAATTAAGCAGAATAGCCACCTCTTTATCCACCTTCTTCCCATATCCTCTCCATGCATATCAACTCAGGAAAATGATTGTTTCACATTTAACTCCCTATATGGAACTGGTTGCCTGAGATGAATCAAATCTTAGAACAAGAGAAATTTGGAATTTAGTTAGAACAATGAGCAGAGTTCTCAGGGTAACATTGCAAAATGTTGTATGCCCAGAAAGTGTTCTAAACTCCCTAAACTAGGGAGGTTTGTGGCTTCTATCCTGCTGAAATCTTTTTCTAAGAAAATGAAAAGTGCAAGGTGGTGGAGTGAGGGGCAGAGAGTAATGTTCGTGGTAGTTATGAGGGACTACCTGTATGACATGATGAGATCTTGTTTGAGAGACTGAATATAGGATGCTATTTTGATTCTACCATAACTAAGACAAGAAAAGTAGCTCTTTTATTGAATTCATCAGATTGTATTTGCTAGTCTTAGGAAACAAGGTATGATTTTAAGCTGCAATATGCTAGGATGAGTAGCAAAAGGAATTTATGGGCATGCCTTCAATTACTTCTTATTTTTCAGAATAAAAGTGGGAAGCTATATTTTTTCCTAGTAAATTTGGAGTGCAGTCCTATTTCAAAACAAATCTCTATATTAGCAAACTCTTCAGCATTATGATTCTTTTTCTCAAAAGTTTTCCCCTTTGATATCTTAATTACTAAAACATGATAAATAAAACAAGAAAAGTTGAGTAGATGTGTGTGACAGTTTGAGATTTTTTATGAATCCCCAAAAGAGAAAGATTATGTTTGTAAATAAATCTGTTCCTTTGGTTGTGATACCCTTTGATTGTAATAAATTCAGTGAGGGACCTCTGATTAAGTTTAGTTGATAAAAATCAATTTAGGACTTCTGATGGGGCTACATCAGTAAGGCATAATGCAGGTGAGTCCCCGCCCCCTTGGTGGGCCAATATAAATGGACACTCAATCAAGAAGATGCTAGGAAGAGAGAATGCTCTGTCATTTTTTATCCTGGGGACCCTGGGAGAGATGAGGCATTTGCCTGATAGTTTGCAGCTGACCTTGGGAAGAGAAGCTATAGGAGACCTGGAAAGAAACGAGTCCTATGCCAGGAGGGAGGAAGCCCCAAGAAACAAGCCTTACGCCAGCCTACAGCTGAGAGAGAGGAAATCCAGAAGGGAAGGCTGAACCCTTGCAGAGATCAGCAACATCTTGCTTCAATACATGGCAACTGACTTTGGTGAGAAAGGAACCATGAGTTGAACTCTTTAGGGCCTTGTAACTGTACACTTTTACCCCAAATAAATACCCTGTATAAAAGCCAACAGATTTCTGGTACTTTGCATTAGCACTCCTTTGGCAGACTAATACAGTGTGCATAGTGACTTGAATATTTATTTATTTATAAATTAATTTATTTTTTATTAGAAAAGTTGTAGGTTTGCAGAAAAAAATCATGCAGAAAATACTGAGTTCCCATTTACCCTCCCTCACATATGAAGTTTTCCCTGTTCTTAACAATTTTCATTAGTGTGATAAGGTTTTTTACAATTGATGAAACAATATTACTTTAATTATACTATTAACTATATTCTATAGTTTAAATTAAGGTTCACTATGTTGTACAGTTCTGTTTTTTTAAAAATAATTTATTCTAGTTAAGTATACACAACCTACCCACACTCAAATATATAATTCGGTGGTGTTAATTACATTCACAACATGTGCTACCATAACCATTATCCATTACCAAAACTTTTCTTCACCTCAACCAGAAACTTTGTACCAATTAAGCATTAGATCCCCATTCCATATTTCCACCCTGGCCCCTGGTAACCTGTGTTTTAGTTTCTGAGTCTATGAATTTTCTAATTACAATTATTTCATATCAGTGAGATCAGGCAGTGTTTGTGATTTTGTGTCTGGCTTATTTGACTCAACATGATGACTTCATGGTTCATGTTGTCACACATATTCCATTTTCAAGCTGTATGTATACACCCCATTATTTTATACATTAATCTGTTGATGGGCACTTGGATTGTACTCATCTTTTGGCAATTGTGAATAATGTTGCTTTGAACATTGATGTACAAATATCTGTTTGAGTCTCTGCTTTCAATTCTTTTGGGTATATACCTAGTAGTGGGATTGTTGGGTCATATGTAATTCTATAGTTAACTTTTCGAGGAACTGACAAAATTTTATCCACAGTAGCTGCACCATTTTACATTCCCTCCAACAAGGAACAAGTGTTCCTATTTCTCAATATCCTCTTTGACACTTTTTTTTTTTTTTAGTAGTAGCCATTCTCGAGGGTGTGAAAAAGTACTTCATTGTGGTTTTAATTTACATTTCCCTAACGCTTAATGATGTTGATTATCTTTTCATGTGCTTATGGGCCATTTGTATGCTTTCTTTGGAGAAATGTCTATTTAAGTTATTTGCCAATTTTTTAAACAGCTTTATTGATATATTCCAAAACCCTACAATCCATCCAAAGTGTAAAATCAATGGCTTTTAGAATAATCACAGTATTCTAAAATTTTTTGTGGTGATGAATGTACAACACTGTCATTTGCCCATTTTTGTAACAAATCAATTTTATTGATACTTATTAATAAAGCATATAGTTAATCCAAAGCGTACAATCAATGATATTTGGTATAATCATATAGTTGTGCATTCATCACTTCAATCATTATTAGAGCATTTTCATTATTTAAATACTAATAATGAACCAAAAAACAGACAAGGAAACAAGAAAATTCTTCACATCTCAACCTCTCTGTTTCCCTTGATGTATGTAGCTGCTATTTCTGGCTATTTTTGCACATTTATTTATTAAACAATTTTATTGAGATACATTCACATACCATACAATCTATCCAAAGTGTATACTCAGTTGCTTTTAGTATAATGACAATGTTGTACATTCATCACCACAAAAATTTTTAGAACCATTTCATTACTCAAAAAGAAAAACTCCACCCCCTTAGCATTCCTTCCCCACCCCTACATAACCTTTAATCTAATTTCATCTTTATAAACTGATATATATTTACATTTTATATAAATGGAAACATAAAATATGTTACACAATATATTTAGTCCATAAGAGTGCAATCATACAGTATTTGTCCTTTTGTGTCTGGCTTGCTTCATTCAACATAATGTCCTCCAGGTTCAGCCATGTTGTCATATGCTTTATATCTTCTTCTTACAGCTGCATAATATTCTATCATGTGAATACACCAGTTTGTTTATCCATTCATATGTTGATGGACACGTTGGTTGTTTCCACCCTTTGGCAATTATGAATAATGCTGCTAAAAACATCGGTGTGCAGATATATGTTCATGTCACTGCTCTCAATTCATCTGGGTATATATCCAGTAGTGGTATTTCAGGGTCACATGGCAAATCTATATTCAACTTCTTTAGGAACTGCCAAACAGTCCCCTACAGTGGCTGTACCATTCTACATTGCCACCAACAGTGAATATGTGTTCTGATCTCTCCACATCCTCTCCAACACTTGTAGTTCTCTGGCCATTCTGATAGGTGTAAATAATATTTCATTGTAGTTTTAATTTGCATTTCCTTAATCATTATGATGTTGAACATTTTTTTTTCATGCATTTATATTTCTTCTTTGGACAAATGTCTATTCATGTCTTTTTTCCATTTTTTAGTTGGGTCATTTGTCTTTTAATTGTTGAGTTGTACACATCTCTTTTTATATCATGGATATTAAACCCTTATCGGGCATGTGATTCCCAATTATTTTCTCCCATTTAGTTGGCTACATTTTCATCCTTTTTACAGTCCTGTGAGGTGCAAAAGTGTTTAATTTTGAGGAGGTCCCATTTATCTATTTTTTCTTTTGTTGTGCATGCTTTGGGTGTAAGGTCCAAGAAACCACCACCTACCGCAAGGTCTTTAAGATGTTTCCCTACATTTTCTTCTAAAAGTTTTATGGTCCTGGCTTTTATACTTAGGTCGCTGGTGATTTTGCATCAATTCTTGTATATAGAATGAGGTAGGAGTCCTTTACCATTCTTTTGGTTATAGATACCCAGTTATCCCAGCACCATTTGTTGAAGAGACTGTTTTGTCCTGTTAACATGGACTTGATAGGTTTGTAAAAACCCAGGTTAGCCATAGAAGTAAGGGTTTATTTCTGGACCTCAAATCTATTCCACTCATCAATGTGCCAATCTTTATGCTGCTTTGACCACTGTAACTTTGTAATATATTTCAAGGTCAGGAGGTGGAGATTCTACCACATTGCTTTTCTTTTTCAGAATGCTTTTGCCTGTTCAGATACACTTTCCCTTCCAAATGAATTTGGTAATTGTCTTTTCTATTTCTGTAAAGTAGGCTTTTGGAAATTTGATTGATATTGCATTGAATCTATAAATCAGTTTGGTTAGGATTCACATTTTCATGATATTTAGTCTTCCAGTCCATGACACAGAATGTCTTTCCATTTGTTTAGGTCTTGATTGGTTTCCTTTAGCATTGTTTTGTAGTTTTCTGAATATAAGTCCTTAACTTCTTTGGTTGATTCCTATGTATTTGAGTTTTTGGTTTTTTTTTTTTTTTTTTGGTGCTATTGTAAATGGAGCTTTTTTCTTAATTTCTTCCTGATTGGTCAATACTAGTGTACAAAAACATTACTAATTTTTGCGTGTTGATCTTGTATCCTGCTACTTTGTTGAAATCATTTATTAGTCAAGTAGCTTTGTTGTAGATATTTCAGAATTTTCTAAATATAGGATCGTGACATCTGGAAATAGTTAGAGTTTTACTTCTTCTTTTCCTATTTAGATGAGTTTTCTTTTCTTGCCTAATTGCTCTAGCTAGAACTTCTACTACAATGTTGAATGCAATGGTGACAGTGGGAATCCTTGTCTTGTTCCCAGTATTACAACAGGGAAAGCCTTCAAACTTTACCCATTGAGTACAATTCTAGCTGTGGGTTTTTCATATATGCTTTTTATCATATTGAGGAATTTTCTTTCTATTCTTATCTTTAGAAGTATTTTTCTTTTAATCAAGAAAGGATGCTGGATTTTGTCAAATGCCTTTTCCACATCGATTGAGATGATCATGTCTTTTTTCCCTTCAATTTTTTAATGTGGTGTATTACATGATTGATATTCTTATGTTGAACCAGCCTTGCATAACAGGAATAAATCTCACTTGGCTGTGAGGTATAAGTCTTTTGCTATGCTGCTGTTGAATTCTATTTGGAAGTTTTTTTGTTTTGTTTTGTTTTTCTTTTGAGATAATGAGGTGGGGGATTGAACCCAAGACTTTGTACGTGGGAAGCCAGTGCTCAACCACTGAGCCACATCGGCAACTCTGAGTTGTTTATTTTTCATTGGTTTGCTTGATGTTTGTTTTTGGATTTTTTAGGAAGCACCAGGGACTGAAACTGGAATCTCCCATGTGGGAAGCAGGCACTCAACAACTTGAGCCTCATCTGCTCTTTTATGCAAACATTTTGTTGAGAATTTTTCCATCCTGTGTTCATTAGAGAGACTGGTCTGTACTTTTCTTTTCTTGTAGTGTCTTTATTTGGTTTGGGTATTAGGATAATGTTGGTTTCATAAAACGTGTTGGGAAATTTTCCCTCTTCTTCAATTTTTTGGAAGATTTTAAACAAAATTGGTGTTAATTCTTCTCAAAATACTTGGTAGAATTCACCTGTGAAGCCATCTGATCCTGGAATTTTCTTTGTTGGAAGACTTTTGATGTCTTATTCAGTCTCTTTAAATGTGATTGGTTTGTTAAGTGCTTGGATTTCTTGTAGCATTAGTGTAGGTTGTTTGTGCATTTCTAGGCATTTGTACATATCTCCTAGGTTGTCTAGTTTGTTGGCATACATTTTCTTATAATATCCTCTTATGATCCTTTTTATTTCTGTGGAGCCAGTCGTAACTTCCCCCCTTTCATTTCTGATACTATTTATTTGCATCTTCTCTCTATTCTTCTTTTTTAGTCTAGCTAAGGTGTTGTCAATTTTATTGATCTCCTCAAAACCAGCTTTTGGCTATGCTGATTTTATTCTCTATTTTTTTGTTCTCAATTTCATTTATTTCTGCTCTAATCTTTATTATTTCTTTTCTTCTGCTTGCTTTGGGATTGGTTTGCTATTCTTTTTCTAGTTTCTCCACTTCTTCAGTTAGATCTTTAAGTTTAGCTCTTCCTTCTTTTTTAATATATGCATTTAGGGCTATAAATTTCCCTCTCAAGACTGCCTTTTCTCTATCCCATAAGTTTTGATAAGTTGTGTTCTCATTTACATTTGTCTCAATATATTTACTGATTTCACTTGGAATTTCTTCTCTAAGCCAGTGATTATTTAAGAGTGTGCTGTTTAACCTCCACACATTTGCAAATATGTACCTCTCTTTTGCTTATTATTGATTTCCAGCTCTATTCCTTTATGATTTGAGAAGATGCTTTGTGTAATTTTAATCTTTTTATATTTATTGACAGCTTCATTGTGACATAACATGTGGTCTATCCTGGAGAAAGATCCATGGGCATGTAAGAAGAATGTATAATCCATTGAGTTTGGGTGCAAAGTTCTGTATATGTCTGTTAGGTCTAGCTCATTTATCATATTGTTCAAGTTCTCTGTTTCCTTGTTGATCTTCTGTATAGTTGTTCTAATAATGTGAGTAATGAGTTGTGGTTTACAACAATTATTATAGAGATATCTATTTCTCCCCTGAGTTTTGCCAGAGTTTTTCCCATGTATTTTGTGGCACCCTGGTTAGGTGCATAGATATTTATGACTGTTATATCTTCCTGGTGAATTGTCCTTTTATTAATATATAATGGCCTTCTTTATCTCTTATAACTTTTTTTTTTTTTGCATTTTAAGAGTGTTTTACCCAATATTAGTATATTAGTATTGGTTACTGTATTAGTCAGCCAAAGGGGTGCTGATGCAAAATACCAGAAATCGGTTGGTTTTTATAAAGGGTATTTATGTGGGGTAGAAATCCACAGTTACCAGGCCATAAAGCGTAAGTTCTTCCTTCAGCAAAGTCCATTGCCACGTGTTGGAGCAAGACAGCTGCCCACGTTTGCCAGGTTCAGGCTTCTTGGGTTCCTTTCTTCCTGGGGCTGCATTTCTCTCTGGGTTAGCTCCTCTGTATCCTCCACAAGGTCAGCTGTAGACTATGAGGCTCTCTAGGCTTTGCTTCTCTCCACAAGGCCAGCTGTGAACTCTCAGGTGAACAGCTCGTCTCTATCCAGGGGCCTTCATTCCTTTCTCACCAGAACTCCAACATCAAAACTGCTTCAACTCTGTTCTTTGCCATGCCTTTTATATTTGATTCCCGCCCCACCAAGGGGTGGGGCTCAATGCCTACTGACATGGCCCAGTTAACACCCTAATCATAACTTAATCATGCCCAGATTAGCAGACCAGTTTGCAAGCATGATCCAATACTTATTTTTGGAATTCATAATTTCATCAAACTTCCAACCTGCTAGAGTTACTATTTGCATGGAGTATCTTTTTCTAACCTTTCAATTTCAGCCAGTTTATATATTTGGTTCTAAGGTGAGTCACTTTTAAGCAGTATATGGCTGTCTCATGTTTTTTTATCCAATCTGTCAGCCTATATCTTTTGTTTGAGAAGTTTAATCCATTCACATTCAATGATATTACTGTAAATGCATTATTTACTTCAACCTTTTTATTCTTTGGTTTTCATATGTCCTATCTTATTTTCATCAGTCTTTTTATTCTTTTGGTTATCGAATTCTTGGCTGGCAGTTTTTCTCTTTCAGTATCCTAATTTGTCATACTACTGTCTTCTTGCCTCCATGCCTTCTGATGAAAAGTCTGCACTGAGTGTTACTGGGCTTCCCTTAGTATGTGATGGTTTGCTTATCCCTTGCTGCTCTCAGAATTTTCTCTTTATTTTTGACGTTTGACATTCTGAGTAGTATGTGTCTTTGAGTAGGTCTATTTGGGTTTATTCTAATTGGGGTATGCTTGCTTTTTGGACATGTAAGTTTATTTCTTTTGAGAGTTGGGAAAATTTCCATTATTATTCGCTCAAATTCTCTTTCTGCTCATTTCCCCTTCTCTTCTTCTTCTGGAACTCCCATGACATATATGTTGTTGCATTTTTTTTCATTATTCAACTTCCTGAGCCCCTGCTCAATATTTTACATTCTTTTCTCTCTCTATTCTTTTCTCACTTCAATGTCAGCTGTTCTGTCTTTGGTATCACTTATTCTACCTTCTATCACTTTGAGTCTCTTGCTGTATGTCTCTAATATGTTTTTCATCTCACCTATATTTATCTTTCATTCCCATGAGGTCTGTTACTTTTCTATTCAGATTTTCAAATTCTTCTTTGCTTAATATCCTCTTGATGTTGTTGATCTCCTTAGCCATATTGTTTCTCAGCTTGTTAATTTGATTTTGGAAATTTCTGTTCATCTTGTTAGTTTTCTCTAATCTTGTGTCTTCTCTTGGGCTTTGATATATTATTTTTCATGGGCCATGTCTTCCATTTTCTTAGTATGGTTCATAATTTTTTGCTGATGTCTAGGCATCTGATTAGGATGGCGAGTTAACTCAGATGCTGTGTGTTACTGCTGTTCTTTGATTCCTGTTTCAAGGAATCTTTAGGATTGTCCCTGTTATTGCTTAAAATTTGGTTCTGGACACAGTAATGGACTGCAGACTTGCTTCTTAGGGCCTTGGGGAAGGAGGCTATAAGAGTGAGAAAAAGCCTCTTTTAGTTATTTACTTTTAATTTCCTCACATGCACTTCCTTGGTCTGTCAGCTGATGACATGCTTTGGCAGTCCTCTCAGTTCAATGCCTGGTCGGATTGTGTTTGCTGCAACACAGACTGAATCAACATGATATAGATTCCCGCCTGGAGGCTAAGAGCTTCATAATTCAGACTTTTCAGAGGCAGTTGTCCACACTTTGCTGGCAAGCCCTCCGTTTTCCTGCATAGGATTTAATTCCACTCTTCTCTGTGTCCTCAACAATTGGTCCCAGTTAGGTTAGTAGAGGGGAAGATTGAAGGTCAGATCTCTTTAGTCCCTGATTTCTTTAGTCCTGAGCTGGCTCCCAAGGCAAACAATGGTGTAGTCCCATTCAGCCTTGAAGGGCTTGTGGGACACAGCAGACCAAATTTATGGGTTAAAAGTTTGAGTCAGCCTTATGCTGTGCCCCTCTCTCTCTCCTTTCCTGGGTAGGCGGATCCCTGGGGCCCACTTTGTGTGTAGCCACTGGCCCTGAGGCATGATAATTCAAAGGTGTCTATAGTGTGGGGGAGCTTGCCAGCGCTATCAGCTGCTGCTTTTAACTCACAGTTTAGTCATTGTGATTCTATTCCTTTGTCCCTCTCTCTTCTGGGCAGTGTCCAGACTTCCCCTGTCCTCTAGCTATTTTCTGTGAGAAGAGAATCCTGTGTTTTCCTAGTCTGCCATTTCCCAGAAATCCTGTCCACATTTTTATTGGGCTGTGTTAGAGATTGAATCATGTCTCCCACAGGTCCCAATCCCTGGTCCTATAGGTGTGAAATCATTTGTAAATATGACCTTTGAAGAAGTTATTAGTTAAGGTGTGACCAAACTGAATGAAGGTTGGCCTTAATCCAATATGGCCAAAGTCCTTATAAGCAAAAAATCGGACATGAGAGAGGAATCATGGAGAGAAGCCAGGAGCTGGAAGTCAACCAGAGCCCTGAAGAAAAGGAGAATATATTGCCATGTGATGGAAAAGCCAATAAACCCCAACAATTGCCAGCATTCAGCCCCAGAACCTCACAGTCTTCAAGGAGGAAACATCTCCTTGCTGATGCTTTAATTTGGGACTTCTCCAGCCTCAAAACCATGAGTCAATAAATTCCTGTTTTAAGACAACACAATGCATAGTGTTTATTTCAGCAGCCCAGAAATGACACCAGTTGTTTTTCTTTTCGTCATTGTTCTTGAGGTATAGAATTTCTTTATATGTTCTGGATATTAAAACCTTATAAGAGAGGGCAGTTGTAGCTCATTGGTTGAGCTCCTGCTTCCCATGTATGAGGTCCTGGGTTCAATCCCCTGTGCCTCCTAAAAAAAAAACCTTATTGGAAATATGGTTTGCAATATTTTCTCCCACTATGTAGATTTTCTTTTACTTTCATGATGAAACCCTTTGATGTACAAAACTTTTCAATTTTGATGAAATCCCATTTCTTCATTTTTTCTTTTGTTGCTTGTGCTTTTGGTATAAAGTCAAAAATTATTTCTTTGAATAGAAATAGTGAAAGCACATCAAAGTGTTTGTAACTAGCAGAGCTTTTATATGGGTATGAAAGTGGTTGAAAGGCTAAGTCTAAAGTCATGACTATTATTTGAAGGAAAGCTAAAAATTGTAACATGGGACTGTATAACATAGTGAAACCTCATGTAAAATATGAGTATGGGTGGTATTGCATATGTAAGACTCTTTTACTAAATATAAATTTAAATAAACTAGAGAGACAGAAACAGAATAGCAGCTATGTACAGCAGGGGAAGTATACAGAGGTTGAGTGTGGATGAGTTTTTGTTTGTTGCTGTTTATTATTATTATTGGATTAATGAAAATGCTTTAAAAATGATTGAAAGGATGAATGCACAATTATGTGATTATACCAAATACCATTCATTGTACACTTTGGATGGATTTATACTTTATTAATATCTATCAGTAAAATTGATTTGTTAAAAATAAAACAAAACTACTTCCTAACACAAGATCCTGAAGATGCTCCCCTATGTTTCCTTCTAGGGGTTTTATAGTTTTTTTTTTTTTTTTATTTTTTTTTTATTTAAGTGTTTTACATATTTTGAGTTAATTTGTTGTATATGGTGTAAGGTAAGGGCCCACCTTCATTCTTTTGCATACAGATTTTCAGTTTCCCCAGTACCATTTGTTGAAGAGACTATTCCATCTCAATCGAGTGGAATTGATAATCTTTTCAACAATCAATTGGCCATTGATGCGAGTGATTATTTCTGAGCTCTCAATATAATTTCATTAGTCTATATGTGTATTAGTCAGTCAAAGGGGTGCTGATGCAAAGTACCAGAAATCTGTTGGCTTTTAATAAGGGTATTTTATTGGGGTAGAAGTTTATATTTACAAGGCCCTAAAGAGTCCAACTCAAGGTTATTTCCTCACCAAAGTCTTGCCACGTGTTTAAGCAAGATGGCAGGCAATCTATCATAGTGTCTCCTTCCCGCTTCCTCTTAAGGTTCCATGGGCCCAGCTTCTTCCAATCTCAGCTGTAGGCTGGCATAGGGCTCATCTCTCAGGGCTTCTTAGCTGCTCTGGTCTCTTTACAAGGTCAGCTGTAAACCATCAGGTGAATGGCTCATCTCTCCCTGGGGCTCCAGGATCAAAACTGACAAAGTTTTCTCTCTCTTCTTCTTCTGTAATTTCTTCTGTGTATCTTCTTGATTGAGTGTCTGTTTATATAGCCCAAAGAGGCGGGGCCTCAACCCTGAGCCACACCCTACTGACGTGGTCAAATCAAAGACCATGAATTGATTTAATTAAGTAAACTGAAAGTCTTTGAATTTAAATCAATCAAAGGGTATCATACCCAGAAGAACAGAACAGTTTACAAACATAATCTATATCTCTTTTTGGAATTCATAAGTAATATCAAATTGCTGCACTATGTCTGTCCTTATGCTAGTACCATGCCTTTTTTATTATATAAGTTGGGGGTTTACAGAACAATGATGCATAAAATATAGGATTCCCATATGCCATCCTATTATTTATTTTTTCACTGATTTTTTTTTTTATTAGAGAAGCTGTAGGTTTATAGAAAAATCATGCATAAAATACAGAGTTCCCATATATCACCCTATTTTTAACACTTTGCATTGGTGTGGTATATTTTGTTATAATTGATGAAAGCCCATTTTTATAACTGGACTATTAACTATAGCTCATGGTTTAACTTAGGGTTTATTGTACTGTATAATTCCATGGATTTTTAAAAAAAATTTATTCTAGTAACATACATATTACCTAAATTATCCCCTTTTGTCCACATTCAAATATGTAATTCAGTGTGGTTAATTACTTTCACATTGTTGTGCTACTATCACCAAGATCCATTACCAAAACTTTTCTATCATCCCAAGTAGAGACTCTTTACATTTTAAGCCTTAAAATGCTGTTTTGATTACTGTATCTTAATAATAAGTTTTACAATTGGGAAATATGAGTCAACCAATTTCATTCTTCTTTTTCAAGATGTTTTTGGCTATTCAGGGCCCCTTACCCTTCCATATATATTTTTTTTTTACTTTTAATTTTTATTATATATTTATTTTTATATTTATTTGACTTTTGCGATTTTTTTTTTTTTTTTTTTTTTGGTATGAGAGCTGGGGATTGAACCCAGGACATCGTATGTGGGAAGCCGGCACTCAACCACTGAGCCACATCAGCTTCCCTCGTACAAATTGAATGGTTGGCTTTTCCAGTTTAGCAAAGAAAGCTGTTGGGATTTAGACTGGGATTACTTTGACTCTGAAAATCTCTTTGGGTAGAAATTATATCTTAAACATTTTGTCTTCCTATTTGTGAACACAGAAAATCATTCCATTTATTCATGCTTTCTTTGATTACTTTTAGCACATTTTGTAGTTTTCTGTGTACAAGTCCTTTACATCTTTGGATAAATTTATTTAGATATTTGATTCCTTCAGTTACTATTGTAAATGGGATTTTTTTCTTGATTTCCTCTTCAGATTGTTCATTACAAGTATATAGAAATACTACTGATGTTTGCATCTTGATCTTGTACCCCTTTATTCTGCTGTATTTGTTTACTAGCTGTAGTAGCATTGTTGAGGATTTTTCATGATATTCTCTAAGTTCTGTGAACACGGAAGGTTTACTTTTCCTTTCCAATTTAGATGTCCTCTATTTCTTTTTTTTTTGCCCATTTGTTCTGGCTAGAACTTCCAGTACAATGTTGAACAACATTGGTGATAGTTAGCATCCTTTCCTCTTCCTGATCTTAGGGGAAAGCTTTCAGTCTTTCACCATTGAGTATGGTGTTAGCAGTGTGTTTTTCATCTATGCTCTATATCATGCTGAGAAAGTCTCCTTGGATTCCTATTTTTCTGGGTGTTTTTCTTTTTTTTTTACTTTATTTTTAAAGAAGTTTTAGATTACAGAGAAGTTACATAAAAAATAAAGGCAATTGTCATATACCCAGCCTCCCCCTCACATTTTCCCCTATTAATAACATATTTCATTAGTGTGGTACATTTGTTACAACTGATGAACAAATATTGAAGCATTGCTACTAACCATGGTCTATAGTTTACTTTATGGTTTACTTTTTGCACCGCACAATTTTATAGATTTTGACAAAATGTATAATGGCCTGTATTCATCATTGTGATATTATGCAGAACAATTCCATTGTCCCCAAAATGACCCTTGTTCAATCTATTTTTCCCTCTTCCTCCCCTAAGAACCTCTGGTGACCACTGTCTTTATATCAATGCTATAATCTTCCATTACTAGACTAATGATGTCTACTTTGGTCCATGGTATCTTTCCCCCCTTATGTTTGTTCATTCCTCAATCTCAAGGATTTGGGGATGGTGATGCCCCCTCTGCTTCTGATTGAGAGGGTCTTAGATCCCATGGGGCAGATGGATGGAACTGTCTTGCTTGCAGTTTTAGATACTCTCTGTTTCGTGGGATGGGCGTTGTCCATCATAATCATTTTGTTAGTTGTCCTGGGTAAGTCTGGTGAACTGTAGAGTAAGTGTTGGCTGCAATTCTTCTGAGATTGAGGGCTCAACCAGCATATGAACAGACCAAAGATTTAAGTCTCTGGGATATATATTTAATGAGTATAGTTCTAATTATAGGCTAAAATAAAAGGGCAGAAGAACGATGTGTAGGGAAATTATAAATAAGTCTAATTCTGTTACACTGGGGAAATAGATTAATATATATTCCAAAGCATGGCCCACCAATAAGGTGCTGATTTCCTGGGGATCTGTGTCCTTTCTATAGTGCCCCAATATCTCTAATATCTCTAGAGCTTTTGGGGTCAACCCTGCTTGGGGCTTTGTTTACTGTGACAGTCAGTGAGATCCTCCTGAGACGTTCATAAGCTTAACTTCTGGAATGACCTCCCAACGCACTTTGATATCTCTTAGCCATAAAAGCTCTTTTGTATTTAATGTTTCCCACTTTTGGTCAAGGTATTTTTCCAAATGCATTGATAGTTGGTGTTTATTAATAATACCTTGGTTGCAGGGAGGCCCAATCCTGGGAGTCATGTCTAATGCCGGGTGTGAAGGCAGTGAGTTTGAATGCTGAGTTGGTTTAGAGAGAAGCCACATTTAGTAACATGTAGTAACAAGGAGGTTTTCAGGTAATATATACTACTAGGCTGTAAGTTTCAATTTGACAAGAATAAGGTTCATAAATACAAGCATTAATATCAAGGGCTTGGCATACTGGTCTGTCTTCTTTTACTAGGTACTGCCTATGTACTCTAGAAATTTTTGTCATTCTATTAGAGAATGTAGCAGGTTTCCCCAGGATGGGAATTGAATCTTTTGTTGGTTATTGCATGGGGCCCCACCCACTGAGATAACAACCTATTACCACATGAACACATTTTTATTACATAGAGGCATGCTCTGGGTGCACACTTCCCCACACATCCCCCAACAACAGACACTCTGTACCAGTGATCCTCCCCTGCTATGGTTGTAACTTCTCTGTAATCCAAAACCTCCCCAAAAGCAAAGCCAATTTTTTTTTTTGCATTGCGTCTTTCATCACTGTAAAATTTGTTATCTTTTATGTATGATTACAATTTCTTCCATATGTTCCCCCAGTGTCGTCTTCATTTTTTAAACTTTATTTTTAAAGAAGATTTAGGTTACAGAAAAGTCACAAAGAAAATATAGGGGATTCCCATATATTCCCACACCTCCCTCTCTCATATTTCCCCCTTTTAATGACATCTTACATAAGTGTGGTACATTTGTTACAATTGATGAACAAATATTGAAGCATTGCTACTAACCATGGTCAGTTGTTTGCATTCTGCTTTACATTTTGCAGCGTACAATATTATAGATTTTGAGAAAATGTATAATGGCCTGTATCCATCATTGCAAAATCACGCAGAACAATTTCAATGCCCTAAAAAGACCCTATGTTCCACCTATTCTTCCCTCCCCACCCCCCTCTTGGAACCTAGGGTAACCATTAATTTTTCAAGAATAAGGATCATAATTGCATGCATAAATATTGAGGGCTTGACATATTGCTCTTTTTTTTTTTTTTTTAATTAGGCACTGCCTATGTACTTGAGAGATTCTTGCCCTTCTATAGAAGAGTAATCAGGGCTCCCCAGGATGGGAGTTTAACACTTTGTTGTCTATTGTGTGGGTCTCCACCCACTGAGATAACACCTTATGTCAAGACAAACACATTCATTTTCCATAGAAGCATGTCCCAGGTGCACCCTTTTTCATATATCCTCCCACCACCGACACTTTGCCCCAGTGACCCCTGACATATTTGCCAAAAGAACATTTCCAGAATTGTATTTTCAACCACAAACCTCCATCTCCCCAGAGTTCACCTGTTCCTTCCTCTCCCCCTCCCACCAGTTCCTTGGATAGTCTAACCCGCTCCCCACAATCCTGCTCACCCTCACATTCCAGCACCACTGACCCCACTCATATCCCTGCCAAACCACCCCTTTCCACATTAGCATAGGTTCTGCCCAGATTGGCATTGGCTCACCACTCTCTACCCCCTTTCTGTCTCCTAGTAACCTATCTTCTAGACTCTATCTCTTTGAGTCTGCTCAATACTCTTAGGTCATATCAGTGAGATCATGCAATATTTGTCCTTTAGTGACTGGCTTACTTCATTCAACAAAATGTCTTTGAGATTCATCCATTTGTCACATGTGTCAAAACTGTATTCCTTCTTACAGCTGAGTAATATTCCATTGCATGTATGTACCACATTTTGCTTATCCATTCCTCTGTTGATGGACACTTCGGTTGCTTCCAACTTTTGGCAATAGTGAATAATGCCATTATGAATATTGGTTGCATATATCTGATCGGTAGTATTCACCTGTGAAGCTATCTGGTTCTGGACTTTTCTTGGTTGGGAAGTTATGATGACTAATTCAATCTTGCTACTTGTGATTGTTCTGTTGAGTTCTTCTATTTCTTCTTTTGTCAGTGTAGGTTGCTTGAATATTTCTAGAAATTTGTTCATTTCATCTAAGTTATCCATCTTGTTGGCATACAATTTTTCAAAGTATTCACTTATGATACTTTTTATTTCTGTGGGATCAGTGGTGATAGCCCCTCTCATGTTTTTTATTTTATTTATTTGCACTTTATCTTTTTTTTCTTTGTTAGTCTAGCTAAGGGTTTGCCAATTTTATTTATTGTCTCAAATAACCAGCATTTGGTTTTAAAAAAAATTTTTATATATTTTTTAAATTCTCAATTTCATTTAGTTCTACCGTAAGTTTTGTTATTTCCTTCTTTCTGCTTGCTTTTGGATTAGTTTGATCTTTTTCTAGTTTCTCCAGGTGTGCAGTTACGCATTTGATTTTAACTCTTTCTTCTTTTTAAATATAAGCATTTATGGCTATAAATTTCCCTCTCAGCACTGCTTTAGCTTCATCCCATAATTTTAGATATAATGTATTCTTATTTGATACATTTTGAGGTAGTTACTGATTTCTTTTGCAATTTCCTTCTTGACTCACTGGTTCTTTATTAGTGTGTTGTTTAACTTCCATATTTTTGTGCTTATTCTGGTTCTCTGCCCTTATTAATTTCCAACTCCATTCTGTTGTGGTCAGAGAAATTACTTTGTATAATTTCAATCTTTCTAAATTCATTGAGAATTGTTCTGTGACCTAGTATGTGGTCTATCCTGGAAAACATTTCATGTGCACTCAAGAAGAATTTATATCCTGCTGTATTTGGGTGTAATGTTCTGTATATGTTTATTAGGTCTAGTTCCTCTAATGTATTATTCAAGGTCTCTGTTTCTTTATTAACCCTCTGTGAGATGTTCTGTCTAATGGTTATAATGGTGTATTAAAATGCCCCACTAGGATTTTAGAGGCATCTATTTCTCCCTTTAGTTTTTCCATTGTTGTCTCATGTATTTTGGGGCACCCTGGTTAGGTGCACAAATATTTATGATTATTCTTCTTGATAGATTACCCCTTTTATTAATACATAGTGTCCTTCATGGCATCTTACAATAATTTTACATTTAAAGACTATCTTGTCTGATATTGGTATAGCTACTCCCCACGCTTTTTTGCTTACTTTTTGTGTATAAAATCATTTTCCAATGTTTCACTTACAACCTCCTTGTGTCTCTGGGTCTAAGGTGAGTTTCTTGTAGACAGAAGGTAGATGGGTCACTTTTACTGATCTATTCTGCCAGTCTGTTTCTTTTGATTGTAGAGTTTAATTGATTAACATTCAATGTTTTCACTGTTATGGCAGTACTTTCATTAGCAACTTTTTCTTTACATTTATATATGTCCTATATTTTGTTTTTATTTCTCTTTTTATCCTTTTAGTTACTCTCATTAATAATCATCCTTTCTACAGTCTCCTCCAAACCTCTCTCTCTATTTTTTCCCCTTTCAACCTGCAGAACTCCTTTTAGTATTTCTTGACTGGCAGGTATCTTATCGACAAACTCTCTCAATTTCTGTTTATCTGTAAATATTTTGAACTCTCCCTCATTTTTGAATGCCAGATTTGCTGGATACAGAATTCTTGGCTGGCAGTTTTTTTTTTTTTTTTTCTATTAACACCTTAACTATGTCATACCACAGCCTTCTCACCTCCATTTTCAGATAAAATCAGCACTTACTCTTATTGAGCATCCTTTATTTATGATGGATCTCTTTTCTCTTGCTGCTTTCAGAATTCTTTCTTTGTCTTGAACATTTGACTTGTTTCTTACATTGATTTAGCTGTTCACCAGCTGTTTCTGACTGCAGGGAAAGTTCTGGGAGGGCAAGCCAAAGGCATGTTTCCTGAATCCAGTCTTTCTGGCTGCCATTCAATAGATTGTCAATGACATACAGGCATCCCAGTATTTACATATAGGTTACCAAAGACCACAGTAGGAACTCAGACTGGTTCCATACTGCACTGGGGAAGGCATGGAAGAGGGCCTGGCAAGAGCTTTATGACCTTCTCTTGCTATTTTTAAAAGCCACATTTTCTTAATTCAGCACTTTCCTGTTATTGTAGCCTTTTAACTATTTTCCAGAGTTTTGAGGAAGAAGGTTCTGCCAGTTTTTGCTAATTGTTTAAAGATTCTTTGGGAGAGCAGCAACTCTAGAACACCTTTATGCCACCATTTCGGTCAATTGGATATCTGTTGATGGGAATTTGCAAACAAAAAAGTTCCTACTTAAATCTAATTTTCTATCATGTGATTTACTTATTCTTATTTAATTTCTGGTGAAGTTTTAAAGATGTAATATGTGGTTAATATGTCTTTTATTTATTGAGTTTGACACATTTGATCATATTCTGATTAAGTCTATACAAATTATTGGCTCATTTTTATCAGCAGAACGAAGTGAATATGAGCCAGTATTGAAATACTCACCAACAAATCAGATACCCCTTTATTGAAATAATTGCAAGTGAATCACATTCATCAATATAAACACCTAGTCCTTGTTTTAGTGCTATGAATAAGATATTAGAAAATCATTTGAAGGATATACTTGTCACAAGCACAGCTCCTTTGATTCAAACATGTCTGTTCACTTTGTTTTCAGCTTACACTGGAGCTACTGACAACTATCCCATCATTACTTTCTCACCAATTTCACAACCCAGGTAGTTGAAGAGATCAGTGTAGGTCCCTGAGATGTCTATCCCCAGTCGTGTTTCTCATTAAAACTTTAGAGCTAGCAGTTTATGGAACCCCATAAGGGGAAATAAGGGAGCTTAATCCTGAAACATTGCACGAATAAAAAAAAAATCCTTTCCAAAAACAATCCTATGGTTTCCATGAATTTGCAGCTCCTCACTCCTCTCTGAGTTGGTGACCCTCTGTCAGCTGGTTACTTTAATTATTTATTGAAAAGCACCATGTGGAGCAATGTGTTATTCCTCATGGTATTATTCAATAGATAATGAATTAATGAACAGAGGAGCAAAGAGATTTTTGCATCAAAAGGGAAGGAAAAGATATTTGTGTTTGGTAGAGAGGAAGCTGGGAGAAGAAAATTGGAAAGAGTAGTTCTTAATGGATGTAAAGAGAGGAGGTCTTGTCCTATATCCTGCTCCATTTTCTCACATGAGGAAAATAAAGAGAAAAGAAAGCAAAACAAAATGTAGTAACCCAAATATCACAGAGACGAGGTGGGTAAGGGTAAATTGACACCTTTTGTGTCTTAATAGTCCTCTATGAAAAATATGTCAAAACACAAAACCAATAAACACAATTATTTTAGTTCAGTAAAAGTGGAACTAAATGGCTCAGAAAAAGTCAACTAATGTGAAAACCAATATAGATAAGCAGAGAAACCCAGTGTAGAGACTAAATGGCAGTCAGGAATTCTAAATTTTAATTTCATTCTAGCTCTGGACTCTACATGAGGTATTACTGTTTCTCCAGCATGAAAACTCTTTCCTTGAGCCACTAAATCACTTTTCCTCTGGGACCAATGAGGTGTTTAGGCTATTTCTCAATGTTTCCTTGAGATCTGCTTAGACATAAATCTCTGCACAGCTGTTACTAAGTAATCAAATTTTGACATTTCTATTATGACCTCATAAATAAAACTTATTCATATGGGGTTTATTTTTGTTTGCTAAAGCAGATGCAAAAATGCCAGGAATGGGTTGGCTTTCATAATGGGGATTTATTAGGGGAAAATCTTACCATTCTGAGGTTGTGAAAATGTCCAAATCAAGGCATCATCAGAGATGCTTTCTTACCAAAGTTTGGCTGCTAGCAGATCCTGGAGTCCTGCCACTTGGCAAGGCAAGATGGAAGGTCTGCTGGTTTCTCTCTAATTTCTCTTTGAGCTCAGCTGTGGGTGATCAGGCATCTCTCCATGGGTCTTGTCTCCTTTCAGGGCTACTCTTTCAGTAGCTATAGGTGAACTTGGAGTCCTCTCTCTCACATGGCAGTGTCAAAATGTCAGAGATCCCTTTCTATGTCTCTTCTTCTTCCTCTTTGTGTGTTTCTGCTTTCAGTTCTCATTTTATGTAAGACCCAGCCTCACTGATTTAGTCCAAACAAAAACCCTAAAGCAATCTAATCAAGTGGTTTGTATCAAAAGTCCCTTAATTAAATTTAATGCAATCACGGGACCCACACCCACAGGAATGGATTAGTTTTAACAACATGATCCTTTCTGGGATTCACAAAAACTTCAAACTGTCATAGGGCTCAAAACCAATAAACCTCTAGTGAAAAGTGGCATATGCAACTTTTAATGTATTGTCACTGTTACAATCAATATGAGTAGTATCTGTTAAAAATTATTAAAATTCAATAAAAATTTATCTAATTGAATCCCTTTCCAATAATCTCTTCTAAGGAAGCTGAACTTCCTTAGAATGTTGCTAAGGAACATTCTGAATGTTGCTCTCTAATGCTACACTTTCCTTCCCCAGAACAGGAAGAGTTACTCTCCCAATCAAGTATTTTGAACAGGTTTTAGCAATAAGAGAACAGACAGAGTCAGTGCTTGTCTTCTGAATTTTCATGAGAGGTTGTTTGTGTATTTGCATAAACCTGAAGAGGAAGCCTTTGAGTATTTATATATATATACACACATACACACAGACATACATGCATGTACAACTATATATGTTATTGTATACATACATATGTATATATACACATAGTGACATCTATCAAATGAGTAGTAAATATTGATAAAACCAAAATTATTAAAATGTTGAAATTATGAAATTGAAATTGTGAGGTGTGTCATGAATGGATTATGTACCTAGAAAGCAAATCAAGACTCCCATTTAGAGAGTTGGACACCAGGAGAGTGTCTGCAACGCCAAAGCAGTTGTTCTTCTTATACTGCGGTTTGTAAGTGCTGCAAATAGATTTATTGAACAAAGTTGACTTACATGATAGAAGGAACTAAACTTTTTAGCAATTAACTTAACCACATATAAATCACTAATCACCAATACCATCATAAGGTATCTATAGTGTGGTTGATACTGACTAGTAATGCTGCCTTTATAGCCAAGTTCCCTTCTTTCAACCCTTTTTATTTATTATGTTGTAGGGAAAATTGCCTGTGTACAGAGACAGAGACCAGATACAGAATATTGACTATGATATGTATTTACTTTGTGACTTTGGCTCACGGGCTGTGAGGCTACTTCTAAAACTAAAATATGTGGGTACAAAGTTCCAATTTCTTAAGGATTTGTGAGCTAGAGTTAGGTATGCAAAATGCTTAAAAGTAAACACCTCGCCCAAAGTAAGCACAGAATAAATGCTAGCTAATATTTATTTTACGGGTGCTTTAAAATGGATTCTTGTTATTTTATAAGGTCACATGACTTTATTTTCTTAACACTTGTTTAAGGTTTGCAAAGTAATTTCTCTTTTTCTTATTCATTCTTTAAAACATTTTATTTGAAATATTTTAGTCTTAAATTTTTAACTTTAATTTTTCTTAAACTTTTAGTTCAAGTTGCTTATATTTTATACCATTTCTTCTGCTACATTAACATTTTATTTCCCTTCTAGTCTTTAAAAAATACTCACATAGGGAAATAGATGTGGCTCAAGAGGTTCGGCATCCGTCTACGATATGGAGGGACTGGGGTTTGATCCCGAGGACCTCCCAGTAAAATAAAAAAAAAAAAAGCTCACGAACAATTTTGGTTTAAAAATTTTAAAATTTCCCTCATTTTAGGGTACTATTGTTATCTTTAGAATCTTTATATTTAGATTACATTCCGTATAAATTTTGTTGCTTTTGTCTTATTCTATTTACATTATTTATTTTAAATATAAATACTTTTGTATTTACATAAAACATGTATGCAGAGATTAAGAGGCAGCTGAATTAGGGATGGCTAACTCTAAAAACCAAATTCCCCAACCTGATCCCTCAACTTCTTGTTCAGAGCCCTGCAATAATTACTAATGTTGGCTTCTAAAAACAAACAAACAAACAAACAAACTAAATTAATAAAGAGATATTTCCTTGGGTTACACAGAAAAATTGCCAGTTACTTTGAGGTCTTTTCTGAGGATTAATGATATACTCAGCATAGATAGTCCACTTTAATGGCCACAGTGCTGTGTCTTGACCTCATGAGCCATCCAATCACTTTTATGGGTAGCACTGTGCTTTGACATCTGGTATACAGTCATTGGTTCATTAGAATTCCCCAATAAAGGAGAAGGGATTTTCACTTCCCCTTTGTTAACAAGTCCGTATTTATGAGAGCGCCCTCAATACTGTAGCTTATAGCAGAAGACAGGTTTCTTCTCTTGCTTCTCAAGGAAATAGGGGAACACTGGTTCTATTATTTCATAGCCATTTCAGTGAACTTTAGTTGTGAATTTTCCCATAGCTGAGTTCTGACTGAGAGTCTGAATCTTTAGACATTTCCTATTAAATTAATTTTTACCTTTTTTGCTGTGATCTTTGATAAATTGACTGATAAATTGTCTCATACTGAATGTAAAATTCTACCTTTACAGATTCTGTAAAAAAATCTGTCCTTCATGATATACCACAACTTACAGTTTCTATGATTAACTCTATTCAAAATAAAAATGTCTCCCAAATTCCTAATGTTGTGCTTTTTAAAGTTTTATTTATTTTTATTTTTATTTTTTAGGCAAGGGAATAAAGAGTTTATTAAGAAACAAGAAAAGGAGAAAAATACACAGTCTGAGGCTAAGATCAAAGGCCTGCTGCTGTGCTAGTTGCATGGGTGGGGCCCCATGTCAGGCCTTTTTAAAGTCTGTTTGCTGTTCTGATTAGTTGCCCCATGTATCTTTTCTCAGGGGGCCAATGGTGAGGCCTTTTGAGGATATCCAGGGCTTTCCCTCTCATTCTAAATGAGATCCGCATGGCCAGGATCTCAGTGTCTTTCCAGCAACATTCTTCTCATATTTCCAGGCGGAGTCTCACGGCCATGTGGTCTGTTGGCCATGTCCCACCAGGCCAGCTGCCTTTCCCCTTTCATTATACTAACTGGCCTCAACTCCTCCCTCAGAGGGTTTACACCTTTTTTCTTAAGGGGGTGCTGAAGGGCTATGGTCATTCTTCTGTAGCAACTTACTGCTGATCACGGAGAGTAGGTCCTATCTGACATGGTGTAAAACCCTTTGGCTATTCTGTTGTGCTTGAAGGAAGACAAGTCCAGCACCCTGGTTGGAATGGATGAAATCCCTGCATGACTAATAAGGAGTTGATTCAGGCCTTGCCAGGTGTCGGGGAGTGCCACTTGCCTCTCTGTCTCTTGGCTGGCTTGCCCAAAAATGTTACCAGATGGCTCTGGTTTCTGGACTTCTAGGTTCTTGGCTTATGTCTCATAAAAGAATTCAAGGACACACCATAGAGTAGGCAAGGGAATAAATATTTTATTAAGAAACAAGAAAATGAGAAAAGTACATGGTCTGAGGCATGGACTGTGGGCTTACTGCAGGGTGAGTTGCTAATGATGTGCTTTTTATCTCTGGTTTGGTATTTGTTTTTAGAGTTTGGAAGCACCTGATATAATTTTAGTCATTTATTTTTCTCTCTTTTTAAAAAAATATAATCATAATAAAAATAGAAAAAATAAGCAAAATTGTATGCTTTTAAAGAGTACTTGCAATAGTACTAGAAAAATAGAAAATACAGATAAAAAGATTAAACATGCACATATTAATATTCCATCTAGAGAGGGTAAACAATTGAAGTATATTATTTCAGATTTTTTCATGAAAATATAAACATATATTTAAAGATATTAATGTAATTCATTAATATAAAAGTTTCATATATAATATATAATGTGAAATAGCATCTTATTATATATATTTCATTCTTTCACATGATTTTTAAAGCTCTCTTAAAGAAATCTCATAGTTTTATTATTAAAGATGCATTTAATTATTCCTACTATGCATGCAGTCAATATTTCTTTTTATTACTCCTGCTGCATTAACTTTTGCAATAAGGGAAAATGAATATGATTCTATGAATTATGATTTTTTTAAAACAAATATTTCTTACAAACTAGCCTTGGCTAATGCTTTTATAGATATTTGTCATTTTTTGAAGAATACTGATTGTATTCTAAACTTTTTGATGCCTGGAAAATACTTCCTTGGTATACAGATCACAAAGACCAGATTTGGGCCATGTTTTTCTAAAAGAAATTGAATTCATTTCTTATTTTCAAAATTTTAAATATTTTATATATAAGTCTGGATATCTAGTTTCTCTCACAAAATTTAGAATTGTCACAATACTCTGGCAAAATTTGTTTTTGGACTTTCACTTCAACCTCTCCTTATTATATACCCAATCTAGCCTGCTTGTCTTTTATGATAAGTACATAGCCCCTGTGTGCATTTAAATTAGTGATTATAGATTTATTGCATTTTTCTGTTTTCACCAATAGACATCCTTCCTTTGAAGTGAATCATCTTCATCCACTGAGGGTTACCAGATTTGATCACACCAGGTGTGATGGCTAATTCTTTTTGTCAGCTTGGCTAGGTTAAGTTGTCCAATTGTTTGGTCAAACACTGACCTAGTTGTTGCTGTAGAGGTATTTTGTAGCTGGGATAAGCATCTGCATTCAGTTGAATTTAAGTAAGATTACACTGCATAATGGGAGTAAGCTTCAACAAAATATTAGGGGAGGTGATGTCATCAACATGGCAACATAAGACATCCCTTGAGTAAACCTCCCCAGAACTTAGCAAATAATAGGACAAATACCCCTTGCTTAGAACTCTGGAGGATGTTAGAGGCTGGAGAAGGAATCCACAAATGCTGAAATAGATAAACAGAAAAATATCAGGTAGGAAAATTCCATCCCAGATGGCCAGTTGGTTCCCATTCTCCTCCTCCTCACTCTGTCCTGTGCAGCTTTGGAATTGTGCAGAGGCAACACAGCTTGGGTCCCTCCCAACAATGACAGAGACTGTAGAGTGACTCACAGCAGTGAGTTAGAACTCTATCCATGTTTAAGCACAAGGATTTAAGTCCACAGAGACCCATGGCGGAACACAAGCTGCCGAGGAGTGCTGCATTTTAAAAAGCCCCCTGGGTTGAGGTTAGAGACAATGATAGAAATATTGGAAAGAACTGTTGTGTCTTCATTCAGTCCAGGTTATGTTGGCTGGACTACCTAAAAGGAAATGGAATTTTCTGAACTGACCCACTTTTCTGGATCAACCCCAAATGGCTCCCCAGGGTGGGAAACTCTAAGAGGGAAGAAACCTAAGACAGAGAAACCTCATGGAAAAATATAAAAGGAGGTTTAAACTGAACTGCTGTAAGATAGGATAGGTCCCATTTTTTTAAAAATTCATTCTATCCTATATTTTTTGATTGGGATGTTCAACCATTAACATTCAGTGTTAACAGTGTAAAGGCATAAATTATTTCATTCATTTTGTCCTTTGGCTCTCTGTTTTTATACTGTTCTATTGTCTGTTTTCTTATCCTTTAGTTTACCCTTCCTGATAATCTTCATTTCCAAACTCTTCTCCAAATCTCTCAGCCTTGTTTTTTCCTTTCAGGCTGCAGCACTCCCTTTATTATCTCTTGTAGTTCTGGTCTTTTGGTAAGATATTCTGTCAGTTTTTGTTTGTCTGTGAAGACTTTGAAGTCACCCTCATTTTTGAATGATAGTTTTGCCAGATACAGAATTCTTGGTTGGCAGTTTTTCTCTTTCAGTAACTTAAATACATCATATCACTTTCTTCTCTCAAACATGGTTTCTGATGAGAGGTCAGCACTCAATCTTATCAAGTTTCCCTTGTATATGATACTTTGCTTTTCTCTTGCTGCTTTCAGAATACTCTCTTTATCTCTGATATTTGTCATTCTGAATATAGGTGTCTTCAGGTAGATCTATTCAGATTTATTCTGTTTGGGGTGCATTGTCCTTCTTGGATATTGATATTTATGTCCTTCATAAAGGTTGGGAAGTTTTCAGACACTATTTCCTCAAACATTCTTTCTCTCCTTTTCCCATTCTCTTCTCCTTCTGAGACACCAATAATGTGAATGTTTGTGCATTTCACATTGTCATTCAAGTCCCTGAGACTCTGTTCTATTTTTTCCATTCTCTTCTCTTTCTGTTTTCCTGTCTTTTCCAGTTCAGATATTCTGCCTTCAAAAATCTCTAATTCAGTCTTCAAGCCATTCAAATCTTCTTCTATTCAAATCTGCTTTCCAGAAGTGAAAAGTGTAAGTAAAACAGAGAACTGAGTGAGGGAGAGAATTTAAACAAGTCATAGGAGCTGGGGAGAAAAGTCTGCACAAAAAGAAACAGAAGAGATCAAAATTCTCAGAGAAGTGATAGAGGATAGGAAGCTCTTTCCTGGAGGTGAAATAATTGCACAAAAAGTACAATCATAAAAATTGCACCACATATCCAAGGTAAGAATCAGAGGAGGAAAAGTGGAGAAAATCTGAACAGGTAAACAAGGACTATTCTAAAGGTTTATAATAAGTTAGAACAAGCATCAAAGAAAAGCCTTAACACAAAACCAATCAACAATAAAACCCTAAAGAAGAGGGAAAAACAGCCCTTCAATGTTAATATATAAGATAATCAGCTGCCTAGATATCAACAAAATATTACAAGATATACTAAGAAACAAGAGGTATGATTAAGTCAAGTGAACAAATTAAAACTTCAGAGGACACTCAGAAATTTTAACAACTAATCAAAGTTGTCCAAACAAATATTTTAAATCAATTCAAGATGAAGGAAAATATGTATAAAAAGCTAAAGGATCTTAAAGGGAGGACATGTTGGAATAAAGAAGAATTTTAAAGTATAAAAAGAAACAGTAGAGAAATTATGGGGATGAAAGATACAACAGTTGAGATTAAAAATACACTAGGGGACCGGATGTAGCTCAGTGGTTGAACACCTGCCTCCCATGCAGGAGGTCCTGTGTTCAATCCCTGGTACCTTATTAAAAAAGAGAAAAAGAAAAATACAACAACAGATTTGAATAGACAGAAGAAAGAACCAGTGAACTAGAAGAAAGGACAATCAAAATCATACAGTCAGAACATATAGAGAAAAGAATAGAAAAATTGAGCAGTGTCTCAGGGATTTGAGTAAGAGCATGAAGCACACAAACTTATGTGTCAGGAGTGTCCCAGAAGGAGAAGAGAAAGGAAAAAGGGCAGAAAGAATATTTGAGGAAGCAATAGCTGAAAACTCTTATGAAACACATAAATATACATGTCCAAAAAGTGCAACATACTCCAAAATAAATTCTAATAGACCAGCCCTGAGACATATACTCATCAGAATGTCAAATGCTAAAAATAAAGAGAGAATTCTGAAAGCAGCAAGAGAAAAATGATTCATCACATACAAGAGCTCCTTAATAAAACTAAGTGGAAATTTCTCATCAGAAACTATGGAGGCAAGAAGGCAGTGGTATGATATATTTAAAGTACTGAATGAGAAAAACTGCCAGCTAAAAATTCTTTATCAGCAAATCTATCCATCAAAAATGAGGAAGAATTTAAAGTATTCACAGATAAACAGAAACTGAGAGAATTAGTCAAGAAGAGACCTACCCTACAAGAATTACTTAAGGGAGTTCTGCAGGTTGAAAGAAAAAGACAGTAGAGAGTGACGTAGAGTTGTGTGAATAAATGAAGATCATTAGTAAGGGTAACTAATTGAAAAGGTAAATAGAAAACCCAATACTATTGTATCCTCAATATACAACTTAGTCTTCAATTCATATAAGAATCAAAATACAATTGAACAAGAAAAAGGCATACTTCCTTATAAGGGACATGCAAAATATAAAGTGATAGAATGGGACAAAAATAACATAAAGAGGGGAAATAGAGAGAAATGGAAGTTGATAGCATGTATTCTACTGAAGCTAAGTTGGTGTTTTACAAATTGGTAGGTTATAGATGTAGGTTGTGTAATATAAATCCCAGGGAAACCACAAAGAAAGTATTTAAAAATATACACAAACAAGAAATGAGAAAGGGATCAGTCAGATACATCACAAAAGATAAACTATACAGCAAAGGAGGTTGCAATAAAGAAAAGAGAGACAGACCTCTTATCAATAGATAGAATATCTAGGTGGAAAATCAATAGGGAAACATAGAATTTGAATAACACGATGAATGAACTAGACCTAACAGATACATACCGAATATTGCACCCCAAAATGGCAGGATATATATTCTTCTCAAGTGCACATATTTCACTCTCCATGATAGAGTATATGTTGTGTCACAAAACAAGTTTCAATAAATTTAGAAATATTGAAGTTATACAAATTATCTTCTCTAACCATAATGGAATGAATCTGGAAATTAATAACAGGTTGAGAACTTGAAATTCCACAAATGTATAGAATTCAAATAAAACTCTTTTAAACAACCAGTGGGCCAAAGAAGGAATTGCAAGAGAAATCAGTAAATATCTTGAGACAAAAGAAAATGAGAACACAACATATTAAAACTTATGGGATGCAGTGAGTCAGTGCTGGAGGGAAATTTATAGTCCTAAATGCTTACATTACAATAGAAGAAAGATATGAAATCAAAGACCTAACTGTGCACCTGGAGGAGCTAGAAAAATAACAGCAAACTAACATCAAAAGCAAGCAGAAGGAAAGAAATAACAAAGATTAGAGCAGAAATAATGAAATTGAGAATAAAAAATAACAACAGGGGGCATTAAAAAAACCAAAAACTGGTTCTTTGAAAAGATCAATAAAATTGACAAACCCTTAGCAGGACTGACACAGAAAAAAAAGAGAAAGATATAAATAAATAATATCAGAAGTGAGAAGGGGGACATTACTACTGACCCTACAAAATAAAAAGCACCATAAGAGGATACTATGTACAACTGTATGCAAACAAATTAGACAATCTGTACAGAGTGGACAAATTCCTAGGAACACATGAACAACCTACAGTGATGCTCGAAGAAATAGAAGACCTCAAAAGGCCAATTACAAGTAAAGAAATTGAATCAGTCATAAAATACTTCCCAAGAAAGAAAAGTCCATGACCACATGGTATCACAGGTAAATTCTACAATCATTCCAAGGGAGAGGAAAGAATGAACAAGCAGGGAAAAGAATCAGCAGTGTGGAAGACAGTACATCTGAAATCAAACAGATGGTAGAACAGATAGATAAAAAGATAGAAAAAAATCCATCAGGGCCTTAGGGATTTGAATGACAATACTAAATGCACAAACATATGCATTATAGGCATCCCAGAGGAAGAACAGCAGGGAAAGGGGACAGAAGGAGTGTTGGAGGATATAATGACTGAAAACTTCCCAACCCTATTGAGGGAGATGGATGTACATGTCCAGGAAGTGCAGTGCACCCCAAACAGTGAAAATTCTAACAGTCCTACTCCAAGACATATACTGTCAAATTTTCCAATGCTCAAGACAAAGAGAGAATACTGAGCAACAAGAGAAAAAAGAACCATCACATACAAGACAAGCGCAATGAAATTCATTGCTAATCTCTCATCTGAAACCATGGAGGCAAGAAGGCAGTAGTATGATATAGTTAAAGTGCTAAAAGAAAAAACTTCCAGCTGAGAATTCTCTATCCAGCAAAGCTGGCATTCAAAAATGAGGGAAAGCTTAAAATATTCAAAGATAAACAGAAATTAAGAAATATATCAATAAGAAGCCTGCACTTCAAGAAATACTAAAGGGAGTTCTGCAGTTTGAAAGGAAAAAACAGGAGAGAGAGAGTTGGAGGAGAGTGTAAGAACAACTAAAAAGAGAAATAAAAACAACAAATAGCATACATAAGCATAAAGAAAATATGGCTAATGTAAGTAATTCCTTGACAGTAATAACATTGAATGTTAATGGATTAAACTCATGAGTCAAGAGACACAAACTGGCAGAATGTATAAGGAAATATGACCCATCTATATGTTGTCTACAAGAAACCCACTTGAAACCCAGGGAAGTAAGGAGGATGAAAGTGAATGGCTGGAAAACAAGTTTACAAGCAAACAATAACCAAAAAAAGGGCACGAGTAGCTATACAATATTGGGAAAAATAGACTTTAAATGCAAAACTATTAGAAGAGACAAATAAGGCCACTGTATAATAATAAAAGAGGTAATCAACCAAGAAGAAAGAACAATCAAACATTTATACACCTAACCAGAGTGCCTTAAAATACATGAGGCAAACAGTGGAAAAACTAAGTGAAGAAATAGATACCTCTACAATATAGTGGGGGACTTTAATACACCATTACTACCATTAGACAGAACATCTCAACAGAAAATCAATAAAGAAACAAACACTTTGAATAATATGTTCGAGGACCTGGACCTAGTAGACATATACAGAACTTTACACCCAAATACAGTGGGATACACATTCTTCTTGAGTTCACATGGATCATTCTCCAGGATAGAACACATGCTAGGCCACAGAATAACTCTCAATGAAATCAGAAAGATTGAAATTATACAAATTAATTTCTCTGATCACAATGAAATGAAGCTGGAAATCAGTAAAGGGCAGAGAACCAGATTAGGCACAAATATATGGAAGTTAAACAACACCCTCTTAGACAAACAGTGGGTCAAGGAAGAAATCTCAAAGGAAATCAGTAACTACCTTGAAATGAATGAAAATGACAACACAATGTATCAAAACCTATGGGATGCAGCAAAAGCAGTATGGAGAGGGAAACTCATAGCCATAAATGCTTATATTAAAAAAGAAGAAAGAGCTAAAATCAAAGATCTATCTGCACATCTGGAGGAATTAGAAAAAGAACAACAAACTAACCCCAAAGGGAGTAGAAATAACAAATATTAGACCAGAACTAAATGAAATTGAAAATAAGAAAGCACTAGAAAAAAATACACAAAACCAGAAGCTGGTTCTTTGAGAAGATTAATAAAATTGACAAAGCCTTAGCTAGACTAACAAAGGAAAAAGGAAAGAAAATGTAAATATATAAAATAAGAAATAAGGAAGGGTATATCAACATTGACCCCACAGAAATAAAAAGAGTATCACAAGAGGATACTTTGAAAAATTATATGCCAACAAGATGGATAATTTTGAGGAAATGAACAACTTCCTAGAAACACACAAGCAGCCTACATTGTCAAAAGAAGAAATTGATGAACTCAACAGACAAATCACAAGTAACGAGGTAGAAATAGTCATCAAAAGACTCTCAACTAAGAAGAGCCCAGGACCCGACAGCTTCACAGGTGAATTGTACCAACCATTCCGGAAAGAACTAACAGCAATCCTGCTTAAACTCTTTGAAAAAATAAAAATAGAGGGAACATTGTCTAACTCATTCTATGATGCCAAACATCACCCTAATACCAAAGCCAAACAAAAACGCTCCAAGAAAGGAAAACTATAGACCAATCTCTTTAATGAACCTAGATGCTAAAATCCTCAACAAAATGCTAACTGTATTCAACAACACATCAAATGAATCATACATCATGATCAAGTGGGTTTCATCCCTGATATGCAAGGATCATTTAACATAAGAAAATCAATCAATATAATACACCACATAAACATAATGAAAGAAAACATCCACATGATCATCTCTATAGATGCAGAAAAAGCATTAGACAAACTACGGCACACTTTCCTGATAAAAACACTACAAAAGATAGGAGTGAAAGGAAACTTCCTCAACATCATAAAGGGTATGTATGAAAAACCCACAGCTAACAACATATTTAATGATGAAATCCTAAAAGCTTTCCCTTTAAGATCAGGAACAAGACAACAGTGCCAACTTTCACCACTTCTGTTTAACGTTGTGTTAGAAGTACTTGCTCGAGCACTGAGGCAAGAAAAAGATATAAAAGGTATCCAATTGGAAAGGAAGAAATAAAAATTTCACTATTTGCAGATAACATGATCCTATACATAGAAAGCCCTGAGAAATCTACAACAAAGCTTCTAGAGCTTTTAAATGAGTTCAGTAAAGTCACAGGTTATAAGATCAATGTGCAAAAACCAGTAGCATTTCTATACATGAATAATGAACAATCTGAGGAGGAAATCAAGAAAAAAAAAAATCCCATTTACAAGACCAACTAAAAGAATCGAATACTTGGAATAAATTTAACTAAAGATGTTAATGACTTATACATAGAAAACTACCCAATACTGTTAAAGGAAATCAAAGAAGACTTAAATAAATGAAAGAATATTCCCTGTTCATGGATAGGAAGACTAAACATCATTAAGATATCTATCCTACACAAACTAATCTACAGATTTAATGCAATCCCAATAAAAATCACCACAACAATTTTTACTGAATTTGAAGAACTAACTATGAAATTTATTTGGAAGGGCAAGAGGCTTTGAATAGTCAAAGACATATTGAAAGAGAAACATGAAATCAGAGGAATCACACTAAATGATTTTAAAATATATTACAAAACTAAGGTGGTCAAAACTGCATGGTATTGGTACAAGGATAAACATACCAATCATTGGAACCAAACTGAGATTTCTGATATAGATCTTTGTATATACAGTCAACTGATATTCAACAAGGCCACCAAACCCATTCAACTAGCAGAGAATGGCCTCTTCAATAAATGGTGTTTGGAAAACACTATATCCATATTCAAAAGAATGAGAGAGGTACACCATCTCACACCTAATACAAAAATTAACTTAAGATGGATCAAAGATTTAAATATAAGAGCTAAGCCCATAAAGACCTTGAAAGATAATGTAGGAAAGTATCTACCAAATCTTGTAATGGGAAATGACTTCAGGAACTTCACACCCAAAGCACAAACAATGAAAGAAAAAATAGATAAATGGAACCTCCTCAAAATTAAAAACTTTTGCACCTCAACGAAGGTTGTTAAGAAGGTGAAAAGTCAGCCTACTTAATGAGAGAAAATATTTGGTAACCATATATCTGGTAGGGGACTAATATCCAGCATATATAAAGAAATCCTACCCCAAAAATAAAAAGACAAACAACCCATTAAAAAAAATGTGCAAGTGATTTGAATAGACACTTCTCCAAATAAGAAACACAAATGGCTAAAAATCAAATGAAAAGATGCTCAACATCACTGCTATTAGGGAAATGCAAATCACAACTACAATGAGATATCATTTTACACCCATTAGACTGGTGGCTATTAAAAACAGAAGACTACAAGTGTTGGAGAGGATGTGGATGAATTTATAGGAACCGTCATCCACTGATAGTGGGAATATAGAATGGTGCAGCCACTGTGGAGGACAGTTTGACATTTCCTCAGAAAACTAACTATAAAACTGTCGTATACACTAGCAATTCCACTGCTGGGTATATAACCAAGAAGAACTGAAAGCAAGGACACAACAGATATATATACACCAATCTTCATAGTGGCATTATTCATTATTATGAAAAGTTGGAACCAACCCAAATGCCCTTCAACAGATGAATGGTTAAACAAATTGTGGTATATACATACAATGGAATATTATTCAGCTGTAAGAAGGAATACAGTAGTAACACACGGTATAGGGGGCGGATATGGCTCAAATGGTTGGGCATCCATCTCTCATATGGAGGGACCTGGGGTTTGATTCCTGGGATTTCCTGGTAAAATAAAAAAAAAAAAATTATAGAAGGCACTTGGGTTGCCAGGCTCCACACATGTGAGTGGGCATGCCAGGCCCTGCTGAACTACACAGCAAGATAATGATGTAACAGGAGAGTGACACAAGGGAGACCCAAGATGAGACACATCAGAAAACCAGGAACTTAGGTGGCGCAGGTGGCAGAATACCTCTCTCCCACATCAGAGGTTCCCAGGATCATATCCTGGTGAAGACAGGAGAAGGATGAGAAAAGAGGGCAGGAAACAGATACAGAGAATTGCCCAGCGAATGGACACAAAAACAGCAAAAACAGAAGAGGAGGGAGGGGGTTTTAAAATTGATAAAAGTAAAATAAATAAATAAATCTTTAAAAAAATAAAATAAACACAGGATAACATGGATGAATCTTCAGGACCTGCTCACTTGGGCACACATATAAGGCATATAAATGTGTTCAAATGTTCAAGGGCATTGTCATGGTGGATGAAGAGTCACACAATAACCAAAGGAATATCAAATTCCCACCTTGGGGAGCTCTGCCACATTCTCTAATGGGACAGCAAGAATGCCTTGAGTACAGGGGCAATGACTAGTGAAGGAGGATGGGTCATTGATGGGCCCTTGATATTGATGATAGTGTGTATAAACCTTTACTTTTGAAATGGAAACTTAGCCTACTTTTATAGGGTGCCTAAGAGCTGCCTCCTGAGAACTTCCTTGTTGCTCAAATGTGGCCTCTCTCTAAGCCAAACTGGCATATAAATACATTACCTTCCTCCCCAGTGTGGGACATGACTCCCAGCTATGAGTCTCCTTGGCACCAAGAGATTACTACCAAGCACCAACTAGCAATGCAACTGGAAAAAGACCTTGACCAAAAGGGGAAATAAACATACATAGCATCATACAGGGTTCTCATACATCACCCCTCCACTAACACTTTGCATTGTTGTGAAACATTTTTTACAACTATTCAAGGGCATCATCAAAATATTACTACTAACTATAGTCCCTATCTTACTTTTGGTGTATTTTTCCCCCAACCCACCCTATTTTTAAAAATATTTTTTTATTACAGAGGTCGTGAACTTGCAAAACAATCATACACATGTGTAGAATTCCCATACAACACCCTTTCACCAATACACCACACTGTGGTGGAACATTTGGTACAGATTATGAGATAATATCATCAGATTATTACCACCAACCATGGTCCATAGTGTACATTTGGCACATTTTTTCCATACACCTCCATTATCAACACATCTTTGTTGATACAGTACATCTTTGGCATTGATGCAAGAATATTATAGTATTGCTGTTAACCACAGTCTATAGGTCACACCAGTTGTAGTTTTCCCATGCTTCTCCACATTCCTACCACTTTGCAATACTGATGCACATCTGCTCTAGCTCACAGAAGGACATTCTTGCATTTGTACCCTCAACCAAAATTCTCATCCACCTCTGGGGTCACTGTGTTATTCAGTCCCTACATTATTCTTTAGCTTTCTTTCATTTGACATTTACTTCCTCAGACTACCCTTTTCAGCCACAATCCCATTTCTAAATCAGTTGCTACTTACTATAATGTGTTACCATCAACTCTATCCATTTCCTCACTTCTACAGTCAAGTTAATCAAAGCTACATACATTAAGCATCAGTAGTTCTTCTCAACCCTCCTCTTATCTCCTAATAACCTATACTCTAGGTTTTATCTTGATGTGTTTATTCTTTATATTTAGTTCATATTAACGAGAACTAAATGCAATATTTGTCCTTTTGTGTCTGGTTTACTTGGCTTAGTATAATGTCTTCAAGATTCATCCATGTTATTACATGTGTCCCAATTTCATTTCTTCTTACTGCAGCATAGTATTCCATCATATGTATATACCACATTTTGTTTATCCATTCATTGGTTGATGGACGCTTGTGTTTTCATCTTTTGGCAATTGTGAATAATGCCGCTATGAATGTTGGTGTGCAGATGTCTGTTTGTGTCACAGTTTTTAGTTCTTCTGGATATATTCCTAGTAAAGGGATTGTTGGATCATATGGCAGTTCTATATTTAGCTTCCTGAGGACCCACCGAACTGTGTTCCACAGAGGCTGCACCATTGTACACTCCTACCAACAGGGAAGGAGTGTTCCTATTTCTCCACATCCTCTCCAGCACTTATTGTTATCTGTTAATCTTTAATAATGGCCATTAAATGTGGTGTTAGATGATATCTCATTGTTTTAATTTGTATCTCTCTAATAACTAGTGATATAGAACAATTTTTCATATGCTTTTTGGCCATTTTTATTTTGTCTTTGGAAAAATGTCTATTAAAATCTTTTGTCCATTTTTCAATTGGATTGCTTGCTCTTTTTTTGTTGAGGTGTATGATCTCTTTATATAGAATTAAAATAAAACCCTTCTCGAATATGTGGTTTCCAAATATTTTTTCCCCTTGTGTGGGCTACCTTTTCACTTTCTTGATGAAGTCTTTTGAATCACAGAAGTGTTTAAGTTTTAAGAGGTCCCATTTATCCTTGTTTTCTTTCATTGCTCATGCTTTTGATGTAAGGTTTAAGAATCCACCACCTACCACCAGGTCTTGATGTTTCTCTACATTTTCTTCTAGGAGCTTTATTGTACATGCTTTTATATTATGTCTTTGAGCCATTTTGAGTTAATTTTTGTATAAGGTATGAGATAGGGGTCTTCTTTCTTTCTTTTGGCTATGGATATCCAGTTTTCCCAGAACCATTTGTTGAATAAACTGTTCTGTCCCTGCTGGATGGGATTGACAGGCTGGTCAAAAATCACTTGGCCATAGATGTGAGGGTCTGTTTCTGAATCATCAATTCAGTTCCATTGGTCTATGTGTCTACCTTTATGCCAAAACCATGCTGTTTTTACCACTGTAGTTAGGTAATATGATTTAAAGTCTGGAAGTGAGAGTCTTCCAACTTCACTCTTCCTCTTTAAGATGTTTCTGGCTATTCAGGGCCTCTTACCCGTCTAGATAAATTTGCTAATTGTATTTTCCACTTGTTTAAAAAATGCTCATGGAATTTTTATTGGGATTGCATTGAATCTGTATATCATTTTGGGTAGAATTGATATCTTAATGATATTTAGTCTTCCAACCCATGAGCATAGATGTTCTTCCAATTATTTTGGTCTTTTTTGATTTCTTTTAGCAATGCATTATAATTTTCTGAATACAAGTACATTTCATCCTAGTTTAAGTTGGTTCCTAAATGTTTTATTCTTTTAGTTGCTATTGTAAATGGATTTTTTTTTCCTGGGCCAAATGATTTTTGACAAGGCTGCGAAGTCCACTCAATTGGGAAAAAATAGTCTGTTCAACATATGGTGTTGGAAGAACTGGATATTTATATGCAAAAGAATTAAAGAGGACCCCTATTTCACATCATATACAAAAATTAAGTCAAAATTGATCAAAGATCTAAATATAAGAGCCAGGACTATAAAGTCCTAGTAGAAAATATTGGGAAGCATCTTCAGGATCTTGTGTTATGCGATGATTGCTAAGAATTTACACCCAAAGCACAAGCAATGAAAGAAAAAATAGGTAAATGGGACCTCCTCAAAACTGAAACCTTTTGTTCATCAAAGGACTTTGCCTTACTCAATTAAAGAAAATATTTGGAAACCACATATCTGATAAGGATTGAAAATAAAAAGACAAACATCCCAGTTAAAAAAATGGACCAAAGACTTAAGTAGACATTTCTCCAAAAAGAGTATACAAATGGCTAAAGGCGTATGAAAAGATGCTCAAAATCACTAGCTATTAGGTAAATGCAGTTCAAAACTACAATGAGATATTTCACACCCCCATGAATGGCTACTATTAACAAAAACAGAAAATTGCAATTTTTGGATTGAATGTAGAGAAATAGGAACATTCAGTCATTGCTGGTGGAAATGTAAAATGCAGTTGTTGTGGAAGACAGTTTGGAAGTTACTTGGGAAGCTAAATATAGAATTACCATATGGCCTAGCAATCCTTCTATGAGGTATACACTAGGAAGAATTGAAAGCAGGGACTCAGATATTTGCATACAGATATTATTCAGTAATGCTAATAGTTGGAAGCAACTCAAGTGTCCATCAAATGATGAATGGGTAAACAAAATGTTGTATATACTTATGATGGAATATAATTCAGATGTAAAATGTGCCCTCTTTCTAAGCCAAACTCAGCATATAAATGCATTACCTTCCCCCCAGTGTGGAACATGACTCCCGGGGATGAGCTTCCCTGGCACTGAGGGATTACTACCAACCACCAACTAGCAATGCAACTGGAAAAAGACCTTGAATAAAAGGTGGAAAAGGTAAAGACAAATGAGTTCACATGGCTAAGAGACTCCAAAATGAGTTGGGAGGTCATCCCAGAGGTAACGCTTATTCACATCTTAGCAGGATCTCATAGATTGCCAAAGTGGATACTACCCCAAATAGTAGGGCTCCTGAGGGCTCTGGAAACACCCAGGTCCTATGGTCAGGGCAGATAGCTCCGTAGTTTTGTGCCTTGCCAGTGTGCCCTACTTTGGAATTTGTGCTCCTGAGAGTGACAGAGTTGGACTCAATTATGTCTTCCCTACACATGGCTCATCTGTCCCTACTATTTAAACCTATACTTGGTGCTGGAGTTTGTAGGTGTATGCCCAAGAGACTCGAGTCTTTGGGCTGTCCATGTGCCTGCTGGGCTTGGAACCTCAGTGGAGTTGCAACACTGACTCTACAACTCATTGGACTCACCCAGGACAACTAACAAGGAGATGATGATGGACAATGACCATCCCAAGGAACAGAGAAAGTTTGCAACTGCAAGCAAGATAGTCCCATCCATCTTCCCCATGGGATATAAGACCCTTCTCAATTAGAGGTGGATTGGACATCACCATCCCAGAATCCTCAGGATTGGGTAAAGAACTATGGAATAGAGTGGACTTACTGGTATTCTACTATAGACATATTGTGATTCTAGCAATGGAAGAAATCACAATATTGATGTGGAAGCAGTGGCCACTGGAGGCTCTGGGGACAGGGAAAGGGAAAAACAGTTGTAATACGGGGGCTTTTTGGGGGTTGGGAATCATCCTGAATGACACTGCAACGACAGATATAGGCCATTTTATATCATCACATATGACATGCAGAACTGTGTGGGAGAGAGTGTAGACTACAATGTGAACTATGGTCCATGCTTAATGGCAAAGACACAGGATGCGGTTATCAATTGCAATGAATGTGCCACACTAATGAATAACGTTTATGTGGGAGGGTTTGGGAGGTGTGGGGAGTGAGGCATATTGGAATCCCTATATTTTTTGTGTAACATTTATGTAATCTAAGTACCTTTAAAAATATATATATTATATTAAAAAATAAAAGATAAAAAGAATGAAGGCCTGATGCTTGGGCCAACATGAATGAACCTTGAGGACATTATCCTGAGTGAAATAAGCCAGACACAAAAGGATAAATATTGTTTGTTCTCATTGATAAGAACTAATTATAATATGCAAACTCTGAGAGTTAGAATCTAGAATATAGGTTATCAGGGGATAAATTGAGGCTTGAGAATGGAGAGCTGATTCTTAATTTATACAGAATTTCTATATAGGTTGACTGTAAAGGTTTGGAACTGGATGGTGGTGGTGGTAGCATATTATTGTAAGGTTAATTAACAGCACTGAATTATGTATGTGAATGTGGTTGAAAGGGGAAGTTTAGGGTTGTTTATGTTACTAGAATGAGTGTTAGAAGATAGAATATGGATGGTATAACACAGTGAGCCCTGTTGTCAGTGATAGACTGGGGTTAACATTGAAGTATAAGATGTTCTTTCATGAATTATAACAAGTGTATGATGCTAATACAAGGTGTTAATAATAGGGTGCTATACGGTGCAAATACACCTAATGTAAACTATGGACTATAGTTAATAGTACTATTTTTATATTCTTTCATCAATTGTAACAAAGAACCACACTAGTACAAAGTGTCAACAATAAGGGTGTCTATAGGCATGCTGTATTTTTACATGACTTTTTTCTGTAAACTTACAACTTCTCTAATTAAAAATTTAAAAAAATAATTTAAATTTAAACCTACAACTTCTCTAATTAAAAATAAAAAAATAATTTAAATAATAAGTGAAAGAATCCAGACACAAAGTACTACATATGGTATTATTCCATTTGTATAAAATGTGAATATAAATAAATCTATAAAGACAGAAATAGATTAGTGGTTTTGTGGAAGGATCGAGAGGTGATTGCTACAGGGTATGGGTTTTTTCTTTTTGCAGATGAAAATGACTGTGGTGATGAATGCACAATTCTGTGAATACACTAAAAGCCATTGATTATACACTTTGGGTGGGTTATTTGGTATGTGAATATATCTCAGTAAAACTTATTTTTAAAAAGAAAAAAAAAAAAAAACAGTTGGAGTTCTTACAAGCAGACTTCAATATCACCTTTACTCGAATTTCCAGACTGTTAGCCTAACCTACAGAATCTGTACTTTCCAACTCCCTCAATTACATGAGCAAATTCCTTAAAATAAATCTCTTTATATATGTATCCTGTTGGTTCTGTTTATCTGGAGAACCCTGACTAATATACTTGAGTTGACTGCTTATCTGTAATATGCTTATTATATTACAAATCTGATTTTCTTTGTAAAGATACATGCGTGTTCTTTATTTTCCAAAGAAATCATTAATGAGTTATGATTGTGATTATCACAGTGTGTATACCTGAAATATATTAGTTGGTTGATTGTATTAAATTATACTTTTCCTTTGGTTTAGAATAGTAAGATTATTGTGAATACTTAGCTCATAAAGGTGCCATTAAATGCAATGAAACAAGTACAAATCTTAGCAATCACTATGTATTCTGCTTAAACTAGAGAATAGTTTTGTGGTGATGAACAGTAGGGCTAATGAAAAATGGCAGCTTTCTACTTGCACAAGAATCATCCTGGCCATCAGAGCCTAATTACTGCTGAAAGAATGCTAGGCTGTGAAAAGGGTTGAACTGATTCCAGAAAAAATCCAGTGGAATGAATGTTTCACCAAAACAAAAACTGAAACCCAAAACAAAGTAGAATGAGAAAAATATATAATGTAGGAAAGAGCAATTTTAATGAAAATTGTAAGCACTAAAATGTTAGGTAAAATGATAAGTGGTGGAAGTATTACTGACTTTAAGGCAAGAAAATTTGGGTTTAAATCTTATGGTTTTCATATTTTGCTGCTTTGGTTAGGCAATTTAGCCTTGGGAAATTAGTTAACTTCTCTGGCCTATAGTTCCTCATCGATATAGTGGCAATGATATCTGCTTAATGAAAGATGTCTGAGATACACATTTTTATAGTTAGCATAGATTAAATAGCATCAGATATTGCTGCTGCTGTTGGTAAAGCTACTCTTGCCATTGCATTCATCACTAGAATCCTACTCCTGTAGCACTGTCTTTATTACTTCAGGTGGATTGTGAAGCGAGTTGACATCTTCCATGTGCTATTATGTATGTTATATTTAATTACAACTGATAGAATACTCTGCATTTAAGAAATACCCAGGTTCCTCTTAAAATTCCTGTCCAGTTTTTTAAGGAATTAGGCCTCAGTCTTCATATATGAATTAATACCTCACTTCTCACCTGAACATGTAGATTAATTCTTTTTTCAGTATAATACTAACAAAAAAATCCCAGTTACTTGCAACTTCAACAAGACATTTGGTGATAAAGGAATGTTATGTGTGACAAAACACAAAACAAAACCTCTATTACAATAGACTTGAAATAGTCTCAGGTACTTGGCATAACTTCGCTGCCATTCAAGACTCCTATATCCAGGTCTTGTGTTCAGGAAAGAAAGAGACTGTAAAAGCTGGTATTTAGCTAGTAAGTTACTATGCAAATCTGTGTGGTTTCCTAGGGCCATTGCAATGAACTGGGTAGCTTAAAACAAGAGTAAATTATTATATCACAGTTCTGGAGGCTAGAAGTCTAAAATCAAGGTGTCAGCATGGGCATGTTCCCTTTGAAGGCTCTGGGAAAGAATCCTTCCTTGCCTCTTTCTTTCTTCATTGGCATTCCTTGGCTTGAAGATGCATTACTACAATCTCTGCCTCCATTTTCCCATCATCCTCTTTGTTATTGTTTCTATCTTCTTATAACGACACCTGTCATTGGATTTAGGGCTCACTCTAATCTAGTATGGTCTCATTTTAACTCAATTACATCTGCATTTTATGATACCAGCATAACCTTGATACCAAAACTTGAAAAGGGCATTAGAAAGAAATAGAAATTATGTTATTAAAAAATCCAAAATCACCTAAGTAAAATAGAGAATGGAATATCATGAAATGTAAAATTCTAATGTATTACAAGGCCTTTTAGCTTATTTTAAACATACAGGGTTAGTTTAACATTCAAAAACAATCAATAGGATTTGACAAGATTCAGAACTTTAATAAAATAAATAAGAAATATCTTACATTAAGATATGCAGAAAAAATTTGATAAAATTTAAAAAATGTTAAAATTATTTTAGCAATTGTGTATGATTCCATTTTATATCCATTATTGGCTTATAATATATAACTCATTTAAAAAATTTTAGTGGTTTCCCTAAATATTTTTTTTATTTTATCAACATCTATATTGAAATGTAAATATGCCTCATTAATTTATCTTCTGTCTACCTTGAAATAATATACCAAATCATGTAAGAACCTTACAACCACTATCAATTCCTCCCTTCCATATTTTGTGGTACTGTTGTCATATATGTTCTTTTATAGTTGCTATAAACTCACAATATATTGCTTCTTTTTCTGCTTCAGAAGTTAATTATTTCTTAGGCTAATTAAACAATAAAATAATTTTTTTATATTTGCCTTCATTGTAAATGTGTAAGCCCATTTTTCTGTCTGGAATTAATTTCTTTGTACCTTAAGAACTCTAACTTTTTTTGTACCACATGTCTTCAGATAATTGCTTCTTTGAATGTGTGTTTGGTCTGAAAAAGTCTTTATTTCTTCATAACATATTTTTGATATACTACAAATAAAGTAAAATTCACTTTTTTTAGTGACTAGTTCTATGTCTGTTGACAAAAGCACAACTATAACAATCAAAATATAGAATATTTCTCTCATCCCATAATGTTCCATCATTCTCCTCAGCTTTGTAGTCAACCTCATACTCCTACTTCTAGACCATGGAAACCACTAGCCTGGTTTATGTCTCTATAGTTTGTCTTTCCCAGAATATCGAATAACTGGAATTCTATAGTCTCTAGACTTTTGAGTCTCTCTTCTTTCATTTGGCATAATGTATTTGCTATTATATGACTTAGTGTTTTATTAGTTTTATTACTGAAAGTTATCACATTGCATGGATACACCACAATGTGTTTAGACATTTACTAGTTGATGAATATTTGGGCTGTTTCCAGTTTTAGGTGATTATGAATAATGCCATTATACACATTCACATAGAGTTTTTTGTGTGGATGTTGCGGCAGAAAAAAACTTAGACTATCAGAGAGATGGAGAAACAAAGTTTTTATTACGCACGGGCCCAGAGGAGAATCCAGTCTCCCAAAATCTGAGCCCTGGGCATCGGCTTTAGTGGGATCATATAGGTTTCTGTTTATTGGCTAGTGGATTGCTGGGCAATCGGGCAAATTCCTGAAGCAAGGGGGCAGGCAGGGGTTACAGAAGCACAGGTATGAGTTAAGCTTATCTTCCTAAAACAGAGGGCCTCAGGGAGGAGAGGAGTAGAGTCATTAACTTTGTGCATTCCAGACAAAAAGGGGAGGAGGGCGCTTATCTCCCTAAGTTGTGGATTCCATGGGAGAAAGCGAGGAGGGGTGGTTACCTTTCTAAAGCTGCAGGTTTTTGCTGAGGGGGAGAAACAGAGCAGAGCTGCAGCACTTTCTTCACCATGGACTTAACTTAGGATTTTGCTTGGGTAAATGCCTATGAGTGAAATTTCTGAGTTATTTGGTAAGTGTAAATTTAAATTTATGAATGATTGTACAGCTGTTTTCTGAAATGGCTCTTGCATTTCCACAAGCAGTGCTTGACATTTACAGTTGTTCTGCATCATCACCAAAATTTGGTATAGCTGGTTTTTGTTTTGTATATTTACCATTCAAATTAATGTGTAGTGACATCTCATTGTGATTTTTATTTGCATTTCCCAAATGCAAATCACTGAACATTTTTTCATGTTTTATCTGCCAACTGTATATATTCTTTGGTGATGTGTGTGTTCAAATCTTTTGCCTATTTTTAAAATAGTGTTGTCTGTTGTATCAAATTTCAAGTGTTCTCTATTTATTCTGCATACTATTCCTTTGTCAGATATGTTTTGCAAATATTTTCTCCCAGTCTGTCTTTCATTTTTCTTAATGATACCATCCACAGAGGAGATGCATTTAAATTTAAAGAAATTCAATTTACAGTTTTTTCATTTATGGGTTATACCTTTTGATTTAAGGATTATACTTACAAAAAAATTTACAAAACCCAATTCAGAAAGATTTTCTCCTAAAAGAGTCATAGTTCTTGATTTGACATTTAGTTCCTTAATCCAATTTTGTTTAATTATTTTATATGGTGCAAGGTTGGATCTGTTCTTTTTGCTGTTGTTTTTGCATATAGAAGATCACTTGTTCTAGTAACTTTTAGCAAAAAGATGATCTTTTCTCCATTCATTGATGTTGTTACTCTATGTAAAAAGCATATATATTTGTGGGACTATTTCTGGACTTTCTATTCTGTTCCATTTATCTTTGTGTCAATCAATTCACCAGTATTGCCCAGTATTAGACAGGCCCTGTGTACCTGGGTCAGGGGTATGGCTATCTCACTGATCCTGCCCTTTTCTCGTTGGCAACCAAACTCTGTCTTATACATTTGTGCTGTGTGGGTATTGTGTGGGAGAGTGTTTTCTACCTCTGTGTCATTGGAAGGAAACCCTTTATGGCATTGGTATGGGATCCTCCTTCTTGGCCCACCCCCTGAGGTAGAGTATATTTTTTTCTTTTAATTTTATCCATTTCCTTGCCCCAAAGAGACTTAACCTGTCCACTTGGCTTATACAGAACTCAATATAAGTATATTAAAATATTCTATAACATAATAAATAAAGTGGTAAGTATTTCATATCTCTATATTAAAAAAACAGCAACTATACAATATCATTTGAAAAATGGAAAGATGCTGTGATAGACTGAGTTATGTACCCCAGCAGAAACATGTTCTTTAATATAGGTGTGCAACCATTTGTAAACAGGACCTTTTGAAGTTGTTATTTTTGGTTAAGTTGTGGCCACCTAAATCAGAATGAGTCTTAATCTGTATTACTAGAGAATGTATAAAGAGAAGAAGTCATAAGCCAGCAGTCAGGGTAACATGAGAGGGGCTAGACTAAAAAAAAAGAGGACATATCCATGTGATAAGAAGCAGAGATAGAAGCCAAGGAACCCCAAGGATTGCCAGCAGCCAACACCAGAATGCTATAGTCACTGGGAGGATAAAGTCTTGCTGATAATTTGATTTGGATTTCTTCTAGCCTCAAAACCACAAGCCAATATTTGCTTTTTTGTTTAAGCCAAGCTTTTGTATGGTATTTGTCACAGCAGCAGGACAAAGACAGTGTCATATATATAGATTGAAATATATAATACTGACAGGTAACAATTCCCTACAAATTAACTTGTAGATTTTAAACAAATCCAATTAAAATCTCAGCAGTTATTTTATAAGAAATTACATGATAAGTATTAACCTGTTGTGTGAAAACAAAGTCCATTAATGGTCAGATAAGTTGTGAAGAACAAATTGAAGAATTTAGACTACTGAATATCAAGACATTATTAAATGACAATAACTAAGACAATGTGGTATAAGCACAATGATATAAATATATAGATCCATGGAATGAAATTCCAGTCCAATAACAGATCCTTATATATACAGACATTTGGCTGTAAATCTAAACGTGAGATATAAACCAATAGAACTTAAAAAATATACCGGTAAAATATTTTCTTGGCCTTCGGGTATACAAAATTTTTCTAAACAAAGTCCCTATAACCATGAATTATTAAAAAATGATACATCACAGCTTCTACTTGGGATGATGGAAAAGTTTTGGTAGTGGAAGGTGGTGATGGTAGCACAACATTTTGAACATTATTAACAGCACTGAGTTATATATTTGAATGTGGTTAAAGGGGGAAATTCTAGATCATATATATGTTAATAGAATAAAAATTAAAAAACAAACAAACATAATACTGTACAATACAAATAGTGAGCCCTAATATAAACCATGAACTATAGTAAATAGTACAATTATAATAACGTTTTTACATCAATTTTAACAAATGTACCACACTAATGCAAGATATTAATAATAGGGTGGTACATGGGGACTCTGTATTTTATACATGGATTTTCAGTAAACCTACAACTTCTCTAATAAAAAAATAATAAAATAATAATAACTTCTCTTCATCTATACAATATTAAGATAGTAAAAGGCAAGAAAAAGACTAGGAGAAGACAGTTGTAATACACATATCTGACAATATATATAAAATATACAGAGAGGATTCTTGCAAAATTATTAAGAAAAAGATGGATGGTCCAATAGAAACATTAAAAAACTTGTAGGGCATCTCACAAAAGAAGAGATCCCAATGGTCAATAAATATATGAATCCAAACTCAATAATCAAGAATATGCCAAAAATCACAGTGTGGTACTATTACATGTCTCCTCACAAAATGGCCATAATTAAAAGGCTGACCAAGGATTCCAATGTTCAAGGATTCAGAACAGCTTAAAGTCTCATATCCTACTGATGAATTTTTGAATTGCTAAAACCATTTGTAAATATGCACCATTAGCTAGGTCTACTAGAGCTGAACATACACATACTTCATGATCAACAATTTTAATCCATGATGAGTAAGTATGTGTGTTGAGTTTAATTCAGATGCAAAAAAGTATAAAAATCATAAGCATGCAGATTAATTAGCACAAAGCAAATATAACTGTGTTACTATATTTTAGATCAAGAAATTGAATATTACTATTATTTATATATTTTTTTATTTAATAAGAATTTATACATTTATATCCATGTGAAATGAGTATCCATGTTCTCCAAAAGACATGTAGAAGATATTCATAGCAGCATTTTAACAACAGCCCAAAACTGGAGACAATACCAAATGTAAATTGTGATACATACACAAAATAGAATGTTATACCCCAATTAAAGTTAATAAATACAGTTAAAGCAAATGCTACAACCTAATGCTGAATACATGAAGTCTTCACGAAGAAAACATATTGATATTCCCTTCAAATAAATGTCAGTCAGGCAAATTTAATTTGCATTGTGAGAAACTAGTAAAGTGTTTACTTTGGGGAACAAGGAATAGGCAATGTGTGAAACATGATTTGAAGGGGGCTACTGGTATGCTGGTAATTTTTTTTTTTCTTTATCTATACAGTAGTAACATAGTGGAGTTCCTTTCGAGATAAGTAATTTAATCTGTTTTGTATGTATCTTAAATTTGAATAAGAAATAATTTTGAAAATATATATACTGCTTTCCTCTAAATCATATGGTTTTTGCTTATTGTGTTTAGACTGGGTATCTCACATGAAAATATAGTAATAGATCTCTCAATGGAAATTCATGATATGTGCAATACAGATAAAATCAACAGCAGTGAGCTGCATTAGAGAGTCTTATAAATTGAAAACTACGGGTCTGTTTACAGTCTCTGCACTGCCACTAATTAATAAGATTTGGCATATCATCGAATCATGAAAATAGCCAGTCATTTTATATGCCTAAAGTGAAGTGGCTGGTGGTAGGTGGGGGGAGCTAGGGGGCATAGCTGGGGAAAAGTGGAGGAGCAGTAGAAAGTTCTGAGATATGAGACAAAGCAACAGATAAGAAAGACTAGTTGGCATGGTATTTCCAAAAGCCAAGGAAGGTAAATCTAAACGTGACTAAGATGATTCCTTAGAAACAAAGATGGAAAACGGTGAAGATTTGAGGAACATTAAGAAATTTACACTACTGTACTTGAGGGTTAAATGTGAGAAAAATCACATAAGAAAATAGGCTTAGAAACATAGGTTTTTGCTTTTTGTGGGTTGTGATTCAATGAGATGAAAATTGCCAGTGGAGAAACAGTGATGACTCAGTAACCTAGAGTATTTTCATTAATTACTTGACTAGTAACTCCAACTTGATGACTTCCTTTTTTTTTTTCCTAAAATTACTTTCCGATAGTTTGTTACACTGGTCCAATAGAACCATTCAATCTAGATCTGTGAAGGCCTTGATATGCTGTATTAATGCTATTTATAGAAATCTCCAATGAAAGAGAGAACCTCTAAGGAGAAGTGAGTGCTTTAAAATAAGTACAGTAATTTCAAAACAGATGACTTGAATAATCTAACCAGGCTCTGTAAGACAGGCTTTTGTTTACATTTCAAGGGGATCCTACATCCTCAAATAAATTTTCTAGAGGCAAGTTGTCAATTTTTCAGTTTGTTTTGGTTCTAATCTTTGGAAGAAGTCTGATAACCAGAAACATAGGGTTGAAAATGATGCATGAAATTAAGTGTTCAAAATACATTGACAAATGAAAGGGATGATGAGATTGGATGTGCATCCCTAGTGATCAATCTGTCTCCCTTCCCAAGGAACCACATTCTGACATGGGCCTTTTAATGTTTCCTCCAGTATAGTTATACTGCTCACCTTAATCCACACTCACACTGCTATACAGGATATAAAAGCATCACTGGTGGCTTTAACTGTGTTCACGAAAAATATAATGCTCAATCTTACCTAATTTCTAACTTTCTCACTGCTCTGCTCCATATGTACCATGCATATCTGGAAATAAGGGTCCTCAAACATAGCGAATGGCCACAAAGGAAGGGAGAGTTTAATAGAGGAAGGCAAAGCAACATGACATGAAGACAAGGAATTTGGCATTAAACATATCTGGGTTCAGATCCAAGCTCTTATCTTTGTGACTGTGTGCTGATGACAATATCTCAACCTTAGTTTCCTCATCTGTAAAGTGAAGTGAGTATTAAATATCTCTTAGAATTGTGTACTGGTATAATTAAATAGGTATTTTAAGTTTAGTCATATTAAAATGAAACTTAATCTCTCCAGAGCATAAGCAGTGCCTAATAGGGGAGGACAGGCCTGTATGTCAAGTCCTCATTGTTGTTGCAAGTAACTATGAATCTTGTTCTTCAAGGAGTGGGGCTTGGTGGTTGCCATGGGTCCTGAGGGGAGGGGAAGGGAGGAATAGAATAGATGGAACATGGGGCATTTTGGGGGCGATGAAAGTATTCTACATGATCTTGCTATGATGGATACAGGCCATGTTAAATTACATCAAAATATATAAAAGTGTATGGTCCAAAATGTCAACCATAATGTAAATCATTGACCATGGTTAGTAGCAATGTTTCAATATTTATACATCTATTGTAACAAATGTACCATTCATATGTAAAATGTTATTAATAGAAGAAGGGGGAAAAGGGAGAAAGGGGGAAGGGGCAGGATATTGGTTATATGGGAAACCCTATATACTGTATGTGACTTTTCTGTAACCTAAAGCTTCTTTGAAGACAAAATGAAAAAATTAAGACACTGAGGAAATAAACAGAAGAAAAAGTCGCTGTACATACAAGAGAATATGATCTTACAATGATGAAAGACATAAGGTCAAAAAATTTTTTTAATTTTATATTTTTAATTAAATTTTATTCTTCCAACTTTAAAAAAAAATTGTATTTTATTTGATTTTTAAAACTATCATTATTTCATCTTCTTATTAATTTGAAAAGCTCCAAAATTTAGAAAACATACAATTAATATGTCTAAAGTCTGAAGTGTTTCATGTGGCTTTAAAGGCTATGTTTTTAAAAATTAATTTTGTTACCATTATAGTCTGTGTTTCAGTGTTGCTAACCAAAAATAGTTATTATGGAAGGAAAAAAATAACAGGAGAAAAAAAAACAGGGAAAAAGCAACAAAATAATGAGAAAAATTGGCAACTGAAAATAAACAAATCCCGTGACCAAATGGAATTTGCCCAAGAGTTTTGAGAGAACGCAAGGGTGAAATTGTGAAATTGTTAGCCAAAAAGTATTACTTCTTGGTACAGAAACTGCAGTGACCATACAAAAAACCCTGCCAATGTGACTGATATCCAGTAGACACTGGACATATACAATTGTCGAGTTTTGATGCTATGGTACCCAAGGTTGTAGAATATATTAAAAAGAGTGGATTAGAAATTTTTTTTTTTTTTTTTTGAAAAAGAACATTAAATTCTATAAGCAAAGGAATCATATTTATACTTTTTATTTATAAATTAAATCTGGAATTTCAAAAAGCTTTTGATACTTTTCTGCCAAAAATTTTGAAAAATTTCTATTTATGCGGGAATTATTTCCATCATGTAGATTCATTAGAGACAACAATTTTAAAAGATTGTATGGTATGTGAATATATATCAATAAAATTGCTATTAAAAAAGATTTCATACTTCTAGATGTACAAGTGTCAACAGCTACTTCATTTTGTTCTGCCTTATCTATTTCTTTACTTAATTAGGAAAATAGTGTGCATCTACTAAAATCCCAGATAAAATATTTTAAAGTATTGAAGCTTAGATGATACTTTTAAGGCCATAAAAGTCTTTGCTACACGGTAGAGGCGACGGAATACCACAGCACACTGGGGTGTCCTGTGTCCCCTCCAAGGCTATGGCTGGGAGGTTGCGCCAGTCATCCTGCTGAGCTCCCAGCCCTTTACCCAAAACTTTTCTTTTCCGAAGGCGCTGGGCGGTGCCACCCTCTGGCCGGAGCCCATCACTGCATAATCCCCGCCGACTTCCAATGTTCCACATTCCCAGGTCAGATTCTCCTCTGCTTCTTTTTTCCCAACCATCCCAGGTGCCTCCATTTCCTTAAGGTTTTTTTGTTTTGTTTTGTTTTCCTATCTAGCTCTCCTACACCATAGCCGCGCGGGAGCGGGCCGGGCAGGCGGTTGAGTTTTCCGAGAAATAACTTCACCAAGATGTCCAGTGATATGCAAAGGTCCGATAATGAGAGTCCTAGCACCAGCAATGGTAGTTCAGATGCGGTCGAGCGAGACCCAGGCGCTCCAGAGCCCGAACAAGAAGAAAGAAAACCTTCTGCCATCCAGCAGAAGAAAAATACCAAATTCTCCAGTAAAACCACTGCTAAGTATCCACTAGTGCTAAAAGAATTCAGAAGGGGCTAGCTGAAATAACCCTTTGTCCTCCTCCTAACTGAAATGCTGAGCCTAAAGGAGATGATGTTTATGATTGGAGATAGACTATACTTGCTCCAGGAGGTTCTGTATATGAATGTGGCGTGTATTTTCTGTGAATATCCCATTTTCATCAGATTATCCATTTAAACCACCAAAGGTTACTTTTTGCACTAGAATCTATTACTGCAACATCAACGGTCGAGTCATCTGTCTGGGCATTCTTAAAGATAACTGGAGTCCCGCTGGGCATTCTTAAAGATAAATGGAGTCCCGCTTTGACTATCTCAAAAGTTGTGCTATTTGTTTCCTTTCGACAGACTGCAACCCCATGGATCCTCTGGTTGGAAGCATAGCCACTCACTATTTGACCAACAGAGCAGAACAAGGCAGGATAGCCAGACAGTGGACCAAGAGATACACAACATAATTCACATAATTTCTTCTCAGTGTGAAGGAGCAGAAGACATTTTCTCACTGTGCTGCAAATCTTTATAGCCTTTACAATCCAGACTTCTATGTATATGTTATACCGATACTACTCTCTGCTTTCATCCTTTGGAGACTAGGAGACTCCCCCAAAAGGTAAATCCTACCAAGAGTAGAACTCCATAGCTGTAGATTAGTTATGTTTAAAATGCCTACTTGCAAGTCTTGCGACTATCAGAATGTACTTTGTCATGTACTAAGGTTACTGGTCCTGAAGTCTACCAAATATGATAGTGCATTTTAGCCTAACTCATTATCTGTAATGAAGTTATAAAAGTAGCTGTAGATGACTAGGAATTATGTCATTTGTATTAAACCTAGATCTACTTCTGAGTATGTGGTACATGCTGTTGTGAAAAATGTTTTACCTTTTACTTTTGTTGGTTTGTAATGAGAGGATTTCCTTTTACCCTTTGTAGTTCAGAGAGCACCTGATGTACCATCTCAAACACAATAAACATGCACCTGAAGGCAAAAAAAGAAAAAAAAAAAAAAAAAAGTCATTGCTGCATGGATTTATCCATACACACACACACATGCATGCGCATAAATTTCTGCAAAATAGTAAGACTGAAGTTCATGCTGAAATAACTAGTTTACAGTCAACTAAAGCTATAACAGGTGGTAAACTTAATAGTATTATTATCCAGAGTATTGCTGAAGGCTGATAATATAAGTTCCCCAAACACTGAAATTAATTAATGAATTAGACTTCCATAAACAATTTTTACATGAAGTTGGGGGTTCCTAAGAATTCCAAAACTTGTGTTAGTCACTGAAGATACAAATCAATTAGGAAACAGTCCCTGTTCTCAAGAGTCACACAGTTAAGCATTAAATAGGACAAACATCCAGGTATATAGTATGGTCTTTCTTTACCCATGGCTTCAGCCATGCCAAGGGCTTACAGATACTAAATTGTGGAGTCCCAAAGTTGCTTTTCATCTCTGGATGCCTGGCAAGGTGAAGAGTGTGCTAAGGAACCTAGAGATCTGACTCTAGGGAAAGTTCTGGGCCCTGTTCAGTCTGGGACTCATCCAAAACTTGATCCAATTTCTCTTCAATCTCAAGGGAAAACAACAGCAGAGATGGTGGATATGAATCCTCCTTGGTTGATTCAAATAAGTGGCATGTAAGAGTTTTCCTCCCTTCTGAACACAATTTTCTTATAGTTGTAAGTAAGAAAGCAACTTTCAGGGAAAAGGGAAAAGTACACACATGCATTTATTTTTTGATAAATTTGAGATGGGAACCAACAGTGAAATGTAGCCAGACTAAAAATTGGCTTTGCCAAGAGGTAAGATGGAAAACGAGAAAGGAAGAAAAATGGAGAGTGATGCTCATCCATTTCTCCAATTTTTTTTTGGAGACAAGCTAAATTTAAGCAAGTTGCTTTTGTTTTCAAAACATCTGCCCAATTGTGTTCTCCTATGATTCTTACAATCATTTTGATAGTTAACACTGCTTCTGGGTTTGCATATATGAAACATTATTTGTCACAGTGGGAGTTGATCCATTTAAACATCTTCATCACTGTGGAGAAAAAATACGCTGCTTTATGACAGTACAAAGAGGGGTCAAAGAGATCCAGATATTAGAGAGAATCATTTCCAAACACATCGTGTTTGCTATTTCTTAAATAGCAGGGTGACATTTAATTTAATGCTATTGAAATGCATCTAGATTCTACTATACTGTTCTGCATGCATATATTCATGAAAAAGTCTACATAATGGATGGAATTTTGAGCTAATCATATCCCAATTTTACATAGCTATTAAATATAAAAATATGTTTTCATTAATCAGCTGGCATTTGATTAATGTAAAATATCCATCTGATTAAGTCTCAATTAAATGCCTATTCAAAACAGTGACATTTCACGTGTTATTGGACAACCTTACTGCCCACACAGATGGCATGCAATACAAATATTAACCAAATATTTTACCATGACTGGTTGAACAAACTAAAGCACATCCATCTTAATAAAATATATTATAGCCAGGTCTTTGCAATACAGCCAGCAATGAAAGCATTTCCATAACAGATTGGTATTCACACTAACATATGCTGCCAATTGAACATATTTTGCATTTGTGTGTATAAACAGGCAGGCGCAGATGTGTAATATTGTCTTTAATCTTGAGCACATTTTATTTACTGCTAAGTAAAAAATACCAAAGGAGATAGATTATGGAGTTATGAGTTTGAAACTATCTGATGACCACGTGGGATACTCATCAGAAATATGTTAATAGAATTATTAAAAAGACTGTTAATCACCATTTGAATATTCATCAGTAGAAACATATACAATACAATGAGGTGGTAGAATTCAAAGTAATTATTTATTAGAATATTATTTCTGTTAATCAAGGAATGAGTTGACTTTATCTTACTCTGAAGTGATTTCTTTGTTATTATTTCACTATTTTTGAGCAATGTCAAAAGAGAAGAGATATCTATTTATATATATTATTCACTTTTTCATTACTTTTTAGGTATTTAGACAAAAATTCCTAAAACAGAACAGATTTCTCCTAATTGTTATAACATACATTCATTATTAGTGTGTATCAGGCAATTATTCTGAGTTTCACCTAGATTATGTAATTTATGCTTACAAGAAGCTAAAGAAATGTTACCATTCATATATTTTGCAATTGGAGAAATATAGGTTTAAAGAGATTAATTAACTTTCCCCAAAATATAGTACAATTATTTGGTGGTGCTAGTGGGATTCAGGACAAGGCAGACTGACTCCAGAACTTAGAATTTTAAGCATTCTGCTATGCTTTCTCTTGGAGTACAATTGCTCAAAGCCATGGGCATAGTTCATTGAATTTTATCTCCATTCTCCAGAGAATTGATACAGATAGAGTAGACTGTAAGGTCATCAAGTAAAAGGACAATTCTTATTGATTTCTGTAACCTAGATGATTAAAATAGTGCCTAAAATAAGAGTAAGGATTCAATATGCTGAAATGAATGATTAAACAAAATATCTATTGATGTTTGAGTAGCTAATATATATGGTGATATCCTGAGGACCATTGACTTCTTAAGAAATACTTGTTCCACGTTGGGGGGAAGGTAATGCAATCATATGCTGAGTTTGGCTTAGAGAGAGGCCACATTTGAGCAACAAGGAGGCTCTCAGGTGGCAACCCTTAGGCACCCCACAAATGCAGGCTAAGTCTCATTTACAAGAGCAAAAACTCACAAGGGTAGTCATCAATTAAAAAAAAAAAAAAAAAAAAAAGAAATACTTGTTGATCATATCCACATGAAAAAATGTTAACTGGGTTAAAACTTATATTGGGAAGAGTCCTCAGAATTATGCATAAATATACATAAACCTATATGCATATATACACACTTACATACACATATGTATATATATATGTATATACATGCTATATACACATACATATGTATGCATATATGTATATATGAAAATAGAGGGATGTTGTGTATTATTGCAATAATCAAAAATACTGAAATATATTGTCTACTTTTCACAATAGCTTGCTTTACTCCTGTCTGTTTGGTGAAAAAAAAAAACCTTTTCTTTGAACATAATTTTAGAACCTGAGGGTACTTTGGTGAATGAGTGAAGGTAGTAATTGCTGACTTATCACTTTCACTGTGACAGAAATCTCTTAGTCATTGGCTGGCATGACAGTTTTTGTTTTTTAGTTCTCCTCACATATATACCTCTATTTAGCCTTTTTCTACCCTAGTTACAGAGGGTGAATTTGTTAACATTAAGATTTTCGACAATGAAAAATTACATGGTTCCGTAGGAGTTCATATACTAAATAATACTCTGCATTATTCTTACATACTCAAGTAGAATTATCCTAAGCCATAAGATTGACTTTCATTTTATCTCCATTGTTTTTGTAATTAGTGGAACTATCACTAATGTATCTCTATTTTTCAAAGCAATGGCTTGTGTAGGCCACAGAAACAAATTATTCACTGTAGCATTTCTCTAAGTTCTGATTTGGAGATATTACAATTTTCTAATTATTTGCTTATCATTCAGTGAGTTAAGTCTAACATTTCCTTCATAAGTAAGAGTACTTCTTTGTTTGGTTAGTGTTAGTTTTCCTGATTCCATTTTCCTCCAACTCTCTCTTCTAATCCATCTTCCATATCACCTCTAAATTGACATGGCTTGTAAAATGTCCTATTATATCACTTTCCATCTTCAAAAACTCTCTTTATTCTGATTGCTAACAGAGATAACCTCCAAATTACTTTTCATTGCAAGCAATAGCCATCAAGGTTTGATTCCCTTTTCTATCATTTTCCTTCCTGACAAGTCATTAACTTTGTTTACTCAGGCTGCAATGCTCTTCTCGTCCTAGGATTCATCTCTGAGACAAAAATACACATTGAATGGGCTTTAGGGTCACCTGTGAATTGGGGGTTCACAGGGGATAAAGTGAAATTTGGAGTAGCAGCACAAAAGGAAAACGAGTGCATTTCCAAGAGTCACAAGTCTATAGCCAAGAGCATAGCTGTGTTCAACATCAGAAGATAGCATGTACAAAAGGCACGTAAAGTTAGCAGTGACTTCAGAATTTGGGAATACAAGAAATGTAGGAACAGGGGCAAAGTATGAATCAGATTGAGTGGTTTGAGTCATACAGCCAAAAGAGATACATTACGGGATGTCTTTTATGTAGTGCACATACTGGGTGTGGATGTGGGTGGATCCATGCAGCTTCCTAAACACTGAGTAGAGGTGAGCTTGGTCACACTAAGGCTCTTTTTCATAAGACTCTTTTAAATGTGCTCCATCAACAGCTATAGCACTTTCAAAAATCATTTAAAAATGAAACAAGGGCTCTCCTTGATTCTAGAATTGAACTGACAACTGTACTATCAGGAGACAACAACCACCCATATGGAACACTCCAGTTTTTATTTTAAAATTTTATCTTGATTGTCAAGATCAGATTTTCATAACAAGGTTCCATGGAATCTTGGTGCAGAAAAGAATGGTGGAATGCAAGCTGGATGTGCTCGAGGGCAATAGCAGCTGTGAAGTTGGGAGAGATAATATATGTTACTGCGAATGGGCCAGTATGGTCTAATACTGGAATGGGCTCCTCAGCATATGGTATTTCACAAAAGATTCTGGTAGCAATCATTTCCTCATTGAAGTATTTTTTAGATTTTTATAAGCCTAGAGTTGCTGGCTATCAGAAAGTTTTATCATCTTATTTAATGTTTTAGAGAAAAAAAATCAATGATTGCAAAGATCATGGTTTCTATGGAAGTGAGTTGTAATGAATGGAGAGACTTTCACAGGCAGACTTGATTGTGGGGAGAGGGTCTACAGAATTATCCTGTTGGAAGGAGACATTTCACATATGGCCTTTGTTCAAAATCATAATAGAACTTTCTATCTGGATTTTAGCCCTGAAGAATCAAATATTAGAAATAATAGTTTTTAAAAGGACTTAAAAAGCATTCTTCATTGAGAAAGATAACAAGGAGGAAAGAGTACTTCAAAATATTTGTTGGTATTTTAAATTGTACATTTTTAATTATGTTTTTAAAACTTCTTTGTTGGTGTTTAGAAATACATTGCCATTTGAAAATTGAACTTATATTCAATCATTTTTAATATTACTTTAATTTTTAATAAGATCTTTAGATTATTTGAAGCTATTTAGAAAATGGCACAATCTGTTAATATTGACAGTTTTGTTTCTTCCTTTCCGACCATCATACTTTTTATTTATTTTTCTTAAAGTATTAATTGGCTACATATACATACCAATACATATTGAATATATACTGTTATAAGGGATTTGGAATTTTTCCTGATTTTAAAGGAGCATTTCTAGTATTCTTCATTAATGGTTATAATTATTATAGATTTTGATAGATATCACTTATCAGATTAAGAATGTTCTCTTCAATTACTATTTTCCTAAATTTTCATTTATTTACTTATTTTCAAGAATCAATGGTGGGGAGAGGATGTGGTTCAAGCAGTTGGGTACCCGCCTTCCACGTGGATGGTCCAGGGTTCGGTTCCCAGTGTCTCCTAAAGAAGATGAGCAGACACAGCGAGCAGACAGAAAAGGAAGCCACAGGGGGGAGAGAAAAGGAATCAATGATAACATTTATCAAATGCCTTATCTAAATCAATTGAAGTGATTACTTTTTGATTTTTTAATATAATCAGTTACAAATCTTTTTAATAGTTCTATTGTCTTTAAAAAATAATTCTTGACTGGGAAAGCGAAAATCTTAACAATTTTGCATCTATATTCATTAGTGTGATTGGCCTATAATTTTGCTTTTGCAATCAAGATTATCTTAGCATAGAGTTGAGAAGGAGTTCTTATTTTTCTTATCTTGAAAAGTTTGTATAACACTAAAATAATCTCTTCTTAGATTTTTTGGTAAAATTCACTAGTAAAACCATCTGGGTTGATATTTTCAACTTTTGAAAATTCCTGAATGTTTCCATAATATTTAGATTTTCTAATTCTTTGGAAAATTTCACAAGTTATGTTTTTTCTATTTTATTCTTCTCACTGTTTTTATGTTTATGTTTTTTCATCTTTGACAACTTTTTCATTTTCAGCATGGTATATTTGTGTCTTCAATCATTGATCAATATTACCAAATGTTAGGTTTTATTGTTAGCCCTTAATAAAATACCTTTAATAGAGTTTGATAGTCTCTGCTACATCTTTATTTTTTATTAGTTTCTTTTGGGGGAATTTTCTTTATGACTTTCTATATTGTTAATATTTTTTAATTTTCCATGTGTTTTTTGGCAAAGTTGTATTATATAATATTTGGGTTCTGCAAACTATATTATCTATTAAATAAATTGCTTTATTACATCGCTCAAATCTTCTGTACTTTTACTTCTATATGCTTATTGGAATAATAATTGAAATAGTTTTGGTAAAACACCCATAATAATTGTTTATTGTCTTTGTACATCTACACATTTTTGCAAGTAATTCTTTAGATCATTTATTTCATGTATATAATTTTATAATCATAATATTGGCCTAATGATTGGTACTTTTAAATCATTTGTATATATGATATATTTCATAAGAAATTCATGAAAAGAAAAAAAAGAAAAAAAATATACATAAAACTCAAGGCCATATAATTTTGAAAAATACATTCAGATTCAAAGACTTTAACACATACAGTAGGTTGTGATGAGAGTGAAAAGGAAGAAGTAGAAATTAACAATGAAAACAGAAATATAAGTAATAAAACAATGATGATACCAAACCCAGACTGATAAATTGCCATAAATTGAGGTGTAAGATTGTCTCTCTGAACCATATCCAATGGTTCAAGAGAAAGAAAGAGAGAGAGAAGAAGGAAGGAAGGAAGGAAGGAAGGAAGGAAGGAAGGAAGGGAGGGAGGGAGGGAGGGAGGGAGGGAGGGAGGGAGGGAGGAAGATTATTCTCAAAGAGGGTGATTAAAGCCTGAAACTTTTAAGGAAATTCTTGAACATTATAAATTTTTCTTTTTTTAATTTGGTTAAAAAAAGCAGAGCACCAAATGAAACACATATAATAGTGTAGGAAATTCCTTTTTTTGAAAATTAGACAGGAAAACCAATTGCCCAAAAAACAAAATAGTAGGAAGTTCTTTGGTTTAAATTTTTGAAAAGAAAAACAAACCACCTTCCCTTATAAGGAAAAGATACTGTAGAAAACTCCTTTCTGGTAAGCTGATTTTCCAGACTGGGAAATAATTAAGTATAAGCATTAAATTATTCATTTATTGAACATTATTTTCATCAATATAAGCAAAGCAATGAAATAACATCATAATATGCATGTATATAAGAGAAAGATAGTGGCCTTTACTAACCATCAGAAATTATCAACTATGTTTTGTAGCGTTAATAACAGTTTCTTCAGTCTAAAAACAGCACTTGTTCATTTTATCAAAAATGAAAAGCGACAGACACTTTGAAAGCAGAAAAGACTTTTAATTCCCAGTGCAGAGATAATCACATTGGTATAAATAATTACAGATCATTCTTGTATGTATGTTAGGAGGCAGATAATAAAGATCAGTCTTTCCATGTTAGAGCCTATTAATGACCAAAATAACCCATAATAGATAAAAAGTATCCCATAATGTGATGATTTATTTAATTTGAGCATTTCTGTTGTTTTAATTTACCATATTATTAGAGTTACCATGCTAAATTATTCCCTGGGATTCATTTTCAGAAATGGAATTACTGGACTAAAAGCAATAAATATTTTAAAGGATTTTGAAACAATTTGTTAAAGTTAGACCAAATCACACTCCCATAAGTGAAAATACCTTTTCTTTGTATGCTTGTCAACATTGAGTTTCTATTCTTTGTTGAAATGGTCACTTTAAGAATTGTATATATGTATGATTTATGTATGTATATGTAAATATTTGTATATAGATAGCTTTATTTTTTGTTATTGTACAATTATCTATTTGGATAGGCGATTTCCCTATTGAATAAAATATCCTTATTTTGGAAGGTAATAAATTCTTAGCCATAGATGGTACCAATATATTCATTAGTATGCTTTACTCTCTGAAATATGTTTCCATAAGCTTGATTCATGAGTTTTTTCTTTATCCAGCTTGAATCTATGAAATATAACTTTTATAATTTCTTTCTTTGGTAAATGGTTAATTTTCATTTTAACTTTATGAATTTAATTTGAAAAAATAGGGGTTTTGACTATGACTATAAATATTGTTATTACAATATTGTAAGAAGAGGGAGAGGGATGGCTGAATGGCCCATCAGTTGAGCAATCAGAACACTCTTGGCATTTATTGATTGAATGCCATCTAATATGGACGTGGATAGTGGTGCCCCTATACAATTGCCAATTGTAGTATCAAAGATCAAAGATCACAGGTCACCATCATAAATATAATTAGAAAGTGTTAAAAAATATTATGAGAATTACCAAAACGTGACAGAGACGAGATGTGAGCACATGCTGTTGGAAAATGGAGCCCATAGACTTGCTGTACTCAGGGTTGCCACAAAACTTTAATTTCTACAAATTGCAACATCTGCAAAGCGCGATAAAGTGAAGCACAGTAAAACGAGGTATGCCTTATTATATTTCATATCCATGACTTTAAATCATTTAATTTTTCTGAAGACAGAGATTACGGGGCTTGTTAAAATTGAATTGCAGTCTGGCTCTTGATGTACCATTTGATCTTGGCACAGCAGTTTTATCTTCATGATATTTTTAAGTAATTTTATTACTTTTGTTATTTGCTACCCCTCTGCGGCAATCATTATTTCTGAATACCCTAGCTACATGAAGTCCTCTGACACAAACACTATTATATTTCATCACAGCACCTATTGTTTGTTTGTTTGTTTTCTGAAAAGAATTATCACTATTGTAATCATTTTTTTCTTTATGTTTAATCGTGAATACCTGACTTCCTCATTAAACCTCTCGGAGGGAAAAATCTATCTATCTTGTTCCCTCCTATCTCCAGAGTTTAGCTGAAGTATGAACAACATTCTCTTTTGTGCTTATACTTAGAAACTACTAGAATCATGCTTATCTTTATTTAAAGCTGTTTCAAACTTCTGCAAAAAAAAAAAAAAAAAAGCAAGGAAGCCAAGCTTCCTTTCAAAAACAGTCCTAGAAAGCATTCTGCCATTTTGATATTTTAAATGGAACAAAGAACCTGGCATTTTTTTTTGTGGTGAAAAAAATGAACAAACACATTCCTGAAAGCCCATTTTACTTACCTCTGAAATAGTCAGTCATACAGGTGATTGCCAGAGAAGAATCACATGATTCTTTTTTCTAATTTATTTTTTATTATTTTCTCTTTCTTTTTTTCCCCACATGATTCTTTACTGAGCATTTTCAAAACAATTATTTTGAAATGTGCCAGTAGAATAAGGAATGGGGAGACAAATTTCCTTTCTTACCTCCCAGTGTTGGTACTGCTAAAGGAACTAGAGTAGGTGCAGTAAAGCAGACTTTCAAAGAACTAGAGTATACTACCCACATTAAGAGGTATAAATGCTTCAATAAAATGTATCTGCAAGATCTCTCTGTTTTCATGCTTTTATCTTTATAACTCTTTTGTCCTTGTAATATTTTCTTCTAAATGTTTTTGTTGGAGTAACTGTTTGAAGATTTTCTCCTTTGAAATTAATATCCATAATGCACCCTGAAAAGATTTTAGATATCGTCTTGTAAACGTATTCATTAATACTACAAATAACTATTAAGGTCCTATTTTTTCAATAATGTAATTTGATTACTATTTTCCTTAATAAATCTTAGATGTATATTATTTTCTTTAATAACTTAAAATCACAAATGCACAGTAAAACTTTATTCATGATTTCCATTTTGTAATTTATTTTAATGTCAATACATATGGATAAGTTAAAATGACTATATTATATGAATGTCTTTAATGAATGTGAAGTTTTTTTTATTTTGTTTTTTTTTTTAACTGCAGTTAGGTTCTTCTTTTTCCTCTCTTTCTACTTGTCCTCTTTTTCTTCCACCCACATTAAGTAGCTCATGCTAATAAACTAGCATGTTCCTTTCTATAGTTTTTCTATATGCCTATATTATCCAATAAAGGTTTTATAAATATCATGGATTTTAATATTTAAATATCACTGTTTGACAAAAGTGGCTTCACAGTGTGAGTTAATTTGCATCTTGTTTCCTAACTCAGAATACGCCATGGAAATCCCTGCATATAATCTGTATAACTCTTTTTTATTTATTTATTTATTTATTTATTTTTTTTGTATAACTCTTAATCATTGTTCATGTATTCTCTTACTGTCTTCCAAAGATTGTTTTATTGATGGTAACATTATTTTTGTGTATCATTTAGAAGATGGACCTACCCTTTTCCCCCAGATGAGAGGCCAATTATATCAACACTGTTTAATAAGTCATCTATCATATATTAAACTGTCTTCTACACTGGTCTTATTTTCAAATTCTATGTCTAACCAATTAAATCTATTTTGCTTACTTTGGCTTTATGGTGTGTTCCTCTAAATATTCTTCTTTTGTATACATTTTTGGGTTAGTCTCAGTATTTATCCTTTAATTAAATGTAATATTTTATTCATAGTATTGTAAAAACACAATATTGGAACGCAAAATTGGAATTGCATTCAGTGAATGCATTAATATTATGGGAATTGAGAATGCCATGATAGTCTGACCAAGCAAAAACATGGTACATCTTTCATTTCTTCTTCTTATTGTATCTTGTCTTTCTTGTTTATTCATAAATATTTAAATTTATTTCATTATCATGATTTTTTCTATTTTGCATTTCTAAGTGCTTAGAGAAGAGCTATTGGTTTTTAATATATTTGCATTTTATCAGAGTACATTATTTATCTATCTTGTTAATCATAGTATATTATTACTGGAGTTCCCTGAAGTTTTTAGGTATAGACCAATATTAATAGCAACTAAAGTGCAGATTTCATTTATTTTCTAAGATTTTTAGTATTTAACTATTGATATTTCATTTGCTAAAAATTTAAATTAATGACAGTTAAGGATAGCCATAATGAGAAAATTTGTTCACTTGATATTAATTGAGATGTTTTTAGTGTTTCAACATTTCTGGTAAGTCTATTACTGAATTTTGGAACTTCCTTTTATTTCATTTAAGTACTTTCCTTTCTTCTATTCCTATTTTATTCAGTATTTTTATTTGAAATGCAGGTTAAAATGTATCTATCACCTTTTTTGTCAACTAATGCCATTACTTTATTTTTGTTTTCTTCTAATTCATTATTGTCAGGTAGTATGTTGTCAGATTACCTGATATTGAATTGATCTGTGTCCCTGAAATAAATGTCACCTGAAAAAATGCATTTTGTTTTGATAAAGTGTAACATTTATTTGTTACTTTTAACTTAAAATGTTTGCATCTATTTTCATAGGTGGTATTATTCTTTAGTTAAATTTTACTGATTTATTTGGCTTTGGTTTTAAATTTATGCTGAGACAGTAAAATATATTAGGGGCTTTACATATCCTTCTATCAATATTAAATAACATTTTACTGTAACTGAGAGGTTATGATAAGAAGTTTTCTTTATTAACCAACTTTCTAGATATTTTAAATTTCTCTTTTGATTTCTTTCTTGATTCATTGTTTACTGCATAAGTCTTAATATTCAATGTGCAAAATATATTGATCATATTTTCTTATTCCCTTATTTTATTGGATTATGAGTAGAGAATGAGGGTATACATTTTTCAGATTTAATTTTATAAAGGATTTATTGTGGCCAACTTCATGATTGGATTTGGTAAATGCTATTTGTACTTAGAAAAGTATGTATTCATCATTTGTGTGATTTCTATTTTATACCAAAATAAAAATTGGTTTTATTTGTTGAATTATTGAAATGTTCTCGGTTCTTACTTTTTAATTCCTGTAGGTCTGCTCAATTGCAAGGAGGAACTAAAGATTCCATTATAATTATATTATTATGCTTTCCTTCTGTTTCTATTAGTTGTTTTTATACATATTTATTACCTAAGCTTATGAATGTTATATACTTTAAAAGTTGTCCTTGTTTTCATACATAAAATTCCTTTTTATCCTGTCAATGTTTTTAAACTTTAAGTCTCTCTTCTAAGATATTGATATTTCCAGTCTAACTCTTGGTTTTGTTAGACTTTCTGGTCATCCTTTCATTTTCAACCTTTCTTTATTGCTTTATTTCAGAAGTATTTCTTGAGAATAGCATAGAAATGGATTTTTAAAATATTATTTAATATGACAGTTTTTGTCTTTAAATGGATTTCTACTCATATTTATTGTGAAATATATTTGAATTACTTTATTCCTTTTCTTTGAAATGTGGTATATTTATTCAAATTTGCTGTTTCTTTATTTCCTTTTCCTTATTTTATTTTGTCCAGTTTGCTTGCTAGTCATTCCACTTTTTATCATGTTAGAGTTGGAAATTCTGTTATAATTTTCTTTTCTTTCCGTATTCATTATGTAGTTTCTTTTTTCACAATCTTTAAAACATATATATTTCTCTATTATATGTAAAACTGATACCCACTGTTTCTGGACCAAGATGTTCTATTCTACTCTGCTTCTTCACCTGCCTCAACTCCTATGTACACACCATATTAACACGAGCTCCTTAGGATAGTTTAACTTCACTTTTTAATCTATTCTTCCCCACCTCCACATTTTTATGAGACCAGTGGAAAAACCCATTCTCCTTTCCTATTATACACAAGCACACACAGGCCAAATTCAACTAAGCATTGTCAGTATATTTCCTTATTATTATTATTGGAATTTCCATTGCAGTATGTCTATAATCAGCATTTAGCACTTATATTGAACAGGCTATAATGTCCTCTCTCTTTCACCTGCCTTTATCTTCAGATCTCTCTGATTTATTTGTTGTTTTATTAGAGTCCTTCTTTGAGAATTTTCCCAGATGCAACTCATTAGTAATAGAATCCAATGGTTTGAAAATCCACAATGATCTTTCTTTTGCCTTCATGGGTAAAAGCCATACTGGCTAATTACTGATAAATGTTCTGCTAATATTTTCTAGCTTCCAGTGTAGAAGATGAGATGTCAGATGAAATTGTGATGATTTCCCACTGTAGATTATTTTTCCTATCTGACTCGAGCCTGGAAAGATTTTTCTTCATCCCAAAATTTAGGAATGCAAGCAAGTTTTGCCTCTATATGTCTTTATCCTCATATAAAACCTTTCTGGAAATTGGTATACTCTTCCAATTTTCTGAATCATGTGTTTCTTCAACCCAGAAAATTTAAAAAAATTAGTATTCCTATGGTTTTACATTCTTAAATTTATATTAATTAAATATTAGATTTCTTTCATTTGTCTCCAAAACATATTACTTTTCTTTTCTACCTTTTTGCTTTTTATTGGAGGAATTTTCTTACACTTGACTTTCCTGGCCTTAATTTTTATTTCAATAGAAGCAATTCACTAACTCTTATCACTTATGGTTTTAAATGGGAATTGTGTATTTTGTGTGGGTTTTTTTTTTTGGTATTTTTATAATTATCATTATTTTTCATTTGAGCTATTGTCTACCTCTTTTGGCACTTCTATTTCACTGAATTCAGTTTGTTTTCTTTGGTTTCTCTTTCTTAGGTGGATTGACTCCTCTGAAAATGTTCTTTCCCTCTGTGACCTCACTGGAAGTCAAGTATAGCTTTTGACTCCCAGTGAAGGGAAGCCATGGGCAGGCTGCCAGTCCTCCAAAAAGGCACCAGGAGGAAGTCATTCTACTCCCCAGTCTCCTAGGATTTTCATAGCCCCTGTAGAAGCCGGGGCCTAGTGCCACTTCTCAGTCCTCCCTTGATTTTCTTGGTGGCCAGTGAGACTAGGAACATTCAGGTTTGGCCAGTGTCAAATTCACCCAAGAAGACAATGGTTGTATAGGCTGAATTCCTTTCAGAATCCTTGCTATTCTAATCTTCACATCAGAGTTCATTAGTAACAGAATGGTAATCACCTGCTTCCTTAGAGAGGAGACTCCCATAGAGGGACTCCCATGGATCCTTAGACTTTATTTTCAATTAAGACCAGCAGGCCTGGTAGTTTCTTGGCCCTGGAGAGGAATATAGATTAGAGTTGAGATTTGAGGGAAGGGAGAGGAATTCAAGTTCATCATTGTCCCAGAAATTGTCATCTTATGATTCCAATAAATAGCAAGTAGTACTAAAAAAATAAAAATATTTTACTCAAGTTCCAGACTGTATCTTTTCCTTCTGTGGAGACTGTTTGAATAAAGTGGTGTTATTTCACAGCATTCATACAAATATGTGTGTGTGGGTGTGTGTGCATGTGTATACAAAGAGAGAGATAATTCATATTTATGAGCATATGTATAGTACTCCACATCTTATTTTGGTTCTATCAGTGACCATACCCTTTGTAGTCATCAGTCTTTGTACACTGATACATGGTGACAAAAGACTTGTGCCTGTGTTTGAAAATATTGCACTATAAACACAGTTGTGTGTTCCTTAGAAATAAACCTTTCTTCATCAATTCCTTAAGTTGTTTTATACTACAAGTTATCAGCAGCATTTCTACTGGGCATCTGCATCAAAATTCATGTGAAACTAGCCTGCCCAGCCAAGCATCGTATTCTTTACTTTATATTCAAGACAGTGCAATGATTCTACTTCGTTTGAGTGGCACTTTGCCACACATGTATTACAGTGCCAGGAGAACTCAGAAGAATCACTGAAGCTAACCATACATTACACGCAGGGTGCACTCACCAGATGTCTCTTCTTACATTGTTATGGTTTCATAAGCTGCACTGACATTGTCATTAAATTCAGAAATTTGATTCTGCTCACTTTGCCATTCTTCAAACAGATGACACTGAATGTTGTTGCTTTAACAAATAGAATTTGCTCACAAAGGGAGTTCTATTACCAATACTTGTAAATAATTATATTACTGCATTCATTCATAGTAAGTAATGAGAGAGTCAATTCAGAAACAAGAAGCCATATAAAGTGCAGGCATGAAGCACTTCTGAAAATTCCAATACTGTTTGCTCTCATATAGTATTCTAATATAAAACCACACCCTTCTCTTTTAGTCACTTTTGGAGGCGCATATTTTTTATTGTGTTATACTAACATATCTGACTGAGTCTGTAAAATGCCACCAAATTGGAAAAGACTGAAGCATTCTCCTCATTAAAGTTTATGTGGTTTAGTTACATAGCTGAATTTGGCTTTGTGGTATAAAGCTAGAAATATTGATCTGCCCACAATTATACCATTGTTGGGATTTCTGCCATGTAGGCCTAATGTCTAAGACTGCCTTTGTGGCACTGTGACAGAAAAAGCCCTGTGCTTAAAGAATTGTTTGTTCCAACAGGCCATAAAAGCTACTAGTAAGTCAACTACTAACATTTTACAATAATAAACAGTCATTGTACAAAAGTGTGGGGTGTTGGAATCATTAAAGCATTGAATATAGTTTTTTTTTCATTCATTTATATGTTTTATAATAAATTAAATTTCTTAAAAGTTTCTATATTCCTGATACTTTGATAACTTTCTGCCAACTGAAATGTGAATTAAAACATATTATTTGAATACATTTCATTCTAGTTGAATTTCCTGCTTATATCTCACTTATTTAATTTTGCTCTCCAGTTCACCTTTTTAGAGATAAGTGTCCCAAAGTGTTGCTCTTTGTTACTAGCCATCACTACTTCTTTTCCACCCTTCATTCAACATTTCTTGGGCATTATAAGGGTATTTGAATGCTTTTTCTTGAGTGAGCATATCTGTTTCCATGGCAAATGGAGAAGTTTGTTTCCTATTGAATATATATTTGTAAATAGCCAATTCTAATTTTTATTGAGAATAAATTTTTATGCTATGACTTTGGTCTCAACCTCTTCTATTTTTTTCCCTGAATTATATTGGTTTAGTTCAGTTTTCCTGCTCTTTCTTGACCTTTTGTAGTCACATATATGCAAAAATGTTAAAAGCAACATTCACTAATGCATTTACACTTTGTTCCATTTTAGTTTTGAATATCTTCTGAGAATGCTGAAATTTAAAAACCTCTTAATATCTATCAGGATTTCCTAGTTTAGATTTTCAGTTTTTTTCCTTGCTATAAAGTAGTAGTAATATATTTTAAAAGGATGTTCTTAAAACTTAAGAAATAATCATAATTCCATATCTGTATTGCTGACTACATTGGTATGATATTCTTATGATGAGGTATAATTTATTTAAATTTTCCTGTTGTCCAATATTTAAGGTGTTTCATTTCCTCCAGTATATTAAAGTTGCAATAATCTATATTAAATAACTGCAAGATGGAGTCATGGAGTAACTTTCTTTTTAACTCTTTTTAAAAAATTTACTTTGGGTAAATAATTCTTTTCCTGTCCCAGTCCATAATTTTGAAAATCACTCTTCAGTAATAAAAAGTTCCATTTCATTTCAAATCAGAAAACAAATGATCAGTTCAGGAATCAAAATGTATACTCTCATGTATTGATCACAAATTTTTTCTTAATTTGAAATTAAGGTGATCTGGCATTCATGCTTTCTGAACTTAATGTATGCTTAAAGATGACTTTCTAGGTAATATTTATTACCTTCTAATTTCTAAGCACCCTTTATTCAGCCTCTCCAAACCAGATTTTTTTGTGGAAGTGAGTGGTCAGCTAAAGATGAACAAGATTTTTTTCTACCACTTTCTTTGCAGATATTCATAGAGATCTCATATATCTTTTTAAAACCTGGCATCTATTATCTTAATGCCTCTGCAGGAACTGGAACAGAATGTGTTCAATTTGACATCTTCTTCCTTAATATCTGACTGCACCTCTAACTTGTTCATGTCTTGTTGCATTTGTTTTATTTATACCCTTGAGTGTATACCCCTAAAATGTGGTACTGTTCTAGAATGCAATGAACATTTTTAGAACTCTCCAATAGATGAGATATATTAAAATATACTTTTCTTATAAAGTTGGATCTATTTATATTCCATTAGCAATGTTTAAAAGTGCATCTGTGGCAGTTTGAGATTATTTATGAATTCCAAAAACAGAGATTATGTTTATAAACTGGTCTGTTCCTCTGGGCATGATACTTTGATTATATTAGATTCAGCTAAGATTTCTTTGATTAATCTACATTAAGATTAGGGCTTTGATTTGACCACATCAGTAGAGTGTAAATCAGTTTGAGTCCTCACCCCCTTCGTGGGCTATATAAACAGAAACACTCAATCAAGGAGACACATGAAAGAGATACATACACAGAGGAAGAGAGAGAACTCCCTAGATACGGAAGAGGATAGCATTTTGATCCTGTGGCTCCAGGAAGAGATGAGCCATTTACCTGATAGTTTGCACCTGAGAGAGCAGAGCAGCTGAGCCTTATGCCTGCCTAAAGTTGAGATCGGAAGAAGTTGCGTCCATGGAACATTAAGAGAAAAGAGAAAGGCTGAACCCTCGCAGATATCACCCTCCATCTTGCTTCAACACGTGGCAACAGACTTTGATGAGAAAAATAATCTTGAGTTGGATTTTTAAGGCCTTGTAACTGTAAGCATTTACCCCAGATAAATACCCTTTATAAAAACCAACAAATTTCTGGTACTTTGCATCAACACCCCTTTGGCTAAGACAGCATCTTTCACTAAACCTTAGCAATGTTTTAAAATGTACTTTCACTAAACCTGAACCTTCACATTTTCATTGTTACTGTTTTGATGATTCAACAGGGTAAAAATAAATATTTTTTGGATGTTTTAATTTACATGAATGTAATTGCTAGCAACATTGAACCCCTTTGCATATGTTTTCCAGGTGTCTATTTTCCCTCTCTCTTCTTTGAGCTAACCATGTCCCTTGTTCATTAATTGAGATAGCAATATTTGCTAGAAGCTTTAAATATATACAAACAAAAGAATGTGTGGTACAGTATAAAAGGCATAATGTATAGTAAAATTAGTAACTATCGAACCATCATGCAGTGTAAACCTAAAATGTGGCCAAAACGTTTGGGGCCCATATGGTATGAACTTATAATATGGACAACATTTTACTAGCAATATCTTTACAAGTATTTTCAAGTTGGTGCTTTATATTTTGTTATATATTTTGATATATGCTTCTTTAATTGTTAAGCTGAAAAAATACATAGATATTTAGAATGCTATTTAGAAATGCATGTTAAATATAATTTATATTGAGAATAATTTACAAAAGTTTAATTTTAATCTTGACATTCAGAAGCATAGACTATCTTTACATTTATTCAAATTTTCTGTAACATCTTTCTATAAAGCTTTATTTTCTCATGTATGTCATTGTTATTAGTTGTTAAGTTTGTTTATAACAAATGTGTCATTTGTTGTTATAATTATAAAATAACATGAATTATGTTTTCTGTTTTTTACTGGTTTGTTTGAAAATAATTGATCTTTCTAAATACATTTAGTAATAGGCCAGCTAACTTAACTTATGATTAATTTTGAAATAATTCTCTTGCATAGTCCTGGAAGACAATTATATATTACATTAAGATAATTCTGTCTCCTATTTTCAGTAGCTATTCATTTTATTATTGTTTCTTGTCATATTATAAGGGGTAGATTTTCTTCTGATAAAATGGTTTTATATCTCTAACTTGAATGAAAATGATATTTACTCTCTATGAAAATTGTATTTATTGAGGTTTATTATTTTCAAAAAACATCTTTTTTCTCAGTTTTTGAGTATTTTGATTATTACTTTGGTTTTATTAGAAATGGATGTTTATTTTTTAATGAATGCCTTTTCCCAAATATCTGTCAGTCATCTTTCTGTTGTTCTTTTAAAAGGGTGCTGCTACACTGACATTGTTGCTTATTTTCTGGATACATTGATTTCCAATGGAATTACAATATGCTTATTATTATACAATATCAAGTCTCATTCTATTTTCAGTGTCTGGCTCCTGCAAAATTTGGACCAAAGACAGAAGCGCTACTCATCCATTTTTTGGAAGATACTGGTACTGAATATCTGATCTAACTGACAGACACTGAAGCATAAGAGAAGGGTTTTCTTGTTTATTTTTCAGCATATTATTCTCTGTTTTATAGCACATGTAGTTCTACAATTGCAATTTTCCTTCCACTACCACTCACTATTTTTCTGTGTATTAATATAGTACATTTAATTCAAGACAAAAGAAACTAAATAATTAGACTCTTAAAAGTCCCTCTTCCATTAAGCAATTTCTAACTTCCAATTAGAAAACATGGGCAGTTGTATACTAGACTTGAAAATAGCCTTCAAAAACTATGTGGTCTACAGATAGATGTATTGGCTTCTTTTATATGTGTTAATGTTACTGCATATCTTTCGTGACATTATCCTCTTGTAGTCCATATCACCTGCAGAACGAAACTTTACTTTTTTCCAACAAAGCTTGAGTACTCTAACAAAGTAATTTGGCATTTTGTTTCCTTGCAGAGTGAATTTCCACATGATCTACTTACATTTTTATAGGGGTGGAGTGGGAACAATATGGTATTTTATTTTTAAGTTTTCATGAGTTCACAGAATTTCTTGTTACTTTATAGCAAAGTGCATTATTGTGATCATTGGAGTGATGGAAAGTAATCATACAAAATGATGTCAGAAATGAAGTAATGTCTATCCATTAAGATGTCTCTAACTGTCAGAAAAAATCCAATTCAAATTGCTTAAACAACAATATAATGCATTATTTCATACATATAAGGAGGGCTTCTTGCTTGCTTCATGTAGTGACTCAACAACACCATTGAAGGCCCAAATTCTGTCAATTGCTCTGTCTGCTGACCACATTGTAAGTTTCCTCAGCTTCTTTCTAGGTTTGTAGAAGGTCTGTCACTTGCCTTGGGATTACAAATTACCTATTTCATTTCTGGCAGAAGGGAACATGAGAATGACCATATCACATTGAACAAATAACTAGCACTAGGGAAACCTTTGTACTGATTCCATGTGCTGGTCTAGTCCTGGATTCCTGGCTTGCAGTAAACTTGGGTTACTAATGATTGCTTTCACTATTCAGGATCGACAATGCCCATTGATGCTATATGTTTTATTAATTCTATTAATATTATTATGAAATAAAAATAAATAAATAAATAAAAATAAAAAAGAGAGCATTACAGAGGATGCTAGCATGTCACATTGCCTTGCACATACCTAAAATCTAGCATTCACTATCTTATATGAAAAGTATCTTCATGATTTCCCTGTGTTCCCTTTCCGAGGTAACAAAGCTCCTCAAAGGTAGAACTGTTTCTCCTCTAATACTGTCTTTTCAGGACATCACAGTGTTTGCTAATGGGAGAGAGTAGTTTTCTACTCCCTATTTTAATTAATTTCTTTAAATAATTGGGAAATAGACTATCTGCCTTTGTTTTGTTTTTGTCAAAATCATACATTCATTAATTTTTGTCTTGAAATCTACTGTTATTCATAGATCACATTTTCCTATGTGATTCTCCTAAACATGGTTTTATAGATAAACAGGGTGTTTATAATTATTTCTGTAATAATAATAAGCATATACATTTTTATTCAATGAATCTTGCCAAATGTGCTCTGTCACTTTCAAATGGCTTGCTATCAATGGAAATATAATATTTCTAAATTTCTAAAATATTTGGCATTTATCGGGTAACAGAACTGTTTTTCTCAAGTCAAAAACAAAGAATATGCTTTCTTAAATGTTCATATTATGTTAAACTATATTCTAATATCATAGTGCTCTACTAAAATTGTTTTTGTGAATAAATATCCATTTGGGTTTTATATCTTCCCTAGAAAGTGGTTATTTGCTTGCTTAAGGTTAAGATATACATGATTTGATTAGGAATGGATTGTTCTTACTGGGCTGTTAGTAAATGCATATTCTATAAAATAGAGCATGGCAAAATTAATGATATATATATACATATATATATATATACACACACACTGATACAGAATTTGCAAATCACCAGTCCTAAATTTATTACAATAAAAGAAGTTAAATTCTACCTCATAAATTCTCTTCAGTTTAATTCTTCATATTAATCTAATATAAAATAGAAATTGGTAAACTAGTGAAAAATTTCTTTTCAGAGGTGTCTATTATTAATTCATTCTAGATTTATTACTCATTGGTAGAACATCCCCTACGTATTGTGCATTGTGTCATGCACTGAAGATAAAAAGATGAATTAAACTGTCCCTATATTAAAGGAGTTCCATCTACCAGTAGAAACAGAAATAATGTGATTATCCAATACACTAGAGCAATTACAAGCTCTAATTATTGAGAAAATATTACTGAAACATAGAAAAGTCTTTAGACAAATTCTAGGGGGTTCAGGGAAGTTTTCCCGATGATGCTAAAAGCTAAGTTGAAATGTAAATATGTATATTTTTCTTAATAATATTTGTTCAATTCTTAAACCAAAATTAATTAGAAACTACATTCTCTAAGAAAAGAAAAGCAAACTACGCTGGCTAAATCTTGTCACTAGTAAGTTAGAGAGAAGGGAGAGGGTTAACAGATTGTCATTTTGTTCAGAACTCAGGGCAAAATGATATCTTTATTCTCAGATTTGTTTATAATATTTAGATAATTCAGTCAGGCAAATGAATAAATATATATGATATGCTGGAGTCAGGTAGAAACAGAACAAGAAAAGGCATGAAAGTGAGGAATTTTAATGTGAGGGAAAAAAAAACCATGGCAAAAAAATTGTTAAAGTGGAAGGGTATTTCCTCTGAAGATGAAAGATTTTATAAAATGAAGAAGGGCTGAACAAGATGAGTTGCATAAATATAAAATAAATAATTATTTAAAAAATTCCATTGGCTCATGAAATCAAAGTTCTAAATTGATGCTAAAACTGTTCATGTGTCACAAACAGTGCATGCAAGTTTGTTTCCCTAGTCTCATTAACTCTACTGCATACTAGATTCAGAATAGTACCTTATGTTATTTCCAACATTTGAGACTAACTCTATGCTACATCTTTCATGTAAATATCATTATTTTGTATATGTTTTCCACTAAGTCTGCTCTTCATTAAGGGCGATAGATTTGTTGACATCCTCTAAAATATTTCACTACTTTCACACATACTCCTACATTTAAGTGCTGGATTTTTATTACTGTTACCTTTGATATTTACTGCCTTTCATATTTAGCAAATCACTTTGAGTTATGTTTGCTAATTTCCTCCCTAAAACATATTATGAAAGCTATTAAAAATAATTTCAGATAAATACAGTGGCTCGTTTGCTATATTATACTACCCTTTGTATAGACAAACCCTTTGGCTATACCCTTTGTGTAACAGCCTTTGACTTCTGAAAATTTACTTACATTACTTATTATTTATAACAGTGCTTCCACTAATTACACTTATCACAGAACTATCATAGTTTTATTAATTTTCTTCAATTATTCTATCTTCTGTACTTCATAGAACTCCACAACAAAACCTATTTTAAGGCTGCTGCTGGAAGTACTAAAAAAAATGAGATGGATGGAATTGAGCTGAGCTAAATACTGGTAGGAAGGAAGGAAAAATAAAAAGAACAGTGGTAATTTCTTTCTTACTGAAAAATAGAGGACTGGTTTTGTTTCTCATGTTTAATTTTATAACTTTAGTCATAATTCCAAAGGAGCACTTCTAAAATGTTTTAAGACTCTGCAATATTGTTTGAATAAGATTACCACCTATTTAAGTAATTTTATAAAGAGAGTCCTCAGTTGGATGAATAAGTTTTGATGTGATATTTTAAAAAATGGGACTCCAATTCAATATTTAAAGGTTTTACAAATCACAAAGAAAAGGAAATTGGTGGCATAGTGATGATTGGGTTATTTTATTTATATCAACATATGGATGCATGATCTTAATATATTTTGTGCACCTCTGACTAGAGTGAAAGATCTAATTGAATTAATTTTGACTCAAATTTGGAATTAAAAATTCTAAATTATCTAACTAGCATTAAAAACAAATATGAGATTATTTAATAATAAAATAATTTGACATAGAATCAAATGAACAGACATTTGGGGTACATAAAAGTTAGTTCATGTACTTTAACAGTAGAAAGACTCTTATCCCTACCATTATAAGATAATGTTTCAAAAGGAAAAATATGTTCTGCACCAGTGATTAGAATAACCAATAAATTGAACTCTATTGTCTATGCAATCAAAGAAGAATATTAAAAAAAAAAAAAAAAAATCAAGGAACTCTTTCTAAAGTAGCCATCGGTTTTCTCAAATTCCCTTAAAAAGAGCAATGAAATTTGCACAAAGAAAACCTCTTAGGATTTTGACAAAGGAGTGTCCTCATTTTCTAAGATTGCCATAAAAATAATGTAGGAGTTATATAAATGAAAAGAACTATTTCTATAAATACAGTAATATATTGTAATAAATTATATGTAGTTGGTTTTCAACCTAACCATATTTAGTGCATTTATAAAATTATATTTTTTCATATGGTTATATTATAAATTGATAAATAATTGTTTTTGTCAATTCTATGATCATTTTATAAAAAGAACACTCCCCCAAAAAGAAAATGAAGTTTGATTTTATCGGTTCAATTTCCAGCAACTGTCATGAAATAAAAGGCTATTCAGATGGATTGACTGTATTCTATTTGAGATTTCTTTTTTGTCATGATTTTTGTGATGGTAAATGACCCTCTGTCAGTGTAGGACGATAACTTTGAGATCCCCTTTATAATATTCTGAAAATAAAAGTGCAAATCTTTCTCAAACTATCGAATGATATGCATATGAAGTCCATAAGCAGCCATTTGACCTGGATTTTGGTACAGTGTTAAATTTTGAAATTATGGAATAAGCATGCAAAGATGCTGAGGTGGGAACATGCCTAGATAGTTTGAGGAACAGTGTGGTTGGCATGAGGAGGTGGGGAAGTCAAGGTTGGAGTGTGAAGACGGATGGGAAGGAGAGTAAAAAGAGATAAATTCAGAGAAGGAACTGGGTGGGGGTGGTGAATCCAAACGATGTAAAGAGTTAGACCCTTATGTATAAAATGGAAATAATCATAGCACCTCTGAAGTTTAGATGAGGGTAAACCTCATTCCCTCAAAAAGCTTAGCACAATTTCTGACAAATAGTTAAGCCTTATTATATTACTCTTTTGATGTTTATTATTTATTTATATATAATTTAACACAGGAATATGACTGCTTTTGTTTTGATATACATATTTATATATATTTAAATGGAAAATAATTAAATTCTGGGTGCATATAGTTGCATGTAATACTCTTCTACATGATTAAATCAGAAACTCATCTAGTGGCATTAGGACAAATTTAAAGAGTTTAGGGCTTTGGAAATAACAGGATGCTTACAAAGTGAATCAGGGTTACTGCACGAAATAAGATGTTAAGCAATGAACAATGATGAGATAACTTTTAATCTTTTAATGAAAAGAAGTTATTGATAACTGAGTTTATAACAACTAGGTGATAGTGATCACAAAATAATTAAATTTGAAGTCAAAAGAAGGAGATGAAAAACGCTATTAGTAAGATTAAAAATATAAATAGTAGAAAGTGCAATGTTTTTGTACTAAAAAAACTATAAAGGTTAATTGGGAGCAAGAACTGAAGAAAAACTATTAATGAGAATTTGGAAATATTCAGAACATTGTTGAGAAAACAGAGAATTTGAGTCAAATACTTAAACCTACTAAAATCACACGTAGAGCACTTTTCTAAAAATAAGCTTTGTGAATATTTCAACTGCGTTTGTAATGTACATATTTTAGAAGAAAGTTAAGAAATTAAAAAATAGACATGAAAATAATTTAAAACAGAAGGTAACCCTTTGAATGGGTCAGTTTAGATCACATTCCCATATTTACCCAAGGATATAGAAAGAATTAAAATTTCATGTTTTCCCTTTTATAAAAGGTTTACAAACTTTGAGATTTCTTAATTCTTGACCCAACTGGCAACAACAAGACCATATGGGAGGAGAAAGTGCTCTGGAAAGCTCATATTCTGCAGAGATAAAATGGAACAAAGCATGTAGAAACAACAACAAAAAATGCCTTTGAAATGTTAAAGGTAGTGACATATTTTCCCCTATTCAAAAGCCACAATAATTCCTGGTTTTAAATTAAAACACTGTTCGAAATTCAATCGTGCTTGAATAAAAGTTTTATTTGTTGAAAGATGCACTTTGATAAAAATTCTGTCTCTTATGGATTCATCTATCTAAAATGTATCTTTATTTTCCCTAGGGTATTTTATTATTTAGTAATTCAGTTTCAAAATAAATTCTTCAGTTTTTTCCTTGTGGTTTTTTCAGTTTTGTGGTTTTAAATAGAAATTGCCAAAAATGAACCAGCTTTTATAATCCTCTAGTGGCCTTATTTTTCTCCAGTTGTAAAGAGGTGATGGAAATTGCTTTCCACAGCATAACAATTCATTATTTTGTTGCTCAAAATATGCTACTAACCTAGGAAATAGAATTATGTAGCCAAAGGAGCTAATTTGATAGTTAAAATGCTATTTTTCCAAAACAATCTACATCTACATTTGGGTGAAAAAATTGATTAAATCGGGAAGTGGCTGTGGCTCAATCAGTAGGGCTCCCGTTTACCATATGGGAGGCCCCGGGTTCGGTTCCCGGGGCCTCCTGGTGAAGGCAAGCCTGCCCGCGCGGCGTGGTTAGCTGACCCAGCGAGCACAAGCAGCAAGGGGGGGATAAATGAATAAATAAATAAAATCTTTAAAAAAAAAAAAAATTGATCAAATGAATTTTAATTGGCTCCATAACCACTCTGAATTTGTTGGTAAATTTCAGCTTTCATTGTGTACTGATACTGTTTTTATGCATTTGAATGATTTATTGATTAAAGAGGAATTGGACCCAATTATACCACTTGGCTTGAAATAAAAAAGTCCTGAGTCTTGCCTTTGATAGATGTTAATTTAGGAAAGTCATTTAGTCTCACTTGCTAAATCATTATTAAAATTTTCAACACAGTGACCCTCTTACATAAATTATTGGCTCAGTTTTGCAATTATAAAAGATTGTCTTTATTTTCTTTTTAAAATATTTTTTTAACTTAACAAAAGTTAAATATATGAGTAGCCTAAAACCCGATGATTTCATTCCTAGATAATACTGTATACCAGAACAGGAACAAGAACAAGAGTGTTATCAGTGCAATCCAGAATTACCGCAAACTAGAACCTATTCATATGCCAATCAACAGTAGACTAGATAAAGAAATTGTTGCACAGTTAATAAATGGAATTCTATACAATAAGAGTTATCAAACTTGAACTACACAGAGTAACATGTAAAGCTCTCCAAATATCTTTCAACTTCAGTTTCCATAAATCGAATAATAATATTGCCCAAATACAATAATTTATGAGAATTAAAAAAAAAAAAATCATGGAGCACTTGATTAGAAAAATGCAAAGATTTTTATGTCCTTGTTACATTAATATATATTGAAAAAGGCTAAAAACCTAAGATGAGTTTATTTAAAGTCCTACTAGACTTATTTCAGTACATTGGAATTGTCCTGCACAATATTGCTATGACGGATACAGGCCATTATATATTTTGTCATAACTTACAAAATTGCGTGGGACAGAGTGTAAACTATAATGTAAACTATAATCCATGGTTAGTGGTGATGCTTCAGTATGTATTCATCAATTGTAACAAATGAACCACACTAATGAAGGATGTTGTTAATATGGGAAAGTGTGGGAGAGGGAGGGAGCGGAACATATAGGAATCTTTTATATTTTTTATGTAACATTGATGTAATCTAAAGTGTCCTTTAAATAATATATATATATAAACAAAAAAAGAAATAAAAATGCAAAAAAAAGTCCTACTAGAAAGATTTTAGACTTATTAGAAAGGTTTTAAAACCCTATGGTTATACAAAAGCAAAAAGGAACTTGTTCTTTATGTCTGCAATCAGAAAAACTGGAGCCATTCCTCATTTCAGAAATATTCTTTCCCTCCTTCTCTCCTTTGTAGAGAAGTTACATAGCTCTTCCCTGTATGTGCCATGCCCTAATATCCTATATGGTACATTTCAAACGCTATCTTCTTCATGAAGTCCTTTCTTTATTGAAAACTATTGTGCACCCAAAATCATGTTTAGTTAAAGCAGGGCTTTCTTCTGTATGTTAGATAAACCTGCATTCATAGGAGATAACCTAATTTCTACTTTGAAGTTTCTGTATTGAATCATAGCAAACTTCCAGCAGCACAACTACAATTCTCTTAAGTTATTGAATTTGAATTGACCTTCAGACTAACAGCAGAGAAGAGAATTCTATAAGTATAAAATGCATAATTGTGATTTCCTCCCCCATAAATAACCTCCAGATAGGTGCACCACTGTGTGTCCTATAGCTTCCAAGTGTCCTGAGGTTTAGATTGGTGCATGTAGTCATATAGTCTCAAATCACAGGCTGGTTGTTGAAGCAACACATAAGATGACCAAGTAATTAACAGTCTAGGTCTCAAATCATTGGCATGGTCAAAACCATATTGACATGTTTATCTCCTGCACTAAAGCATCATTCCAGAGTCTGGATGCTGCAGGCGGAGCAGCAACCCTCACAATATTTCCCACTGATTTTGACAATTCTCTGGCCCTAGACAAGCTTTGTTTCCATGGTCATGATGGAGCACACGTGGTAGAACAGCCCTGGGCTGTACATGCCCTCCTTCAGAGTCATCATCTCTTCCACTTAAACCCATTCCTTTAATAATCTTCCACAGGACTTGATCCAAGAGGTGAGGAAGACAGTCATTAGAAACTCAACTTTTATCCATGGGGATGTGTGGAAATAAACACATAACTTTCTTTTGACTGAATCCCCCGTTCCTCTATTTTCCACTGCCTACTTTCCATACAACTCTTCTAGGTTTAACTGTTAGCAACATCAACTAGAGTCAAGTAATACTTGCATATTATATAAGGACATCTTCATATACTACATCTTTTGGTTGGTTTCATTTTTAACTTAAAAATTGGAGAAAAGATAAAATTCAGAAAAAGATAAATATCATGTAGTAAATATCTTAAACATTACAGATAAAGTCAAAGACCTGTTTGTTACCAGTTGTTACCTGTCCTCCTCTCCACATATTCACTTCTGTTTATCTGCAGAGGCAATCACAGCTATAAATTTCTTATATATATTTTTCAGTCCTTTTCTTAATAAAACTTTGCCTCATATAAATTAACTCATGAAGCTATATAGTAGTATAGTGTGAGTTTAAGTAAATGCCATTGTACTGCAAATTGTGTGAAACTTTCTTCTATTTATTTATTTTTTCTTTCCTCTAACAGAATATCTTCAAGATCTAGGCAAGTTTTTATGGTTAAATCTAACTTTTACACACACACACACACACACATATATATATTCATTATTTGGCTAAATAGTAATTTAAAGTTCCTATTATGAATATCTGAATTATTCTTCAATTTATTCTATTAGAAACAATTCTGCTTTGAACTAACTTGTACTTGTGACTTCATGAGATAGTTATGGGTTCCCTTAAGATTTACGCTGAAGAGCAGTGTCAGTTATTAGCTATAAACATTTCAAGTCTACTACATGTGGTCAAATTATTCTTGGAAGAGGAGGTTCCAATTTACATCCCACAAGCAGATTAAAAATGTTCTTGTTTCCCACATTCTAGGAGATTTTTTGTTTTAAGAGAATTTTGATATTTGCCTACACATATGGTGTATTTGATGAATATTTTTCACAGTAAACTATTCCTTTTGAATTATATTTGCTCTATTTTAATATCTTCTAAAAATATAGTTAATTTTAACTTATAATGTGATCAACATAAAGTTTACTATTTTTTCAACAGATATGTATGGAGTGCCTAACAGTCTGGACAGTGTACAGTAGGAACAAACATTGTTTGTGGTCCTGTTTGTAAATATCCACTCTGGGTTTTTAGGTTGTTCCTTTCCTTGATCTCAGGTAGATACCTCACATACATGTAATGATCAGTATTTGCTGGATACTCAAGAGAAACCTTGGCAGTTCTCCAGGCTTCTCTGGATAGGGCTCACTCTTCTCTATCTTATGAATTCTAGCTGCTTTGGTCGTCCTAGACTCTTAGCTCTATCCCCTCAACTTAGGGAATCCACCAAGCTCTGCCTCACTTCCCCTTCCCTGCATTGTAGCCTGAAAACTATCTCTTAGCTGTAAATTAGAATAATTGTAGGCTCAGATCATTTGCTTCTCATCTTCCTTTACTTCATTGCATGGTATCCAGTATTTAGAAAACCTTGTTACTCAGAATTCAAATACGTTAAAATTAAGATATCTAACCATCAAGACATACCTTAGAGAGTAAAAATGTAAGCCACTGCATGAAAGAATACAGTAATGCATTTAAAAAGAACTTATCTCCAGAGTGAAGAAAAAATTCTAACAAATAATTAGGGACTAAAGAACAAACAATTTAGTTAAAAATGGTCAAGTGATTTCTACAGGCACTTTCCCAGAAAGAATACCTGTAGCATAATGAAAAACATGGCTGGTTTTGTCCCCAGTTCCTGAGGAGTTAACTGCTGAATCTTTGGAATTTCCCATGATAGGAGTATCATTTGTTATTCTTGGTGGGTCCAGGTCCATACCTCAGGTTGGGGCCAGTCTTAGGTTGGGGGAAAGACCAACCATGTGATTAAGGGTTTGGTTTTTAAGTCATGACACGCCAACCCCCTACTTTGACTTTTGGGAGGGGAGGGGGCTGCATATTGAGTTCAACCATGTGGGCATTAATTCCACCAATCATACATAAGTAGTGAGACCCCACATAAACTCAGGACAATCAAAGTCCCCATAAGTTTCCATGATTGAGAAGAATCACTGCTAAGGTGGGAGGGTGATACATTCTGACTCCACGTGGAAAGGATGCAGAAGCTTGAGTTTGAGACCCTCCCAAACTCACTCTTTGCATCTCTTCTTTTAGCTTTTTGTATACTTTTTTTCATAATAAAACTTTAATTATAAGTACAGCTCTCTCAGTGAGTTCTGTGAGTCATTCTGGTGAATTATCAAATGTGAGGGGGTTGTGGAAAAGCCTGAACTTATAGCCATTTTGCCAGAAGTAAGGGTGGTCCTCAGCCTTGAACTTGCAATTTAGTGCCTGAAAGGCTATCCTGAAGAGCTTTGCCTTTAACCTGTGGAGTCTGGCCTATCTTCTGGTAGGGTCAGAATTGAATTGATTAAGCTAATTAGATCTTTGCAGTTGGTGTCAAAAACAGTTGTAGAAGTTATTAGAAATTTTGAAATCTTTATAATACAAAGTGGCAGAAAAGAAGACAAAAACAATTTCTTAAATCAATAATACCATAAATATATACACATTTTAAAATTTTTATCATGCTAGTAGATTTGTAATATTATTTATTGATATGAATGAATTACAACAGTAATTCTCATAATTTCCATCAGTTTTATAAAGTTTATAGTGTTTATTTAGTGGTTTATTATAGTGCAAACAAAATTAATGACCTACAACTATAAGTAATAAAATGTATGTTTCACAAACATTACGTTGAATGAAAAGACCTAAATGGAAAAGAATACATGCTATATAACTTCTATTTGTTGACTAGTGATAATTGCACAGGCATGTTTATTTTGTGATAATTTGTTGAACTATGCACTTATGATTATGCACTATTCCTTATTTGTGATATATTTCCCCAAAATTTAATAAACCAATATAAACAATGGAACATAGAGTTGAAGAAACCTAAAATAAGTAGAAAAAAATTAATGAAATAGAAAATAAAAGGAGAGAGAGAATCTGGATTTGTGTATCCCCATGTCATGTGAGAGAATTTTATAAAATCTCATTCTATTTACAGATATCTCCTGTTGATTCTGTTTCCCTAGAGAACCCTAACTAATATAGATGCCATAAAACCATAGACGAATATCGGCTTAGAAAAGTAATAGCTGGAATAGAACTTAGAAAAGCCTAAACTTACGAGGAAGTCAATTGATAAATTATAAAAATGAAATCCACTTGAATTTGATGCTATGAACATTCTCTGCTGAGAAATATGGGGTTCAGCATTTGGGTCAGCCTAAAATGTCATGTGATTAATTTAACCTGTCATTATATTGAAAACAACATACTTCTCTGTATGTGTACATGTGTACAAGTTATTAGTTTTAAGCTTCTAGAATCAATCTACTAGAAAACCATGTTTAACAGAAGAGGATATGGAAGTAAAGGTAACTTTGATAGAATTTAGGAGATATAAGGAGGTAAGGAGAAATGGAAGAAATGGGGAAAACTCTAATGTTCTCATTTAACATTGTAGAGGGTCAAAAGATATTGTCCCTAGTTTATGCAACAATAAATATTTAAAGTAATTTGAAGTAGTAGAGGTGATTAGAAAGAAAGAATACGCATGCTGATAAAATATCAGGTGATATAGGGGCGGTGAGAGATGGTGGTTAATCAAAGAAGATGTAGTTTTTCCATAAACTGAACTATACCATAACTCATATGTACAGAAAAAAATGCATATCTTTATATCATCTTGAACTATTCTGTTTTTACTCCTGAGGTCATCTTTCCTCTACCCTTACCCCTATTCCAAGTTTCTGCTTGTCTTTCTACCATGGGCAGAATTCTATACCTGATTAAATGTTAAATGTAGAGTTTGATTTGTCTCTCAGTTTTTCAGAGTCTGGTAACTTCTTGGATGTCTTGGCTTCACCTTGGTTCCTTTTCAAAGAAGTCTCATGGGAAAATGTGTATCCTTCTAGCTGACTTGACACACCATCCTAGCCTCTGCTGCGTATTATCTAATGTGGTGGTCGCCATAGTAGGTCCATTACCTCTCTACTTAGCATCTATGCCACAAAGGAACTACAGATGGCTTGGAAAGCCTAATTTCAGACTCCATCTGCCTGAACAAGATGATGCAGTGCCACAATGACATGGTAGAAGGGTAGCTTGAAATCAATTGTCAGAATTCTAATGGGAACTGCATTGGTTTTGTATTGCTGCTTCAACAAATTACCACATGTAGTAGCTTAAAACAACACAATTTTATAATCTTGCAATACTGGAGTTATGAAATCCAAAATGGGCTTCGCTGACCTAAAAGCAAAGTGTTGGCAGGTTTGCATTCCTTTTGGAGGCTCTAGGCAAAATCTATTTCCTTGCCTTTTCTAGCTTCTAGAGCCCACCTGCAATCTTTGGCCCATGTCCCAGGATGTGGACTTTTTTGGAAGACCATTTTTCTGTCTACCACAAGAGCCAAGGAAAAAGGCCCATTCTGCACAGTGTTTCCATGACATCTCTCATGTAACTCCTTTTCAGGAAAGATACATGTCTTGCTTTCCTGCCCTCTCTCCCTGTGCCTTTCCTATCAACTCCCAGAACCCATAGGAGAGATTTCCGTATGTCATTTCTTTCTTCCTGCCTCCATTCTTACAGCTGAGTCATTATAGTGGCCAGGCATATTTTCTCTATACATTTGTAGATTTCTATATTGAAATGCTAAAGATAGAAGGCAAGTTTGGGAGATGTAAGAAGTTAAATAAATTCAGAAAATGTTTTCAAGAAAATTGCATAAATCTCAAGATGGTATCTTTCTGGATATTTCCATTTGTCAGGTAAGAATCTGACAAGACTTTTATCTCATTCTTTCTCTTTGGTCTTTTTCTGTAACAAATCCTTATCTCCCCTAAGCAGGTATATGTCTCTAACTAAATATAGAGAAGGTAAGATACTCAAGGCAAAGAAAAAAGAGAAATGTACAGAAATGATTATCAAAATATTAGGAAGAAAATTTTAGAAAGAAAATTCTGATCTATCATGCAATGGGTAAATTTGAAACAATCAAAGAAATATTAGTAGTATAAAGTTATTCATTAGAAGTTTCCAAAAAAAAAAAAAAAAAAAGAGTGATTTAAAAGTGGTTCTCTAGTTAGTAGAACTGGAGGAATGGGGAAGGGACCTTCTGTGTCATTTGATTCTTTATCTATATACTGTACATTTATTATTTAGATTAAAAAAAAACAAAAGGAAATGAAACATTGAAAAGTGTTTTTATAAAATAATGGGTAAATTTCTAAGAAATTAGTCTTGAGAAAAACCGACAATGTAAACAATATTAGTTACATAGATTTCAATAGTCTAAAGGGAATGTTTGCACAAAGCAGGAAATGAACCCTCCTCTAGTACTTTCTCTTAGTAAATGCAACCTAATGAGATCTATCCTAAGGAAATATATTCATGTATGCTGATTAGAAAAATGTGCCACTTCATCTGGACATATGTAGCCTCACGCCTGGGATTACAGTTTGACAACAGGTTTGATTTCATCCTCCATGGACCATCAGCTGGGCATTCTCCTAAAGTCTACAACCAGCGAAACCATATGAGGTGTTCCTGTATGGATAATTCAAGTGCCCAATACACCCAATGAAATTGCTGCAAATTGGCTGAAAACCACAATCTATATTATAAGGGCTTTAGAATTCAAACTGGCAACTCTTCCATTTGCTGTTAAATTTCAATATAACATAACAACATTTAACTGTTATTTCTGATATTTTCGAAGGAGTTTATTAGTGTTATAGTCAATAACAACATAGCATTTTTTTTTCTGACTTCATAAAAGACAGCGTTAGACCAAGGACAAGACAATAGAAGCAGCGCGTCCTTGTGCAGACTGTAAGTCATTCTGCTCTTTATTATCTCCATGCACTGGAAATTTTAAACCTTATTCATGAGAAAATGCTCCTCTCTGAAAAAAAAATCATTTGTTATGCGAAGTTCTAAAGATAATTGCTGCATTCACTGTTGAATTTTAATGTCATATACACATCTTTAAACTGGCTTTTAACATTATTATTTATCTATTTATGATTACTTTACGTTTAATTTTATTTATTTCACATTTTATATTCATTTTTAATTTATCCTTTAATAAACATTATAAACTACATGGGAGTTAATATGGAGAACTCCCAGTTATATGTACATTTTGTCTTTGACACACACAGATTCAGCTACTTCCATTTATTTCCAGAGTTCATTTGTAATGATTTGGAGTTATTCCACCTTGACTCTGGCACAGGTTATATCTCCAACTCCTGTGGGACTACATATCCTTGATTTTAACTAGTAGTTTTGAAATTAATGAAAATGATAACAGAGTGATGTTCAAGACAAAAAAAAAAAAAAAATGTCCTGAATTTATTTCAATTCTATCACTCAATAGATTTCGTTGTATTAAAAATTAAAAACAGTGAAACAGAGGGCAAACAGTGAGATGAAATATTCTTGTTTGATATATACAAGCTTTCGTTTATATGAGAACTCTTTTAATAATCCTTAAAAGTAAAATTTATTTCCTTTAAAATTTCAATTATTTTAAATTAAAGATTTAATTAAGAAAGTGATTATTATTACTGATTATTAGATGGTCATTATTGAAAGTAATTTTGTCAAATAAAGGAGGTGGTTTTCAAAATAATGATACACTCCTTGTGTCAAACATGCTAGGCATGCCACTGATAAAAGAATGAGCCATTTTCCCAATTGACAACGTGTGTTAGGTAGATATAAATGTTGATACAGAGATTTTAACAGAGATTTTTTTTTTTTGAGTCAGATATTGACAGTTTTTTTCTCTCTCTCTTTATATACCTATATGCTTATTTTTAATGTCTGCTATAGCAGATACATAAATCTGTACCTAAACTGAGATCATAAAAGCCAGGGGCAAGCCTGACGTTTCTGACAGGTTAGTAGAACAGCCTTAGGTGGATCTCTGTCTATGAAGGAATCAGTGACCCCTGGGAAGGAACTCTTTAAAAGCAAAGAAAGAGTTGAGGTGGATAAGTTGGGATTAAGTGAGCTGGCAGAGAAGAGCAATTCAGGTACAGCCCTATTACTGTCTATCATTCAGGTTATTTGCTGGCTTAATTCAATAAGTCCATAATTGTGTGTTATAGCAAGGGGATCACAATGGGAATGCACAGAACTAAAGCAATAGTTTTCTATAATTGCACAGGATGTTAAAAACAAAGCCATTAGTAGCCAGGATGGCTCTTTGGTAGAGTTGTCACATTCACTACAGTGGTAGATGGGGTGATATTACTCTGACATTTCAAGGTCTTACCATTAACACTGATGCCCTTTTCATGTGTCTTTGTCCCAGAGGTCGACCTTCTCAGACTATATGTATCAGCGGCCATATCAGGTATAGGGATAATTTCACATTAGTAGAGTCCATGGATTTCATGTCTGTGATCTGGAGTGGTGCAAAGAAAGAAATGGAAAGTAAAGCTGGTTCCCTGAACTTAGGTAAGACTCTTCTTTTAGTTTAAGACAAATGTCTAAAAGAAATTAAGAAGGAAAGAGAATAACTTGGGATATGTAGGGATGGAGAAGATTAAATAATATTTCAGCCCTTATTTTCAATTTCATGTATTTACAGTGATAAAAATGTTCAGCTTTCTTTTGTTTTGGTTTCTACTATTTTAATCCTGGGGTAATTTCTCCTCCTGTGTAATAATGGCTGTATTCTTTAAGGCAAATAAGAGACGTGAATTAATGCCCTAACACTGTCTACCTTGTGAGATTCATTATTGCCAAGAGTCACATTTACCCTTACCACATTTTCCCTTACCACATTTTCCCTACTGATGAATGGCTAATTTTATAATGAACAAATTTGAAAGAAAGCTAAGTATTGCTTAAAAGGTATTGAAATGTAATTGTTCTAAGCTAATTTTAATCAAAGTCTGCTCATTAAGATTCCATTATGCAACCCATTTTTCTCAAAGGAAACTAAAAACTGACAAATGCATCCAATGGTACCACAGTTTTATAAAAGCCAGTAAAAACATTGCTGCATCCTGGTTTTCTTGGACAGCAGGGCCTGGAAGCATTGCAGGTCTTTCTGCAAGAAGAAAATGGTCATAAATTGTTCAGGAGGTTAACTTAAGTGGGTTCCAGCAATATTTAATCCTTTTATTTTTCTAGAAGATTATGCACAATGATGTTCAGGGAAACCAAACAAATTTATTCATATTTTAAAAAATAAAATCACATTCCTTTATCGTACATTGTAAAAAACATATGTTCTGTTTATTAATACATTGATGTTATTTCACTGCAATATTGTGCTTGATCAGCCTTTGCTGGTAGCTATATTTATGTAATATTCCTGCCCTCACAGTTTAGGTCCCTTGAACCTCAATTTAATATTTTGATTAAAATGATATAGACTTTAGACAGGAAACGTGTATGAAGCTTGCATCCAGAGCTCTGGGATACAACATTAAGTCCAATTCTGACCTTATACACTTGTTATGTTAACTTTATCCTTGTCTTGTTTCCAATGTGCTTTCCCTACAATAATCAATTTGGAACCTCCATCTCTTTAGGTTTACAGCCTGTATTAGTCAGGATAGATTAGTTTATTCTGTTGCGATAAACAAATCCAAAACAGCAGTAGCTTAACAATACAAAAGTTTGTTCTCCCTTACACCTGGGTCAGGTGGTTCTCAGGTCCACTTCTCCAGGTGACAGAAGCACAACCACCTTATAGATGTGTGATTATGGAATAAGTAGCCTCCTCTGTCACTTAGCCAAGGAAAGAGAAGCCTGAAGAATCACAGACAAGTTTTTCACTGCTTCAGCCAAATAATGCCAAATCATTTTCACCCATGTTTCATTGGCTGGAACTAGCTACGTGACCACAATATAACTGCCACAAAGGCTGGGAGCAAAGAGGATGCTTGTTGAACACCTTCATCTCATTCAGAGTGGTTTTCCTTTTTCTTTCTAGAAACTGCATTTCTATCTCTGATTATCAGTCCAATGTCTGGGAAATTGCTCTCAGCCACTTCCATCCTTGCTTGGATTCCCAAACATCATGTTTCTGAGGTCTCTATCTCAGCTTATGAAGTGGCCTCTTGATAACCATGTATAAATGTAAGTCCCTAATAGCCTTTTGGAAAAAAAAAAAAAAGACTATACTCACTGTCTCCCCCTAATTTTGATGAAATTAAGATTGCCAGAACAGATATTGAAAATTTTAAAATATGAGTCTACTCTAAAACTTGGCCATCTCTGTACTACTACCAATTACTGTTTTTTTTTTTTTGTCTTTATGCCCCAGAGGTTTTCAGAGGAGTTTGAAATCCTCCTGAGAAGCCAAGGTCTAGAAAAAGACTGCATCAAGTTCTCTCTTCCCTAGGCATTTCACCCAATTTTCTCATTCATGATCCTTCTCACTGGCCAGAACATTGTTTACTTATTTATATAGTTTTTTAAAGTATGCTGATGGAAAAGAATAATGAAATATGTAGGTAGAGATACAGGTAGAGAAATAAGTTGGTATGGCAGTTTGAAATTATTTATGAATCCTCCCCAAACAGAGAAAGATTATGTTTGTAAACTGGTCTCTTCCTCTGGGTATGATACATTTTGATTATATTAAATTCAAAGGTTTCAAGTTTACTCGATAAAATCAATTTATGGTTTTGGAATCGACCATGTCATTAAGGTATAACTCAGGTTGAGTCTCCTCCCCCTTGGTGAGCTGATATAAACAAACTCTCAGTCAAGATGACACCCAAGAAAAGAGAATGCTTCACAGACATGGAATAGGAGAGAACTTGGTCATTTCAGTCCTGCCATGTGACAGAGAGGTTCAAACAGCTAAAGAGCTGGGAAGAGAGATGAGCCATTTCCTGACAGTTTGCAGCTGAAAAGAACAGAGCAGCTGACCAACTGAGAAGGCTCAGAAAGAAACGAGCCCTATGCCAGAGATTGATATAGGAAGCCCTGAAAGACCAGGCAGAGATTGCCTGCCATCTTGCTTCAATACAACTTGAAACTGACTTTGGTGAGAAAGCAGCCTTGAGTTGGACTCTTTAGGGCCTTGTAACTGTAAGCTTTTATCCCAAATAAATACCCTTTATAAAAGTCAACAGATTTCTGGTACTTTGCATCAGCACCCCTTTGTCTGACTAATACAGTTGGTTTGTGGGTTGGTTTCTTAATAACAATATTTGTTCTTGGGATTAGATTGTATAATAGTGAAAACTATAAGGCCAGAGAGACTGTCTTTGTAAAGTTTGTACCATAAAGGAGCCAAGAGAGTGGAAATACTCTGAAGATAAGTTAATGGAAAAGGAAGAGGAGAGAGGAGGTTTGAGTTCCTGCACTCAAACTCATCAATCAGATAAATGAACTGTCCTGCCTGAAGAAGGAGACAGTTAGGGAGGACAAGGAGTGCTATCAGATGGAATGCCCTCCACATGAAAAATATGAAAAAAAAAAAAAAGTGGAAATAAATATTCCCCAGTGTTTTTCATTCTTAATCTTTTAGAAGTTAACCATTAAACCTATCATTCACTTAGGATCTGTCTAGCTCCTCAGGAGCTCTTCCGATCCTGTTTCATGGGGCTGACCTCCTGGAACAAATGTAGCTTTGTTTATGAATCATACAAGAAACAACAGAGGCTAGCTTAGCATTTTTTCTTGGGAGTTGCTGAAATTGGCCTACTGCTAACAGATTAACTTAAATTCAGAATACTCTGAGACCATGGCCAAAAATTGATTCCTTCTTTTATTTTCCATTTCAGAATATGACAAGTAAATTCCTCTTCTGACAAGATGGATTAAACAGCCAGATTTACCCTCCTGCCTGAAACAACATTGGCAACAACCCAAACAATCACAAAAATCAAAACAAGAAAAGAAAAAAGATAAAAGATATAACAGTTTTCAAAATACTGAAGATGATACAAAGAAGGAAACAGAAATGGAAAACAAATGAGGGGATCTCTGCAATTGCCCCAACTTACTGCTTTGACAGAAGTTCCAGGTCACAGTGCAGGACATGGGATTAAGGTGAAGGATTCCCTAAGTTGAGCAAGCAGAACTGAGAGTCTGGAGAGACAGAGGCAGCTAGAATTCATAGGACAGAGTACCAGGGGGAAGAGACCCTCACAGAGAGAGAATCCAGGAGTAACATAAGGGTCTCCCTAAAGTATTCAGCCAAGTATTGATTAGCACATGCATGTGAGGAAACTATTTGAGGTTAGGGAAATCACCATCCAATAAAAATAAAATAAATTGGAGGAACAGTACTTGATACTCAAACAGGATTACAAACAAAGTCTTTTCCTACCAGCCAAACTGGAAAAATTACTTATTCATGGAACATTGAACAGAGTATTTACGGAGGTCTTGGCCTAATAGTAAGGAAAAATTAATCTTGACACAGATTAGAAATCATAAAAGCAATATCCAAAAAGGTCGTGCTGTTTACGAATAACTTAATTGCAACCCAGAACAAAGCTCAAGAAGATTTTTAGGAGTAAAAAATTATCCAGTAAAAACCAATGTAAAATTCACAATGTAAGGAATCAATTCAAAGTTAAAGTTTACTGGGCCTACAAAGAGGCAGGAAAACATGACCCACAATGAGGAAAATAATCATTCAGCTGAAACCCAGAACTGATACAGATATTAGAATTAGGAGATAGACATTAAAACAGTTACCAAACTTACAATTTTTATTATAATTTTTATTTATTATTAACTTTTTAAAGTTGAGTAGATTTGTAAAAGATATAAAAAAATCAAATTCAAATTTCTAGAGATGAAAGTGACAATATCTGAGATGAAAAATACACCAAATGGAATAAATGGCAGATTCAATATTGTAGAAGAAAATATTAATGAATGTGAGAAGATAACCATAAAACTATTAAAAAGTGAAATACAGAGAAAAAGCTTTTTTTTAATTAAAAAAACAAAATAGCATCAGAAAATTGAAGGCCAACTTCACACAGCCTGTTGTACATGTAATTGGAGATTCTGAGGTGGGGTGTGGGGCAGGACAGAAGAAATAAGCAGAAATAAGGGCCAATAATTTTCCAAACATGATGAAAAGTATAAAACCAGAGATTCATGAGCCTCATCAAACTCTAAGCACAAGAAATATGAAGAAATCTATACCAAGGAATTTCACAAATTGTTCAAAATCAGTGATAAAATCTTAATGCAGCTAGAGAAAAGAAATGCTACATACAGAGAGACTAAGATGAGGATGACAGTGGCTTCTCATCAGAAACAATGCAAGTAAGAAAACAGTGGTGAATACTCTTTAAAGACTTCTTTAAAATCCTGAAAGATGCTTGGGGCTAGAGAAGGGGTTGTTCAGTGCATCTTTTTTGATGGTACCTTCTCTATGTGACTATGATGGCCATGATGGTGATCCATGATTGTAAGCATCTGTCAAAATGTACAGAACTGCACTACGCAAGGAGTGACTTTCATTATATGTGAAAAACAACAAAACAACAAAAATAAATCAGGCTATGTGTGTGGGGGTGGGGTGGGGGGGAGATGGAATGCAGACCCTGACAAATGTGTCTAACTGCATAACAGATAAATCACATGACCATAGTGAAGTGTATGGAATAAGAAAGTAGCTGACCTAAGAAACTTTAGAAAAGAGTGTTTTGACTGCATGCTGTAAGACTAAATACCAAAATAAATAAATACATTAAAAAATAGAAAATAGATAAACTGTTTTATAAAAACAATTTATACAAAAATACAGTACAAATGAAGTCTGTACACTACTTGTATTTTTCTTCATTTAAGAGGCAAAGCCTGATTTATATAAAGTACTCAATAAATGGTCACTATTTGTGCTCTTTTAGTTTCTGTATTTTAAAATAGTGGCTAGAAAATCTTCCCAATTTTGAAGGCTATTTTGAAGATTGGTCTGACAAACTTGAAGACTATGAGCTATAATAAAAATTATTTTTGAAGACTCCTAGGAAGCACCTTAACTGAGCTAAAGGTACAAGGTGATCTAGTGTATAGTAGTAGTTAGGATGGAGTAGGGAAAATATTGGCAGTGAGAAAGCTCATTTGTTAAGATGTTAAGCTACTGGAAGGATGATTTTAATCATACTCCAATGGCATGCTTTATGATGAAAAACAAAGCAATGCAAAAATACTTATCACTATTAGTTGAATAGCGTCAATAAATTTTTTTAGTCTGCAGTTTTACTTTCTTGCATTGTCCCCTGGGAAGGAAGGATCACACATAGTTATGGTTATAGTGAAAGGAAGAAACAGAAGTTAAAGCCTAACAAAGAACAAAAAGAACAATCAATTAGGAAATAAGAGAGTTGAGATTACACAAAGTCTCTTTGTTCACACCGAAAAATGTAAAAGTCATTTATTTATAGATAATCAAAATAGTACTTTGAACAGGCCATATGTTGTCAGTATTGAATGATTCTACTGGAAACAATTCTTACAAAGAAATTCTTAGCAAAGCAAAATATCCAAATCCTGTTGATAAATCAGAGATCAAATATATTTAGAGAACATGAAACTGGCTCCAAGGAACACATTTAACTTTGCTGGACATGGGACTTACCTGACCAGATGTTCTGGCACACTTATTTGAAGTAGCAAGTGAGGCCACATGTATTTGAAAAATTAGCACATATAACAGATGAAAATTGGATGTTGTACTCATTTTTACGGTTAGGTGGATTGTATTGTGAAACACCCCAGATATTACTCTTCGGCAAACAGGATTATCTTATGATTCTGGATATGTACCAAACTTACTATCCAAGCATCTGGCCTAATTTAGTCAAGCAGATAATATAAATGGACTTTCTTACTAACAAGATTATGTATAAAAGGACAGTTCATGTGGTTTGGCAATTCTTCATGAATAACACTGCTTTCCTAGGCCATATGAGTCACTTCATTGTGTAATCAATGATGGCTATTGGTTGAACAGAAGGCTACATGTTCAACATAGAGACAAATTTCTTAATTTATACTTTATGTTACAACTTCTTTTGGGCTCTGCTAGCTTTCATTAAATATGGGATTACAATAGATGCTGAAAAGCAGGATGCTATTTATTCAACAATATTTGGTTAGTTTTGTTTTTCTTTTAAGTGTTTATAATATCACATACCTTTTCACATCTTTAATTTGTATCTTTGATGCTATTTATAATATTTTTCATTTATTTATTTAGCATTCAAACTATTTATTGAACCTTGGCAATGAACCAGATCAGAGCTGTAAATACATCTGTGCTCTGTCATTATCTCACTTTGGTAGACGTCCAAAGTTGGTTTTTAACTAGCCAAATATATCAGATGTGGAAACTTTCCTTTAGACTCCACTAATATACTGGGTAGATGAATCCTCACTCTTCATTCCAAGGACTTAAAAAGTTCTCTGGGTTACTGAATGGAAATTTCTTCATATGTGTCAGATGGATATAATTCCTCCATCTGTGTTTATCTGTTTCAGTGAAGATACCCCATCCAGCACAACACCCATGATTGGAGCTAACACTTAATTAACATTATACTAATTCATCTTAATCTATCATGATCCAGTTATTTTTGTAGGGGTCATGCAGGTAAAATGAACAGGATTATGCACGGGGCTACCATAAAGGTTTTAAATGAGGCTCTAAGCTCTGCAATACCACCCTAGATGTGGTATATAGTCTCCTTTCTGGAAAGGGAAAGTAGTTTTCATGGGTTTCCACTTAGCCATTCCTACCCTAAGTGTCTTGCTCTATAAGTCAAGGAACCAAAGTGAGGGTTCTGTTAGTTGCCAAGTATATCCATACCAATTCTTTACTCAAAAAGCAGGTTAAAAAAAAAAAAAAAAACATAGATGGGAGCTGCAGATTCACTGGACTCTTGGTAAGACAGATTTTGGTAATAGTCTATTGATCGGTTGAATGTCATAGTTCACCAATTGTGATGGTTAGGTTAATGTGTCAACTTGGCCAGGTTATGGTGTCCAGTTGTTTGGTCAAACAAGCACTAGATCAGTTGTTACTCTGAGGCCATTTTGTGGATTTAAATAATCAATACATTGATTACATCTATGGTTAATTACATCTACAATCAACTGAGGAGATTGCCTTCAACAATGAGAGAAGTCTTATCCAATCAGTTGAAGGCCTTAAAACAGGGGTTCTTAACCTTTTTTGTTCCACGGACCTCTTTGGCAACTGTAATGTGATATGAAATGAACACTACTGTAAATTATTGCATATATTCATAAGTGAAGGAAATGCTAGGTTTCAGTTAGAGGTCAGAGAAAATAAAGACAACAAGTTGATTTTTTTCAATTCAAGCTCACAGACCCCTTGGGGGTCCATGGAACCCTGGTTAAGGATCTCTGCCTTTAAAGGAGAAGTGATGATTTCAGCAGTCAGTAGGGAGAATTTTCATCTCTAGTTAAGCCAGCCAACTGCTCCTGGGAAATTCATCAAGGACCTTCATTGGAGTATCTGGCTTGCAGCCTGCCCTATGGGATTTGGACTTGCCCATCCCCAAAGTTGTGTGAGACAATACCTTTAAAGAAATCTCATAATATTTATATATACATCTCCTGTTGGTTCTGTTTCTCTAGAGAACATTGACTAATACACCAATCTAACTTGCAAGTCATGATGGTGTTTTATATAGCTTAGTATTGGATTCAACTTGCACATTGTATGCATGGACCTTCAAAATATTTGGGTATTCTCTCTTCCCAGTCTAATAATGGCAGCAGGTATATTTGGAAATGGTATTGGGAGAATACTTATTTGTGTGTTATTGCAGGGTTCTTTTCCAAGGGAATTCACCCTCCCTTTCAATTGATGGCCTCTGACTCAGTTCTGGCCCAGAATTAGAAACTAAATGAAATTTCTACTCACTGTTGTTGTTTTTTTTTTCCTGGGTTCTACAAGTCAAGTTATCCATTATTAGTTACCTACCTATCTACTTGCATGCTCATTTTTCATTGTCAGGAATGCTTGGTTTCATATCAGCTTAACTCCTCATTATAAGTGATTATATTTTCCTTGCCTCTAACACGTAAGTGGTGAAAGTTCCTTCTCTTTGCTAATTCAGAATTCTGTTACCCACATTGAACTAGTAAGATCAGTTCCAAGACACATCTCATCTTTCCAACCCTGGTAGTAGGACACAGGCACCAAAAACCTCTCAAAGATTTTGCCTCACCCCACCCCACCTCACACTAGTTCATTCTTTATTAATTTCATAAAGGGAGTATCCTCTGGATTCTCCTGATGAATAGTCAGCTGGTGAATTCACTGTCTCAAATTAAAAAAACAAACAATTCTAACATGCCCACTATCTTGAGACTTTAGATCCCTTTGTCAACACATTAGGGAGTATTACTCACTACAATGAGATACTTACTGTGTATGATGGATGAATGACTCATTTCTAGAACCCCATCATAGGGATCTGCCTTCTTCAACAATTTCTTGTACCAATTCTTAAGTCTGGGTTTTCTTGAAAGCCAAACCTGAGATAATCACTTCAGTATAATTACACTATCTGGGAAGTGACTCTAGAAATTTGGAGGGAGGGAGAAGGGAGAGTAGTTCAGGAAAGTAGTTATTGAGGTACTGTAATGAACAATGGTGACCTAACTCTTGAACTTCCCGGGAGGTATTTAGAATGACTTCCGAAGGTGTCGCCTGAAGAAGGGGTGAATGAAACGTTTATCCACTGCTTTCTTTGCCCTTTGGTTGAGCTTTGCCCAGGGAAGATGTTATTCCTTTGGCCTTCTGAAATGTACTCATATGTTAACTTTAGTATCAAAGAAGGTCTGGGGCAGAAAAGGAAAATTCATGCATGGTCTACACTGTGAGACTAAAATTCTCAGTGCAAGGTGAGTCTAAGCTTGTGTGTAACTGTTCACTGTAGCTGTGGCTGAAATAAAAAGTGAAGTTATTGTGAAGCTGGGCTTTTACCCAAGATTAAAGAAAGAAAATGTTTTCAATATATAAGAACTCAAAGAATACTGTACTATTCTTTCTTTTTAGAGTTCATTCTGTCATAGAGTTCTATGGTTTAATTTTTTTAAAATTCTGGTTATATATATATATATATAAAAAGGAAATATTTTTTATATTTTTATATTTTTATATATAAAAAGGAAATATAAGGAAATATTAGGATATATATATATATATCCTAATATTTCCTTTTTTAAAAAAAGATTTTTAAAATTTATTTATTTATTTACTTTTATCCATTTTTACCCCTTCCCCCCTCCCCCACTTTTGCTGTTTTTGTGTCCATTCGCTGGGCAATTCTCTGTGCCTGTTTGCTGTCCTCTCTTCTAATCCTTCTCCTCCTGTCTTCACTGGGATTCTATCCTGGGAACCTCTGATGTGGGAGAAAGGATCCCTACTGCCTGTGCCACCTTAGTTTCTGGTTTTTCCGTGCATCTCATCTTGGTTCTCCCTTGTGTCACTCTCCTGTTACGTCATCATCTTGCTGCATGGCTCGGCAGGGCCTGACGGTGCACCTGCTCACGGGGCCTGGGGGGGGCTCACCCACTTGAGGGGCCTGACAGCACACCCATGCACGGGGCCTGGTAGTGCACCCACTTGCAGGGCCTGGCAGCCCACACGCCTTTTATATTTCTCTTTTTAATTTTTACCGGGCGGTCCCGGGGATCAAACCCAGTTCCCTCCATATGGGAGATGGACTCCCAAACATTTGAGCCACATCCGTCCCCCTATTTCCTTTTTTAAAACCACTTTCACATATACAATTAAGTGGTATTAATTACATTCACAATGTTGTGCTACCATCATCATCATCCATTTCCAAAATTTTCCCTTACCCCAAACAGAAACTCTATATCTTGATCCCTTCATTTTATAGGATGAGCTTCATCCACCTAAGACATGACTTGGTAAACTTCAGCAAAGGAACCTTAATGAGTATTAAATATTTTTAACAGGAGATTCAAAACCAACACCAAGATGGGAACAAAAATAGGAAAATTGTATGTTAATATTGTGTGCTTTGTCAAACTTAAAATAACACACCTAGGTAATAGATTGGAGCCAAAAGTTATCAAATTGTGGAGGCTAAAGTAAGTATAGGGGAATTGGAGACTAAAACCAAATTGTGGAAGCTAAAATAAGTATAGGGGAATTGGAGACATGACAAATAGCGTAAGGATAAAGGCAACCACAAGGACAAACTAGAAACTTTTTCAATACAAAGGAAAAGAAGGAACAAAAAGAAAATGAACCACATAGAGAAAGAGAGTAGATATAAAATAATATGACAGCATTTCAAGCCAACATTACAGTCCTTTTAGTTAATGTAAATGGGCTTTACCAACATTATATGAAGGAGATTCTTAGCTCAAAAAAGCAAAGCAAGGAATTTTATTTTGTATACAACAGACATATCTAAAAAAAATGTTTCAGAAAGGCTAAGAATAAAAGGATGGACACAGAAATGCCAGGGAAAAATGCAAATAATAAGCCAGCAGGGGTTTATGATCCTCAAGTCAGACAAGGTAGAATTCTAGCTAAAAGTTGTTAATGGAGTATGAAAGGATACTTTATAGTCACAAAAGCCACAATACACAATGGAAAAAGAACTAGTTGTTATGAATGTCTATGCACCAAATGAGACAGCAAACACTTTCATAAAGCAGAAACTGCAAAAGATGTAAGGATAAATAGAAGAAAATATGCTGACAATAGGGTAATTTAAAATGCAACTCTCAGGCCAAGTCAGAACAAATGGAAAATAAGCATTAGCAGGAACTGCCAATTATATATAATACTAACTTGTTTCATTGAAAGAATCTTAAAAAAAATACACCACAATTGCAGTAGTTATAATTAGTGCCAAGACTTTCTAAACACAAATTCCCAATCAAAGGAAACAGGGCTCTTTGGGGAAATGACTGATAGCAAGTCTTATCCAGGGAAAGAACAAGTGAGTTTGCACTATCTTGTGTAAGGAAATAAGCATCAATTGCAAAACGAAAACGTACCTTTTTGGTATATACCACCTAAGCCAAGTGATCAAATTTAACATCATCAATAAAGGGACAAACTGGCCTTGTATATCTCCTGGTGGAATGCAATGTGAAGTATAAGCTATCACCTACATTGCATTCTTGCCAAAAGATTTCACCAGAAGCTAATCATTAGGAAACATTCAACTCCAAACTGTGGGACATTCTGCAAATTCTGCAAGAAACCTGGGCTAGATTCTAAAATCTGGATATAAAAAAGAATGGTGGTGGAACTATTTGATATTTAGTACAATATGAAATTTGACATAGACTGCCTAATAAATGGTATTAATTAATGCCAAATTTCTTGTTTGTGATTGTGATTGCATATTATGTGTGTTGTGTTTAAGAAGGGTGATGTCCTTGTTGAAATGTGATTCAGAAAAAAAGTACATACATATGATTGATATGTGTTTATAGCAAAATATATTCTAATGAATATATACATATGTATGTATATATTATATTTGCCATGTTATTACATACACACACAGAGTGCCACAAAATATTTACAATTACTGAATCTAGGTGAAGTGTCTATATTTTTAAATTAAGTTTTTTTTTTTTTTACTAATTTTCTGCAGACTTGGAATTTTAAAAAGCTGGAAAATTTTCTGTGCTAGAGAAAACATAAATGAGATATTTGATTTATTTGAACATAAAATGACAATACATATAGCACTGTTGCTGTCCTTAAAATCTCTCAGTTTAGTCATCCTATATACAAGAAAATACTCTTTTCTAAATAAAAATGAATTATTGTGAGAAACCACAAGGATTTAAACATTTATCGAATGCATTTTTAATTGAAGGATGAGTCACTACATAAAATGCCAATATCATTGCATTTAAAGTAAGGCAGAAGAATATTACCCTAATAAAATATTTTTTGTATTATTCTTCGAAACATATTCTGACATTGCTTATATGTTTAGTGATTAAAGCATGGTTGCCATGTACTGCATGTGCAAACATTGTTTTAAAATTTTCTGAACTTATTAAATAATTTATTATGAGTCTAACTCATAAAGCCATTAAAAGCATGAATTTGATATTAGATATATGTTATTTGGTGTTTGTCTCTGCTGTTGTCTTATAACGTTTGCTGATTTCCCTCTCAAAGCCTCAGTCTTTCATCCTCATCTGTAAAATAAAGAAATAATTTTGCCTATATCTTATGCGGTTGATATTAAATACAAATTTTCACTAAAAATGCATAGTACAGAATTTAGCACATTGCAAGCACTCAATAATTGCTAGCTATAATTATCAGCTGTTACATAGATATTGTTTACTAAGCTTGCAATTAGAAGCAATTTAACCAATTTACACATATTCTCATCTCTTGTTCCTTCAAGATGTCAGGATATTTGATAACTCTCACCTCTTATCTGTAACAGATTTAAATAAATAGATCTAGCATCTAAATGAATACCTGATGCCCTATGCACAAGGCATTTTGATTTGAAGGTTAATTTCAAGTCCTTCAGTTTTTCTCTTGCTGGCTTATTCAACTATTGATCACTCAATTTTCAGATTACACAAAAATCTCTGAGCAAATATTAGATACTAGCAAGATGATTATTGAAATTGTTGGATGTAGTTAACTAAGGCAAAATGTACCCATAGAATCAGAAGTGCTTCTGTAGTCACTTGGAAAGAGGCTGCCCAGTTCGTTCTCCTCAGGAGTGCTCTTTTCCTCCCATGCTTGACCTCACATGATAATGGCGCTCACCCACATACAGAGAACAGCAATATCTGGGCAGGTAACATGAGACAACCCATTTCAGACAAAGCATTGCTCGGTATCAGCCTAAATTCTTCCTGTGCTGCCCTGAATCTGTCTGTCTTTCTCTAATCATCATCTTATTTTTTATATTGTTTATCATTCCAAACTTCTGTCCTAGATAACTGATTCATGCCTACTATCTTAGTTTGAGGTTTTCATTCTTGCTCTCAAAACCATGAACTCTGAATCTGGTTTCAAGAATTTATATATACTTACATGCAAATATGTGTGTATATATCTATATACACATATTGTGTGTGTGTGTGTGTGTGTTTTAAACTAGTCTTCACAATACTGACAAAACTTGCCTAAGCTCATAGACTTGTTGGTTGAGGGAAATCTTGAGGGAAATCTAGAACTTAGAATCCAGTCCTCATTCTCTATAGTCTAAAACCATATTTCTCTACATAATACTCCATAATGCATTTGTTTCCCTTGTAACTTTGGCCCATGGGAATTAAAACAATACATTTTGAAATATGAATATATATTTTGAATAGAAATTGTAATCATAGAATTGACACAGGGTGGGATTTAGAGTTCTCATGCATAGTCCCTTCCTGAAAAATATTACTACCAACAGAGCTCATTTCATGCTTTTAATTCATTGTTACCTTTGTACCTTTCAAGTATCCAAAGCTGTAACAAATAATAATTTGGTTTCTGACTTGAAAAATTTTGAAGAAGTACATTCTATTAAGATTGTGCCATTTCCATTACTTGCTGGGAAAAAAAACTATGTTGTGTGTTGCAATTTGAGATTATTTTATGTATCCCAAAAAGAGAGAGATTATATTTTTTAACTAATCTATTCTTCTGGGTATGATACCCTTTGATTATATTGGATTCAGTTGAGGGGCCCTTGATTAAAGGACCTTGTATTAGTTAGCCAAAGGGGTGCTAATGTAAAATCCCAAAACTAGGTTGGTCTTTATAAAGGGTATTTATTTGGGGTAGAAGTCCACAGATACCAGGCCATAAAGCGTTAAGTTTCTTCTCTCACCAATGTTCATTGCCATGTGTTGGAGCAAGACAGCTGCTGGCGTTTGCCAGGGTTCAGGCTTCTGGGGTTCCTTTCTTCCCGGTGCTGCATTTCTCTCCGGGCTTAGCTCCTGTTTCCTCCACAAGGTCAGCTGTAGACGATTAGGCAAACGGCTTGCTTCTCTTCCCCTGGCACCTTCTTTCCAACATCAAAACTGCTTCTCAAAAGACTACTTCTCAAAAGACTGCTTCAACTGTCCTTTGCCTTGCCTTTTATATTCAATTCCCCACCCACCAAGGGGTGGGGCTCAATGCCCTAATCCTAACCTAATCATGCCCAGATTAACAGATCAGTTTACAAGCATGATTCAATTATATTTTTGGAATTCATAATTACATCAAATTCCCCAACGGTTACAGACCTGTTAAGATTAGGATTTTGATTCAACCACGTCAGTTACATGTGACTCAGGTTGAGTCTCCGCCTCCTTGGTGGGACTATATAAACAGACACACACTCAAGAAGAGGCACAGGGAAGAGAGAGAACTGTCAATTTTTTATCCTGGGCCCCTGGGGAGAGATGGACCATTTGCCTGATAGCTTTCAGCTGACCTTGGGAAGAGAGTCAAGAATTATATAGGAAGCCCTGAGAGACAAGCCCTATGCCAGCCTACAGCAGAGACTGGGAAGAAGCTGGGTCCACAGAACCTCAAGAGGAAGAGGAAGCCCAAGAAGGAGCACCCAGGCAGAGATCAGCGACCATCTTGCTTCAACACGTGACTACTGACTTTGGTGAGAAAGCAACCTTGATTTGGACTCTTTAGGGCCTTGTAAATATAAGCTTTTACCCCAAATAAATACCCTTTATAAAAGCCAACCGTTTTCTGGTACTTTGCATCAGCACCCTTTTGGCTGACTAATGCAGTGTGCATATGTGTTTTCTCAATATTTATAAGATACATTCCTGTCTTTCTTATTTCCTAAACACCATCTGTTGCAGTACTTATGTTTATCATTATTATGGCTGTCAATTAATTTTGTTATCATTATATATTTACCTCAAAAATTTTGAGGCAACAATACAGAATATTCCACATAGACAAGCATTAGATGAAAAGTAAGAAAAGAACACAATAAAATAAAAGACTAATGATTTTAAATCAAACCAAGGAATGACATATAATCCATCATTCTGAATGTTTAAAACTCTAAATGTTTCTTATAAAATGACTTACCTTTTACCTTTGGGATTATGAAACTACAAAAATCATTAAGTTAAGGCCATTGAGGGAAAGACATATCCTATATCCAAAGAGCACATCAGTGTTCCTGTTGAGATAATATATTCAATATAATATACCCTTTCTTCAGAAAATCCAAGGAGAAAAAGGGGGTAGGGAAGAAATTGACATCTTGACCATGCCATGCTAGAAAAGGTAGATAAAAATATGATGGACTTCCTTGGTACAACCATATTGCCTTTAATTAATGGAAAAGAGGATCTGATATATTTTAGTAATGAGAATTTCAATTATTTCTTTAATTAAAAAATCTCAGCAGGATCATAGCCTTCTAGAATAAAGCATTCCTATCAATACTTATAGCACTGAATAGAGTAGACATATAAGGTAATATGATAAATAAGTTTAAAAAAAGATTTCATGTCACTGTTGCTTTTACAAAACAATTTTGGTTCTTGCTGAACATATTTCATGTGTATAAATAAAAGCTGTTGACCTCCCTTACCATGAAAATATTCATTCACTACCTAATCAAAATTCCCTTCAGACAATGTATTCTCTGTTTCTTACTCTTTGGAATTTGGTTCCACTATATGGAGGCTGAAACTTGACTCATTCTTGCAAAGATGCACGTACTATCAGAATTCTGTATGCAAAATTGTCAAGCAATATTTAATTTTTAAAAACTATAAATTCATTTCATTTATGTGGTACAAAAAATCATGGCAATGGAATCCCATAAAAGGGACATTTTGAAATTCAAGTCATCTATATATAGTTGGAGTAAAAATATTCAATTCAATTAATAATAAAAGCCTAGCTTATGTCCTTTTATGCCCTTCTCTTTAATCATATAAATATCCTATATAAAAATATTGGAGTTTTGTTTGCTCATTTTTTTCTAAAATGGAATTACACTATAAATATTACCTACATTCTTCATTTTTCACTCATCATTTTTTTCATGTCCATCCCTAAAAGTCAGTAGATATCTAACTCAATACTTTCTAATTCCTTGTGCACATAAATAGATATGTATAGTATCACATTTTCCGATGAATTTAGTATTTCTTTTCTTTCCTATTTTTTTGGCAAATGTCTCACCTTTTCTCTCCTTCTTCTTGATCCTCCTTCAAGCCAGTTAATCTCTGTGAAAAACTCAGGGTATATTCTTTAGCACTTTTCAATATGCTAATATATCTATACACATTAAGATTAACACATATTTCTTTTCTTCACTCACAATACCTCATGTATAACAGTCTAAACCCCAATTAATGAATGTGACATGTAATTTGTATTGGTTAGCTCCACAATCATTTTAGCCTGTCAAGCAAAATTTCTTGTAATGAAGGGGCTAAACAACTAACACAACATTTTACTGACTCCTCTACAACTGGTGTTATGATGTAGGAGGGAAACTGGACACGAGGCAAACATTTTGCCTTGCTTCAGGGCAGAGACAGTATGACTTCAGAGTTTGTAGCTTTGGTAGCACCTTCATGACTCTTTAGGTCCTTGATCATGGCACATGAAGTGGCTCTCTGGTCTTGCTGGTTGAATGGTCTGGTTTTGGGAATCACTCAGTGGGAGTGCTGGAGCCTGCTCACATCAGTTACTGAGAACTGATTGTGTGCATCTCTTCACAACTTTGTGCTTAGTGATACCATTTTGGTAGCCAAAACTGGTCAAGGCAGAAGTATTAACACTGCTACCTTCATTGGAAAAATTATATGAGAAAAATACTAGGTTCAGGATTTTGATTTCTTACCTCAATGTGGTCATAGAACCATGAAATTTTTATTGTCCTGAATGAAACTCATGTCTTCTTTCAGAGACACTAGAACAAAATCAGAAGAAGAGTTTAGGTTTTCAATCTAGGAAGTTTAATTTTTAGCTTCTTCTGTGTCCTTATGTGAAAAACGAAAAAGGAGTGGGAAATACTGGATCCCACAGAACTGAAATCATGACACTTGGAAGAATTCAAATGATACCAGGTACCCTGAGTTCCCAGACTCCCCAGAATTGCCATTAGTACCAGAAGTGTCCCTTCTTCACCAGTCATGAATTGGCTTGTCCTGTATTGCTGGAAGAATATGCAACAATCACACCTAAGTCAATAAACTTGCAAGAAGATGCCAGTTTCCTTCATGCCTGCCTTGCCTCCTGCCATCCACCGTTTCCTCCAAGTCTATAACTGGAGTAAATTCCAGCATGCCCCAGGGGCAAACTGCAAAGTAAACTCATTCACAAGGAAAAAAGCTGTGATTTTCCTAAATTTATTTACTCTGAACCTGAGGAATATGTGAAAAAAAAAAAAAAAAAAAGAATTCTGACTTTACTACTCCAAAAGGACACAACATAGTCCTAGCTCGGACTGAATTTATTAATATGTGTTCATGTACCAAAGCTTCTGGACTAACCCTAGTGCTAAGAATGATTTGCTTGCTTGATTGACCTAGACTCATTGTAGTCTATGTTGAGTGAATTTGAGAGTATAGAATTATTTTGTTTTGTTTTAGTGTAGAATGCAAGTCTTCTCCTAATAGAATACAAGTATATGAGGATAATGATATTCTCAGGAGATAAAAAAGGAGTATGAGTGTGGACCCCCAGTGTGTCTTACTATAATACAGTTTTCTCTGAAATGCTGTTGACACAATTTTAAGACCCTAGCTTGAGACCCATTAGTTTCCCTTTGAGGCACTGGAGCCTGTCAGCTCCCCTTCTTGAGCAGCTGATTAAGTCCATACCCCAAACATTCTACTTTTAGGGCTCTCACGCTCTAAGGCTACTATGCACCCGCCCCAATCACCCTGCGGCCAGGTACCAAAAACTAGGGATGATCCCTATACCTGGGAACCTTTAAAATTATTCAAATTAGCCAGTCCACAGATAGCCCTAGAAAAATAGCTAACCTCACTTCATTTGCCATATTTAAGCTGTCTCCTACCGTTCCAGCTTGCTGTTAGCCTCTCCCTGGGTGCACTCCACAGTGGGACTCTCCATGGCAGCCTTTTCCGGAGCTGTAATAACAACCTCCGCCTGTCATCTAGCTAGTGTCATTGTGTTATATACTGCCATCCAAAGAACCTATAATTATACCAAATACCTTAAAATTATAAAACATATATAATATTATCATTTTCTTTGTGTGCTGCCTTGATATGAGAAAGGTCAAGAGTCAAAAAGTAAACAATGCATTCTCAGAGTTATGAACACAGAAATGTTGCAGTGGATTTATCATGAGGACCCTCTTATCTACCCCTTAACTCTGTTCTCTGTAAATCTCAGAGAATTGTTCTACATTAAATCCCTAAGAAATACATTGGAAAAAGGGAGCACAATCATCCATGGGTGAACTTTTAATGACATGGAAAGAGCATTCATCCTCTGTAGTCTGGGAATAAGGTTGGGAGATGCTGCCACTGCAATAGGCTTACTGCTTCCGATGTGGATGAAATGATGTCAGCATAGAAAACCATCAGCTCTGAATCATCAAAGATTATGTAATATGCAGGAAGGCCAGAGTGGCAATCAGGATGTGTTCATCCTAGGATGTGTTTGACTGTGACAAATTCATCAAGCATTCTCTGGCCACCTGAATGGGCCAATAATTGTATGCTTTATTTGTTTTACAAAGAGTCTGGTGAAAGAAAGTCTGACCAAGTCATTAAAACAATTGCAACAACTCACTCAACTCTTGATCAGAGTCAAGAACCCCCGGGAATAAAGGAGAGGTAGGTTACACTTGAGAAATGGTCTTCATAATCTCACACCTAGATTCTGTAAATGTTTCTTTTAATCATCTTCAAAAGGAGCTATGGTCATAATCAAGAATAACCATGATCTGACAAAGAAAATTACTGTAAGCAAAATTTAGGGGATGATTAGTCATTGGCTCTGAGGTAACAGTTATCCATGGAGATTCAGAATGCCATGATGGTATAGGAACAGAGAAAGGGCTTATGGAATTTAAGTAGTAAGTGAAGCTTTGGTTCGAGCTTTGGTACCAGGGGAAATCAATGAGACTATGAGCTCATCCTGTGGTCACTCCTTCAGTAACTAGTATAGCTGGAATAGATACACAATAAATGGTAGAGTACCCATACTGTCTCCCTGACCCATGGCCTTTGGGATAGGAAGACTCAAGTGTAACTCCCTGACCACCTCCTCCCTATTAGAATGATCAATCAGAAGGTATATCACATCCTGTTGGAGTATCAGAAGGAATTAGATCACCACTAAAGCCTTGGAACATACAGGTATAGGGATTCTTGTTAAATCCATATTTAACTACCATATTTAGAATTAAAAGAGACATGGTTCGTGGAGAATAATATGATTATTGAAAATTTAATCATGTGGTAAGTTCAATTTCAATGATTCCCAGATGTGTTTTCTTCACTGGAGCAAATCAACACAGCCTCTTTCACCTGGTATATAGCTACTGAGCTGGCAATGCATTTTCCCCTCCACTTCAATAAACAGAAATGACCAAAAAAACAATTGCTTTCTCGTGTACCATTATGCCTTGGATTTGTATCAACTTTCCTGTTGTGTCATAATTTAGTCCCAGGGTCTGACTGCCACTCTATATCATAAGGTATCACACATTTCTACTGTAGTGATGACATCATACTATCAATAGGAAATAGTCAGCTAAGAATAGAGAATAATGTGCACTGCTGTTTCCACCACTCTTCTGTACCAAGCAATAACATTATGCCTTCTGAGTCCCTTGTAATAAAGAAACTAAATTCAGAGACAATTGAGGCCTCTTCTGTATCTCTCTTTAAAAGTATCACCATTCCCCTACTCAGGTATAACTATTTTCATGAAATGAATGATCATCACAGTGAATGTTTTCACTTTTTTTGCTTCATATGTATACATACACAAACATAGGTATTGACTAATACATGCCAGTATTATGTGAATGGTAGTCAACAGCACCATGTTTTGTTTTGTTTTTTTTCCCTCAGACCTATGTTTTTCAGATTTCTCCATGCTGATGCATGTACCTCTAGTTTATTTATTTAAACTCCAGTTTCATATTCTATTGTATAGATATATCACAATTTTTATTCATTTTTATATTAGGGATCTTTTTAGTGTTTTAAAGGTTTTTGCAAATAAGGTACCAATTATTTATTTCACCTACAAACTCTGTCCCTCTACTGTTTTTACCTTACCTCTACTAACATGTGCTTTTTAGAGTACATCTACTTTTTTCCATTTTCCTACTTCTTCCTTCATGAGGCTCTTAGGAAATCTATCTTAAATTTGATATTCAAGACCACTATTTTTCATTTCAATATTCACTATTTCTCCTTCAGTTCTACAAAATTTTTACATTGTAAAATTAGATTTTTTTTTGTTTCATTAAAGTAAATAGTTTTGAATATCCTTAAATATTTTCTGTTTTTTTTCCTTTGATATAATTTGATTTTTGTCACACTGAGCACCTCTATTTCTGTCACATTCTGTACACCTATTTTTTTGGTTGCATTTTCAGGATCTCTATTTTAGGGGGATCTATTCTTGTCTCTAAATATGAAAGACCATCCATTCTGTTGTGCTTTTAGTTCACTGTTGATTTTTTTCTTACTGGAGACCAGAAGATAAGGTACCTTAACTGCGGGTGACCCTGAGAGTGGGTTTGGCACAGTGGTTTGTACCCATTGAGCAGAACCATATAACAGGAAGATTGTCAGTTTCCTACCCAAGCACCAGCAGGAAACTGCTCGGCTCACTAGAGCCTCCTCAGCCTTTGGGATGAAGTTGATTGGCAGACTTATTTGGCTTCTCCCCATCTACTGGGAGCAAGAAAAAGTGTACTTGCTCACTGAAGAGAGTATTGTCTTTCCCCAAGTCATACCCAGGGCTGAATTCTTTGGATTCACTATGTTCTGTTCCTAATCATCACCCCTCTTCCCCCAGGCTCTTTATAACACACTTTGTGCTCTTGTTTGATACACAGGAGGAAATATGTTGTTCTTGCTCTCTGTGCTATTTTCTAGGCCTAGAAGCTATTTTTCTCGAGATGGGTAAATGTGTTTTTGACAGAATTTTGATTGGAAATAAGTAGTTGTGTGTGTTTGTGTGTGTACAATACTCCTAAAATTTCCCATATGAAGTTTTAACCAAATAAAAAATAAATGTGTATTTGTTCCTGCTTGATGCTGAAAATATTTGTGTTGTGGTTAACACTATGTCAAATATTAGCTCATGAGTAATCTCCATGCTATTTAGTTTAGTTGATGCTATTTCTATCCAACGAGACTAAGGGTTTGTTTATTTTGTGGAACTATTAGCTTTATGATTGTCTAATGGCCACATAGTATAAATGAGCTAGAAAAATATTATGTATATGCAAAACTGTCGTGACTGTTTTGCTTACCATTTTAACTTCATTGCCTAGTTCTAGTACATGATGGATTGATAAAAAAGCAGTATTTGTTGAATGTTAAGGTATGTAGAACAGGAAAGTTTTTTCTTTTAAGAATATTCCATTTTAATTGACAAAAACATTTCAGAAAGCAAATACCTTACTGATAGGGTGTCAATAGTCATCATTTATTTCATAGAAGTTATATTCCATGATTGACGCACAATGGAAATGATGTATATAAACATCTACACTATGAATCAGAGATTCTCCCCACCCCAGGATGCCATAATGTATTACAGGGTTACCTCTCTTCAGGAGTCACCAGGACCTAGGCCAAGTTTTTCTGGCCTTATTAGAAGTTTCTCAGAGGGCTGCTAGAGCAGAATGTGCCACACGTTACCTGTATCCAGTGCTCTGCTGCACGACCAAAGAGGTTATTTGAACTGGATATTTACCTCATCAACCAGCTACAGAGGTTCTCTTGCTCAGCACAAACAGTGGGCATGTGTTGCTGCTAGAGAAGCTATCCCAGGTCCCTAACAACATGGTGCATGGTTCAAGGCTCAGCCTGTTGGGGAGTGGGGGTCAAGGATAAGAAAGAGGGGAGCAGAAGAGGCTTATGCAGGGGTACTATTCTATAAATGCACATATAAATATAAATATATATTATGCATATACAAATACTCTGTAAATGATTTGATATAGATAACTTTATTGGATTCAAAGTCTAACCATATTGTCTCAATGTTTTAACATTACTTTTTTTTAAAAATTTTTTATTTATTTTTATTGTGGGTAAAAATCAAAATTCTCACAATACATACAAACATTTGCAAAATGATATATAAATATACATGCATATATGTGTATTTGCTTACAAAAATGTTATTTATATATATATATACACACATATATTTTAAGAGGTGCTTAGATTACCCAAAATATTACACGGAACCCACTGGGATTCCCATGTTGCCCACCTCCCACACCTCCCACCACCTCCCACACAAACAACTCCCACAAGTGTGACCCACCACCCTCAATGAACTTACACATCCTGGAGCCTTGCCACCAACCATAGACCACAGTTCACACTTTTTATAATAGAAGATTAAGAAGAGTGGATGAATTCTTTAAGCATAATTTTTCCTCTTATATACATTTTTGGATGGTGGTAAAAATTGGTTTATAATTATTATCATAAACCTATGCAGAGCTTCCTGTAGAGAATCACCAATAAGAATCTGAAGAGAAAATCATTTAAAAATCTGCATCAGCATTAAATATAGCTATTTCAAGCATAAAAAAAGATTTCAAAGGTTTATGTTAATTACATATACCTAAGTGTCCCTGTTAGTATGCTTTGTATTTTATTTTCATATAAATATTTTATATACAGCAAATAACATGACTTTTTCATACCAGATCATATGTAGATATTCTTGCAGTTCAACCCAGGTTTAAAAAATTTTAATGATTTTCGCTGCATGCCAAAATGTATTATTTTGGGAAGCACTGCTGTAGAGAAATTGAAAAACTGGTTTACCACAAAAGTAATAATATAATATTATGTAGAATTAAATTTTTGTTTAGTTATGTTATAAAATTGTAATTTATTTTGAAAGATATTTATCAAAAGTCCTTTAAAGTCTGTTTATTATGAGTAAGCAATGACATATATTTAAAATTATATGTATATGTATATCTATATAATTTTGACTCATTAATCTTTAATAAAGCAATACCTAAGATACCTCCCAGGGAAGTAAAATTATTCCCAAGTTAAAAGATCAAGCCAGAGGCATGGCTTAAGGGCAATAACACTCATCTTACAGACAAACTGAAAATGAATGCCTAAATATTTATATCAAAAAGGGAAGGAAAACTCATTGATCAATGGTTGCTAGTGCAGAGCTTGGAGAGAAAGAATACAGAATAATACTAGGAAAATATTAACTCACTTCACCTCAATTGATGATGAAAGATTTGGGGTAGCTAAAGGCACACCTCAGACCTTGCTTAACATGCAGGTTATAAAATAAGGTTTTCTTATGTCTGATAAGAGCATTATTAAAGCTGTATTTTCTCCCAAGTTTTACAACTTACTGTAATATTGTCATTAATTATTCCTGTAAAACTTAAAATGATCATTGAAATAGTTACCCATACGATTCTGAAAAAGACTTACATATGAGAGAGTATGTGTGTTTTGCTTTAGTTATTTTAGGTGAGCATATACATAACTTGCATAGCAAGTAGTTAATTTGTCTGATATATCCTCTTTATTTTACCTTTATACAAAAACAGTTTTTTAGTATTAGAGTAACAGAACTGGAAGAAATTATCTATCTCAGCTGTATTATTATCTATGTAGCTGTAGCTGAAGAATCCAAGTTGAAAAATAGATTTAATGACTTTCTGAGCTCTTTATCTTAGTATATTATGTTGCCCCTTTCCAAGACAATGAAAATAACATCAAAAGAAAATCTCAACCTTTTCCAGTTTACAAGAACAACAAAACAAGAGCCAATACTTATTTAACATCAACATAGGTGAGGCACTGCTTAAAACACTTTACATGCTTTATCTCATTTAGTCTTAGCAACAATGCTAGTGGGTCACGATTTTACAAAAAAAGAAACAGCGTCTTAGTTTTCCAGGCTGGAATCACAAATACTGCATACTGGCTGGCGTAAGAACAAGAATTTGTCTCACATCTCCAGAGGCTAAAAGACCAAAATCAGGACATAGGTAAGACCATGTTTTCTCTCCCAATGCTTTCTTTATTGATACAGTGCTCTGATGCTGGCATTCCACAGTCCTTGGGGGTTCCTTGCCTTGCATGTCTGCCTCCTGAAACATGGAGATCTTTTACCCCTTATGTCTACTCTTTGGATTTTCCACTGACTCCTGGTTTCTGGCTCCCCACTGTTACTTTCTCTAACTTTGGTTTCTGGTTTCTTCACATTATAAGGCCTCCATTAAAATGGATTAAAACTCACCCTGATTCAGTTGCCTACACCTTAACTAAAAATAACATCTCCAAAAGGTGGTATATACAAATGGTTTCACACCCACAAGAATGTGGATTAACATGCCTTTTGGGAGGCACATAATTCAATCTGCCACACTTAGGCATTGAAAACCTTATGCATGGTTACCAAATTTATATATCCTTTAAGGAGCACAGTGAAGATTTGAACTCAGACATTCTGGTTCTCTAGATCCAACAGGCTTTCTCACCACAACATCCTGAATGGTACACATGATCCATGGCACCTGGCTTACATTTTTTTCTCTCTACCATAACAGTGGCATCATTCTGGCTCAGTTCAGCATCCACTAGATGGCCCGTTTGAACATGATGATGTGAAATTTCCTTGACCTTCTCTACAATGCCCTGTCTTTTTCACCTTCCATTTTAGCCATCCATTTAACAGTCATACCCTATCACTTGTCATCTACATTGATAACTTCAGCATTCCCTAAATTATGATTTCAATCATCTTATTTTCTGACCATGACTTTTTATTCTCCCTGTATACTTACTTTTATACCAAGGAAGGGGAATTACTGCATTAGACATTGACCCAGGATAGATGCATCAAAATTTCTTCTTGATGATTTCTTTGAGTGTTTGTGCTTATTATAACTTGTCCACATTCTGAGAAGGCAGTCTGCTCATAGTTACGGAACAAGTCTTCATCTGCTTCATGAATGTTTGCATCATCATTCTCTGTCCCTTTAATATGCCAGGCATACTCCCACCTTAGGAGAGACTGCACTGTTTCTTTTGACTGGATGGCTCTTCACTCAGTTGCTTTCCTGTCTAACTCTTTAACTTTCCTAAGTCTTAGGGTTCAGTGACTACGAGTGGTACTGTGTCTTAAATTGTGTCCCCCAAAAAGATTTGTTGAAATCCTAACCCCTAGTGCTTGTGAATGTGACCTTACTTGGAAATAGGTACTTTGCAGATGTAATCAAGTTAAGATGAAGTAATTCTGAATTAAGGTGGGACCTAAATCCAATGGCTAGTGCCCTTCTAAGGAGAGGGCATTTAGAGATGCAGAGTCTCAGAGACACAGGGAAGAAGACTATGAGAAGACAGAGGAAGAGTTTGTAAGATGCAGCTACAAGTCAAAAAGCGCCAGGGATTGACCAGAGTCACCAAAAGGTTGGAAGAATCAAGGAAGGATTCTTCCCTGGGGACTTCAGAAAGAGAATAGCTTTGCCAAAACCTTGATTTCAGACTTCTGGCCTCCAGAACTCCGAGATAATAATATTTCTGTTGTTTTGAGCCACCACTGTGTTTGTAGTAATTGGTTACAGCAGCCTTCAGAAACTTAGACAAGGAGCTGGGATAATAAGTGTTTGTTGGTTGCTGAAAGAAAGGAAACAGCCCTAAGAATATTCCTGATATTTTAATATAAATGAAATTACAATTGATGTACTATTACTATTAAAAGATGATGTGCAATATTATTGATGTGATAAACCTATTATTCTATTTTTTTTTAAACAAATCTATTTTATTGGTACATATTAACAAAGCATACAATTCATTCAATGTGTACAATAATAGTATTTGGTATAATCTCATAGTTGTGCATTCATCATTTCAATCATTATTAGAGTATTTTCATTATTTCAACAATGATAGTAAACAAAAAATGACAAACAATAAACAAGAAAATTCCTCACCTCTCCATCTCTCTGTTTCCACTTCTACTTTTATATATATATAAATATATTTTAAGAGGTGCTTAGATTACCGAAAATACTACACAGAACCCCCTGGGATTCCCATGTTGCCCACCCCCCACACCTCCCGCCACATCCCACACAAACATCTCCCACAAGTGTGGCCCACCACCCTCAATGGACTTACACATTCTGGGGCCTTGCCACCAACCCTAGACCACAGTTCACACTGTAGACCACACTCCCTCCCACACAGTTCTGAGTGGTGAGTGCTGATTTAAAATGGCCTACATCTGTTGCCACAACAGTACTCAGGACAACCTCCAAATCCCAAAGAAGCCCCTGTATTTCAACTACTCTTCCCCTTCCTGCCCCAAAAGTGTCAAGTTGCCACTGGCTCGACCTCATTGTTATAATTTCTTCCATTGCTAGAATCACCGTATGTGTACAACAGAATACCATCAAGTCCACTCTAGCCCATAGTTCTCCCCCCAATCCTGAGGGGACTGGGATGGTGATGTCCACTCCAACACCAAATGAGAGAGGGCTTATATCCCATGGATATGGTAGGTGGGATGATCCTGCCTGCAGATGCAGGCCTCTCCATTCCCTGGGATGGCCGTTGCCCATCGTTGTCTTCTCGCCAGGTGACTTGGATGAGTCCATTGAGCTGTAGGGTAGGAGTTGCAGCTCCACCGAGATTCCATGCACACCTGGCACATAGGTAGGGCAGAGGCTCCAGTCTCTGGAAGTATACCTAAAAACTTCTGCATCACATATAGGTTTGAATAGAAGGGACTGATGAACCCTGTGCAGGGAGAACTTATTTGAGTCCAATTCTGTCACTCTCAGGAGCACAGATTCCAAAGTAGAGCCCACTGATAAGGCATCAGTCTCTGGGGCTATCCCCACTTATATAGGGCCTGGGTGTCTCCAGAGCTCTCAGGAGCCCCTCTGTGTGGGGTGATAGGTACTTAGATGTTCTATGAGCTCCTACTGAGGTGTGCACAAGAGTTACCTCTGGGATGACCTCCCGACTCTCTTTGAAGTCTCTTAGCCACTTGAACTCATTTGTCTTTACCTTTTCCCCCTTTTATTCAAGGTCTTTTTCCAGTTGTGTTGCCAGTTGGCACTTGGTATTAATCCCTCGTTGCCAGGGAGGCTCATCCCCGGGAGTCATGTCCCATGTTGGGGGGAAGGTAGTGCAATCATATGCTGAGTTTGGCTTAGAGAGAGGCCACACTTGAACAACAAGGAGGCTCTCAGGTGGCAACCCTTAGGCACCCCACAACTGCAGGCTAAGTCTCAGTTACAAGAGCAAAGTCCCACAAGAGTAGTCATCAATAAAAAGAACACATCAGTGGGTCATCCTCTTTTGACAGACACTGTCCCTGTGCTCAGAGGACTATTGCTGCTCCCTTGGGGACTGTGGCAGAGCTCTCCTGGCTAGGAATTCAGATTCCCTCATTTATTGTGTGATTGTCCACCCCCTATTATTCTATTTTAACAAAGAATCTTTTAATCCTCTCTTGCTGTCTGCTTTTTGGAAGACTCAATGTAACAAAGATACAGCTTTCCAATAACAGGATTAGAAAAGGGTGTACCATAGATCTTAAAGAAGATGTCATGAACAACATCATGCCAACAAAATTTAAAATTTAACTAAAATTGAGAATTTTATAGGAAAAATTTTTCTATATCTTATATAAATTGAATATATCATTAAAAACTTTCCCACAAATTTAGTTCCAAGTCCTCATGGCTTCACTGATGGATTCCACAAATGTAAAGAAAACAACTCCAATGCCAAACAAATTTTTCAAGAAAGAGAAAAAAATATATATCCTTGCGACTAGTTATATGTGGTTTGAATAAACTTGATTCCAAAACCTCACAAGGATTTCATATAAAAAACAAAATGGAGGTAAATCTCTCTGATAAATTTGGATGCACACAAAACCTGAAAAAATCTTAGCAAACAAAAACTATTATATATAAAAATGTTAATATATTTAAATAATTTTGGGAAATCAAAGGTTGTATTCATACATTAACAGAATACAAGAAAAATATCAGATGATTGGCACAACAAATGCATAAAAATATAAAAACTCAGCAAACTATGAACAGAAACTCCTTTAATCTGATTAAGAATATTTACAAACAACTGCAGCAAATGTATTTATTAAGCAAATAATACAATCAAACATTCAACTAGGTGTCTAAGACATAACAGTGAACAGAAAATAAACTTTATCCCCATAAAGTTTACATTTCAGTGTAAGGAAGAAGACATTAAAAATAGTAATACAAAATAAAATTGCATAGAAAATTTCTTTATTTCATACAAAATTACTGTAGGAAAGAAAGGAGTAGAGTAAGGCATGGAACATTGTGGATGTTGGAGAGGTATTGCAGTATTTTGAGCCGATGCATGAGATAACATGACCTCTATTTTAAAAGGAACAATCTAGCTGTTATGTTGAGACTAGAAAGAATGAAGGGTAGGTCAAAAGCAGGGGATCTTTTAGGAGGCTATTTCAGTAATCCAGGCAATTAAAGATAATGGCCCAGAAGCGTGTAGGTAGCAGTAGAGGCAGTGAAGACATGTCACATTCTGCATTATAGTGTTTTTAAGGCAGAGCTAGCAAAATTTCCTAATGAGCTATATATAGGGTACAAGAGGAAAAGAAGAATCAAGGAGGACTCCATTTATTTTTATACGACAACTGTCAAATGAGATGTTGAAATGTTGCCAGGGTAAGAGTGTATGACCAGGAAGATCAGGAGTTCAGTTTACTATACAATGAGTTTGAATTATCTACTAAACCTCCAGTTGGGGATGACTTATAGGCAGTTGGATTTATGTGATCAGAGCTTGGGAATGAAATATGAAATGGAAGCAAAAGGGTGTAATAATTGGCTGATGGATGGCTTTTCATATTATGATAATTGTGATGGTTAAGTTCATGTGTCAACTTGACTAGGTTATGTAGCCAGTTGTTTGGTCAAGCAAGTGCTGTCCTGATTGTTACTGTAAAGTAGTTCGTGGATTTAAATCTTTATTCAGTTAATTGCATCTATGGCTTACTATATCTACAGTCAACAAAGGAGATCGCCTTCAGCAATGAGAGGGGTCTCATCCAATCAGTTGGAGGCTTTAAAGGGAGAACTGATGATTTCAGCAGTCAGAAGAGAGAATTTCTATTTCCACTTCAGCTATCCAGCTCCTCCTGGGGAATTCATTAAAACCTTCATCGGAGTTACAAACTTGTGGCCAATCTTATGGAATTCATACTTGCCAATTCCCATGGTTGTATAAGCCAGTTCCTTTAATAAATCTTTAAATATTTATATACATATAGATCCTTTCTATTCTCTTTCTATGGAGAACCCTGACTAATACAGTGGTGAATTAGTTCATCCTGAGAGTGAGTGGAGCTTAATAAAACATGAGGATGAAAGACTGAGCCCCAGGCTAATATGATTTTAAGAGGTTGGGGAGAATAGGAGGAATCCACAAAAATACTGAAAAGTACAAATTCAGGTAGAAAGAAATCCAGGAGAACGTTGTGTCACTGTTAACACTGGGTAAACTAGTGTTGTATGTTGTACACTAGGCCTATAATTTGATCATATTTAATCCTTAATTTTGAAAGCAAAAGCGTCACTTATGAATTTTATACTGCTATATTTAAATACAGCTTTCAAGATGTAGCTAAGAAAAGAAATTATTGTTTTTTATCCTCAAAGACTTTACTAGATTTACTAAAATTATCTATAGTAGGGGTATTTGTGAAACCTGTCATGAAAGTCAAAAGATGCTCACAATGCTATTCTTTGTTAAAACATTTATCAGAATATTAGTTTAGAAAGCTTATAATTAAAGAATTTTTAAAAAAATATAAGAATGTCATGAAACTAAAGCAAATATAGTCATGTGGTTAATGTGTAATGTATGCTCACAAAAGTACAGTTTTATGTGCTCTTTTTGAAAGAAAAGCCTTCTTTGAAAAGTGTAGATTAAAATGAAATCAGAGCAGTCACAAATAAGATAGACATGTGAAATAAATTTCGGGAACAAAAGGCAATTGCCTGAAGAATCCATTCTTTTGCCTATTAAAAAGTCTAATTAAGATGAGCAGTATTTAGAACTTTTATATTTGCCCCGAGACATGGAGAAAGAAACATTAGCCATATCTTTCAAAACATTTGCTTCTTTACTTCCATCTATCTGCTTTACAAGTATGTCAATGTGTATGTGCTGGATTCCATCATTAAATTAAAGAAATGCAAAATTGAAGCTGTGCAACAAAAATCACTATCCAGGCTCTATTCCAAACCAAACCAAACCAAACCAAACCAAACCAAACCAAACCAAACCAAACCAAACCAAAGCAAACCAAACCAAACCAAACAAAACAAAAAACAGCCCAGTTTTGAGCTGCTTTAAGTGGCTATGTTCATCTAATTCCCTCATGTTATTCCTTTGTGTTCCATGATTATTGCACTCTTATGTGCAATGGGAAAACATTATACTCTTATGACTAAACACACAGGACTTGGACTTATTTACATACTCTGTTAAGGAAGTCACAGAAGCTAATTGCAGAGGTGAATTCCAATCACCCATAATATTAGGTCTTAAATCTTCTGATATGACCATTTACTACATTAAGTCTTGGTCATTTTTTGGCTAAATGTTTCACATGATTTATTTTTTCATTGTATTCCAGATGCCTGTTTATATTTCACATTGCTGACAAGTAGAATATCTTCATTATCAGTGTCTCTTTCCTTATTACTCTCCTGGAAAAATATGATATACAGTTATTGATTATATATGCTCCCATTTAAATAAAAAATATATATAATAGACTGTAAATTTTAATTGTGGATGAGATAGAGTTATCCTAAACCTGGACAGTTCTATTCTTATCTACAGGAATGTTATGGTACTAAATTGGGTCCAATAAAAGGAGGAGAAGGATAAGCTAGTGATTTATAATGCACTGGTTAAATTTCAAAACTCCCAGACAGTCCCTAGGGTCAGCTTGTTTAGAATTCGAGATATGTCCATTGATTACTTTAACCAGGTATAAAGCTTGGCTTGACTACGTTACCAATGGGACATAAAAGACCCCATGGAAAAATTTTGCTTAAGCACTCTTGAAATCCAGATTTCTCACACATATCTTGTTGATTTAAAATCCAGGGACAAATGTGTTCTGTGCAACTAAGGAAGGAGCCTGGAGAGCTGTTTCTGGAAGTCTCTCAGACCCCATATGTTTGCCTGTGCTTTCTTTTTCCTGGTGTACCTATTAATTACCTTGATTAAAGCCCACCATGATCATACTCTACGGAATTTTACGAGTCTTTTAAAAAATTCGGCCCTCTGAAATTATTGCAGTTTGCTTTAGGGAATGTGCCCAATAATGTTTTTTAGGGTTGTGATCCCAATAAGTCCTCTCCCAATATTAAATTTCTGTAAGAAAGTAGATATAATGTTTTTAAAACATGAGAATAGCAGTGTTCCAGATCAATATACAAAAATCAGTTGTGTTTCTACATAATGTTTAAAAAAATATATATTTTTAGTATTCCATTTTAATTTGTCTAATGAGGATTTCCTCTCCCCCGCCCCCCTCAGATGGCTTTCTCATCTGCTCATTGCTTTTGCTCGTGGTCTGCTTGTTGTTTTTTGCTCATTGTCTGCTCATTGTCTGTTTTTTTTTTTTTTTCTTTCAGAGGCACTGGGAACCAAACTTGGGACCTCCTGTGTGGAAGGTAGGCTTTCAAATGCTTGAGCCACATCTGCTTCTTGCTCATTTGTTTTTGCTCATTGTCTGCTCGTTGTTGTTGCTCGTTGTTGTTGCTCATTGTCTGCTCATTGTTTTCTTGATGCCTGCTCATTTTTTTTGCTAGATGTCTTCTCGTCTGCTCATTATTTGTTTGTCTTCTTTAGGAGGCACTTGGGACCAAACCCAGAACTCCCATGTGGGAGATAGGTGCTCAACTGCTTGAACCACATCCTCTCCTACATAATATTCTATACAGCAATGAATAAAAGGAAATTAAGAAACCAATTCCATTTACAGTAGCATCCAATAAAGAAAATACCTAGGAATAAATTTAGCTAAATAGATGAAAACTTGTACACTGAAACTATAAAACATTACTGGAAAAAATTAAAGAAGATCTAAATAAATGGACAGCCATCCTGTATTCAAGGATTGGAAGACTTAATATTGTTTAGATGGCAATAGTACCCTACATGAGCTACAGATTCAATACAAGCCCCATCAAAATTCCAAGAGACTTTTTCCAGAAATGGAAGACCAACCCTCAAATGCATAGGGAATTGTAAGGGTCCTCAAATAGCCAAAACAGTCCTGAAAAAGAAGAACAAAGTTGGGAGACTTACAACTAAAATTTACAGAAATTAAAACAATGTGGGACTGGTATAAGAATAGAAATATATACAAATGGAAAAGAATTGAGGTACAAGAAATAAACCTGTATATCTATAGCCAATTGATTTTTGACAAGGGTGTCAAAATCATTCAAAGGGAAAGAACAATTCATTCAACAACAGTGCTAGGATAATTGGTTATCTAATGCCAAAAAAATGAGATTGGCTTCCTACCATGAAAAATTATGCAAAAATAGCTCAAATGGATTACTGGCCTAAATATAAATATAAGAGCTAAAACTATAAACTTTTGAAAGAAAAGATAGAGATAGACCTTCATGACCTTGGATTTGGCAATGGATTCTTTGATATGATGCCACAAACATGAACACACAAGAATAAATAGATAAATTGAATGTCATCAAAATGAAAACTTTTGGAGTAATAAAGGACATTATCAATAAAGTGAAAAGGAAACTTACACAATGGGAGGAAATATTTGCAAATCATCTATTTGATTAGGGTCTAGTATTTAGAATATACAAAGAACTTTTACAACTCAACAACACAAAGACAAACAAACCAATTTAAAAAATAGACAAAGCACTTGAACAGACATTTCTCCAAAGAAAATATAGAAATGGCTAACAAGAAAAGACAAAGATGCTTAACATTATTAATCATGAGGAAAATACAAATCAAAATCGAAATGAAATACCACTTCACACTCACTAGGATGGATATATTAAAATGAATAAATAAACAAACAAAAACCAGAAAACAACTGTTGCTGAGGAACTGGAAAAATTAGACCCCTTGTACATTATTGGCAGCAATATATAATAGTTCTGCCATTTGGAAAGGATTTTGATTATTCCTCAAAAATTAAACATAGAATTACCACATGATATACAATTCTACTCCTAAGATCTCTCCAAAAGAATAGAAAATTGATACTCAAACAGAATTACCCATGTTAAAGCAGCACTATTCACAACAGCTAGAAGGTAGAAATAGCTCAAATGTCCATTAACTGATGAATGGATAAACAAATTGTGTTATGTCAATATAATGGAATATTATTCAGCCATAACATGGAATGAAGGAAGTACTGATACATGTTACAGTGTGGATGAATCTCAAAAACATTATGCTAAATGAAAGAAGCCAGACACAAAAGGTCACATATTGTATGATTTCATTTTATATAATATCTAGAGTAAGAAATCCATAGAGACAGAAACCAAATTAGTGGTTTCCAGGGGTTGGGGGAAGAAGGAATTAGGGAGAAACTACTTAAGGGATTAGGGGTTTTACTTTGGAATGATGGAAATATTTTAGAACTAGATAGAGGAGGTGTTTCACAACACTGTGAATATACTAATGCCACTGAATTGATCACTCTAACTGCTTAATTTTATGTTACATGAATTTCATCTAAATAAATTGTATTAAAAAAAAAACAAAAAGAAATGAGATTACATATACAAGATAATAAGAATTAAATTTCCATCTTTTCTATTAAGCATTAGTGGTTAAAAGCCTAGGTTTTAGAATCTAATGCAGAATCTAATCGGACTCTGCCCCTTATTATCTCTGTGACCTTGGGCAAGTAATGTAATGTCTGTGTCTCAATCATCTCTTATGAAAGGTAGGGACAAAAATAGTATCTAGCTCATAAAGTTGTTTTTAGGATTAAATAAAATGACAAATGTGAAATCCGTAGATGATTGCATCAGAGTATTCAGATATATCACTATTATTATTAATCATGAATGACCTAGCCCTAGCCAGATCCACAGGGAGCAGCAATTAATTATTAGTTCTCTTGTACCATTTTCAAATTCTTTCATCTTCTCTAAAGGCAGGCAGGTTGTGGAGTGTGTTGCTACATAGTGTGTTATGGGAACACAGACTCCGGCACGACAGAAACTTTCAGCAAATGACCATATTATTACTTACATTACAGAAAGGGTCCAAAAGAGCAGGGGAACAGATCCCATCATGGCTGGTCTTCCGAGATCCAACTGCTTGCATTAAGGTCAGTGGATGGCAGCTCTGCCATCCCCACTTTGCATCAGAGGAGATATACCCAGTGCTGTTTGAATGTGAAGAATTCATCCATCCCAGGGGGAGAGGGCCCTGCCCCTGAGAATTCCTGCCCTGAAAAGCAGGTGGGGCTGCTTGTTCTCAATTTCCAAGTTTAAGGTCTGATCAGGCCTTGTCATTAAACCTAACATCTCCTTGGGGTTGTGGAATGGAAACAGATGGAAACATTTGCACACAATAGAAAAAGAGGGAGGGGATAAGTGAGGGATGGGAGATGGCTCTGGACTATGTGTTTATGACTTCCCCAGCACAGGCATTCAAATATTCAAGTTTGCAATTCCACCATGAACCAAAAATGCTAAGCCACTGACACCATAAGAAGACCTTATGGTTTAACTGATTTTGGGGTTGAATACATAGAGTGATACATGTCCTTTTATTTGTATCTTTTAGGGAAAAAAAATATGTCTAATTTTTTACAGGGGATATCTAAAATAATGATAACATGCATGTACTCTTTTCCTGAATCCACTTTGCATAAAAAATACTTAGGGGATTATTGAAATTCCTAATAGGAAATTAATAGAACACAAATATTGATATTTTAGATAAGTTCTATTGATTATTCAAATAACAACAAGATCATTCAAACCTGAGCTGTGAACAAGAGAGACCATGTCACTTAGAGACAGAGGATTATGGTCTTCTTATTACTATTCCTTCTGAGACTAAAGATTCTGTTTTTGTGGAAACTCAAGATGCTGTCTTAGAAACTACTCCTAGATGACATATTTTTCATAACTAGTAGTGTACATTTTAGATTTTATATTAAATAGTTTTATAGCCTCAAATTGCACATCTATTTTTTTGTTTTTCTAACTACACACATTTCCAAATATAGCACAACTTAATACAGCACAGTCATTCAGGACCAGACATGGTCATTCAGGACCAGATATAAATTGGCAGATTTACTGAAGTAAGTGTACTCATTTTCTATTGCAAACACCACAAATCTCCACTAACTTAAGTGGCTTAAAACAGTACAAATGCTTTCAGTTTTGTTAGTCGAAGTCTGGTATGGGTTTTACCTGAATTAAAATCAAGGGGTCAGTTGGGCTGCATTCCTTTCTGGGGGCTGTAAAGTGGAATCCATTTACTTGCTCATTCAGTTGTTGATAGAATTCATTTCCTTATACTTGTAGGACCAAGGTCACCATTTCCCTGTCAGTCAGCTGATAGCCTTTCCCAGCTTTTAGAAGCCTTTTGTGTTCCTTGGCTCATGACCTTTTCCTCCATCTCAAAGCCATCAAGTGTGGGTCAAGTCTCTCTCATGCTTCATATCTCTCCTGCTTCTTTCATCATTTGATATCTCTGATGGACCCTTCTGTCTTCCACTTCCACTTTTTAAAGGCTCATTTGATTGCATTAGGCCTGCCCAGATAATCCAGGATAACTTTCCTGTTTTAAGGCCTGTAAACTTAATAACATCTGCAAAGTCCATTTTGCCATGTAACTTAATACATACAGGTATAACAGCAGAAATTAGAGCATGGACATCTTGGTGGAGAGAGGGAAGCATTTTTCTTTCTACCACAGGAGGTATTGTATGTAGGAACAGAAAAGTAATTTTGAAGTGCAGAAGGAAAACAAAATTCCGGATGCTCCAGCTGTAAATCCACTTCATTTTCACCAAAGAAAGAAAATTGGAATTCAAGTGTGAATAGGTCAATTTATTATGACAATTACCTAGATCTGCTCTAATTTGTATTTGTATTTTAAAGCCAATTATTCACAAACCTTGATACTTTGTTAAGAAGCAAATTGCCAATAACATTGTTTTTGACTACAGAAAGCAGCACATTCATACTATTTGACCTAACACTAATATTTTAAAGCATACCTCATATTAGATATATTTCACAATTGGTGGAGGCATAACTTTTGCAACAGTTTAGAAAACTAAGTCTATGATGAGGAATTTTTTTTTCTACAATAGATGTTTTAATTTTTTATTCTTTTAATTGGGAACACAACTTACCTTGATTAAATCATTTCCAAACCATGAACACATATATCTTTCCAAATTTTATATCCCTTTTTTAGTCTTAGCTTTTGTTTAAAAGCATTAAAACCTTTTGCTTAAAAGCTACTATTACTGGTGTTCGTACAAGGAGAAGAAATTTGGACAGAGATAGACAGACACAGGGGAGAAAGCCATGTGAAGAAGAAGAGGCAGAAATTGAGGGATCCATCTAAAAGCCAAGAAATACGAAAGAGTGCCAGCAAACACCAGACGCCAAAAGACTCGAGGACGGATTCTCCCCTACAGGTTTCATGTGGAGCATGGCGCTTCTAACACCTTGATTTCAGTCCTTTAGCCTACAGAAAATCCATTTCTGTAGTTTTAAGCCATCCAGTTTGTGATACCTTGTTACAGCAACCATAGGAAATGAAAGTCTCACTGCTGCTCTTCAGAGAGGGCACTGCCTATCTCTAGTCTTATTTAATGTGAGAGAAAAAATAAGCTTCTATCTTGTTTGTCACTCTATTATAGTCAAAATTAATTCTAATTGATACATTATACATTTTAGAAAACATGAAAGATATAGAATAGTACAAAGAAAGCAAGTGGAGGATTTTTGAGATATGTAATCTTGCAAAAGAAATTGATCTGGAGTACAAATTAGTTCTTCAATTTTATATTGGAGAGGAAATAAAGTTTTAAATTAGGAGGAGAAATAAAAAATTGAAGAACATTGCTTAATCAGTGTATATTATAAAGGCCTATAATAGAAAACATTAAGGTTCATAAATCAATGATTTAAATTTCCACCTTAAGAAACTAAAAAAACAAAGCAAATTAAAACCAAACAAGGCAGAAGGAAGGCTATTTTAAAAATAAGAGAAGAGATCAATGGATTTTCTTTTAAATAGCCCAGCAATAGAGAATCTTAATGAAAGCAAAGGGTGATTCTTCGAAAAGGTAAAAAAAATAGATAAACCTTAAGCCAGAATGAGCAAGACAAATGTAAAAAAATTTATCAACATGAGGAATATACAAGGAAATATTACTATTGATGCTATAGGCATTAATTTAATAAAATAAAATTATTAACATTATATCCATATGTTCCACAAATGCCTTGAAAGGGGCAGACTGCCAAATAGACAATCTGAACAGGGGCCTCTCTTTTAAAGAAATTGAATTTGTAGTTATAAACTTTCCAAAAAAAGAAATTCCTGGTCCTGATGTCTTCATTGGTGAATTTTACAAAACATTTAAGGAAGAAATTGCAAATTCTATGCAAGGTCCTCCAGAAATCAGAAGAGAAGGAAAGGTTTTCCAATTCATTCTATCAGCCAAACATTATCCTGATACCAAAATCAGGGGGCTGTTAGAGCAAAAGGAAACTATATAGCAACATGCTTCATTGACATAGACACAAAAATCAACAAAATACTAAAAAAACCAAATTCAGAATATATAAAAAGGATAATACATCATGACGGAGTGCATTTAATCCAAAGTAAAAAAGCTTTGCTCAAGCAGATAAAAGATGCTACAATCACTACCATCCTTTACCAAAACATTTCCATTGTTCCAAATAGGAATTCTTGTACATTTTAAGCCTTAGCTTCTTATTCCCTATCCCCATGCCCTTCCTTGATAACTGGTATTCTAGATTGTAACTCTGAGTTTGCTTATTCTAATTACGTCATAACCATGAGATCACAATATTTGCTCTTTTGTGTCTGGCTTATTTCACCCAACACGATGTCTTCAATGTTCATCCATGTTGTTCCATGTATCAGAACATCATTCCTTTTTAAGGCCAAATGATATTCCATTGTTTATCATAATGTATTGAGATTCATCCATGTTGTAGTATGTATCAACATTTCATTCTGATTTATCACTGAATAGAATTCCATTGTTTGTATATACCACATTTGTTTACCTATTCATCAGTTGAGGACATTTGGATTGTTGAATTGTAAATAATATTGCTATGAACATTAGCATTAAAAAATGGTATCTACCAAAAGAGAGAGAGAGAGAGAGAGAGGGAGAGAGAGAGAGAGAACTATTGCTTACACTTAATAAATGACTGAATGCTTTCCCTAAGATCAGCAACAAGGCAATGATGTCCACTCTCACTACCCCTATATAACATAATACTAGATGTCCTAGCCAATGCAAAAAGCATAAGTAAGTAAGTAAGTAAGTAAATAAATGAAACAAAGTGAAAGGCATAGAGATTGAAAAGGAAGAAAATTATTTTTCTTCTCAGATGAAATGATTATTTTCATAGAAAATCCATAAAAATCTACCGAAAAGTTCCTAGAACTATTATGTGAACTTAGCAAGGATACACGATAAAGAATCAATATACAAAAATCAATTTTATCTCTATATACTGAAAATTAGCATGAAAACTAAAATTTGAACAAATGTATCATTTACATAACACTCACATGAAATACTTTCTTTCATCTCTAAAAAGCATTTGGAAGATATTGGTTGAAAGGCTCAAGAAATTTAAAAAAATAAATTAAAGGTCTATATAAAAGGAGAGACATACCATGTTCACAGTTTGGGATTCTATATTGTTTAGAAGTCATTTCTCCCCAAATTGATCTATAAATTTAATGCAATCCCAATCAAAATCCTAAGAGGAATTTTTCCAGAAATTGATAAACTCTTGATAAAAATTATATGCAAAGGTAAAGAAATGAAAGAATTAAAACAATTTTGATATAAAAAACTAAGTGGAAGATCTCAACAGAACATATATGCAACGGTAGAGTTTGTAAGAACATGGTGCACTTGGAGAGTGGAAGTTTTGTGGTATTGTTGAGAAAAGGACAGTCTTCAACCCAATATCACTTGTATGAAGATGATTTCCAAAACCATATCCCTAACTTAGTTTGTGCTCCTCAGCTCCAAAGTTAAACACTTAGCATTTCATACTCAAAATTTTACCTCAAGTTACTTCAAAGTCCCTATCTCTAATTCTTTGCAAAATAGTTCCCCTCCCTCAATGTATTCCTTTTCCATGTTCTCACTGTTGAAATGTGTAGCTGTTCAAAGATAAACATGGAAATACTTCTTGACTTTTCCAATCTTTCACTATACTCCTTTAATTTTAATTTATCTCTTTTATAATACCTGAGTTCACCTTTTTCATCTCTATTGTATCTGTCCTTTTAGTTTATGCCTTCATGGCTTCACTTATTTACTGTAATTGTTTCCAGAATGTTAATTTGTCTTCAGTCTTGCTTCCTCCTCTCACCTTGCACAGTCGTGTAAATCTATCTTCTATTTAGTTAACAGGTTATTAAAAAAAATAAAATAAAATCCTGTCCTGCAATTCTGTTGTTGTTGTTGTTTTAATCATTCAATACAGCACCGTCTTTTTCAAAATAAAATTCATGCCATGGTATGCAGTGTTCTTTTTTACAACATTCCTGTCCATGTTTCCATGGTTCACATAATGTGGTTATTTATGTTACATCCATGCAAAACTATACACTGTCTTTCATTGCACTGTGTACTGTGCACTGGGCCTTTGTGCCTGTACATTAAATTAACCCTCTTGATAGAACTTACTAGAACTAACTCTTATTCATATTTCAACCTATCTCAGATTTCATTACTTTAGTAAGTTTTTTTTGGTCTCCCTAAATTGAAATTTGATTTAAAATCTTTCTGTAACATATATAGCTTGTCTTCTGATAAAGACTGCTTTTTCTCTCATGACCAAGCTGCCAGCCTTACTCCACCTGTACTCCTACCTGTTTCCTCCCCCACTTGACTACCTTGCGCCAATTTTACAGCTATGGGACTGTAGCTTTTACCTACTCTACCCAGGTGCCTAGGAGGCCTTATATGGGTAGGTTCTTATCTCTTTCCTCCTTTCCCAGCCCTTATAGGCTCTGGGGGCCCTAATTACAGTAAAGGAAAACATTCTGAATCAAGTGGTCCTAATCACAACTTCAGTAAACCCCTCATCTATCTCTGTGGAACCAAACCATCCTCAGTATAAACTCAGTAGATCACTCATCTGCCCCAGTGATAAAGTCCCCTTACTATTGTACTTTTCTCCCCATCCACTCCCAGCCCTTAAAATGTTTCCTGTCTTTTTTTTACACAGAGTTGAGTTCTACTCTCTCTCTCCCATCATAGCAGTCCCCTGGATAAGTTATCCTTGCCTGTTTCACATTGTCTGGTGCATTTTTTTTTGACACTCCAAGAAAATTTACTTACTGATTTTAAGCTTAAAATTCCGAATCTGTGAATGGGAAGCTTCCCATCTACAATCTTCTTCCATCTAAGAAGGAGAGGTTTCTACAAGGCATAAAATGATTATCGATTGTTAAATTGTAAGCATTCCAGCCTGATGTATGATGTCCTTTTCCAGTGGCAAAGATAACATTGGAAATAAAGTTCATAATAGTAACTCAAATTCTAGAGATTTTTCAAATCATAAATGGATTAATTAAAGATGGCTTGATGAAAGAGTTGATATTTGTGTTGGGCCTTGAAGGGATGTTAGGGTTTTACTTGGAGGAAAGATATGATGGGGGTTTGAAGGTTCAGTAGTTAGCTGGAAAATGTAACTGAATGTTGTTATAGAGGTCGTGTATGGAGACAGAGCTGGCAAAAGCCTATGTTTAAAGTGTATAACAAAAATCATCAGAGTGGATAAAATGGCTGAAAGAAAAGGTATTCATGAAGAAGATCAAAGAAGGGAATTTAGTATAGACCTGGGGAAGAACAAGCCAGGGAATGAAAAGAAGAGTTGTGGATAATACTAGTAATAAAAAGATGGATAAAAAGGATGGAAATCACAATGATGTATTTTCCTAGAATCTTAAGGAGAATGGAATTTCAAGAAAAACAAAATACAGTGTCAAAGGAAGCAGTATGATCAAGGAGGATAACAAGTGAATAAAGGCCATATGCTTTAGCAAAGACATTACAGGTGACCCTCAGGATATATGCTTCATTAGAAAGTGATGTCTGATACAAGAGTGGAACTCCTTAAGAAAAGCATGGGTGGTGGTGGTGAAGAATTGCACATAGGCTTATAAATGTTTGACTATGAAAGAAATCATGCCAGAGAGGCAACAAGGTCAAATAAAAATGTTTCATTTGTTTGTTTGTTTGTTTGTTTGTGTGGTTGTGCAGTTTCTTGGGGGTAAGCAGAAACTGAAATCTAGTTTTTTGGGAGTAAATAGTGGCTGGAATACAGCCTGCAACCCACTGGCCAGTTCCTGCTTCCCAGCCAAAAGAAGCAACATCTTTTACTTTGCACAAGCAAACCATCTTTAGAACACCTATGCACTCTGGCTTTTCTTAAAAGAAAAAAGGCCCAGAAAGCATTTATATGCTTTATTAAGACAGCACATTTATCCTAGGTAGCTATTTAGACATTGAAAAAAAATACATTTTAGGTGTCAAGTTAAAGATGTGTAGGAAGTGGATGTGACTCAACCAGTTGGGTGCCCACCTACCACATAGGAGATCCTGGGTTTGGGTGCTGGTACCTCATAAAAAAAGATGAGCATACACACCACTGCAGCGAGCTGGACGCTGCCCCCTGCTGCAGTGAGCAGATGTCACAAGCCAGCAGATGCTGCAGCCTGTGGGGAGCGGATGTGGTTCAGGCCATTGGGTACTTGTTCTCGTATGGGAGGTCCCAGGTTTAGGTTCCGAGTGCTTCCTGGACAAGGTGAGCGAACAATGAGCAGCAGACCAGAGAACCATCTGGGAGAGGGGAGGATAAGTAAAAAAATAATAATAATAATAAATAAATAAATCTTTTAAAAAAAATGTGTGATGGAGTACATAGTTATCAAAATTATTGTGAATATAAACAAGTAGGGAATGGTGAATATCACTGCTCCTTTCCTTACATTCAGTGTCTCACCCTCCACCACAAGTCTGTATCTTCTTTTCTCTTTGGTTCCCCTATTCAGCTTCTATTTACACCCTACAATGTCCCTAATTCCAGACAGCTTTCTTTCCTTTTAACTTCTCCCTGATCTTTTCCCTAAATGTCCCCAAGTTTATTCTCTTCTCTAGAGGGCTTCCTCTCTTCATTGCTAGGACCATGACAGCACTTTCAGGGCTAACTAAATATGACAATCCACTTGCTGCACTTCAGCTGTAACTATGCTAGATTCTCATTTCCAGTCTCTCTCTCCCTCTCTTTCTTTCTTTCTCATTGTTTGTTTCATAAGTTAAAAAGAATGTGTGTGGGGCAACCAGCAAGATGGCAGCAGAATAAGGAGCTCCTAGAGTCAGCTTGTGCTACAGGGCAGTTAGTAATCTCACAGAGCTTTCTAAAGCACCTTTTTGGGGGCTCCAGGAGACCAGAAGAGTATCCTGCAACATCCTTGAAGGAATGGAAGGAGGAGACTGCCCTTGTGCAGAGAAGATTCATGAGTAGAGCACTCCACACCCTGGAGGCTGGTGCCCATCCACCACTGAAGGCACAAGCCATCTTGAGAGATATTCTGCTGCTGGAATTAGAAGCTATACTTCCCCAAAATGGTGGATGAAGAGACAAGGCTGGTCACCAATTTCAGTAACTGATTAGTCATTTCAGCTGGCTAAAGTATAACCCTAAGAATAGCTGAAGTCTGAACCTGTCCAAGTAGAAAGAGACTGGTAGCCATCATTTTAATTCTGCCCCCAGCATGAGGGGAATCCTGGCTGACTGAAAATATAAGTGATGGCAGGGACCAGTTTCTTTCACCCAGATTGGCCTCAGCCCTAGCCTAGTCTTCAGCCCTGCACCAGTCTCTCTGGGTAACTGCAGGTACATTCGCTGGTACAGACTGATTAGTTGGAAGTCTACCTGGGCGACCGCAGTAATTTTGGACCCGCATGGCATAGATTGCTAGCCACATCTACAGCTTCATCCCCGCCCCAGAGAGGGGAGAAAGGGGCATGAACCTTCATCAGTCTCTCTGGGCAACTACAGTTAAGGTCTGCATGACTTGGATTATTACACATGGCTGTGGCTCTGTCCCTACCTCTGGCAAAGGAGAAAGTTGGGAGAAGCTTTATTAGTCCCTGGGGTAATGAAGGCAGCTTGAGCTTCCACGGCTTACAGCACCAACTACATTCTTGGCCCCTACTACATGACAAGCAAGGGAGAAAGGTCAAGAAAGCCCTAAACTAATGAAGAGAAACTTCATTCAGAATAAATATATCTAGTAAGCCATATGCCGAGACACCAACAAAAAATTACAATCCACACCAAGAAACAGGAAGATATGGCCCACTTAAAGAAATAAGATAATCCTCCAGATGACATAAAGGAGTTGAGACAACTAAGCATAGATGTTCAAACAAATCTCCTTAATAAATTCAATGAGATGGATAAGAGATTAAGAATATTAAGAAGGCATTGGATGAGCACAAAGAAGAATTTGAAAGTATACATAGAAAAATAACAGATCTTACGGGAATGAAAGGTACAATAAGTGAAATTAAAAATACACTGGAATCCTATAATAGCAGATTTGAGGAGGAAGGGGAAAAGGATTTGTGAGCTTGAAGAAATGGCCTCTGAAAGTGAACATGCAAAAGAACAGATGAAGAAAAGATTGGAAAAACTTGAACAAGGTCTCAGGGAACTAAACAACAGCAAGAGACATGCAAACATATGTGTCATGGGTGTCCCAGAAAGAGAAGAGAAGGGAAAAGGGGCAGAAAGAATATTTGAAGAAATAATGGTGGAAAATTTCCCAACTCTATTGAAGGGTATAGATATCCATGTTCTAGAAGCACCAAGTACTCCCATCCAAATAAATCTGAATAGACCAACTCCAAGACACACACTAATCAGAATGTCAAATGCCAAAGACAAAGAGAGAATTCTGAGAGCAGCAAGAGCAAAGCAATGCATAACATATAAGGGATACCCAATATGATTAAGTGCTTATTTCTCACCAGAAACCATGGAGGCAAGAAAATAGTTGTATGATGTATTTAAGATACTGATGTACTAAGAGAAAATTATTATTAAGAATTGTAAATTCATAAGCTTTCTATCAATAGTCTCTGTTGTTTTAGCCTAGAATTGTGATGAATTAACTTGCCTTTTGGAATGTTATAATGTTGCTATGCAGTCAACCCTATCATCTATTACCCCCCCCCCAAAAAAAATGTTTAAAAGGAGCAAGTCAACAGACATGATATTTCACATCCTGTTTGTAGCCCTTGTAAAACTAAAAGCTAAAAACCTTTATGTTCCTGTTCAGTGTACCATAAATAAAATAGAACAAAGACCCCTTGAGAAACCACTTCTCTACTGTGGAGGGTTGGCCACGCCCCACTGGATGGACTCAGTTACTTTTGATGAGGTCATTCCTCATGAGTTGCAAAACTTATTGGAGTTCTGAGTTTGAACCCCTTAAAAGGGATGATTCCCAAGCTTTCAGTTGGAGCCTCACCCAGGAGGGGATGCTCTGCCTGGGAACATTTTTCCAATCGGGACTCTGATCAGCTGCAAAGGGGTTCCCCAGCCACGTGAGAGTTCAGTTGAGTTTTCCCCTGATTTGGTGAGTGGTTATATATACATTCATTCTTTCCTATGTCTTTAATTGATTACTTTCTTTTGTGATTGCTCAGTTGTTATAATCATTTAATATAACCGGAAACTCATTTGATTGAATAAATATGCCTTTGCATAGCATTTAGAGATTCTGCCTCTTCCTTAGCAGAACAAATACTGCAAGAGAAAAACTTCCAGTCAAAAATCTTATATCCAGTAAGATTGTCTTTCAAAAATGAGGACAAGTTTTAAATATTCACAGATAAATAGAAACTGAGAGAGTTTGTAACCAAGAGACCTGCTTTGCAGGAAATACTAAAGGGTGTGCTACAGCCTGAAAAGAAAAGATGGAGAGAGAGGCCTGAAAGAGAGGCTAGAAATGAAGATTATATCAGTAAAAGTAACTGAAAATGTAAAAAGAGTGGTGAAAATAAAATATGACAGATAAAACCCAAATATTTAGGAATAAATTTAACCAACTATGTAAAGTACTTGTATTCAGTAAATTACAACTCATTGTTAAAAAATTTTAAAAAGACCTAAATAATTGGAGGAACATTCCATGCTCATGGATTGAAAGAATAAATATCATTATGATGTTAAATCTACTCAAATTGATATATGGATTAAATGTAATCTCGAAAAATTTCCACCAGCATTTTAAAAATAAATGGAAAACAGAATTATTAAATTTATTTGGAAGGGTAAGGGGTCCTGAATGGCCAGAAACATCTTAAAAAGGAAAAGCAAAGTTAGAGGACTCTCACTTCTAGACTTTAAATCATATTACCTAACTACAGTGGTAAAAACAGCATAGCACTGGCAAAAAGAGAGACACATAGACCAATGGCACCAAAATGATGATTCAGAAACAGACCCTCACATCTATGGTCAAGTGTTTTTTGACTAGGCTATCAAACCCACCCAGCTTGGGCAGAACAGTCCATTCAACAAATGGTGTTGAGAAAACTGGATATCCATAGCCAAAAGAAAGAAAGAGGACCCCTATCTCAAACTTTATACAAAAATTAACTCAAAACGGATCACAAACCTAAATAGAAAAGCAAGAACCATAAAGCTTCTAGAAGAAAATGTAGGAAAATATCTTCAAGACCTAGTGGCAGGCGGTGGATTCTTACAGGAAATAAGAGGAGAACTGAGATGGACTACTGATGTTTTAATGTATGTAGAAGTTTTAACTAACTTTACTGTAGAAGTGTGGAAATGTATAGAGTGGATGGTAACACATTATAGTGAGTAACAGCTGGTTTATAAACGGAAATGTGGCTGAAAAGGGTAGTCTAAGGATGTTATGCCAATTGACAGGAAGCTAGAGAATAATCTAGGGACCGAATAACACAGTAAACCCAGAGATGGTTGAGAATTGTGGTTGATGGTACAGATTCAAGAATGTCCTTTGTGAACTAGAGCAGATGTACATTACTACTGTAGGGAGGTGGGAATGTAGAGAAGCATGGGAAAAATACAACTGGAGTGACCTATGGACTGTGGTTAACAGTAATAATGTAATATTCATGCATCTATGCCAAAGATGTATTGGGTTGATAATGGAAGAGTATGTATGAAAAAAGTGTGCCAAATGTACATGATGGACCATGGTTGGTGGTAATAGTCTGATGATATTATCTCATAATCTGTAACAAATGTTTCACCACAGTGTGGTGTGTTAATGGAGGGGTGACGTATGGGAATTCTGCACAGGTGCATGATTGTTTTGTAAGTTTACAACTTGTGTCATAAAAATATATTTAAAAAAATAATAATAGAGTACATGGGGGGAAAATACACCAAATGTAAGATAAGGACCATAGTTAGTAGTAAGATTTTGACAATATCCTTTCATAATTTGTAACAAATGTCTCACAACAATGCAAGGTGTTGGTGGTGGGTTATATGATGTTATGCACGTTTGCTTTGTAAGTATGTATAAATGATATAAGAATAATAATAGGGTGGGTTGGGGGAAAATACTTTGGTTAATAGTAATATTTTGAGGATACTCTTTAATCAGTAGTTAAAAATGTTTCACAACAATGCAAGGTTTATGTGGTAGGGTGAGGTATGAGAGCCCGGTATGATGTCATGTATGTTTGTTTTTTAAGTTCACAACTATTACTATATACTTATTGTTTATGTGTGTTTATGTATGAGTGATATAATTCAATAAATCATAAAGAAAGAAAGAAAGTGTGTGAACACAGTGAAATAAATTAAATAATTTATTGGTATTAATTCCTTGTTTCTCTAAATCCTGGAGCTCTCCACTGACCTTTTCAGATTTTCCTTGTAGGACTCACTGAGGGTGTATTTCCCTTTTTTTTTTTTTTTTTTAAATCACTTCTATAACTCTGGGATATGTCATAACTACTTAAAGAGTGGACATATGGCTCATATTTTGAAATTGTCCTGAAACTTTCTGAATCTTTTTAAATTTAAAAAATGGTAAACCCAAAGACCTATACAAACAACTTGAATGAAAACTTCTTGTTTAATATTCATAACTCAAGAAGGAAGTGATTGCTGATATCTCAGAATAAATCCAGACCCACCTTATATCACTTGGATTATATACCCAAATAAAAGCTTTCAGAAGCATTCTATAATCTACAATAAAAAAATCAAATATTTTCAACATGCTTGGTGAGGTTCACTTTTAGACTTGGTTTATTTGAAACTTTTAAAATAATACTAATTGAATTTGCAACTAGACAGTGAAAACGATTGTTTTCTGAAGGTATCAGACTGACAGTGATTACTGGCCATACTAAGAGAATATGTCAGAACCAACTAAGACATTTTTCCAAAATTTCAAAGCCTTCTCCCCACAACTACCAACTGTAGATTCTGAATTTCCCTGCCCTGGGAGGTAATTCCACCAAAAGAAGGCCCTATCCTGATAAGAATGCTTCACATCCCTAACATGAATTAGGGTGACATTTAGGTTGAGAAGTCCTGATATGTTAAGTTTCCACACTGATCATTTTGTGTTAGTAAAATAAAAATTCATTTAATATAGAAATTGTGAACAAATAACTGCAGTCTTTCATAGATTTTTGGTTCTTACATTTTATTTTCCTTACACAGTTTTGTTCCAAATTCAAAACTATATTAATAATTATATTTATAATAACAATTATCAGTGCTATTTCAAATAATACTATATAAAACTTTATAAAGTGCTTTTATATCATATCTCATTTAATCTTCTCAAAACTCCTGCTAGTTACTCTTCTAACAATGAGTGAATCAAAGATAAGGAAGGATAAGAAACTTACCTAAGATGATCAGTTTTAAGTGGGTGAGCTTAGCTTTGAAAATGTGTTTTCTAAGTGCTAATGTCTTCATCTTTTTTTACTCTAGTTATCTATAAAATAAAATTTTATAAATATTATAAAATAAAATTTATTTCTTTGTGCATTTAATCCAAGTATTCTTTAAGTTATAAAAATAATATGTGGTTAATTTCTTAATTAATCTTGGACTGTACTATATTTCTGTGATATTTTTCTTTTAAATATGGTATATAAGTCTATTTTCCTTCCTCACTTCCAATAGATATTATGTTATTTAGACACTGTAATTTTATAATTTTCTAAGGAAGAAACATTTAGTTTTTGGAAAGTCTCCAGTAAGGTATACTAGAAGTGAAGAAAAATAGAACTTGATGGCTTTGGATACAAATTAGATATTATAACATAAAGGAGTGTGAAGTCACCAAAATGGAGTAAGGATCTTCACCTTCTATCAGTCCATCAAACTAAGTAAAAAGGTGTCAATGTAGCCAGAATCAACTTTTGAGGACTTCTGGAATCTCATCAAAACTTATAACAACCAGGACAATAAGAAAGATGCAACTGCAATGTGGATAGACAGTGATGTTGCATTTTAAATTACCTGTCTACCATCTTGCCCTCATCAGAGCAATAGAGAACTCATTCTCAAAAAATTGTGGTTGAGCCACCGGCTTAGTGACTTCTTCACAGACTACATCAAGGATTTGCATTTGTTTTTGCCTGACTCAGAGCATCCCAGTGCTCTAGTGGCTTTGAAAGCATTAAAATAGAAATTATTGGCCACAGTAGCCTGGGGCAAGGAATAACATTTGGGACAAGTAGTAGACAGACATAAACACCTTGGATGGAATAGACTGGGAAAGGAGATATGTGGGAGAATAAAGGTTTTTAAAAATTCATGCAATAATGGAAAAATAAGGTTTCATGCATGCCAAGGATAAATGCATACCCAGAAGATGCCTGAGAATACCCTAAGCTTTTACTTCTGGCTTACTTTCAGGTCCACACAAGCAGAAAGTGAAGGCTAAGGCAGACATTTAAACAGGTTGGCTAAGAATTGAAGGAGTGCCTCAACATAGAGCCAGTTTGCAAAGACTGGGTATTGGGAATTAAATCCTGTCCCCACAGAATCCATGTTCAAGTTTTATCCCATGTTCTTGTGGTTGTGGACACATTTATAAACAGGACTTTGAAGCTGCTATTATTAGTTAAGGAATGGATTCTTTTTTGAAAAGTAACTTTGAAGATCCAATTTAGAGGAGGTCAGATTGAATCAGAGTGAGCCTTAATCCATATGACTTAAGTCCTTAAAAGCAAAGGACATTTGGATGCAATCAGTCATGAGAAGACAGAAGTCAGCAGAAAACTGAGGGCCAGACACAAGGACAGAGAGAGGAGGGAGGGAGGGATGGAGAGACGAGATGGAGGAGGAGGAGGAAGAAGAGGAGGAGGAGGAGGAGGAGGAGAGAGAGAGATTGCTATCTGATGGTAGATTGTTGGAATTCTACAGACTCTGGGAGAAAGCAAGCCCTGGCAGTATCTTGATGTTGAACTTTTAGCCTACAAAACTGTGAGACAATGAATTCCTGTTCCTTAAGTCAACCTATTGTGTGGTGTTTGTCATGGAAGCCCTGGCAAACTAAGACACTGGGAGAGTGTCTTTTTCATTCTTTTAAAAAATTATTAGCTTTTCTCAAGACACTTAACAAAACAATAGATGACCACAAAACTAACAGAATACAAACTTCAGTGAGCACACATAACAAAGAATATAGACTTTACAAAAATACTTTAGAAAAGCCAACAAACAAAAAACAACAGTCCTCAACAACAAACCCTAGGGAGAGGAAGAATATGATTTCCAGAGTTGGCAATGATAATATTCAGTTTTCAAAAAATTACTATAGGCAAATTAACAAGAATGTATGGCTAATTTAGAAAAAAAAAAAAAAAAAAAAGAAATATATTGAAACCATCCCTGAAGAAGCCCAGGCATTGGGATTACTAGGCAACTTTTAAAATCTTTTAAAAGATTTTAAATCAAATGTTTTAAATAAATTCAAAGAGCTAAATAGAACCATGGACAAATAACTAAAGGAAATAATGTCTCACAAAATAGATAAGAGCAATTAAAGAAGGTATAAAGTGTAATCAAAAAGAAATTTTGGAGCTGAAAAAAACCCAATATGAATAATTCACTAGTAGGGTTCAACTACAGAATTGAGCAAATGGAAATGAGGAGCAGTGGCACTGAAAATAGGTCAAATAATAATATCCAATCTGAGAAGCAGAAAGAGAAAAGAATAAAGAAAAACGAACAGTCAAAAGACATCATCAAGCATACAAACATACACGTTAATGGGAGTCCTAGAAGGAGAGGAGAAAGAGAAAGAGAAAGAGACAGAAAGAATATCTGAAGACATAATGCCTGAAAACTTTCCAAATTTAATGAAAGACATGACTTTACATATACAACAAGCTCAATGAATTTGATAGAACAAATTCAAAGAGATTCACACTGATAAATATTATATTCAAATTGTCAAAAGCCAAGCACAAAGAGAAAATCTTGAAAGCAGCTGGAGAGAAGTAACTTGTGACATATAAGGGACTCTCAGTAAATCTAACAGTTTCTCTTCATAAACCATGAAGTCAAGAAGGGAGTGGAGTGATATATTTAAAATGCTGAAAGGAAAAAGAAACAAAACTATCAACCAAGAATTCTATATATGGCAAAATTATCCTTCAAAAATGAAGCAGCATTTAAAATATTCAAAGATAAACATAATCTGAAGGAGTTTGACATTAGTAGACCTACCCTACAAGAAATGTGAAATGGAGTCTTCAAGTTGAAATGAAAAATAATAGACTGCATCTTGTAATCACGTAAAGGGAAAAAAAAAAAAAAAAAAAAAAAAAACCCTGATAAAAACCATATAAATAAATATAAAGTTCAATTTCAATGTATTTTTGGTTTACAACATATCTCTTTTCCTATAATATATATAAGACAAGTACATGAAAAAGGAATTATAATTCTATTTATGGGCCTGGGCACACAATATGTAAATATGTAATTTGTGACAATAACAACTTAAGGTTGGTGGTGGATCTGTAATGGAGCAGGGTTTTGTATATTTTTAAAATTAGCTTATATTAATAATATAAAAGATAAGATGTTAAATGTAATCCCCAGGGTAACCACTAAGAAAAAACAAAGAAACAAAAAACAGAAAAAGAAATGAGACGGTAAGCAAAATGACACACTACAAAAGTCAATCACAAAAGAAAGTTATAATGGAGAGATTGAGGGAAAAAAATGGAACAGATATAAGAAATATAGAAAACAAATGGCAAAATGGCAGAGGCAAATTATTCCTTATCTTAATTACTTCAAATTAAACATTAAATAAATAGATTAAACCTTTAATTATAAGGCAGTAATTGGAAGACTGTATTAAAGTTAATGTGATACAACTATATGATTTCTACAAGAGACAAAAAATGTTTTAATTCCAAGGCCACAAATTGAATGACAGTGAAAGATGGGGAAAAAATTTAAATGTAAACAGTAACCACAAATAACCAGGATGCTTAAATTAATATTAGAAAAATATAGACTTCAGGCAATAAATTCTTATAAGAAACAAAGAAGGACATTATTTATTGATAAAAGGGATAATCCATCAAGAAGATATATAACAATTATAGACATATAGGCACCAAATAATAGGACCAAAAATATATGCAGCAAAAACTGACATTTTTGAGGATTTGTGGAGGATGGTGTTGGAATAGGCAGACAGGGTTCAACTCAATCACAAAATCAAAAACAAAAGAGAAAGAATCAAAAGTCATCCAAGGAACTTGCTTTGGGGGTCAGCAGACCAAGATAGTGCAACACAACATCCAGGAGGGTGAGGGAAAGAGATCAAGAACCTGAAACTACAAACTTGAGTTATGGAACAACTGCAGTGGCTGGGAAGGAAACCCCTCCCACACCCCCAAGATATTAAGCTGGGGTAAAACTCCTGGCTCACTGTAGCTGACTGAAGGGAGAACAGGCATCTTCCTCCCTGTCAGCTGTTACAAGGTAAAAGGCAGGGCCAGATGGGGGGCTTTTCTTCAGTGACTTTGGTCAGCAAAATCCACTTTGAATCTCAGCTTGAGACAGATTAAAACACAGGAAAGCAGAAATTGAAACACCCTTGTGGAAAGGTGTGCTGATGAGCGCCATCTGCTTGTTGGTCTGGAAATTGCATGGACAAAACTGCTTTTGGTTCTTTCTGTACCATAACTACTGGGAGAAAATCTATGTCCCATTAGTGAGTCACTGGCCTGATTTTGATAACCTAAGCTGGGCAATTTTAAAGACAGAATAAGTTGAACCAAATATCAAAGAAGAGCTGTAAAAAAAAAAAAAAAATAGGCGAAAGAGAGAAATTGGCCATTGGAGTAAATTCACCAACATATTCAGATGCCTAGACATCAGCAAAATATTACAAGCTATACTAGGAAACCGGAAGAGATGGCCCAGGCAAAGGAACAAACCAAATATCCTGAAGAGATACAGGATTTAAGGCAATCAGCAATAATCACACAACTCTCCTAAATCAATTTAAACAATTGAAAGAAAATATGACTAAAGAGATAAAGGATATTAAGAAGACACTGCATGAGCATCAAGGATCATTTGAAGGCCTGCAAAGGAAAGTAACAGATCTTATGGGAATGAAAGACATGATGGATGAGAATAAAAATACATCAAAAGTGCATAAGAGCAGATTTTAATTGCTTGAAACCAGAAATAGTGATTTCAAAGACAGTACAACTGAACTTGAAAAGACAGGAGAACATAAAGAGAAGAGACTAGAAAAACTGGCATAGGGTTTCAGGGAATTGAATGACAATGTGAAACACACAAACATACACATTATCAGTGTCCTAGAAGGAGAAAAGAATGGAAAAAAGGCAGAAAGAATATTTGAGGAAATAATAATGAAAATCATCCCAAACCTTATGAAAGACATAAATGTCAATATCCAAGAAGGACAATGCACCCCAAACAGAATAAATCCAAATAGACCTATCCCAAGACACCTACTATACAGAATGGCAAATAGAAATAGAGGATTCTGAAAGCAGTAAGAGAAAAGCAAAGCTTCACATGCAAGGGAACCTTGATAAGATTAAGTGCTGACATCTCATCAGAAACCATGGAGGTGAGAAGAAAGTGGTATGATGTATTTAAGGTACTGAAAGAGAAAAACAACCAGCCAAGAAATCTGTATCTGACAAAACTGTCCTTCAAAAAGAGTGATTTCAAAGTCTTCACAGACAAACAAAAACTGAAAGTATATTTAGTAGTCACCCAAAGAAGTGCTGATGCAAAATACCAGAAATCTGTTGGCTTTTAAAAGGGTATTTAGGTAGAAGCTTACAGTTACAAGGTCCTAAAAAATCCAACTCAAAGTTACTTCCTCACCATATTCTGTTGCCATGTATTGAAGCAAGATGGTGGATGACCTCTGCTTGGTTTTTCTTTCCTTCTTACTCTTAAGGCTCCATGGGCCCAGCTTCTTCTGATCTCAGCTGTAGGCTGGCATAGGACTTGTATCTCAGGGCTTCTCAGCTGCTCTGCTCTCTTCACAAGGTCAGCTATAAACTATTAGGCTAATGGCTCATCTTCTGTGTGCTTTCTTGAGTGATTGTCCATTTATATAGCCCACCAAGGGGGCAGAGACTCATCCCTGAGTTTCACCCTACTGACATGGCCAAATTAAAGACCTAATCTTAACATAATTTAATCAAAGACATCTCAGCTGAATCTAATACAGTCAAAGGAACTCATACCCAGAGGAACAGACCAGTTTACAAACATAATCTCTATTTTTGGAATTCATGAAAAATCTCTAACTGCCACGCTCCACTCTCTGAATTGCAAAAAGACATTACAATATTAAAAAAAAACTTAAATCCTTTCAGTTAGCAATGCTAAGTACAAAATCACATCAGAATTATTTATAGAAATATGGTTTATCTTGGGGCAAACCTCTGACTTTAGACCTGTGAAACTTGCAAAACAATTTATCTGCTCCCAATATACAAAGGGATAGATATGGGATAAACATTTGCATTATCATAAGGGGAATTCAGGAGGGAAACATGAGTCACTTGTCCACCAAAATTCAGAAAACCCGCAGGGCATACTCCATTAGGTTTCAAAGTCTGAGAATCATGCTTAAGATGGTGGTTTCTTCTTCCTGGGGCCTCATGGGGACTTACCCTTTCCACAGACTTGCCCAATGGCTGTTTTCTTGGTTACATCCTCATCAAGCATCTGGGTGGTGACTGAGTTCCAGACTTCACCCTCCAAGAACATCAGGGTGATGACCACTCCTTCCCCAATCTCTGGGTTATAGCCTCAAACCCCTTAGTACAGTTAAGTGGAAGCAACATTCTCCCTAATCTCTGGCAACAGGACCAACCCTCTCAAAATAGTGAGTTGGTGACCTGCCCTTCCTTAATCTGTGATGGACAGGCCCACCCTTCTCAGAGCGATGAGGTGTCAACCTCACTCTCTCTGACATATGGGGAACAGATTCACCCCCTTTCAGATCACTGGGGTGTTGACCTCACTCTCCCCAACACTTGGGAATGTGCTGAACCCTTTCTGTAGCCTGGGGTGGCAAAACTCTCCCTGAACAGCAGGCTGGAACATCCACCCTCTTCAACTGCCAGGGCAAACTCACGTTCTCTGTACACGTGGGTGGCATTCCTCCTCTCTGTACACATGGGTGAAGTTTCTTTCTTGGCCCAAGATGTCTTAATTCAAGACTTCAGTTCCATGGTTTTCCTTTTAAAGCTATTTTCCCTTCCATCTTTCCTCCCCATGTCCCTTTTAGTCCAAGCTGACAATGGTTTTGTACATACAGCTCTCTCAAAAAGCTTGTTGACATAACCCGAGTTACACCTTACTGATGTGGTCAAATCAGGAGCCCTAATCTTAACATAATTTAATTAAAGGCATCTCACCTGAATCTGATACAATCAAAAGGAATCATACCCAGAGGAACAGACCAGTTTACAAACATAATCTCTCTTTTTGGAATTCATAAATATTCTCAAACTACCACAGTATGTTACCGAAAGGCAAGAATTACAAGAGATACTAAAGGGAGTGCTGCAGCCCGAAAGGAAAAAATAATGAGGGTAAGAGACTTGGAGAAGAGTGTAGAAATGAAGATTATTAGGATGGGTAAATTAAAGGGTAAAAAGACAGACAATAGCATGATATGAAAATAGACATCTAAAGGACAAAATGGCTGAAGTAATTCCTTTACAGTAATAACATTGAATATCAATGGCTTGAACTCCCCAATCCAAAGACATAGACTGATAGACTGGGTTAAAAAAAAATATGAGCCATCTATATGTTATCCACAAGAGACTCACCTCAGATGTAAGAACATAATCAGATTAAAAGTAAAAGGTTGGAAAAAGATATTCCATACAAATCATAATAAAAAAAGAGATGGAATAGCAATATGAATATTGTACAAAATAGATTTTAAATGCAAAACTGTTACAAGGGATAAAGAAGGTCATTATATGTTAATAAAAGGGGCATTCAGCAAGAAGAAATAAATACTAAATATTTATATACCTAACCTGCATGCCCCAAGATACAGGAGGCACACACTGACAAAACTAAAGGTAGAAATAGATGCCTTAACAATAATTGTTGGAGACTTCAATATACCACTCTCAGTATTGGATACTGTCCTGTCATCAGGACAGAGAATAAATGAAGAAACAGAGAGCTTGAATAATATGACAAATTAAGTAGACCTAACAAATTTCTGTATAGCTTTGTACCCCAAAATAGCAGGATATACATTCTTTCCAAGTGCTCTTGGATCTTTCTCCAAGATAGACCATATATTGGGTCAAAAGTCAAGTCTCAAATAATTTAAAAACAATGAAATATTACAAATCACTTTCTCTGATCAAAGCAGGATGAAGCTGGAAATCAATAATGGATGGAAAAAGGGGAAAGTCCTAAATTTATGGCAATTACACAGTACAATCTTAAATAACCAGTGGGTCAAAGAAGAAATTTCAAAGAGTTCAGCAATTATCTTGAGATAAATGAATATGAGAACACAATATATCTAAACTTATGGGAAAATGCAAAGGCGGTGCTGAGAGGAAAATTTATAGTCCTCATTGCTTACATTAAAAAAAGAGCTAAAATAGAAGGTCTAACTGCACACTTGAAGGACCTAGAAAAAGAACAGAAAACGAATCCCAAACCAAGCTGAAGGAAAGAAATAGTAACAATCAGAGCAGAAATAAATGAAATCAAGAACAACAACACACACACCGAAACAATAGAGAGAATCAACCAAACTAAAAGCTGGTTCTTTGAGAAGATCAACAAAATCGAGAAACCCTTAGCTAGACTTACTAATAAATAAAGAAAGAAGACACAAACAAATAAAATCATAAATGAGAGGGGGGACATTACCACTGACCCTGCAGAGCAGTAATAAGGGAGATCATAGAAAGATACTCTGAACAATTGTATGCCAAAAAACTATACAATGTGGATGAGATTGACAAATTCCTAGAAACACCAGAACCACCCAAACTGACCCTAGAAAAAAAATAGAATACCATAACAAACCAATCACAAGTAAAGAGATTGAAACAGTCCTCAAAAATCTTCCAAAGAAGAAAAGCCAGGGACCAAATGACTTCACAGGTGAATTCTACCAATCATTCAAAGACGGTCTGATATTAATCTTGCTCAAGCTCTTCCAAAAAATTGAACAGGAAAGAATGCTACCAAAGTCATTCTATGAAACCAACATCACCCTAATACCAAAACCAGATAAAGAAACTACAAAAAAAAAAAAAAAAAAAAAAAAAGAAAATTACCAACCAATATCTCTAATGAATATGATGCAAAAGTCCTCAAAAAATACTTGCAAACTGAATCCAAAAGCACAATACAATAATTATACATCACAGTCAAGTGGGTTTTATACCAGGTATGCAAGAGTGGTTCAACAGAAGAAAATCAATTAAAGTAGTAAACCACATTGATAAATTGAAGAAGAAAAATCACACGATCCTCTCAATTGATGCAGAAAAGGCATTTGACAAAATACAGCATGCTTTCTTGATAAAAACACTCCAAAAGATGGAAATAGAAGGAAGCTTTCTCAATATGGTAAAGTGCATATATGAAAAACCTACAGCATTGTACTCAATGCTGAAAGACTGAAGCATTCCCGCCAAGATCAGGAACAAGGCAAGGATGCCCACTGTCACCATTGTTATTCAATATTGTGCTGAAAGTTCTAGCTACAGCAATGAGGCTAGATAAAGAAATAAAAGGCACCCAAATAAGAAAGGAAGAAATAAAACTTTCATATTCACTGATATGACCCTATATCTAGAAAATCCACAACAAAACTACTAGAATTAATAGACGAGTTCAGCAAAGTGGCAAGATACAAGATTAATAAACAAAACTCAATAGTGTTTCTATACAATACTAATGTGCAATCTGAGAAGGAAATCAGAAAAAAATTCCATTTATAATAGCAACTATAACAATCAAATATTTAGGAATAAACTTAACCAAGGACATAAAGAACCTGTATTCAGAAAACTACAAAACTTAGCTAAAAGAAACCAAAAGAGACTTAAATGAATGGAAGGACATTCCTTGTTCATGATTTGGAAGACTAAATATCATTAAGATGTCAATTCTACTCAAACTGATTTACAGATTCAATGCAAACCCAATAAAAATCTAAACAGCTTTTAAAAAACCCCAAAAGCAAAAAAACAAACAAACAAACAACAACAAAAAAAAAACCCAAACAAACAAACAAAAAAAACGGTCATAAACTTGAAAAGGCAATTGTCCAATGAAGAAATACAAATGGCAAAGATATACATGAAAAATGTTCAACATCATTAATGATTAGGGAAATGCAAATCAAAACTACAGTAAGATATCATTTCACACCTATTAGACAGTCACTATGAAAAGGTCAGAAAACTGTAAATGTTGGAAAGGACATGGAAATATAGGAACGCTTGTTCACCCTTGGTGGGAATGTATAATGGTACAGCCACTGTGGAGGACTGGCATTTCCTATGGAATTTGAATATAGACTTGCTATGTGTTGTGGCAATATCATTATTAGGTATAAATGCAGAAGAACTGAGAGCAGAGATATGAACAGACATCTGCACACCGATGTTTATAGTGGTGTTATTCACAATTGTCAAAATTTGGAAACAACCCTGGTGTCCACCAACTGATGAATGGATAAACAAATTGTAGTATATAAACATGATGGAATATTATGCAGCTGTAACAAGAAATGAAATCTTGAACATATGACATCATGGATGAACCTGGACGACATTATGTTCAGTGAAGCAAGACAGACACAAAGGACAAATACTGTATGAGTGCTCTATTATGAACTAAATATATTATGTAAACTCATAAAATTAATAATTAGAACATATGTCACCAGAAAATAGAATGAAGGTAGAGAATGGAAAACTGAGGTAGGGTTAATCTGTGCAGAATTGGTTAAAAGGATGTTTGTAAATCTTTGGAAATGAATGGAAATGGTGAGAGCATATCATGGTGCCTGTGACTAGCAGAGCTGGTATAGGGGTATGACCGTGGTTGAAAGGGAAAGTCTAAGGACATGCGTGTTAAAAGAAGAAAAGCTAAAAAATGCAACATGGGGCTGTATAACATAGTGAAACCTCATGTAAAATATGAATATGCATATATAGTACTGTTTTTACAAAATATAAATACAAATAAACTAGAGAGAAGGAAACAGAATAGTAGCTACATATGGCAGGGGAAGCAGAGAGATATTGAGAGGTGATGAGTTTTATTTGTTTGATTGTTTGATTATTATTATTATTATTATTACTGGAATAATGAAAATGCTCTAAAAATGACTGAAGTAAGGAATGCACAACTATATGATTAAACCAAATACCATTGACTATACACTTTGGATGGAATTATGCTTTATTAATATGTATCAATAAAATTGATTTGTTAAAAAAATAATAAATTGTTTACAAGTGAAAAAAAATGTTAATACGACTATGTGATTCATTTGCTTAAAACATATCTACATACTTAAGAATGCATTTTGAAAAAAATTGACATTATTGAAGCGAGAAATAATAGTTGAAAACTTCAGTATTTTGCATTCAATAATAGAACTACTAGGGAGAATATTAACAGGGAAATAGAGGACTTGAACTATATTATAAATCAACTAATCCTAATAGAACACTTCAACAAAATACAGAATATAATTTTTCTCAATTGCATATGTAATATTCTTCATGATGGACCATATTTTAGGTTACAAGACAAGTTTCAATACATTATAAAAGATTAAAATTAGACAAAATAAGATGCACAAATCACAATGGAATTAAACTAGAAACCAATGACAGAAAGAAAACTGGAAAATTCACAAATATGTAGGAATTAAACATCACATTCTTATATAACAAATGGGCCAAAGAAGAAATCATAATAGATATTATAAACTACCTTAAGACAAAGGAAAGCAGAAATACAACATGACAAAACTTATGGAATGAAGCTACGGCAGTATTCAGAAGGAAATTTATAGTTGTAAATGTCTACATTAAAAAAGAAGAAATATCCCAAATTAATAATTAACTTTACACATTAAAAAACTAGAAAAAAGAGGAGAAAACTAAACCCAAGTCTAACAGAATTAAGAAAATAATCAAGAAAAGAGTGGAGGTAAATGAAAAAAAAAAAAGTAGAGAAACAAGAGAATCAATGAAAAAGTTGGCTCTTTGAAGAGATAAAACTGACAAATTGTAGCTAATTTGAATAAGGGAAAAAGAGAGAAGCCTCAAAATCAGAAATGAAAGTGGGGGCTATTATTGGAGACCTTGGAGAAGTAAAAAAGAATTATAAGAGAATACTATGAACAGCTGTATGCAAACAAATTAGATTAACTGTCTTAGCTGCCAATGGAGACACCAGAAATGGGTTCACTCTTATAATGGGAAATTTATTAAGGGTAAAGCCTTACAGTTCCAAGTCTGTGAAAATTCCCAAATCAAGGCACCATCAAAGAAGCTTTCTCACCAAAGTCAGCTACTGGTGATCCTGGTGTCCTGTCACGTGGCAAGGCAAGATGCAGGTCTACCAATTTCTGCTGAGGTCCCTGCCTTCCCCTCTAGGCTCACCATATCCGGGAGCCCAGCTGTAGGCAATCACGCATATGGCTTGTCTTCTTCTGGACTTGCTCTCTCAACCTTGGCTGCTCTGCTTTCTTCATGAGCCCAGATGTGGGTGATTAAACATGTGGCTCTTCTCTTCATCCTTGAGATGCTCTGTGAGCCCAGCCCCTCAGGGGCCCTTTCTATACCTCTGTGCTTTGCTGATTCCAGACTCCAGTACCTCTCTCAGCCTCTTGCAGCTTCTCTCTCTTCCTGCAGTCCTCTCTCTCATGTGGCAGAATCAAAATAGTAGCTTCCTTTCTCTGTGTCACTTCTCTGTGTCTCCATTTATATACTTTTCTGGTAAGAGGGCAAAGACCCAACCTGAGTCACATCTCATGGATGTAGTCCAATCAAAAGTGATTTAATACCCATTTTTTAATGGGGTTGTTTGTCTTTTTATTGTTGAGTTGTATGATCTCTTTGTATCTCATGGATATTAAACCCTTATTGGATGTGATTGCCAAATATTATTTTCCCATTGAGTCAGCTGCCTCTTCACCCTTTGACAAAGTCCTTTGAGGTACAAAAGTGTTGAATTTTAAGGAGGTCCTAAATAGGACCTATTTTTTCTTTTGTTGCTCATGCTTTGGGTGTAAGGTTTAAGCAACTACCACCTACCACAAGATATTGAAGATGGTTTCCAACATTTTTTTCTAGGAGTTTTATGGTTGTCACTTTCAAACTTAAATCCTTTATTCATTTTGAGTTAATTTCTGTATAAGTGTGAGACAGGAGTCTTCTTTCTTTCTCTAGGATGTGGCTATCCATTTCTCCCAGCACCACTTGTTGAATAGACTGTTCTGGCCCAGCTAGGAGGGCTTGACAGCCTTGTCAAAAATCACTTGACCATAGATGTGAGGCTCTATTTCTGAGTTCCTGATTTGGTTCCATTGACCAATGTATCTGTCTATATGCTAGTACCATGCTTTTTTTTTTTTTTTTTTTTTTTAACCACTGTAGCTAAGTAATATGCTTTAAAGTCCAGAAGTGAGAGTCCTCCAAGTTCATTCTTCTTTTTAAAGATCTTTTTGGCTATTCAGAGCCCCTTACCCTTCCAAATAAATTTGATAATAGGTTTTTCCACTTCCGAAAAAAAGGCTGTTGGGATTTTTAATGGGATTGCATTGAATCTGTAAATTAGTTTGGGTAGAATTGACATCTTATTTAGTTTTCCAGTCCATGAACACAGAATGTCATTCCATTTATTTAAGTCTTTTTCAGTTTCTTTTAGCAATGTTTTATAAAAACATTAAAAAATGGGCAAAAGACTTGAAAAGACAATTGTCCAAAGAATACAAACAGCAAAGAAACATAAGAAAAACATTCATCATCACTAGCAATTAGAAAAATGCAAATCAAAACTACAATGCAATATCATTTCACATCTATTAGAGTGGTTGGCTATTAAAAAATCAGAAAACTGTAAATGTGGGAGAGGATGTGGAGATATAGGAATGCTTATTCACTGTTGGTGGGGATATAGAATGTTACAGTCACTGTGGAAGACTGTTTGACAGTTCCTAAGGAAGTTGAATATAGATTTGCCATGTGACTTGGCAATATCATTACAGCATATATCCAGAAGAACTGCTAACAGATACATGAACAGACATCTGCACACCGATGTTCATAGTGGCATTATTCATGACTGTAAAAAGTTGGAAACCTCCCTGGTGTCGATTAACTGAAAAATGGATAAACAATTTGTGTTATATACACATGATGTAATATTATGCAGCAGTAAGAAGAAATGAAATCATGAAGCTTATGAAAACATGGGTGAACCTAGAGGACATTATGTTGAGTGAAGCAAGCCAGGCACAAAAGGACAAATATGTGTGATTGTATTATTATGAACTAAATATATTGTGTAAACTCATGGAGTTAATAATTAGAATATATGTCACCAGAAAATAGAATGAGGTTAGAGAAAGGAAAGCTGAGGTTTAATCTATGCAGAGTTAATAAAAAGGTTGTTTGATATTCTTTGGAAATGAATGGAAATGGTGAAAGCATATCATGGTGTTTGTAACTAGCAGTGCTTTTGTATGGATATGAGAGCAGTTGAAAGGGAATGTCTAAGGTCATGTATGTTACTGGAAGGAAAACTAAAAACTGTAACATGGGATTGTATAAGATAGTAAAACCTCATGTAAAACACGAATATGGGTGATATTGTACATATAAAAGTTTTTACAAAATATAAATACAAATATACTAGAGAGAAAGAAAAAGAGTAGCAGCTATGTATGCCAAGGGAAGCATAGAAAGATTGAGAGGAGATGAGTTTTGTTTGTTTTTTTTTGTTTATTATTATTGTAGGTATAATGAAAGTGCTCTAAGAATGATCGAAGTGATGAACGCACAAATATGTGATTATGCTGAATACCATTGATTATCTACTTTGGATGGATTTATGCTTTATTAATATGTACCAATAAAATTGATTTGTTAAAAAATGTGATCTAATAAAGTGATCTAATCAATTAAATATAATGCAATCAAAAAGTCTCACCCTCCATTGGAATGGAAGTTAAAAAAAATATATTTTTTTGGGATTCATCAAATTCAAACTGTCATAATACCCTAGATGAAATGGAAAATTCCTAAAAACACACAAATTACCAAAACTGATTCCAGTAGAGTATTCAGAGGATTATATATCAACAAGAAGGATTTGGCCCAGCTATCCAAGGGTGATTATGCATAAGAAAATCAATCATTGTAATATACCACATTAATAGAATGAAGGAAAAAGGGACACATGATCATTTCGATTGAACCAGAATAAGTATTTGACAAATCCAATACATTTCATATAAAAAGCACTCAATAAATTAGGAACAGAACTTCCTCACTATGACAAGAAGAATTTGTGAAAACATCACACCTATCATTTTACTGAACCTGAAATATTCCTTCTATATCAGAAATAACAAAGGGATGCCCACTTTTACCACCTATATTCAACATTGCAGTGGGAATTCTAGCCAGACTAATTAGTCAAGAAAAGAAATAAATGCAGTCAGATTCAAAAGGAAAAATATATTGTTCTCTCTTCACAGATGACATGATGTTAAATATATAAAACCCCAAAGAATGCAAAAACTATGAGGACTGAAAATAGAACTCATCCAAGTTGCAAAATACAAAGACAAATACACAAAATCAGCTATCTTTCAATACAATAGCAATGAGCAATCTGAAAATGAAATTAATAAAAATCTCTTTGCAATAGAATAAATAATACAGTACACAGGAGTAAAATTAACCAAGGATGTGCAAGACTAATATACTGAAAATTGGAAGACATTATTTAAAGAAATTACAGAAAATGTAAGTAAATGGGAAGACATCCCATGTTCATGGATTGGAAGACTTAATATTATTAAGATATCAACATTACCCAAAGTAATCTACAGATTAAGTGCAATCCCTATCAAAATCCCAATTGCGATTTTTGTAGAAATGGAAAATCTGATCCTAAAATTCATGTGCAATTGCAGGGTACTCTGAATAGCCAAAACTATCTTGGAAAAAAAATGTTGGAAGAGTCACTTGTCCCAATTTCAAGCAATGACAAAAAATTATGCAAGATTGTAGTTTCACAAGTTATTTTATTGAATTCATGGTTTTTGGCAATCCATTCATAATGTTTTTCTTAATGATATTCTATTACTAGGATATTTTCTTCAGTCATCTTTCACTCCATCAAACTTTCATCAGCACAGTAGAACACAACCTTTGTTGCAAAACAGTCAGGAGTTAGACTTTTGCTGTTTGCACATTCAACGATTTTATTTTTTCAACACCAGTTTAGGTGTAAATTCTCTACATTGAAAGCTCTAAATTTCCAAAGTTATGGACTCTGTTTGTTATTTTTAATTTTACGCATGCACCCAATGAATTTATCCATTTAAAGTACTTACAAATGTAGTTGGCACATATTAAATAGTTAATAACAGGTAGCTTAAACTTGAACCCCAGTGTAATCATAATAAGATTTTTATAAATACAAAATCACAAGTATTTTTATAACACATAATGGGAACATATATTCTTTGGCTTTGACCCAAAGAAGAATGCAAAATGCCTCCAAATATTTATTTAAGAAATAGAAAAATTCATCATGACCAGAAAATGTTTTAACTAGAGGAGCAAGATAAAAAAGATAGTTAAAAGCTCCTTGACTTTAAGTAGGGAACACAAAATAATTTGCTACTTAATTAATGAATTCAAACAGCCTGTATTTAGTGTCTACTTATAAATGTCAAGTAAGATATTCACTCTAAGACTGAGGCTTATCTGGGGAAGCCTAATGGGTACCTAGTTAGGTACCTATAGGTAGTACAAATTTGATTCAGTATCTGATTCCCAGCCTTGTTGACTCAAAATCATGACTTTTTAGCAGCCTGAGAATGGATCCACTTTAAAAGTATGAATTTACTTTATGCAAATCACTTGAGACTGGGGTATAAAACTTCCAAGAACAGGTATGGTTTTTTTTTTGTTTTTTGTTTTTTACCAGTATCCAAGCCATTATCTCCCTTTAGGCAAACTATATGAAAGAAAATCTAAAGAATTTGGAAAGCATAGAAGAAACCTTAACAAAGAAAGTTAGTTATAAGATGCAGATGTTTAGTGATATGCAGTTGTCTTCCTCATGGGAATATTCCTGCCACCAAAACCAAGTAGGTCATATTCTATTTCTGGGTCATACTCTATGATAGACAGTGTTTAGCTCCATCACACAAACACTTGGGCCTAAACACCCTTTATTTCTTTTTCTTTTACTCTTTTGCTTCCATTTATGATCAAAATCCCTTCCTGTTAATGTGTTTTTTGCTTCTAAAGAAATAATAATAATTTCATCCTTTTCCTCTAAGGCTCCTGGTTTTGAAACTATCCTTTCTCTGAAAGGTGAACTGATCTGTATTCTCATTTGTTATATATTTAAGGTAAAATTGAATTTATATACAAAACCCCATTGCAAAATCCAATAAAAACAATGTACTAGATTCTGGGCTAACAACTTAAATGTATTGTTTCCTGTAGCTTGATTAATAGTACTATGAGGTGATATTATGATTGCTACTTCACAGATGAGAAACTTGGGAAACAGAGATATTGTATAGCTTATTTAAGATCTAGTAAATTTTAAAAAGCTGGTATAGGGGTTCAATACATCATAGTAATGAAACAGGGTTTCATCCTATAGGAAATGGGAAATGCCAGATGAAGTTTTGCTTTCAAAGGGCGTTGTGGGATCTTGGTGGAGAACGGCTTGAAACAGTCCTGGAAGTCAGATAGAAAGTTAGTATAGCTATTCAATTAGGAAACCGTGAATCTGGAACAAATTTCTTGACCTTGGATTCGGGGAAAGGTTTTATATTCTGAGAATATAAAAAGAAATAGGCAGGGAAAGACTAGATGACTTACTGGGTTCAGGAAGTGAAGATAGGTTGTGGGCAAATAGTTGAATGCAGACAGACTGCACTCCTATGGCTATTATAAGGAGACCATTATGGAGGGATGATGATCGATTCAGCTTTAGACATGTTAAAATGTCTCTGGGACCTCTAGACAGAGAACTCCAATACACAGTTTAATATAAATGTCTGGAACTCAGAGAAAAGGTCCAATTGAGTGACAGGTTTGAAAGGCAACGGCAGTGAGATGGTAAATGATGCAAAAAGTAAATTAAATAATTTATAGTGTATAAAGAAGTATGTTTATACTTTATGGAGATAATTTATGAAGTATAAGCAAGTATATTTAATAACCATGAAACACCAATGTGACTAACATTGGAAGAAGAACCTATGAAAAAGACAAAGAGAATAAAAGAGGAGAACATTTCAAAAGAAGGTTGTAAGTAGTGCTAAATTTTGACGCTGGTGTTGCTTTCAGGTAGGATAAAGACTGAAAAGAGCAAATGACTATTGCAACTACAAAGTCTCTGTCAACCTTGGCGTGATTAGTTTAAGTGGAGTGAGAGGAGCTATATCACAGTGGATGAAGAAGTGACTTGAAGCAGACCAAGTTATTTCTATCAATTAAAGCTAAAACAATAGGGTGGCAACTAGAAAAGCATTTACAATGGTAAGAAAGTATGTGTGCATACATGTGTGTGCACGTGTGTATGTGTGTGTGTGTGTGTGTGTGAGTGTGATGAGACAATTTTCAACTGTGGGGAAAGAACCTGAATGAGGGAGTAAATTAATGGAGCAGATTTTTAATGGAGTGATTTTCAACAGGCATTAAGATTTGGCAGAAAAAGAACCATCTATTTCTTTATGTTTGCAGGAAAAAGAGTGGGGACCAATATAGTTCATTTTATAGAGAGAGGCAGGAAATTGAGGAATTTCACAGCAATGGGCCTATTAATTATTTTAGATCAACAGCAATCTATTCTATATTTAGTTCAATAAACTGTTTTTTAACTCTTACCTGAGATCATGCACCCAGAAACAAATGGGTTTTAAAGGAGAAAAGAGGAGAGAGGTAATTTGGAGGAAGTATTTGATAGATGGAATAGCTTTAGGGAAAGCTAGGATATGAGGGAAGAGCAAGTAATTGAGGAGAAAAAAGTAACAGGAAAGAGAGATTTAAAGTGGTTTTGATACATTGAAAATATGTGCAACCATACAGGTGTAATAGGCTACCACGTGCAGGGCACGCAGAAGGTGATGAGAAGGACAAACAAGCAATAAATTATGGAATATGAAAAAATAACTCATTTAATTTCATTGAGAAAAGGTCTATCCAAATAGAAGATAAGAGACAAGTTTTTCTTAGAACTTCATTTTTTCCCTGAATTATACCTTCCCTTTCTACTGGAAGGAGGGAAATTCATTAAACTAGAAAAAAAAAAAAAAACCAATGGATATTAAAAAAAAAAAATCTTGACCAACTCCTTGACTTCCCCTTAAGCCTTCTACCTAAACTCTTCAGCTGCATCCATCATTCCACAGGCTCAGCACAGACCTGCAAGGATTGCAGCAATCTGCATCAGAGAACTAGGAGGGAAAAGAAAAAAAAGGTAGTAGGTGCTTTGAACTATGGTATTGTTTCTTCTCATTTCCTCTCTCTTGTCCCTGAGATAAGACCTATTCAGGAGACAGGACATGTTCTGGTGACCAGCATTTTAATTATGTCACTAATTGATGTGTAACTTTCAGCTAAATGCTTAGATTCTTTGTATGCCAGTTTTTTAATCTGTAAAATTAGAGGTGGGCTAGAATGTTTAAGATGTCTTTCATATCTGAAACATTGTGATTCTTGCTTCCAACATTCTAGTGATGCTCCAAGATACCTAGAAAGAGTTAATCTGTTTTTCCAAGTATAGTACTTACACCTAGGAACACTATGAAGATTATAATGCAGTAATTATCATGAGTTTGTATACAACAGTAAGAAAGCAAACAACTCAATTACCAAATGGGCAGATGCCTCACTAAGGAAGATATATAGATAGCAATTATACATATGAAAAGATGTTTAATGTCATAAGTCATTAGGGGGGTATAATTTAAAACAGCAATTAGATACCACTACAAACCTACTAGAATAGCTAAAATCCAAAACATTGACAACAGCAAATATTGGTGAGGATGTGGAGCAACAGGAATGCTCATTCATTGCTGGTGGTAATGCAAAATGGTAGCCACTTTGGGAGACAAACTGGCTGTTTCTTCCAAAAATAAATATAATCTTACCATACGATCCAGCAAATGTACAGCCAGATATTTATCCAAATATTTTTAAAACTTATGTCTGTGCAAAAACCTGCACAAAAATGTTTATAGATTTATTCATAATTTCCAAAACTCTGAAGCAACTGAGATATCATTCAACAGATGAATGGAAAAACAAAGTATTCTATATCCACACAATGGAATACTATTCATAAATTTTAAAAATGTGTTATTAAGCAATGAAAAGACATGGAGGAAGCTTAAATGCATATTGCTAAGAATGAATGAAACCATTTGGAAAAAGGTATATGATTCCAATTATATGACAGTCTGGAAAAGGCAAAACTATGGAGAGACTGAAAACATCAGCAGTTGCCAAGGGTACAGGGGGAAGGAAGAAGGGATGAATAGCTGGAACACAGGAGATATTTAAGTCAGTGAAACTATTCTGTATGATACTGTAATGGTGGATATAAAACATTGCACAGTTGTCATAATCCATAGAACTGAACAACACAAAGGGTGAACCCCAATGTAAACTTTGGACTTTGTTAATAATAATGTATCAATATTGATTCATCAATTAAACAAATAAGCCACATTTATGTAAAATGTTAATAATAGGGAAACTGTATGGGAGTGAGGAGGAGGGAGGCATATATAAAGAGAGGGTATATGAGAACTCTCTGTACTTTCTGCTCAATTTTTCTGTAAATCTAACAAATGCTCTAAAAATAGTCTATTAAATTAATAAAAAAAAATTAGTTTGTAAATCTTTTAGTTCCTCTTCTCAACCAATATCTCAACCAACAATCTCCAGGAGTGATTTTTTTTCTTCATTTTTAGACTTTTTATTTTAAACAAAATTTCAAACTCACCTGCTCTAACCTATGCTATCTAAAGATTTTAATTTCCATGAGATTAAAATATTTTCTAGTGTTATTCTTTTGATCAAACACCTGATGGATATAAAATCTCTATCAAAATTGTGTACCAAATATAGTTATAAATATATTTTAATGCTGGTAATAGTTTAACACAAAATCTTCTACAAATTAGTTTCAAACCAAACAAAACAAAACACTTGTAGAATTATCATAAGCCAGCAGACCTGCTTTGAATGTCCTTTATAACATCAAATCACAAGGTGGTTATTTAAAAATGGATCAAAGAATAAATCCAGAAGAAAATTCTGTTCTTTTAGGAATGAGGCAGGTAAGTTTTAAACTTGGGGCACATTCAACAAATGAATGTTTTATTTATACCTGAAAAGCTCATGTATCTGTTGCTGTATGTCACAAAGCAATGTAAGTGATGTGGCAATAAAACTTTGAAGATTCATTGAGGAAGGTTCTTTAGTTTGCTAGGCTGCCAAAAGCAGGTATCATAAAATGGATTGGCTTTTAACAGTGAGAATTTATTAGTTTACAATCTTACAGTTTTGAGGCTGAGAAAAATGTCCAAATCAAGGTATGTGATGCTTTTCTCCCTGAAGACTAGCTGCCAGAGACCCTGGGCTCCTCTGTCACATGGGAAGGAACATGGCGGCATCTGCTGGTCTTTCTCTTCTCTTCTGGGATTCATTGCTCTCAGTTTCTTGATTCTGTGGCTTTCTCTCTCTTTTACTGAATTTCATTCTCTTATAAAGGACTTCACTAAGAAGATTAAGACTCACCCTGAATGAGGTGGGTAACATCTTAATACTCACCAAAACATCGTACTTAAAATGAATCCACACACCACAAGAAAGGATTAATTGTAAGAACATACTTTTGCACATATAGCTTCAAAACACCATAGAAGGCTGTGATTGTTGATGACCATATATTTTGAAGCATTAAAAAAAGGCATCCCTGAAGGGTTAAAATGGGAGAAAATAAAGTAAATGAGCTGGTGGAAATGTTTGAGGTATTTTTTCTCCTAAATTTTATTCAATGATATGGTATATAATTTCATGCTTGTAGAATTTTTATAAATAATTAATATCTGAACCTTCTTGAGAGAATTTTAATAAAGGAGGCAAGACATTAGTAAAGCAGAAAATATATGCTTTCAGCTGTTGCTTCCATAACTCAAATCTTTACTTTTTCTTTTTTTTGTCCTTGTATTTACGGGAAAATCATTTACAGAAGTCTTGCCATTCAATTTGTCTTGGGTTATTTTGTACAGAGAAATCTATTGACCTTTCAGTATTGTCAAACCTTATTTCCTGAGCCTTTGTTAGCAAAACCATCTATTGAGTATCTGTGTTCTCTTGAATTATATTAGAAAAGAATGCATGTTTAGAAAATTATTAATAAGAATACAACAGTTTCTTTTAAAATCTTATTATGGTAACTCATAGATAAAAATTTTTGAAGTGCTCTGGCATTTCCAGAAGGGACAGGATGTTCTAGAGACCTGTGGTGAAGGCCTGTAACCTTGTTCTGTTCATCCCATGTCTGAAAGTCTCATTTTAGAACTTTTTTAGTAGAATCAAAACTTCTTAAACATTGCATTTGCAAATTTTTCTAAAACGGATTACTTAGCCTGCCGCCTGCTTTACACACAGCATCATACATGCCACTTGACTTCTTTGAGGTAACTCAGGCCATTATTAATTTTGGGCTGTACCACAGTGCAGTAACATACCGGGAAGGGAAGAAGGCCCTTCACTGGATGATCTTTCTCTTCTCTTCTGGGACTCATTGCTTTCAGCTTCTTGCTTCTGAAGCTGAAAACTTCCCAAGTTGTGTCTTTGCATCATTCTGATGTTTGTTCTTACTTTCTTTAGTTCTGTAGTGAGATTCTCTGCATGGCAGGCTTTGGTCTCTAAAGGCTATCACTTCTCATTTCTTTCAGTTATTCTTTGTGACCAGAAAGGCTGTTAGTAATGTATCTACTACAAGACCAACCCGTGCAGCTATTAAAGACTCTCCTTTGAGGAAGTCCTTGAAAGGTGATACAAAAAATTTGTGTAAATGGTAAGCTAAACATAGCAGTTAAGAGCATCTGATTTGGAGCCAAGCCTGTTTGAAATTCTAGCCCTTTCAGAGGCTATATAAATTTGGTCAAATTCCTTATCCTCACTTTTCCAAGACTTACTCATCTGTAAAACTGATAAAATACATTTGATAAGATTTTTATGAATCAATATTTATAATCTTCTTAAAATTATGTTTATCAAATAATGAGCATAAGTGGTTGCTATTTTTATTTACTTCAGTAGTCCTGAGATTTTTTCTTTGCTTCTGTCTTCTTAATAATATTTAAATCTTTCATGTATCAAAAAAACCCCACAAAACTTCTGATAAGCATTCTTATGTTAAATAAGCATCTCAGAAAGCTGCCTTTTTTTTTTTTTTTTTTTTTTTATTGTGTTAGGATTCAAGGAAAAGCCAAGTACTTCTGAACCCAAGTAATGAGCATCTACAAAACAGCCTTAGGTGGGATTTTTTTCTTACAGAATTTGCTCAAATGTTATTCCTCACTAGATTGTGAGCTTATTCTTAGTATCAACTTTTAATTTTCTTTTATCTGCTATGAATTTTTTGTACAGCTTAATCAATTTTAGTGCCTGGTATGTAAATATCTTTTCACTGAGGAAAATTCTCCTGCTAGTAGCTGTGCTTTTCTGAAGGAAGAGCCTAACGCTAATGTGTTCTATAATGTAAATCCTCCCATGGGAAGTTGAATGGCAAGATATAGACATATTGGTGATGGATAGGCAGTCCACAGTCTTTCAAAAACCAGTGACGTGCCTGGATACAAGAGCTCTCCCCAAACAGGGATGCTGATGGTTAGCTCTCTCCATTATAATTGTTTTCCTAGGGATTTAAACTGGGATGATTTTGCATGTTAAGTCTCAGATCAGTTAAATCAGTTAATTTATTTAAGGAGTGAATTCCAATCTACTTTTCCTTCTCATTATATTTTTCAGCAGCTTCTTAATTTTACCACCCAGTAATTATTTGAGTAGACATTTATTAATTTACTGCTTTGGTACAAACGTCTTTGAATATTTGTTCTTTGAAACTAAGACTAAAATGTGAGTAAGCAATTTATGATCCATTAGTCTCTTGGTTTAACATAACCAAGGGCCATAATGGCCCTTTTAACATACAAAAAGCTTTGCAGTGGAAATACTTTATTATAATCTGATAGATGCCTGATGCAACTATTCTTATGACTGTCTTTCTGCCTTTCCAGGGTATTCTAAGAACCTGGAATCTTTTTCGATAAACATGTTTTAGTAACTGATTCAATTTCTTCAATAGATTTTGAGCAAATAAGAGTCTTTAGGCTTTCTTGTATCAAATTTGGTAAATTCTATTTTAATAATTTGCATATTTCACCCAGTTTGTGAAATGTATTGGCATATAATATTTTAAAAATATTTTATCATCTTTAACATATCTGTAACATGTGTACATCACTGTTTACCTTACCCATCTGTTCTTGTTCTCTTCTTTTTCCATCAGAGTGCTTAGCATACTAATCATAATTATTTTAAGTTCCAATCTGATCATTTCAAAATCAGTGTCATATCAGCTCTGGTTTTGATGATTGATTTGTCTTTACAGACTGTGGATTTTCTTGCTGTTTGACATGCCTTGTAATTTTTTGTTGAAAGCAGACATCTTGTATCAGGTAATAGGAACTGAGGTGAATAGGCCTTTAGTACAAAGATTTATATTATTCCAACAGGGAGTTGGGCATTGTGAGGATTTATATTATTCTGACTAGGAGATGGGCTGTGTTTAATGTTTTTTGCATCTTTAGGTACCACAGGCTTTAAATTCACCTAGTGCCCTTATTTCTGTCTCCATTCTTGGCTTTGGCCCTTTGAAGTGCTGCTCCACAAGAGCAACTCTGTCCTGTGGCTCCTTCAGCTGTAATCCACTGTTGGTGTGGTGCCTCTTGGTAAAGTGGTAAGTTACAGAGGACGGGGAGTTCTACAATCTTCTATCCATATCGGACAGAGGTGATATTAAAAGGTGATATCTCAGCCTTTTAATAAGCTTATGTCTCAGGACTGTGACTTTCATATATGTTTCTTCAGTTATAAAGTTTGTTTTCCCCGTCTCCTATACTGTTCCCTGGCTGCAGCATACTAAGTACATTTCCTTGAAACCTTGACATCTCTTAGTATTTTTTCCCCCTTTGGTAAGATAAGAAGGCTGGAGGGGACTGAAATGAGGGGGGGATTCTCTTCCCCAAGCTAGGATAAAATCTCACAATTTTATTTTGACAAAATCCTTTTCCCAGGAGAGAAGTGTTTTGTTACCAGGATGGCTCTGGAGGTGTTTCACAATGGTAATGCTTCCCCTCCTCCTGCCAGAACCACCAGGGGATCTTTCTTATATCCTTACTATAAGATCCAGGTGCTGCTCCTTGAGGGAATGCCCAGGAAAATGTGGGGGGATCGCCTAAGTTTGTGACTTCCAGGAGTTTCTCACTCTCACTTTTGTCCACATTCACTGACCCACAGCAGCAATTCATCAAAATTATCTTTTCTTTTATTTATTTATTTTTTGGTAAGTGTTCCTACCAGATTATAGCTTGAGTGGCTTCTGTTCCAGATAAGTTGATCTTAATTGCTGTATCCTATATTTCCTCTCATCCTGGGGCCCCAGTTACACATATGTCTGCACCATTTTATTATTTTTAAACCACATCACACATGTCTTTATATCTTTTTTGCATTTTTCTGTTTTTGCCCTCTCTGTCAGTTAGTTTATATGTGAGCTATTGAACTGTTTTTTTTTCTTCACAAATTCTTCCTTGTACTGTTTCTGATGTGTTTTTAAACTCAATTATTGCATTCTTAACATCAACTATCAGATATACAAATTCTAAAATGTCCATTTGATTCTTTTGTTTAAATATAATTTTCTGATGGGATTCTTATCTTTTCCATAATTTTCCCCCATCTTCTCTATTTTCTTGAAAATCTTGTCTGCAACCCCAATATGTGATTCACATCTGTGTTGTCAGTTTTTCTTGGTTTTCAACTATATGATACCATCTTTTGGCATATCTGGTAATATCTGATTAAATGCTAGACATTTTATATATGTCTGATAATATCTTCCTCCAACAAGGGTTCACTCTCTCTGCTGTGAGGCTGATAGAAAGGAAGATGGTCAGGTTAATTCTGTCAGTTATGGAGCTGAGGCAAATCTGGAATGCAGTTTTGGTAAGAATTAGTTTACCTCTAAATTCCCCTTTGCTTTTGGTATAGAATTTCAGGATGTACAACTGATATTCTTGTGTGTCCAAAAGCTTACCTCTCCTTAGTAGGTCCTATTATTTTTGTTTTCTCACCACTGGACAACTCTGATCCAATTTTCAGAGTTCGAAGGGTTATCTTTTGACCTCTTGTGCTCTGCAGTTTCAAAGTTTGTTAAAGGTCTTGAGGCGGAAACTGATTATACATTTGAGACCTATTAACTTTCTAATTTTGTCACTCCAGCTCTTGCAAGTCTCCTAAAAGTTCTGCTGATTTCACTGGTACCCCGTAGTGGCCCTAAATTCTCATCCTTTTGCCCTCAGCAGACATAGAAAATGCTTCAGTAAAATAAGTAACTTCTGATAATCAGCACACTATGATCCTCCTTCATGAGGAATTTGATTCCTCATTGTTTCAAAATGCTCTGATATGTTTAAACAGATGCCTTTAAAAGTAAAAAAAAATAAAATAAAATAAAAAATAAATAAAAAGTTTATTGGCCTTTTCTAGTCAGTCTGCTGGAAATTTCTCCATTCCATCAGATAATGGAAATATGCTAGTATTATTTTTAAGCAAATTCATCACCATCTGTTATCTTGAGTAGTGCCTGGAGTGGGCCCCACTCTAATCTAGGTCTTCTTACATCTATATCTTTTCTATAGCTTACATCTATATCTTATATCTATATCTTTTATCACACTTTCCCTCATTTCCCTCAATTGTGCTCTTATTTAAGTTAAATATATTATTTTTGTCATTCATTATCTTATAATTATTGATCGTTTTAAAAAATCCACATTTCAAAATTATTATTTAACAAGAATAATGAGGCATTGAGTTAAGTGCTAGAGGTATAAAAATGAATGAGACAAAATCCTTATATCATACAAGATAAATCTATGTATATGAATATAGTACATGGCTTTTTGAAGGGGAATGTGAATGAACCTTCAGGACATATGAGTTTGTCTTTCCTAATTCTGACCTCGATTTAACTCTGGATTCTTCATAAACATATTCTAAAATGCAATTTTTAATAACTTCATGGCATGGAGTTACATCGAGCAAATAAGCGTATGTGTAAATATATGTGCTCAACATCCATACCTCATTGGGTTGATTTGTTTAGAATTGAGGTGTTTGGCTTATTTACTATTTCTAGGTCACTGAGGGTTAACCCATTCATAAAGATCAATAATTTCCTCTGTGGTTGTACAAAAATCACAAAATGAAAATACAGTTAAAATTCACTTTGGAGGTATTTTCAATAAGGAGAAATTAATTTGGAGTATAAATAACAAACTAGATTAGTTTTGGAGGGAGATGTATGAGAGATTTTCTTGAGATTTTTTTATACATGGTCCAGTCCAGTTTAAATGCTTCAAATAAACATATAATATAACTTTAGATGTCTTAACAGTATTGGCTATGATTTTATTTAATAGAGAATTTTGCATTATTTAGTTCACACATTAAATCCTATGCAGCAGATACAATGAGACCATGACAGTGATGCTACTGTCCTTAGCTTCTTTGTCTCCTACCAGATTTCTACTTAAGTGTTCTCTCTGATTCTGGGGCACACAGGGTTTCACCATGGAGACTGTATTTTCTTTTCTATAAGCAAACACATAGATTAGAAAGTCCCTTAAATTGATATTCCCCTCCCTTCTCAATTCTTGATTTTAGTAAAGCGTCCAGTCATGGAATCTGTGAAGATAAATCTAGTTTTTGAAAGCCATTTGTAGAAAAGGGATCTTTTTTTGCTGCTGAGATACCAAGAATTGTCTGCTACAGGGGTTTTTAAGGTCTGAGAATTTCCAGAACAAGTGTGCCAGCTTTGAATCACCAACTCGAGTTCCACTTCTTTTCTCATGTTGATGTCTAGGACTTGACTATATTTCCAGCATTCTGAGGCTTCAGAGATGGCACTAGAGGATGTTCTTACAGATTGCTGTAGTACATAAAGTAGTTGTTGTTTTAGACCTTTCTTTAGGACTCTACCTCGCTACTGAAAAAATACCACTCAGCTCCAGCTACAGAAGTATCCTAACATGTAATGAATGCTTTAATTATGTTGTTTTTTTTCCTTTCAAAAGTGTATATTTGAAAAATGTGTTAGCTCCACCATGACAGATCCATTGGTAACACTGAAAGGCAGACAGTAGAGGGAAATATTTTCTTGTTTATAAACAACCTTTATTTTGATATCTATAAAGGTTTTCAGTTCTTCCAAGGGAAAAACAGGGGCTATGAACTGAATGAATGTGCCCTTTATTTGTTAAGAGTGGAAACAAATAATAGTTTTAGCAGAAGAAGATGCTATATTGGTTTTATTTTATTTCTTTTTATTTATTCTTTTATTTATTTCTTTTTTCAGATCAATTTTGAAACAACAAATTATTTACCTGCTACATTTTAAATTCAGTAAATTTGCATTAAAATTAGCCACAGTTTTTCTATCCCTTAAATTAACACAGAAGTGTTTTTTTTTTTGTTTTGTTTTTTTTGTTTTTTGTTTTTTTAATTACCTTAGGGGTTTTAAAAGCCAGTAATTTGGAAATGTTCTGCCACACCACATGTGCAGATCATGGATATGCAGCTTCCATGACAGAAAATTAATGGACCATCTTAATGACCCTCTGATTTTCCCTGTTGCTCAAGCAGCTGACTCAATCCCCAGCAGCTGTAATTAAACAGAACAATCTGTCAAGTAAGATAGCTGCTCTTGTTAATTTGGTAAACCACCCTGTTGGCTTTTCCTATTGTGGTCTGTGGCTGACACACAATCTTCAAAGCTTTTTTGCCAAAGCAAACTGCCAGGGAATAAAACTCTAAATAAGCTGTCTGTGCAATGAAGCTGAAGGTGCTGGAGAATTGTAGCATCACCTCACTATTTTCAGTTTTGAAACTAGCAGTCCTGGCGCCAACACAATGGAAAAATGCTATTGTGCTTGTAAGTAAAACAACAACAAAAAACAAGGATTCTGGCATTAGGTTATCTTATATAACAGAATCTTACAATGGATCAGTTGGGAGCTGCTCTTTTACATTAGTAGGTAAAAGGATGCTTCAAGCAGTTTGTTTCCTTGAAAACTATTATCAAGCAAGTAAAATCCTTTTATTAAATGAACAGCACCTTCTCTTGGGTGCCCACTTGGCTTCCCTTTTTAATAGATTATATCCCTCACCTGTAGTCCACTTTAATTAGACAGCTTCTTCGAGGCTAAGGAGAACCAATTTATATGAAAAAATAGAAATGGTTCAATTCAGTAATAGGACCAATTTTATATGCACATTTCTTAATATTTAGTCAAACTCTATACAGCACAGTTACTATGCAATATTTGTCTTCAGTTTTGAGTAGAAAAATAGCAGTGGAAATCAGATACTAGATTTCCAGGATGCTAGAACCCTCTAAGATGGCCTTAGAATTCACACATTGTATGTAAATAATGAGTTGACTTTTGCAATTAATGACTTTATGACATCCCTAACTTTCTGATTAGGGCCTTTACTGTATAAATAAAGTGAATATGATAAAAATGCACCTGTCTGATGTACACATAGGTTTAAAAAATAAAATTATTGATTTCAACTAGTTTGCCGAGGTTAAAAATTAATCTCCATTTTCTTCATGTCTTTGGCCCTTCCTTCTCTCTGTGCTCCCAGTGATAAGATGAGGGTCCTTTAGTCCCTTCTTCTCTTCTGCTGTAGTTTGCAACCTGGCTATCAGTTAATTTCTGATACTCTTTATTCTTGATGGTTTTTAAAATAAGAAAAATAAGGCAATTATTTGGTGTAGGAAAATGTCTTGAGGAATTAGAATTCATAACCAGAGACTACAAACATTACTCTCCATCTGTGCAAAAGGTTTTTGCTGATTTTTCAGTTTTCCTTGAAAATCAGTATTCCTTTGCCTTGTAACATTTTAGAGTCATTCTCTTATTAAGGACAATATTACTAAGGACATTCCATTATAGAAGAAGAAAACTGGCCCTCTAAATGAAATATATATGTGTTTCCATTTTCACTGGCAATGAAACTGTACAGAAAAATCAATTTTAATGAACATATTCTGAGTATTTCTGGGTCATTTTGACTGTACATTGGTTGTAAGAGCTAGAAAGAAATGTTGGCAGACACAAAGTGACATGTAAATTCATTTTTCATAAATAATTTTAGAAATGCTGCATAAACTTTCATCTTTAGTAAGATAAATCCCCCATAAAGCAATTTTATGCTATGTGATATCCTGACTGTCCAAGCAATAGATTTGTATGAGTAATAAGTGGCCTATTACTTATGCCAGTGTGCACTTTAATGTTTCTTAAGTATCCTGGATGAAAAGAAAAAAATTTAGATAAATTTCTCCAGAGAAAATAATTACATGGAACCAACTTGAAAATTGTATGTATACGACATTGGCTTAAATTCAAAGCTGAGCATTTTACATTGCTTTCGGTTACTTTTGAACCCTAACAGTGAGAGTGATGGCACTGCAGCTCTCAAAACAAATAATCAGCCAGAATATTTTGGTAGCTTTTGTTTTGTTTTAAACAATCTAATATTTCCTTGCCCCAACTTATGGTCATGTTTATGTTATTGATCAGTTAAAATGTTCCTTTTAAACTTAATTAAGATTATTGGGATTATACTTCAAAGAGCAGACAAGAAAGCTAAAGGAACATCTGAGGAAGATTTGACACTTGAGAATTTAGGGGGCTAGAGGGACTTAGGCAGCTTGTACTTTTCCAACCAATTTTTCCAATTCTTGCATTACTTGGCTCTATAAAATGAGTCCTGGGAAGGAGAGCATCCATTTATGTCATGTGCTCATCCCTGAACTTTGGATGGACAAGGCACCTCAATTATGGAGGTACTCTAATCCCACAAAATTAATTGGGATGGAGAAAAGAGGTTGATATAATGAAGTGGGAATGAGTGTTGTATGGGCAAATTAACAATATTCATCCGCATATATTGACTGTGGAAGGGCACAGTATAAACACAACCTGCTGCCTTCCCCTGTGACTCACAAATAAGCCCTGTATTCAGGACCAGATGTGTTAGCTTGGTGTCTGGGGTGAATGATGAATGTGTGCTGACTCCCTCCTTGGGACACCTTGTCATAAAACACATCCCTTAGTAGAAAGTGGTCTGTGGAATATTCCTACATTCTTTCCCCTTTTGTCCTGAACATATGTAAACATTCTAGGGAACTGCTTGGGTAAGTGTGTGTTTTATGGGCCCTGGCCAATTCTCAGCTCTATCTATTCCAGGTGGGGAGGAAACAGGGTCCTTTACCTAAAGCACAAGCAGGATGTGTGCATACCACCTCCCTGCTTCCGCTGTGGATTGAGGTTAGCTAGTCATTGGGGACAAATGCCCACTATTGAAGCTGATTTGCTCTGCCTCTTTTCTATGTGAGTAAAGCATTGTTCCATCCAGTGCCTGTGTGAGTCTTGCTTTTGTTAGTGACCTTGACATCAGCAAAGCTTGGACAGGGTCAACATCCTAGGACTCTTTCCCCGGAAAAAGTAACAGTTACATTCATCCCAACAGTCATTACACTCAGTTTCTGAGGTAAGTTTAAAAATATCGTATTGTGTGTGTGTGTGTGTGTGTGTGTATACATGTACATACCTATAATATATGTGGAATACTTAGCTAAGCTGTTTTATGTTTGCAGGGGTGAAAACCTGAGTTTTATATTCATTTCTCCATTGATAGGGAATAAAGCAAGGATAAAACAAATGTCCTTTCATATCATCTTCAACAGGAATCAGGGAAATATCCCCCCAAATGCCTTAGTTATCTATAGAGTGTTTTACTGTTTACAAAACATTGTAATATCTATTATGTTATTGAAGCTTCAAGACAACCATTAGTTCAGTAGGAAAGTCATATTTTTTGTATTTTTCATATTTTACAGATGAAAATAATCAGCAAATGTGGCTGAGCATGCAAAGGGCAATCTAAGAAGTAGGAAAAATGCTGTTTCCTTTTCACAGCACTAAGAAAAAAATAACGGTGTGAGTCACTAAGTGCTACGAGAGCATTTGCTGAAATCCTAAATAATTCCAGATGTCATCCAAAATTCAGATGCAATTACTTGTGCTCTGCTAATTAGTAAATTAACAAAATTCCAATCTTCAGTGATGCAGGACTAATACTGAAACATTTGACAATGTTCATAGAAAACAGGTTTTATCACTGATGCTACCTAATATATAATAAACTTATTTAAATTTTTGAGTAAAGTGCCTTTCTGATTGTAAGTTTCTTTTTATAAAATTTTCTAAATTCAACATTGATTAGATACAACTACTATTTATAAAATTTGAATAATTTAGAAAGAATAAAGGATGCAATGAACAATATAAGAATCACCCAGTTTAATAAAAAGACTACATTATCCTCTTTAACATCCCTTTATGCTCTAATTCCAATCTACTTCCCTTCTTCTTCAGATATAACCATTATCCTAAATTTAGCTTTTCTTTGTAGTTTCATTTCATGTTTGCATCCCAAACCACTGTTTATTCCATTTTTCATATTTCCAATTTTATAAAAAGATAATCATAATACATGCATTCTGCAACACTTTTTTTTTTTTTTTTTTTTTTTTTTGCTCAGTATTCTCAGGTTTTTGCTTGTTGATATGTGTAGTTATAGTCCATTAATTTTTATTGCCAGGTAGTGTTCCAGTGCATGAAGTTACTAAGTTTTTATCCTATCTCTTGTTTCCAGTTCTTTACTAGGAAAAAAGGGGAACTATGAACATTTTTGTAGACGTCCGTAGGCATAGGCAATAGATCCTTCAGGCAAATACATATTGATGAAATTGCTGTTTCATTGATATAGACATCTTCAAATTCACCAGAAAAAGCCCATCAAAAATTGGGTTCCTGAGAAGCAGAATCTGAGACAAGAATCAAGTGCTAGTAGTTTATCTGGAAAGTGATCCCAGGAAATACCATTAGGGGAATGAGAAAGTGAGATGAGGAAAGTAATGTGGCCATTAAATTTTCAAGCAAGTTACCATTGCAGGCAACTGAAATTTAATTCTGCTGTGAAACTGTGGGTAGTAAGGTTCACTAATGGCCCACCAAAAGATGGGAACCTGTGAATGTGACCTTATTTAGAAAAAAGGTCTTTGCTGATGTAATGAAATTAAGAATCTTGAGGTGCTATCATCCTGGAGTACCCAGATGGACCTTAAATCCAATGACAGTGTCCTTATAAAAGTCAGTCGAGGAGAAGATGGGCACGAAGGGGAAGGCAGAGATTGGAGTGATGCAGCTACAAAGAATGTCCACAGATACTAGAAGCTGGAAATCAAGAAATCTCCCCTAGATCTTTTTATGGGTGCACAGCTCTGCCAACACCTTGATTTTAGACTGTCGTCCTCCACTCACAGAATAAATTTTTGTTGTTTTAAGCCACCAAGTTTGTGATAAGTTGTTACAGCAGCCATAGAAATCTAATTCACTGTGATAACCAGTGTAGATAGTGGACCTCAGAGATATGCAACCCAGAATTTGAGGATCTGGAGTATTATACACTAACTCACCTATTATTGGTTGAGGGCTTCTCCTAGGGCCATTAATTCTCTTGCATTTCTGGCCTGCCCTGTGTTTGTGCTGTGCATGTCTGGGATGAGTGTAAGCAAAGAAAATACTCAGGCAAAAATATGCAGATTGTAGCAATATGCTAAAATGGTGAGGCCAAAGAAAATAGCACAACTTTGCTAGGATATTAACTTTCTGTTTCTCCAAAGCATTGTATGAATTTACAAAGCTGCTTGTATATTATAAATATTTGGGTAACATAATATCTTCACCAACACTTGATACTATCAGACTTTTCTTCTATTTTCTATCTGTTGAAATGAAATGGTATCTAATTCCTGGATTTCCATCATTTCATAGTTTCATTGGGCAGTAGTATAGACAATATTTTCAAGGAGATTTTTCTGTGAAGAGAGGGAAAGAAATGGGGCAGTGAGGAGTGAGGGATTTATGTAGAGATAATAGCAATGTATGTTTTAGGAATGAGCTGGTAGGGAGGGGAAATTATGATGCAGGTAAGATAGAGGAGATTTGGTGAAATATATATTAGAAAGTGCAATTCAGTGCATCAGCAGAAGTTTTGTCCCTAGCAAAAGCATGGACAATTTCACCCTCAGCAACAGGAGAAAATTCTCTAGTCAAGCCATCTGTGCACGGGGTTTTCTTTTTTGGAAAGGTTTGTAACTACAAACTCAACTTTAAAAATAAATTTAGGATTATTCAAATTACCTATTTCTTCTTGATTGAGCTTTGCTAGTTAGCATCTTTCAAGGAAGTTGTCCACTACATCTAAGTTTCTTAATTTATTGGCACAAAGTTGTCCATACTCTTATTATTTTTTGATATTTGTAGGATATGTTGTGATTATACCTATCTCCTTGCTGATTTGGTAATATTTCATAGTCTGGCTAGAGATTTATTGATTTTACTGATCTCAAATCATTGATTATTATCTATTATGTTGCTATTTCTATTTCATTTATCCCAAATGGGTCTTGTTTATTTCCTTTTAATGCTTACTTTTAAAAAGTTTATTCTTGCTTTTCTAATTGCTTAAGTGGTACCTGAAGGCATTGAATTTAGATCTTTCTTCTTTTAATAGAGGCATTTAGTGTCATGAGTTTTCCACTAAGCACTGGTCCAACTTCATCCTGCTAATTTTATGTTGTGTTTTGATTTTCACTGGGTGCAAAATACATTTTAATATTGCCTTTGTTTTCTTTTTTGACCCATGGAGAAATATGTTATTTTATTTTTAAATACTTTGGGACTTTTTCCAGAGATCTTTGCATTACAAATTTTTATTTTATTCCATTTTATTTAGATAATTTACTTTGCAAGTTATCTAAATTTATTTTTGAATCCTTTGAAATTTATTAAGTCTTTCCTAAGGGCCAAAAATATGGTCTATCTTGAACCACGCTGTTTGCACTTGGAAAGGAAGTGTACTCTGCTGTTTTGAGGAGGAGTATATATAAATATTGATTAGGTCAGATTAATTGAAAGTGTTGTTCAAATCTTTTTTCATCCTCATTTATTTTCTGTTTATTTGTTCTATCAGTTATTGAGAAAAAATGTTGAAATTTCTAACTCTAATTGTAGTTTTGCTGTTTCTCCTTGTAGTTCTATTAGTTTTGTTTCATTCATTTTGAAGAAATGGCTGAATGTTTAGAATTATTATGTCCTGTTGTTGGCTTGACCCCTTTATCATTATGAAATGGTTTTATATTCCTGGCAACATTCTTTTCTCTGAAATCAACTTTGTTATTAAAATAGCTACTCTAGCTTTCTATTGATTAGCATTAACATGGTAATATTTTTCCATTCTTTTATATTTAGTCAAGGGAAGACAAATTTTCCATGAATTTCTCAGTCTTCCTGGAAAGTTCTGTCATGGAAATTGATACACTCTGAAGATAGAGTATGTTTGCTTTCCTTTTCCTCCGGAAATATTTTCTCTTTATGTGGCATGGGTATTGTATCAGTCAAAGGGCGGCTGATATAAAGTACCAGAAATCCATTGGCTTTTATAAAAGGGATTTATTTGTGGCAAAAGCTTACATTTACAAGACCCTAAAAAGTCTAACTCAAAGTACCATAAGAGGTACTTTGTTGTCAAAGTCTGTTGCCACGTGCTGAAGTAAGATGGTGGGTGATGTCTGCAAGGGTTTAGCCCTCCTCTTTTCTCTTAAGGCTCCATGTGCCCAACTCCTTCCAATCTCAGTGGTAGGCTGGAGGGCTTGTCTCTCTTCCTGGGACTTTCTTAGCGCTGCAAACAATTAGGCGAATATTTCTTCTCTTTGCTGTGTCTATGGAGCTCTCTTCCTCTGTGTATCTTCTTCTGTCTTCTTGGTTGAGTATCCATTTAGCCCACAAAAGGGGCAGGGACTCAAACTGAGTCCCCCTAATGATGTGGTCGAATCAAAGCCCTAATCTTGATTTAATCAAGTAAATATGAAGCCTTTGGATTTAAATCAATCAAATGATATCATGCCCAGAAGAACAAACCAGTTTACAAACATAATCAATATGTCTTTTTGGAATTCATAAACAATATCAAACTTCCACAGGTATTAAACCCGCAGCCATTAGTTTCCCTTATTATGGAGGTATTTGCTCTCATCAGAAGGATAAAAACAAACAAAGAATATTCCCTTATCTTTTCTGGAGCCAAATGATATGTATCATGGTTTTTGATAAAGGGACAAACCTTGAAATTAACCTCCATAGGGATGTGGATATCTACCAGTGTTTTTAATTCACAGGGAGATAAAACCATAGATTATAAACTTGGAGATGATTGTTTTATCTCTTCCCGAGAGACATTTATTTACATTCTAAAGGGTAAAAACAGGGATCCTTCCTTTTCTCTTCCAGAAGAGAATTTGTTTATATTAGAAGGCAAAGATTTCTTTCTATCAGAAGGGAATGGGGACAGTTGCCTCTCTCCTATATAAATTCCAAAGATCAAATTGTCATGGTCCTTTCTGGTAGTTTGATCTCACCATACCGGCAGGATTATCCATTTGGCTATCATCATGTCACCTGCAGGGTACTAGGTAATAGAGGACCTACAGACAATGTTACTCTGGCTGCTAATTTTGTCATGAGTAAATAAAGCTCTGGTATCTGACTCAGAGGCCATCTCTTTCTGCTAGAGTCTCTATCAAAATATATAATTTTGCAAATAGGGTAGCATTTCAATGACTTAATATTAATTATTAACCTATGTTTCTCTCTATTTTAAGTACATTTCTTGTGTATAGCATATCATTGCGTCTTGCATTTTCCTCTAATCTGATAATCACTACCTTTAATTGAGGTGCTTGTACCACTTACACTTAATGTGATTATTTGTTTTCCATTTTTTCAATCTGCTCTTTGTTCCCTCTTTTCTCTGCTTCTGCCTTCTTTTATATAACTTTTTTTTTTTTTTTTAGGATAAGTGTATTAATTGAAGGGGTGCTGATGCAAAGTATCAAAAATCTGTTGGCTTTTATAAAGGGTATTTATTTGGGGTAAAAGTTTACAGTTACAAGGCCCTAAAGAGTCCAACTCAGGGTACCATAAGAGATACTTTCTCACCCAAAGTCTGTTGCCATGTGTTGATGCAAGATGGTAGGCAGTGTCTGCAGGGGTTCAGCCTTCCTCTTCCTTCTTAAGGCTCTGTGGGTCAAGCTTCTTCCGATCTCAGCTGTAGGTTGTCATAGGGCTGGGTTCTTTCTGGGCTTAGAGGTTCTGCTCTCTTCACAAGGTCAGCTAGGCAAATGGCTCAGCTCTCTTCCCCGGGCTGCAGGATCCTCTTCCTTGTCTATGGAGCTTTCTCTCTTTTCTTGCATATTGGCCTCCATGTTCTTTTGATTGAGCCTCCATTTATATAGTCCACCAGGGGGGCAGGGACTCAATTCTGAATTACCCTAATGACATGGTCAAATCAAAGCAATAATCTTAACGTAATTTAATCAAAGACATCTCAGCTGAATCTAATACAATCAAAGGTTATCACACCCAGAGGAATAGATTAGTTTACAAACATAATCTTTCTTTTTGGAATTCATAACTAATTTCAAACTACCACACTAGGAAAGAGAGTAAAGAGTTTTTTAAGAAACAATAAAATGAAAAAAGTAAGCTGTCCATGCCAAGGCATGGACTGTGGGCATACTGCAGAGTGAGTGGTGTGAGTAAACTCTAGATCCGGACTTTTTTAAGTCTGTTGTTCTGATTGGTTGCGCCACCTGTCATTACTCAAGGGGCCAATGGTGAGGCATTTTGAGGATATCTGGGGTTTTCCCTTGATACAGAAGAGTATTTCATGGCTAGTATCTCACAGTGTATTTCCAGCAGCCTTCTCAGGAGATTTCCAGGTGGGGTCTCATGGCCATGTGGTCTGTCAGCCATGTCGTATGCTGAGCAAGCTGCCTCCCCCTTTTAATATACTAACCTGCCTCAACTCACCCTGCCCCCTCAGAAAGTTTACACCCTTATTCTTTAAGGCGGTGTCTAGGAGTGATGGTCATTCTTATGTAACTACTTCCTGCTACTTAGGGCAGTAGTCCGTCTGACAGGGCGTAGACCTGAGATTTCTTTCTAATGATTTTATCTTTTCTCTTATTTTGCCTTGTTGGCTCTTGCTTTTGTTTTTATTTTTGTTGTTGCTTTATTGCTTATAGTATATATCATTACTTGTGAAAGTCTCCTTCAAGTTTCACAAGGAACCCTCCTTGTGAACTCTCCTTTCAAGTTATATTTTACCACTTCACCTGGAATATAAAAAGAACCTTACTGCAGTATACATTCATTTCTCTCCTCCAGGACTTAAGCTATTGCTATATATTTTATTTCTACAAATATAATACATTCCATAATATATTGATATGATTTCATTTAAACAGTCAATTACATTTTAAAGAGATTTTGATAATGAGAAAAACTTCCTTTATTTTTAAGCACTTAGTTAAAATTTCCCATCCCACCATTCTTTGTGTAAATCCAGATTTCCATTAGCTATCATTTTCTCCTGCATACAGCTCTTAATTTTTTTGTGTGTATAGAGCAGTTCTGGTTATTTTGAATTTCAGCAGCATTTATATGTTTAAAAAGTATTTATTTCACTTTCATTTGTGAAAAATATTTGCTCTTTTATAGAATTCTAAGTTAACAATTTTCTTTCAATACTTTAAAGATGTTACTCCATTATCATCTGGCTCACATTATTTCCTACAAAAGTGCTGCTGTCATCCTTATCTGTGTTTCTCTGTGGATAATATATATTTTTTCTCTGAACTTCTATCAAGATTTTAACTTTATCTCTAGTTTTAGGTACTTTGATTTTGATGCACCTTGGTGGTTTCCTTTATGGGTCTTGTACTTGGAGTTTGGTGTGTTTCATTATCTTTGACTTTACATATAAAATTTAATTTGGAGAAAATCCCCCTGTCATAATTTCATCACATATTCCTCTTTCTGTTAAGTCCCACCCCCCTTTATTTAGGGACTATAATGACATGTGTATTAAATTGCTTGAAGATGTTGCACATCTCTCATATCTCTTATGCATTATTTTATCTTCTGCTAACCCCTTCAATATGTGTTTTTATCTTAGATATTGTAGTTTTATCCTATAAGTTGAATTTGGGTCCTTTTTTATATCTTCTTTTTCTCTACATAATTTGTTTAATCTTTCCTCTAGTTTCTAAACACATGATACATAGCCATGATAACTCTTTTTAGGTCCTTGTACATCAGTTAAATCATTTGTGTCATTCTGGGTCTGTTTCAATTGATTGATTCTTTTCATTTTGTGTTGAATTTCCCTGCTTCTATACATCCCAGGTAATTCTTGTTTGGAATGTGAACAATATGAAACTTTTGGGATGCTGAATTATTTTTATTCTAATAAATATTCATAAGCTTTATTCTAGTATGGTGCTAAGTTACTTGACAAAAGTTTGATCCTTGCAGGTCTTGCTTTTAAGCATCGTTAGGTGGGATTGGAGCAGCATGTAAACTAGGACTAATTTTCCTTACTGCTAATGCAATATGCTTTTGATTACTCTACCCAATGTATCATGAATTATAAGTCTTTCTACTCTGCTTGGTGGGAATTGGTAATTTTTCTGACCTTGTGTGAGTTCTGTAGATGTTGTTCATCTAACGCTTTTGGATGATCCTTTCCTTGGGTGGTAGTATCCTCAAAATCTCGTGTATTACTATTCAGCTGAAGATACTAGGGAGCAGAGTTTCAAAGTTCTCTATCTGTGGAGTTCACTCTTGTCTCATACTCTCCTCTGTGGAATCCAGCTTTTATGGCTTCTCAGGTCTCTCAGCTCCAACTCTTCAATTCCATTTCTGCCTGGTTTCCCCTATTTTTCTCAAAAGCTTGAAACTTTCTTAAGACAGTTACCTATGGGATGTTATGGGAGGTGTGGGAGGTGGGAAACATGGGAATCCCTGTAATTATTGTGTAACATTTATGTAATCTAAGCATCTTTAAAAAAAAAAAATATATATATATATATATAATAACATTTATGTAAGCAAATGCACATATATGCATATATATTTACATATCATTTTACAAATATTGGTTTGTATTGTGAAAAATTTGATTTTTACCCACAATAAAAAAAAAAAGACAGTTACCCAGTGTAGCAGTTTGATATTATTGATGACTTCCAAATAGAAATATTGATTATGTTTGTAAACTGGTCTGTTCCTCTGGGAGTGATATCTTTTGATTGTATTAAATTCAGAGGTTTCACTTTTATTTGATTAAATTAAGATTAGGGTTTTGCTTCAGCCACATCAGTAAGACTTTGAGTCCCTGCACCCTTGGCGGGTGGACACTCACACAGAAAAAGGCACAGCAGAGGGAGAGCTGGGTTTTGATGCTTGAGCCCTGAAGAGAGCCAAACTATTCACCTGCTAGTTTACAGCTGGCCTTGTGGAGGGAGCAGAGCAGCTGAGCCCAGAAAGAGATGAGGTTTATGCCAGCGTACAGCTGAGATTGGAAGAAGCTGGGACCATGGAGCTTTAAGAGGAAGAGGAAGGCTGAACCCTTGCAGACACTGGCAGCCATCTTGCTCCAAAATGTGCTACAGATTTTGGTAAGGGAATAACTTACTCTTTATGGCCTTGTGACAGTAACCTTCTACCCTTTATAAAACCCAGCAGATTTCTGGTACTTTGCAGTAGCATCCCTTTGGCTGACTAATACACCTGGTTTGACTATAAGACTCATCTTGCTTGCATCCTGTTTCTCAGTAATCACTATCCTAATTGAGTACTGTTGTTTTAGAGATTTTGTCTTTTTTTAAAAAAAAATTGTTTCAGGCAGGAGAATAAAGCCTAATTTTTAACAAATATGTTCATGCAAATTAAGAGCATTCATGTAAGGTATGTAATACGTGGAAATATAATGGCGAATTATCTGTTAATATAAGATACCTTAAAACCTAGCAGAATCTGATTTTAGTTGATCAGATTTCCATTCCAAGTTGTAACTTTCTGATCTGTCATTTGGAGCAATCACCACGTTTAAATATGAGATCAAGGGATTTTTAGGCAGAATGAACTGATAATTAACTAAAAAGCCAATTTTACCTGAAAACTTTTTGCATAATAAGCAATGTACTTGGTAATACTAAGAAATATTTAGGTATGAAACAAAGAAAAACATGCTACAGAAAAACAGATATGATAGAATAAAATATATTCCAAAAGAATAGGGAAAGGTGGCATTAAAGAGAAAAGTAATATTGCTTACATAGCTTCATAATACATAAAATTTAACTGTTTAAAATATTGGCACAGATATAATGAACAAAGTACAACTGACTCCTCTACCAGGAACTGCTTCAAATTATCTTTGCAGATGAGAATTGAATAACAAAATTTATACCAAGGTAGTAAGAAAAGATACAATAAACATTTTCATTCTGAAGTTTTTAAAATAAGAGTTAAATAAATATTTCATTTGTTTCTAAATAGATCATATAATAAGACTATCTTCTCTCTTAATGAAAAATCAAACGCTACAATGTAAGATTAATTTACATGATAATCTGATTTTTTATAAAAATGTTTAAAAGATTTTAAGCATACATAGTAAATGGAACTAGACAAACACACAAAAATGTTGACGTAAGGAAATTTCTTTAACAAATATATTGAAAAGGGTCCTGCAGTAACATACCAGATATTTATTTTAAAATTCATATAAACCAGGATACTGTATTACACATTTTGACCATTAATATAACACTGATACTAAAATAAATAAATTCAACAAAGCTCTAAATTCTAAATTAGAGGAGTCCATTTCAATTGCTGGTTAATGATAGATAATTCTAACCTTAAGTCACTGTAATTTTATAATTTTGGAAAAATATTTATCCAACTTATAAAAGTTACAAATATCTAAGACAAACAGTCAGATAGAACACTTTAATAAATTAATGTGCAACATATTCTAACTGGTAATTTTACACATCATCTATAAATATTGTGCTTATAAAGAGGAAAACTTAGGCCCAGATATTCAAAAAACACATTTCTTGAAACAAGAGATCCAAAAAAACCTAACACAAGAGCCATATCCCCAGGAATCATTGTATATCCCAAATTCCAGGGTTTCTTATCTCCAGGAGCACAGAGCAATGAATTTTTCATTCTCTGGAGGCATATATTATTTGATAAATGCTTCTATTAATTGATTCCACAAATTGACTACTAATCCAAGGCTTTTGATTATGAGTACTGCTAATCAATTTATTTGATAGCAAGGTTTCAGCGGTTTGTAAATTAAAAACTGCCTACATTTTTCTAGGTTGACTTAATTAATGGATTTATCCTAGTTGTGAAAAAGCAAGATCCTCTCTTTTAATTTCCTCTTGACCTGCATTCACTCTCCACAGAGCCTCCTTCAGAGGTTCTTCAGAAGGAGAAAATTAAAATGCTGTCAACAGATAAAAAACACTATTTAGCCCAGAGGAATTTTTTTCAGGTTCTGCTCATTATGTGGAGCCATTTTAAGAGATTTTCATGGGGAACATCTTCTTCCAGATAGCCAGGTTATGCTTCAAACTAACACACATGGATGAAAATTATCTCCTGTCTCTGGCCAAAATGCTGACTGAATTATCTGCTAGAGAATCAGAAAGGGTCTGACAAACAAACTGACACTTTAATTGTGTTGTTCTTGTGGATACACATCTATCTGCATGGAATGTGCACCAAGAACAAAATGTTATCAGCCTTAATTTTTATTAAATTGTTCAGAGCCACATGACTTCAAGAGGAATGAGACTGTAGAGACCAATAATTGTGTAGCTGGGTCTATCATTTAAATAGATCCAGAGCTATTTTTTCTGATTCTTCTGCCACTTGAATCAATGGAGCCTAAGAATTTTCTTTTTTGTTGAGTGTAAGTGACATTCAAAACTTACAATTTGCCAACATATATTTGTAACTTTATGTGCAATATAGTAAAGGCACATTCTCTTTCATAATAGATATTACGTTTTTACCTAACTTTAGAGAGATACGTGGGGCCCTTGTATCAGACTTTAAGAACTCTTGCCCTAAGCTTATTCTTAAAATCTGAAACATAAAAAATAAGAGGATTTACCATGAAGAGGTCTGAGAAATTTTAAAAAATACACCTTTCTAGACTTTTCACAGAGTGTCTATGATAGGCAGAATAAATAAGATGACCTCCAAGATTCCTGCCTCCTGTTGTATATGCACCATCTCTCAATTATTCAATACAACACTAACCTTGGTGCTGCTTTGAAGGGATTTCGTAGATGTAGTTAAATTTCCAAATCAATTTACTTTAAAATAAGAAGATTATCCTCAGTGGACTTAACCTAGTTAGGTGAGCCCTTAAAAGGTACTAGGCTCTTCCTGGTGTAAAAGATTCAGGGAATGAGAGAGATGTAATAACAGGGAGCATTTCCCTTGCTGGATATGAAGACAGAGGAAGTCTGTGGCAGAAGAGGATGGGGGGATTCTAAGATCCGAGAGCAACCACTAGCTAACATTGAACATGTCAGTGAGGATCTCAACCCTACAGCTGCATGGATTCTGCAACAAGCTGAACTGAACCAGCATGGATGCAGATCTTCCTTAATCAAACCTTCATATAATCTCAGGTTACACTTAGATTGTAAAAATCCTGACCAAAGACCCAGACACACTTGTCCCAATCTCTTGACCTATAAAAACATAACCTAATAAACGGATGTTGTTTCAGTCCTTTATATTTTAGTAATCTGCTATGCAACAATAACACATTAATATGTCTAATATAACTCATCCTGGAAAATCATGAAGGATCTTAATGGTATACCACTGAGGTAGATATAAAATTTTGCACAGTACTGGAAGTAGCTGTTCTTATTAGTGTATTCATTTTCTATTGCTGCTGTAACCGATAACTACCAATTTAATGGCTTAAACCAATGCAAATTTATTATCACACATTTCTTTAGAAGTTTGATATGGGTCTTACCAGGTTAAAATAAAAATGTGGACGGGGCTGCATGTTTTCCTGCAGGCTATAGAGGAGTCCCATTTCCTTGCTCATTCAAGTTGTTGGCAGAATTCAGGTGTTTGCAGTTATAAGACTGAAACTCCATTTCCTTGTGAACTGTCATCTGAAGACCATTTAAAGTTTCTAAAGGACACCTACAGTCCTTGGCTTATGGCCTCCTTACCTTATCTTCACAACCATCAAGAAGAAGTTGAGTCTCTCTCACACTTTGAATTTTTCCTCTGTCTTCTGTCTTATCTCTAAAGACTTCTGTGATTTGATTTGGTCTATGTAGATAGTTCAGGGTAATCTTTACCTCTCTCATCCTTAATCACATTTGCAAAGTCCATATTTCCATGTAAGGTAACATATTCACATATTCACCAGTTCCCAGGATTAGCGTGAAGATATCTTTGGGGGATTTTGCCTACCACAGACCTGCCTCTGGCCCCCCAAAATTCATTTCTATTCCACATGCAAAATACATTCACTCCATCCCAAAGTCCCCCAAAATTTCAAACCATTACAACATTAACTCCCAATCCAAACTCTCGTCTAAATATTATCAGCATAAAATTCTAAATCTCATCATCTAAATCATGTCAACCAAGTATGGGTGAGATTTTGGATATAATTCACTGACATGAACAATTTCTCTCCATTTGTGGACCTATGAAACTGAAAAAAGAAACGAAATGAAATGAAATGGAAAAAAAAGAAAAGAAAAGAAAAAGAAAAAGGTTTTTACTCTCTCAGAATGCATTGGTAGAGCAGGTATCACCTAACTATTGCAAACATTATGGTGCAAAAAGGAAGAAACATGGGAGGAAAAAATGAGCTACGAATCCTAAGCAATTTTGAAATCCATCCAGGCAATCTCTATTAAATTTCAACTACTTTGTAGCTTATGGCTTCTCTCACTGGGGTCACAGCTGTGTTCCCTGGGCTCACAACCGTTTCTGGGATCATGGCTTTACCCTCAGAGTTATACTTTCATTTTGATGAAAGGTAGCACATTTGCATTTTGGTAGTTTTATCAGCCTCTGCCTATAGAAAATGCTGTGAATCTGGCAAACTTCTTTCATTTTGAAATTTCTCTTTCTCTTTTGGTCCAAGCCAGCAGTGTTTCTATTGGTATAAAATTTTCAAGAAAACCTTGGGGGTATCTTGTGTATATCACAGTGATTGACTCATTACACAATTGCCTTCTCCACAAACGGAGAATTTCCTAGATAACCTCATCTCCATTTTTGACTCTTGCTCAGATGATTGAGGGACAATGACCTTAAAATTCCTAGATGCTTTCTTGTTTAATTGAGGAAATGTATGAGTCACAGCCTTAATATCTTCAAAGAACCTTTTGTTTGACTGAATTCTCTGAACTTTTGATCTTTCTGAGGTATAAGCTAAAGCTTGCATAGCATAATTTCCTGACAATGAATCTCTTCCTTTTAGCATCTTGAAATCTAGATAGGTTGAGAATTTCCAAAATCTTCAATTCGTTGTTCCTTTTTGTTTAACAGTTATTCCCTCAATTTATGTCTCTCCTATAACATTTTATTATAAACAGCAAGAATAAATCTGATCACGCCTCCAACACTTTGCTTGGAAATCTCAGAAAAATATCTACTTCATCCTTTACAAGTTCTGATTCCCACCTAATTCCAGGAAACTCTTCTGCTAGCTTTCTGCCACAACATTACAAGGATCCCTTTTGTCCCATTTCCAATATTATGTTCTTCATTTCCTTTTGAACTCGCACAGGTAGCAATTTAACATCCATATTTCAATCAATAATCTGTTCCAAAGATTTGGGTATTCTTTAGGGTAATTTAGCTTATCTCTACCCTGATCCTCACTTCCTTCTGTATCCTTACCAACAAAGTTACAAACATACGTATTTCTACTAACAGTCTGTTCAAGGCAATCTAGTTTATTTTAGTTTGCTCCTTAAAATTCCTGTAGTCTCCACCCATTGCCCAAAGTCATTTCCACATTTTAGGAATTTGTTATAACAACACCTCACTCCCAGTACCAAAATCTGTATTAGATTTGTATTGCTGCTGTAATTCATTAATGCAAACTCGTGGCTCAAACAATACAAATTTATTATCTTATGGTTCTGTAGATTAGAAGTCAGACACAGATCTCATGGGGAAAAATTCAAATTGTTGGCAGGTCTATATTCCTTTTTGAAGATTATAGTGGAGAATCAGTTTCCTTGCCTTTTCCAGCTTTTAGAGGCCCCTACATTCCTTGGGACATGGCCCTTTCCTTCATCTTACAATCAGCTATTCGTTATATTTCTTGTATACAGTAACTTCCACTGTGGTTGGAGAATTATGGCATCTACTTAGTTAACAAGACAAACATATCATATGATAAGGAAACAAAGTTCACAGAAAGTTTCAGGGAAAGGCAACTATTATAGAAACTTTGCAGTAGGATTCTGAAGGACTTAATGAATGATTTAATTTGGCATGAGGTAGAGAAATGAATAAAACTGTAATTTGAGAAATTTATGTCACCATTAACAATAAACAAGATCATAAAGGATAACGGAGTGCATTTTATCAGTTTGAGATAGTAACAAACCACCTAGCAGGCATTTGAATACATAGTACCTTTTGACACATCAGAGGGATGCACTACATAAGAAGTCATCATGTCATCATGTGATTATATTAGCCACCTATAAAGTGTTTCTGGATTATAATGCTGAATGGAAGTGTTAGTAAACTCACAAAATTACATATAAAACCTCTTAAAATTAAATAAGATAAACACATTTCCAGAAACATGATTAAATAGGTTTTCACAAATCTGTTCATGAAATAAAGAGTAAAATGTTTATTAACTTAGAAATATGCAAATCAGAAAAGGAATTTTCTTGAAGTCGTGAAGCATATAACATGGATGAACTTGGAGGACATTATGTTGAGTGAAGCAAGCCAGACACAAAAGAACAAATACTGTATGATTGTGCTATTATGAATTAAATACATTGTGTAAACTCATAGAGTTAATAATTAGAATATAGGTCACCAGAAAATAGAAGGAGTGTAGAGAATGGAAAGCTAAGGATTAATCTGTGCAGGACTGGTAGAAAGGTTGTTTGTAAATCTTTGGAAATGAATAGACATGGTTAAAGCATGTGATGGTGTTTGTAACTTAGCAGTGCTATTGTATGGGTATGACAGTGGTTGAAAGGGAAATTCTAATATTACTAGAAGGAAAGTTAAAAACTGTAATATGGTACTGTATAAGATAGTAAAAACCCATGTAAACCATGAATATGGGTGATATTACATATATAAGACTGTTTTCACAAAATATATACAAACATACTAAAGGGAAGGAAACAGAACAGCAGCTGTGTACGGCACGGGAAGCATAGAGAGATTGAGAGGTGATGAGTTTCATTTTTTTTTGTTTGTTTGTTTATTATTATTTTTGGAATAATGAAAGTGCTCTAAGAATAACTGAAGTGATGAATGCACAAATAAATGATACACTGAATACCATGGATTGTATACTTTGGATGGATTTATGCTTTATTAATATGTATCAATAAAATCAATCTGTTAAAAAAAGGATTTTTCTAAAGGTCTAATATAAAAGTATTCATATAAAACTAGGTAATTCCCTTACCTTGATCATTCCTTTAAAATATTATTATATGAATAAATGTATATGCTCCAAATCTAACCATGTTTTATGGCACAGATAAAGTTAGATTTCCTATATTATGTAATTATGATTGTCTTCATTTCCCAGACAAGTACCTTAAAACAAGTACCATACAATAATGTGATGGTTTAAAAATGGCAATTTATTAGCTCCGTTTTGAGAGTAGGAAGAGTTCAAAACTGAAGTGTTAACAAAGGGATGGTTTGTCCTCAAAGACTACAGCGTTTTGGTGCTGGCTGCTGCTGGCAATCATTTGGGCCCCATGGCTTTTCCATCTCCTTTTTCTTCTGGGTTCCACTGACTTTAAGCTCCTTGAGCTTCTCTGTGGCTTTCTCTCCCATGTCCAATTTCCTTTCCTTGTAAAGACAGCCATAGTGCATTAAAGTCCATCCTCATTTAGTTTGGGTGTACCTTAATGAATAACACCTTCAGAGGTCCTACTTATAAATCTTTTCACAACCACAGGACCAGGGTATGGGACTTGAATTTGCCTTTGGTGAGGAATATGATTCATTCCCTCAAAATGATGAAGAATGTTGTTTTAAACTCATAAAGGAAGTATTTACTATTGCATTATATTAAATTACGTACTTTTCCCTTTAGCATAAAATGTTATGGGTACATTTATTTGTGCACTGAATTTTCTGGAGATAATCCTCAGCAATACTGCAAGTATTATAAAAACCAAGAGTTCATTATTTTTTTAAAGTATCATCATAATGTCCATTAAAAGCAGGTAAAATTTTCAACATTTTTCTAAAATTCCTTTTTATCTGCTCTCATCAAATCTGTAATACATGATCTTATATTTAATTAGAAAAGACTGCCAAATTGAGGTAGAGTATAGAAAAACATTTATAATCTATTCTTTTTTGTGGAGATGTGATGGTGAATGAGGGATAAGCAAGGAAAATGGTAGAACAAATGGAATAATCAGTTCTGAATTACAATTTGGTAGACTACTTCATCTCAGTTCTCCTTTTTTAAATCATATTTTATACATGACAGTATAATTGCATTTTCTACTTAAGACATTCATTTCTAAAAATCATTAGCTCTAAGAGGTTTGAGTATCATCTTGAAATTAGTATTGAATTATGTAATTTTAATTTAATAAAGAAATATCTTAAAATTGCTAACACCTGGTTCAGGAATGAGAATGATTTTATGGAAAAAGTCTTCCTTTTATTCCTGTTTTTATTAATTATGGACAAAATTTGGAAGAATTCATTGTGTGATTATTGACTAGTTTGGTGGACTGATTATGTACCCCATTGAAAAACATGTTCTTAACCTTACTCCCCATTCCTGTGGGTATGAAACCACTTACAAATAGGACCTTTTGTAGATGTCATTTTTAGTTGAGGTGTGGCCAACTTAATCAGGGTAGGTCTCAATCCAAATTACTGATGGCCTTATAAAGAGAAAAAAACAAAAGACCATTGGGAAGAGCTAAAATCCAGAAGTCAGTGGAAAAACAAGAGAGAAGAAAGACAGAGAGAGGCAGATCTTCAAGCCACAGAACTCCAAGATTTACATAAAGCCAGTCCCTAATGCTACAGAATTTGGGGAGAAAGCATGGTCCTACCAGTGCCTTGATTTTAGATGTCTAGCCTCCTATCCATAAGCAATAAATTCTAGTTGTTTCAGCCAAACAGTTGTGTGGTATTTGTCACAGCAGCCTGATAAACTGAGACAGCTAGTTTTTCTTAATTTAAACTTACATGGAATTGATAGAATTAAACTTTTGTCAATATGGCACTTAGTCACTAATCAGTCAAGAAAAAGAGACATTAGTATACTTGTATTGAGCACACATAGCACACTGAAAGATTTGTGGCATATTCCCACTTTCAGACAGAATTAGTGGAGCAATGGGGGAGATACATAGATGTCTCTTGGAAGGAATGGGAATCCCTTCTGATTGTGAGCAGTAAGTTTCTGATGGATATTAAGGAAAAACATGCTGACTATAAGAATGATAAAATGGAGGCTATTAAAATCCTGGAGAGATTCTTATGAAAACTTTTCTCTAAATATATTAATCTGGATTAGATAGTTTGATTAGAGAAAGGTATCCCAAAGGAAAAAGTGTATTAAAAGGATCCAAATTTAATTTCTAGAGACTAAAACTACAATGTATGAGATGAAAAATACACTAACTTTGATAAATGGAAGTTTAGACATTGCAGAAGAAAAGATTAGTAAATTGAAACATAGCAATAGAAAAGTATCAAGAATAAACATAGAGATGAAAAGAACTGAATCAGTGAATTATGAGACAACCTCAAAGTGTCTAAAAATTGGAATATCTGAAAGATAGAAAGAAGTTGGGAAGAAAAAAACATTTGAAGAAATGGTTGAAAATTTAACAAACTTTATAAACACCATAAATCTAGATATTGAAGATGTCTAATAAACACCCCAAAAAGAAATTTGAAGAAAACTACACCAGGCAGATAGGAATCAAATTGTTCAAAACTGTTGATAATGATTCTGTAAGGTAATGAAAAACCTTCCCCATGACCACCAAACAACCCATTAGATCTTGACTGTTCCCTTCTCCCCAGCCCCCCAGGACCCGTGATACCCCCCTCTCCCAACCCATGGAATGTCAAGATTCACAGTTACATGCCCTGGGGATTTGAACCAGCCCTTCCTAATCTACCCACCCACCAGTGCTGCACCACCAAACCCAGGAACACCACCACTCATCTGCCCCATCTCCCAACATGCAACCACACTCTATCCCTTTACCATAGATTATGTCCATATGGGTGATGGCTCAAAGCCTGCTCTTCTCTTACTCTCCTTTGTTAACCTATCTTTCAGACAATGGTTCTCAGAGACTGCTCACTTTCCTCAGTTCAGATCAGTGAGGTCATATACTGTTCATCCTTCAGTGCCTGGCTTGCTTCACTCAACATAAGGTCTTCAAGATTCATCCACGTTATTCCATGTGTTAGCACTTTGTTCCTTCTTACAGCTGAGTAATATTCCATTGTATGTATGTACCACATTTTGCTTATCCATTCATCTGTTGATGGGCACCGGGGCTGATTCCAACTTTTGGCAATGGTGAACAATGCCGCTATGAACATTGGTGTGCATATATTTGTTTGTATTTTTGTTTTCAGTTCTTCTGGGTATATACCCAGCAGTGGAATTGCTGGATCATACAGAAGATCTATTGCTAGTTTTCTGAGGAACTGCCAAACTGTCATCCACAGTGGCTGGACCATACCGCAGTCCCACCAGCAGTGGACGAGGGTTCCTATTCCTCCACATCCTCTCCAACATTTAGTGTCTCCTGTTTTTTTAATAGCAGCCATTCTGATGGGTGTAAGATGGTATCTCATTGTAGTTTTGATTTGCATTTCCCTGATAGCAAGTGATGTTGAACATTTTTTCATGTGCTTTTTAGCCATTTGTATTTTTTCCTTGGAGAAGTGTCTTTTCAGGTCACTTGCCCATTTTTTATATGGGTTGTTTGTCCTTTTATTTTTGAGGTGAAGGATTTCTTTATATATGCAGGATATTAGCCTCTTATCAGATATATGGATCGGGGGATGGGGCATGGTCACGATGGGTGGATAATCACACAATAAATGAGGGAATCTGAATTCCTAGCCTGGAGAGCTCTGCCACAGACTCCAAGGGAGCAGCAATAGTCCTCTGAGTGTAGGGACAGTGCCTGTCAAAATAGGATGACCCACTGATGTGTTTTTTTAATTGATGACTACCCTTGTGAGTCTTTGCTCTTGTAAATGAGACTTAGCCTGCAGTAGTTGGGTGCCTAAGGGTTGCCACCTGAGAGCCTCCTTGTTGCTCAAATGTGGCCTCTCTCTAAGCCAAACTCAGCATATGATTGCATTACCTTCCCCCCAACTTGGGACATGACTCCCGGGGATGAGCCTCCCTGGCAACGAGGGATTAATACCAAGTGCCAACTGGCAGCATAACTGGAAAAAGACCTTGAATAAAAGGGGGAAATGGTAAAGGCAAATGACTTCAAGTGGCTAAGAGACTTCAAAGAGAGTCGGGAGGTCATCCCAGAGGTGACTCTTACGCACACCTCAGTAGGAGCTCATAGAACATCTAAGTGCCTATCACCCCACTCAGTGGGGTTCCTGAGAGCTCTGGAGACACCCTGGTCCTATATAGGGGGGATAGCCCCAGAGACTGATGCCTTATCAGTGGGTTCTATTTTGGAATCTGTGCTCCTGAGAGTGACAGAATTAGACTCAAATAAGTCCTCCCTGCACATGGTTCACCAGTCCCTTCTATTCAAACCTATATGTGATGCTGGAGTTTTTAGGTATACTTCCAGAGACTGGAGCCTCCCGCCTACCTATGTGCCAGGTGTGCATGAAATCTAGGTGGAGCTGCAACTCCTACCCTACAGCTCAATGGACTCATCCAAGTCACCTGGTGAGGAGACAACGATGGGCAATGGCCATCCCAGGGAATGGAGAGGGCCTGCATCTGCAGGCAGGATCATCCCACCCACCATATCCATGGGATATAAGTCCTCTCTCACTTGGAGTTGGAGTGGACATCACCATCCCAGTCCCCTCAGGATTGGGGGAAGAACTATGGACTAGAGTGGACTTGATGGTATTCTCTTGTTCACATATGGTGATTCTAGCAATGCAAGAAATTATAACAATGAGGTGGAGCCAGTGGCCACTTGACACTTTTGGGGTAAGGAGGGGATGAGCAGTTGAAATACAGGGGCTTCTTTGGGAGTTGGAGGTTTTCCTGAGTACTGTTGTGGCAATGGATGTAGGCCATTTTAAATCAGCACACACCACTCAGAACGGAGTGGGAGAGAGTGTGGTCTACAGTGTGAACTGTGGTCTATGGTTGGTGGCAAGGCTCCAGGATGTGTAAGTTCATTGAGGGTGGTGGGCCACACTGTGGGAGATGTTTGTGTGGGATGTGGTGGGAGGTGTGGGAGGTGGGCAACATGGGAATCCCAGTGGGTTCCGTGTAATATTTTGGGTACTCTAAGCACCTCTTAAAATATATGTGTATATATGTATATGTATATATATATATATATATATATATATATATATATATATATATATATAACATTTTTGTAAGCAAATACACATATATGCATATATATTTATATATCATTTTGCAAATGTTTGTATGTATTGTGAGAATTTTGATTTTACCCATAAAAAAAAAAAAAAAAAACTGTTGATAAAAAGAAAATCTTAAATGTAGCAAATGAAAATGACATGTGACATATGCAGGCACAGGGATAAAGATGCCACCAGATTTCTCATCAGAAAAAATATGCAAACATGAAGACAGTGGAAGAATATCTTTTAAAAAAGAAAATTAAAACTGTCAACCAAGAATTCTATGTACAGCAAAAATATCCTTCATAAACTAAGGTGAAATAAAGATGTTCTTAGCACACAAAAGCTGAAAGAATTTAATACCAGCATACCCAACAGACAAAAAATGTTAAAAGATTTCCTGTAACAGAAGGAATATTAAACCAAAGGGAAATATATACTATACATAGGAGTGAAGATCACCAAATATGGTAACCACAGGATTGTGGGAACATGGCATTAGATTAGGCAGGCAAGGCTCAGCTCTCTCACAGAAACTATGGACAAAGAGACAAAAGATGGCCGAGGGATCTACTTTGAGGGTTAGCAGACCATGACAGTGTTTCACAATTCCCAGGAGGGTGAAGGACAGAGAGACTAAGAATTCGAGACAACAAATGTGAGTTACCAAACCCCCACAGTAGCCAGGAAGGACTCCCCTTCCCCACCTCAAGATATTAAGCAGGAGTAAAACCCTTGGCTCATTGCAGTTGACTGAGAAGGGAGCAGATATCTTCTTCCCTATCAGCTGTTACAAGGGGATAAGAAGGGAGAGTCAGGGGACTTTTCTTTAGTGAATTTGGCCATTGGAGCCAACTTTGAAGCTCGGCTCTGCCCAGACCAAAACAAAGGAAAATGGAGAGAGATACACCTCCTTAGAAGGTGTGGCAATAAGCGCCATCTTCTGGCTGGTATGGAAATTGCATGGACAAAAACTGCCCTTGGCTCTCTCTGTTCTCTATATTCTGGAAGAAAATATGCTTCCCATTGGTGAGTCCTTGGCATGATTTTGGTAACTTAAGCTGGGAAATTATAAAAACTTTGGATAAGTTGAACCGAGTATCAAAGAAGATCTGTAGAAAAATAACAATACACAAAAGAAACAAATTGGCCATCAGAGTAAATTCACCAACATATTCAGTTACCTAGACATCGGCAAAATATTACAAGCCATACTAGGAAACAGGGAGAGATGGCTCAGCCAAATGAACAAACCAAATATCCCAAAGAGATACAGGATTTAAGACAATTAATCATTATAATCACACAACTCTCCTAAATCAATTTAGAGAACGGAAAGAAATTATGACTAAAGAGATAAAGGACATTAAGAAGACACTGGGTGAGAATAAAGAACAATTTGATAGTCTGCAAAGAAAAGTAACAGACCTTATGTGAATGAAAGACACAGTGGATGAGATGAAACTATAATAGAGGCACATAAGAACAGATCTAAATTGCTCAAAGATATCTGAATAGAGGATTAATAAACAGAGAGCTTGAATAATATAATAAATGAATGAGACCTAAGAATCATCTATAGAGCATTGCAACCAAAAACAGCAGGATATATGTTCTTTTCAAATGCTCATGGATCCTTCTCCAAGATTGACCATATGTTGTGTCACAAGACGTCTCATTAAATTTAAAAAGATTGAAATTGTACAAAACACTTTCTGTGATCATAACAAAATGAAGCTGGAAATCAATAAAAAGCAAAAATTCATAAATACATCAAGATTAAACAATATACTCTTAAATTATCAGTGGGGCAAAGAAGAAATTACAAGTAAATCCAGCAAATATCTTGAGATAATAAAAATGAGAACACAACATATCAAAACCTATGGGACACCACAAAGGCAGTGCTGAGAGAGAAATTTATAGCCCTCAATGCTTACATTAAAAAAAAATAAATAAAGAGCTAAAATTAAAGACCTAACTGCACACCTAGAGGAACTATAAAAAGAGCAGCAGCCTTATCCCAAACCAAGCTGAAGGAAAGAAATAATAAAGATCATAGCAGAAATAAATAAAATTGAGAACAACAAAAACAATAGAGAGAATAAACAAAACCAAAAGTTGGTTCTTTAGAAAATCAACCAAGTTGACAAACCCTTAGCTGGACTGACAAAGAGAAAAAGAGAGAAGATGCAAATAAATAAAATCAGAAATGAGAGGTGGGACATAACCATTGAGCCTGCAGAAATAAGAGAGCTCATAAGAGGATACTATGAATAACTGTATACCAAAAAACTAGAAAATGTAGACTAGATGGACAAATTCCTAGAAACACATGAACCACCTACACTGACCCAAGAAGAAATAGAAGACCTCAGCAAACCAATCACAAGTGAAGAGATTAAAAGTGTCATCAAACTCTCTCAAAGATGAAAAGCCTGAGACCAGATAGCTTCACAGGTGAATTCTCCTAATCATTCAAAGATGAACTAATACTGATTTTGTCAAGCTTTTCCAAAAAATTGAACAGGAAAAATTGCTACCAAACTCATTCTGTGAAGCCAACATCACCCTAATGCCAAAACCAGATAAAGATACTACAAAAATAGAAAATTACAGACCAATATCTCTTATGAATTTAGATGCAAAAATCCTCAACAAAATACTTTAAATTGAATCCAAAAGCACAATAAAATAATTATATACCATGATCAAGTGAGTTTTATCCCAGGTATGCAAGGGTAGTTCAACACAAGAAAATCAATTATTGTAATAAACCACATTGATAAATTGAAGAAGAAAAATCATATTATCCCCTCTATTGATGCAGAAAAGGCATTTGACAAAATAAAGCACCATTTCTTGATAAAAACAATGCAAAAGATAATAATAGACGCTTTCTCAATATGGTTAAGTGCATATATGAAAAGCCTACAGCTAGCATTGTACTCAAGGTGAAAGAATGAAAGCTTTCCTGCTGAAATCAGGAACAAGACAAGGATCCCACTGTTACCATTATTATCCAATATTGTGCTAGAAGTTCTAGGTAGAGCAATTTGTCTAGACAAAGAAATAAAAGGCCCTCAACTAGGAAAGGAAGAAGTAACACTTTCACAATTACCTGATGACATGGTCCTATATCTAGAAAATCCTGAAAAATCCACAACAATGTTACTAGAATTAATAAATAAGTTGAGGAAAGTGGTGGGATACAAAATTAATGCACAAAATCAATAGTGTTTCTATGCACTACTGATATGTAATCTGAGGAGGAAATCAGAAAAAAAACTCCATTTATAATATTGACTAAAACAATCGAAGATTTAGGAATAAATTTAACCAAGGACATAAAAGAAACTGTATTCAGAAAACTACAAAACATTGCTAAAAGAAACTGAAGAAGACTTAAATAAATGGAAGGATATTCTGTGTTCATGGATTGGAAGACTAAATATTGCTAAGATGTCCCTTCTACCCAAATTGATTTACAGATTCAATGCCATCCAAATAAACATACCAACTACCTTTTTTGAAGAAATCATAAAACCAATAATCAAATTTATTTGGAAGGGTAAGTGGCCCAGAATAGTGAAAAATATCTTTAAAAAGAAGAAGAAAGTTAGAGGACTCTCATTACTGGACTGTAAAGCATAATACTTAGCTACAGTGGTACTGGCATAAGGCATAAACAGCATGGTACTGGCATAAGGACAGACCAATGGAACTGAATTGTGAACTCAGAAATTGACCCTAATATCTAAAGTCAAGTGATTTTTGACAAGGCTATTAAGAACAGTCTATTCAACAAATGGTGCTGGGAAAACTGGATAGCCATATCCAAAACATAGATAGACAACCCTTATCTCATACCTAATACAAAAATTCACTCGAAATGGATCAAGAACCTAAACATAAAAGCTAGAAGCATAAAACTAGAATAAAATGTAGGAAAACATCTTCAAGATCTTGTGGTAGGCAGTTGTTTCTTAAACCTTACACCCAAAGGGCAAATAACAAAAGAGAAAATAGATAAATGGGACTTCCTCAAAATTTAACACTTTTGCACCTCAAAGGACTTTGTCAAAAGGGTAAAAAGGCAGCTGACTCAATGGGAGAAAATATCTGCCAATCACATACCTAATAAAGATTTAGTATCTAAGATATATAAAAAGAACATATAACTCAACAATAAAAAGGCAGGAGTGTGGACAGGAGGCTTGGACCAAATGGCTTTACTTGCCAGTGGATTGTGTAAAATACACTGTCGGTCTCTTGTCTTCTATATACCATGGCTTCTTCTGATATCCAAGGGAAAGAACTGGAGAATCATGCTTCAGGCCAGGCCTTTGAGCTCATACTCATCCTAGATCAGAAGAATCCATCCCCAGCATCTCCCTTTTCCCCTCCAAAAAAGAAGGATCTTTCCCTGGAGGAAATTCAGAAGAAGTTAGAAGATGCAGAAGAAAGACACAAGTCCCATGAAGCTGAGGACTTGAAGCAGCTTTTTGAGAAATGAGAACTTGAGAAAGAAGTGCTTCAGAAAGCAATAGAAGAGAAAAACTTCAGTAAAATGGCGGAAAAGAAATTGACCCACAAAATGGAAGCCAACAAAGAGAACTGAGAGGCAAAAATGGCTGCAAAACTGGAGCATCTGCGAGAAAAGAACAATCACATTTAAGAAGTACAGAAGAACAAAGAATCCAAAGATCCTGCTGATGAAACTGAAGCTGACTAATTTGTTCTGAGAACTGACTTTTTCCTCCTCCCCTTTCAAAATATACAAAAATTGTACTGGCTGGTGTCATTTTATTTTTTCCCTCCTGACTAGAAGCTGATGTAGGACTATATGGGTAGATCCAGACTGTATGATGTTGTTTTAAGGGCTAAAGGGGAGAGACTAAAAGTGTTTTACTCTTTTTCTAAAGTGTTCAAGTCTTTTTAATGTAGCTACTTTTCTTGTTGCATCTTGTCTACTTCATTACACTTGGTGTACTGTGTTAATGGCTAGTATTGTAGCTCTGTGAAAATATGTTTGTATAACATTATGTAGCGGCTTCTTTCAAACTGTTAGGTGCTAAATATCTGTTCACTTTTAAAACCCAATTCTGTCTCAATTTTACTAGAAGCTACTGTACTTGAATGGTTAATAAAACTGTAAAGTGCTGTTAAAAAATAAGTAAATAAATAAGACAAACTACATAATTAATTAAAGTAAATAATGAAAAAAATTGGTGAAAGACTTGAAAACATCACTGTCCAAAGAAGAAATACAAATGACTAAACACATGAAGAAATGTTCAACATCACTAGCAATTAGGGAAACGCAAATCAAAACAACGATGGGATATCATTTCACACCTTTTGGACTGTCTGCTATTAAAAAGTAAGAAAATACGACTCTTAGTGGTGGATCAAAAAAAAAAAAAGTAAGAAAACTGTAAATGATGGAGAGGATGTGGAGAGATAGGAATGCTTATTCACTGTTGGTGGGAATGTAGAATGGTACAGCTACTGTGGAACTGTTGGGCAGTTCCTAAGGAAGTTGAATATAGACTTGTCATGGGACCTGGCAATACCATTGCTAGGTATATACCCAGAAGAACTGAGAGCAGTGACATGAATAGACATATGCACACTGATGTTCATAGCAGCATTATTCACAATAGACAAAAGTTGGAAACAACCCAGGAGTCCATCAACTGATGAATGGATAAACAAATTGTGGTGTATACACATGATGGAATATTATGCAGTGGTAAGAAGAAATGAAGTCTGGAAACATATAAAAACATGGATGAACCTGGAGGACATTATGTTGAGTGAAACAAGCCAGACACAAAAGGGCAAATACTGTATGATTGCACTATTATAAACTAAGTATATTATATGAAATATAAATATATTATGTGAAATATGGATATTGGTAAAATTGCATATATAATACTATTTTTCTTTGAAGCTGAACAAATGTAGGTTAATATTGCAAAACGTTAATATCAGACAAAAAAAACAAAACACATTATACTAAGTGGAAGAAGACCAGGCACAGAGTACTACATATTGTAAGATTCCATTTATATAAAATGTAAATATAAATCAATTTATGAAAATGAAATTAGATTAGTGGTCATATAGGCCTGGGGAAGAAATGCTAAGGGGTATGGAGTCTTTCTTTTTGGGGTAATGAAATTGTTCTTAAATTTTTGAGATGATTTATATACAACATTGTGATTTTACTAAAAGTCATTGATTATACAATTTGGAAAGATCATATGGTATGTGAATATATCTCAATAAAATTCCTTAATAGACAAATAAATAATTGTGCAAGAATAGCCAAAAATAGCAGCTATGTACAGCAGGGGAAACAGAGAGAGATTGAGAGTGAGGAACTTTCTTGTTTGTTGGCCTGTTTTTTGTTTATTAATATTATTATTGAAATAATGAAAATCCTCTAATAATAAATGAAGTGATGAATGCACAACTATGTGATTATATCAAATAACCATTGATTTGTACACTTTGGATGAATTGCATGCTTTATTAATATGCATCAATAAAATTGATTTGTTAAAATAATGGTAACCACAGAGATAAATATATAATTTTTCTGAAATATTTTAACTTTTTAAAAGAGAATTGACTTTTTAAACAAAAGTAAAACAATATGTAGTGATATTTATTACATATACAACATTAATATGTTATGGTGGCAATAGTACAAAGACCAGAGGGGAGAAATGGTTATCAACTTTTCTAAGTTTCTTATATTATACATCAAATGATATAATATCACTTGAATATAGATTGTGTTAAGTGAAAGATGTATACTAAAACCCTAAAGAAACTACCAAAACCAAAATAACAATGACAACAACAAAAAAGAAGTGTTACAGGCAACGAGCCAAGAGATGATATGAGAAGAAATAATTTTTAAAATTCTAGAAGAAGGCATAAAAAAGAGAAAAAGGGAGAAAGGAACAGATGGCACAAGAATACATAGTAGAATGACAAGTACAATAGAATTAAACATAACCATATATATAGTAAAATTAAATATAAATTAACTCAGCCCTCAAATAAAAAAGCAGACACTGACCGTTTGGATAGAAAATGTAAGATCCAACTATAAAGTCTATGTTAGAAATGCACTTTAAATGATTTTAAAATAAGAGGAAAGGGAAAGATATATTATGCTATCAATAATCAAAAGAAACCTGTCATGATTATATTAATATCACTCAAAGTAGATTTCAGAGCAAAGAAAATTACCAAGGATAAACATGGTCATTTCAAAATGATAAAAGAGTAATCATTTCTTTCTCTCAATAATTTATAGGAAAAGTAGAAAGAAAATCACTAAAAATAAAACAAAACTGCTATCAACCAACTTTACCTAACTGACATTTTAAAAACACTCCTAACAAAAACTTTAGAACCACATTGTTATCATATGCACATGGAAGATTTACCAATATTAACTAATTTATAGGCCATAAAAAATCTTCAATACATGTTAACTAATTTAAATCATATGGATGATGGTCTCTGACCACAATGGTATCAAATTAGAAATCAACAATCAAAAGCCCTCGAGAAAATATCCCACTCTTTGGCAATGAAATGACACACAACCAAATATGGTTCAAAGTAGAAATAAAAAGGAAATTAGAAAACATTTTGAAATGAATAGAGATGAAAACACAATATATCAAAATTTTCTGATGCCACTAAAGAAAGCACTTTTTACAAGGAAATTTATGGCATTAAATATCCATAGTAGAAGAGAAGAAATGTCCCTAAAAATGACTTTACCTTCTACCTTAGCAAACTAGAAAAAGAGGTGAAAAATGAAACTCAAAATAAAGGCTTACCTGTGAACACACTGATTCTATTCTTGGCACTCTGCGGTCTACTGAAGAGCCCGTCACAGGTATTTTTCATTTGTTACATGTTTGTTTGTTTTTTTATTTTCTATCATTTCCTCTTGATTTTTCTTAGATTTTCTATTTCTCTGCTTACATTACGCATCTCTTCTTGTGTTTTTTGTCTTTAGAGTACTTATCGGTGTAATCATATTTATTTATATTCCAGGCCAGATAATTCCAAAATCTATGTCTGAGTCAGGTTCTGATGCTTGCTTTGTCTCTTCCAGCTGTGCTCTTCCTTGCCTTTAGGATGCTTTGTTAAATTTTTGTTAAAAGCCAGACATAATTAATTGTGTAAGAGAAACTGAGGTAAAACGCTCTTAAAATAGATTTATGCTAATTGGTCTAGGAAGTAGACTGTGTTTAAAATTTGCTGTAGTTTTAGGCTTCAATTTCACCTAGTGTCCTTTTTGTCTCCCCTATTATCTTTGTGTTTCCTTAAGAATGCCCCCTTAACTAGAGTCTGTGCTTTGTATCTCTTTCTATTGCAATATCTGTCATATTCTGGATCTCTTTTGATGTGGTGGTAAGGCACAGGGGAGAGTAAGTGTATTATAATCCTATGATTAAATCATAGTCTTTTAGTGGGTGTGTGTTCTTGGACTGTGACCTTTACTAGCAGTTTATAGGGCTCCTCTCCTTCCCCTCCATGTGAGTCAGGGCTCAAGACTGATTGGTCTTGGGTAATATCCCTTTTCCTGAGGTTTTATAAGGCTCTTGTAAAATCATTTCTTCTGGACTCTAGGCCTAGAGGTAAAACCCATGCAAGTGTGGGTACTCCCTAAGACTGCGGCACCCTGGAGTTTCTCACACTCACACTCTTTTAAACTCAGCCTCCAGTAATTTGTCAAAATTACCATGTGTTCCTAGTAGTTCCTGAATTCCAGTGGCTTCTGTTCCAGGAAGGCATACTTCAGTCGTGTTTCTCTAGTCTCCTCTGACCTCAATTTTCTGATGGATTCAAGAAAATCATTGATTTCCAGATTGTTCTGCTTTTTTATTGTTGTAATGATGGAAATGATGACTTTCATGTTCTTTACATGTCAGATCTGAAACCAACATTGGTCATGATAAATATTTCTAAACACTAACTCCATAACTTTAATGCATCCATTCAAAAATTTTTAATGACTACTTTTTTATGTATATCCATTATATATCTTTATATATATGATACATTGTGTATATATATCCATTATATATAGGTTAAATATGGAGCTCCTTAATATAGCATATAAGCCTCTTTAAGATATGGGCCTTGCCTTCCTCTTTAGCTCTTATTTTTTTATACCCCATACCCTAATCTTATTATACAATTTTTAATTCCTTGAATGGTGCATACAATTTCAGGTCCAGAAGATTGGACTTATAATTTTCTTTCCCCAAATTCTTCTCTGACATTTCCACTTCCCTATTCTTTATTCATCTTTCAATTCCAATTTTAGATTTCAGAGCCTCTAAATGTCCCCAACCTTCAATTTTTTTCTTTATTATTATATTATAATATTTCTTTTTCTACTGTAATTAATAGTTTATTTTTCCTGCTTTCCCCATCAGACAGTTAGTACCTTTGAGGTATGTACACTTTACTTTCAATCTGTGTACCAGAGGAGTAGCTGGATGACAGCAGATGAATCATTACCGTATTTTGAATGAATCAGATTAAGAAGGGCTATATTTGATGTAGTTGTAGAGTTGGAGTGTAGAGTTGGAGGGGATGGGTAAAAAAGAGGCAAGGATTCTGGCTACTATTCCAAAGCCTACAGCAATCAAAAGTCTATATTTAGTGCTTGAGAAAATGTATAGACATATATAAAAATATACTGTACTGGTCCTAGTTGAGAAGATTCATTTTCAATCTGAAAAATGAGTCAAAATTGAAGTTTTCAATCATGACATATCAACCGTAACAAAGATATTTAAGGATATTTATCAGATCATGATTCGGTGTGACTTCAGAGTCTGAAAATTCAGAGAAATTTCCATTTTTATCAGTATTTTTCCTAATTATTCTAGCCTTTTTAACAGCTTCCCATTATTCAACATTGATTAAAGTGGTTTCAGAGAAAAACACATTTATTAATAAATTTTAATGTACATATTACATTTTATCTCTCAAAGCAAAACAAATGAATGTACAAAGATTCCTGTAATCCATGTTTTTATTCAATGGTCTTTAAATGTCAAGTCTTTCAGGGAATTTAGTGATTACCCAAGACTTTCCTTAGTTGGGGATTTTGCATTTGAATTACTGAGTTAGCTGGAAGATATGTAGAATCATATTGAACACAATTACTTTCCATTGACTATGTATCAACATATACACTTAGAGGCCATTTATTCTAGCAAGGACTGCAATAAATTATATGAGGAAAAGTACCTTATACATTTGTCTGGGATATTTTGGATACTAGTCACGGAATAGTTAAGCTATTGTGTTGGAATGGTCCTTGTTATTGCTGTGAAGTAGGCCCAATTTAGGATGTTGCTTTTACTTTTATTTCACAGATGGTTTAAAATCATATATAAACTACAAGTAAGTTAATAACGTATGTCCATAAAGAGGATATTTTACTAGATTTGATATCAAATAATTATTTTTATAAAACACCACCAGCTGTAAGAAAGTATATTCTTATGTTTATGTCTCCACCAATGCACCTAGATTTAACTCCAAACCCAATTTATGTTTTTTTTTTTTAAATGCATTTACTTTCTTTTTCTTTTTTTATTCCCCCTCCCTCAGATGGTTCTCTCATCTGTCTGCTCATTGTTTGCTCACCTTCTCCAGGAGCACTGAGAACAGAACCTGGAACCTCCCACATGAGATGCGAGTGCCCCATGGCCTGAGCCAGATCCACTGTGGACTGAGACATCTACTGGCTTGCGGCATCTGCTTGTTGTGTCACAGGCCACATCTAGCTCAGTGCGGTGGGTGTGGCATCTGCTTTTCTTCTTTTAGGAGACACCAGGACCTTAACCCAGCACCTCACATGTGGTAGGTGGCCACCCAACTGGTTGAACCACATCCGCTTCCCACCCAATTTATATTTTATACTTATACATCTATCTCTATTTGTATCTTAACTCATTTGCTAAGCCTCTTTTTAAATTTATTTTTATTTTTAAGAAAGCTTTAGATTACATAAATGTTACATTAAAAATATAGGGGATTCCCATATGCCCCATCCCCTTCCCCTCCCACACTTTCCCACATTAACAATATCTTTCATTAGTGTGGTGCACTTGTTACAATTGATGAATACATATTGAAGCATTGCTACTAACTGTGAACTATAGTTTACATTATAGTTTACACTATGTCCCGCACAATTTTATGTTATGACAAAATGTATACTGGCCTATATCTGTCATTTCAATGTCATGTGGGACAATTCCAATGTTCTGAAAATGCCCCCATGTTACACCTATTCTTCTCTCTCCCTTCCCTCAGAACCTCTGGTGGACACTGCCTTCATATCAATGATAAAATTTCTTCCATTGCTAGAATAATAATGTCTACTTTAGTCCATTGTTCATTCCCCAATCTTGAGGAATTGGGGATGGGTGATGCCTACTCTGTTTCTAATTGAGAGAGAGCTAAGCCTTTTTTTTTTATCATCCCTTTTTTCACCTCTCTTTGTGTCTGTTCAGAAAATGACAACTTTTAGGTCATGCTCTCATATTGTTCCCTCAAATGCCCAAGTTCTTTGATAGATCATTTGCCAAATTATAATATAATATGTAAAAAGTTCATGATATACTATTAAGTGAAGAAAAAAATACAATACTTTTTATTTTAAATATATAGATTTTCATTTATAACATTTAAAAATTATTGCATATGTGATGAAGCAGGAAAATGTGATACATTTAAGAGATAAATGAGTCATTAATATAAGACAAAAAGATGATCTCTATATTGCAGCTGTCAGACAGCAACTTAAAAGTAATTGAAAAAAATGGGTTCAAATAAAAGGGGCAGAGGAGCCATGTGTAGAGAATCTATAAATGAGTCTAAACCTGTTACTCTGGGAAGCATAAATTCCAAAATAAGGCCCACTCACAGGGTGCTGAATTCCTGAGTGGTCTACTTTGCTTATGGTTTCTGGATATCTTTAAACCCTCAGGAACTCTGCTATTGAGGCACTGTTTACTGTGGCAGTCAATGAGATGCTGCTGAGTCTTGCATAAGCGTAACCTATGAAATGATCTCCAACTCACTTTGAAGTCTCTTAGCCATAAAAACTCATTTGTATTTGCCATTTCTCCCTTTTGGTAAAGGTCTTTTTTCAGATGCATTTCTAGTTGGTGCTTGGTAATAATTCCTTGGTGCCAGGGAGGCTCATTCCCAGGAGTCTTGTCCCATGCTCGGGGGTATGTAGTGCATTTATATGCTGAGTTTGGCTTAGAGAGAGGCCACATTTGAGCAATTGGGTTTGTCCTGCATAATATTGCAGTGATAGATACAGACCATTGTATATTTGTCATATCTTACAAAATTGTACAAGACAAAGTATAAACTATAATGTAAACCGTAGTCCACAGTTAGCAATGCTTCAACATGGGCTCATCAATTGTAACAAATGTATCACACTAATCAAAGATGGTGTTAATGTGGGAAAGTGTGGGAAGGGGTGGGGTTGGACATATAGGAATTCCCTATATTTTTAATATAACACTTATGTAATCTAAAGCTTCTTTAAAAATAAAATAAAATAATATAAAAGTAATGGAAATTAATATATTAAAGAAAATAGAAAGAAATGGGCAATTTAGAAGAAAGTATTGAAAATTTCAAGAATTATAATCTATTAAAAATATCAGATATCAATTCTAGAACTTCAAAATACAGACACTAAAAATATATGGGATGGGTTTAATATCAGACTGAAATCAGCAGAGGATAGAATTAACAAACTCAGAGACAGGTCAATAGAAATAGCCAAAATATAGCAAAAGGAAACAGGTTAAAAAAGAACTGAGTGCTGGAGAGATATGATGCACAATAAAAAATGTCTAACCTATGAGTAATTGGAATCCAAGAAGAAAGGGGAACAATAATGGGCAATATCTAAGGGAAAAAATGGCTGAGAGTTATTCATAGCTGAAGGACATCATCCCTCAAATTTAAGAAGCTAAAAGAAATATAAATGCATCAAATTTATAGACAACATATACCAAGGAAAGCCTTCTAACAGTCAATGATAAAGAGGAATTTTTAAAATGTAGATTCAGGGAAAACAAAATAAGGAAAATGATGGAATATGAGTGAGAAATAGAGATCAAAATTAGAATGATGACAGACTTAAGTTTTTCTTATCATTCTTATTCAGTAATTACTTTCTCCAGTCACATTTTAGGACTTAAAATTTTAAGCAGAAATATGAATAAATATATATGTGCATATATATGTTGAAAATATATGCATAAAAAGACATACATATTTTCAAATATTAAAAGTTATGCCTTTTTGATGGCTTTCCAGCTAACTTTATATACTTGTTTGCACTTGTTTATATTTCCCAAGTTCCTCAAATCAACAAGTATTGCTTTTATAATCTAAAATGATAATAAATGTTATTTATAATACTTCCCTGGAGCCATTATCCTTAATGTTTGCCAGCATGAGACTAATGGTGAGAATTATAGATCAAGCAGAAGTAGACTCTTTGGTAAGCTGAAATAGAAATATTTTCATGAGGAAGAACCTGGCTATTTGTGATCATCAAATCACCCAAGTTAATAGAAACCTACCATGTTGCATTAGTTCTAATCTGTCTTAATTCATATAAATTGTCCTTTGCTTTGGGCACACTACTAGTATAATTTTCTCTTTAGCTCCTTATTGGAATTATAATTAACTTACTTAAAATGTTTGTATACAGATTATATGGGAAAACAGTTGAATTCTTTAAAGAGTACGTTGATATCATTAATCACATCTTACAATTCTGCATTGGCTGATGAAATTAGAAGAAAAGTAAAACATTATATGATGAGGAAAATAATGTACATATTTACCTATAGGGCAGAATATAAGTGTTTAAAATTTCTTTATAGCTCTGTTGGTTCATCTGAAGCTAATTGTTGCCTGTTTCCTAATGCATCCTTTCTTTACATTTTTTGCATGCTGTCTGGCTACGTTATGATGCAACTAGCTCTCTCTTTAAGTCATGCAGGTCACCTCTGTATCTATACTATCATTATGATAATTTTTGAATAATATCATGACAAGCCCTTAACTCAGGTTCTTTTTTAGTAATGAAATATCCAATGCAGCATAAGGTATTATTTTAGTTTACTTAGTTGCTTAAGCAAATACCATGCAAAGTGATGGATTAAATGGAAACTAAATGACTTACAGTTAAAAATAAAAGTCCAAATCAAGGCACAATCAAAGTGATGCTTTCTACCCAAGGACTGTGGTGTTCTGGGGCTGGCTGCTGGTGATCCTTTGTTCCTGTCATATGACAAGGCACAGGGCGGCAACTCCTGGTCTCTTCCTTCCCTTCCAGGTTCCAATGATGTTCAGGTTATGGCTGCTTCCTTTGTGGCCTTTTCTCCATCTGAATTTCATTAGGGTTACAAAGGACTCCAGTAACAGGATTAAGACCCATTATGACTGAGGTGGGCCAAATCTTAACTGAAGTAACCTCATCAAAAGGTCCTACTTACAATGGGTTCATGCCCTTAGGAATGGATTAAGTTTAACAGCATGTTTTTCTGGAGTACATACAGTGCCAAACCACCACAGGTATAAAGAATATTAACTTAATAATCTTCACTCAGGAAAATAAGAATGGTGATTAGTTCCCATTCTCTATCCAGCTCAGTGTCCATTCTCAAATAGGGAGGGGTTAATCCCTCTATACCTGTGATCTACCCCAGCAGAATTTAAGAATCTTGTCTACTCTGTTTACCCCTACATCCTTAATCTTTTTTACAGTTCATAGTTTTGAGTCTAAAGTTCAATAAATATTTTTGAATAAAAAATATGAAATAAACCTCTGAGTTTGTGTACATTTATAGGAAATATAGGACTACCTGAACATGAACCTAGAATGCAAGAGAAGAAGGTGTATGTCCTGCACAGAACTAGACTACAGAGATATGAAATGGACCAAGAGTATATAAATGTGCTGAAGAATGATTGAAAGAGTTGGATTGCCTCTTCTTCTGGAAGCTGCAGAACAATCACTAGGGAACGAATTTATCACCTTATTAAAAATGATTGATAAATAAAGGCCAGAAATGGAGACAATACTTATAACCACAATGTCCACTTTTGTACCAGAGAGTGGAATAAAAAATAGAAAGTCAGTATTTTCGTTTTTAAAAATTTCATTGCCCCTGTTTTCTTTCTTTTTTTTTAAACCTGTGTTTTAAATAGGTAACTATTTTAAGTAGATAGTCATAGTTTGGCTATACTATGTATGAAAAGATAGTTGCCACAGAGATTTTCTAGTATAAATACATTAATATGCCAAATATAGGACAAACAAAAGATTCAATTTTCATTTTGTAGATTTCATATATTCTCTATTTTTCTCCTCAGAATTTACAGATTGGTATAAAAATGTATTATGTTTCTATTTCAAATGTGTACATATTAAGCAGCATATTTAAAATCAATATCCAAAATTCCATAAAATTAATGAGATTATGCTAGATTGTGAAACTTTGAAAATTAAGTGCAAATCTTTTTATTTTAGCTTATTTCTATTTCAAATGTAAATATCAAAGATGTTTCATTTTTCAAAATAATATTTGTTTGTTTAAGGACCATTTAATAATTTTCACTGATCTTATTTAACTTTAAACTCTTCAATAAAAACTCTTTATAAAACTTTTGTTTGTTATAAAATTGAAAGTTATGCAAGACTCATCACAGTTTATTTCAATATATGTCTTGGACATTTATTTGAAAACATGTAGTTTTTTGATAAATAAATTATTTTAGATATGTTTTAAAATTGTGTAGGTGATAACTACTTTCCTCATTCTTACTTTTTATAAACTTAAAATACAAAATGGAGTCAAATCATCACTATGTAATTTGATATTCTTTCTTCTTAAGATATATTATATTTTCCCTACCTTTTTAAAAAATTATTCTTGGGTGTTGCAAAAGTTGTGGAGAGATAGGAATGCTTATTCACTGTTGGTGGGAATGTACAACCACTGTAGAGGACTGTTTGGCAGTTCCTAAGAAAGTTGAGTATAGATTTGCCTTGTGACCCAGCAATACTACCACTAGGTATATACCCAGAAGAATTGAGAGCAGTGACATGAACAGACACTGCACACCAATGTTCATAGTAATATTATTCACAATTGCCAAAAGTTGAAACCAACTCAGATGTTCATCAATAGATGAATGGATAAACAAATTGTGGTATATACTTACTATGGAATATTATGCAACTGTAAGAAGAAATAAAGTCATGAAGCATATGAATGAACCTGGAGGACATTATATTGAGTGAAGCAAGCCAGATACCAATTATTGTTGTCCTAGTGCTATTATGAACTAATTATATTGTGTCAACTTGTGAAGTTAATAACTAGCATATAGTCACAGAAAATAGAATGAAGGTAGAGAATGGAAAGCTAAGGGTTAATCTGTGCAGAATTGGTAAAAAGATTGTTTGTAAATCTCTGGAAATTAATAGAAATGGTGAAAACATATCATAGTGTTTATAACTAGCAGGGCTAATATATGGGTATGACAGTGGTTGAAAAGGAAAGTCCAAGATCATGTACATTATTAAAAGGAAAGTTAAAAAAATATAACATGGGACTGTATAGCATAATGAAATCTCATGTGAAATATGAGTATGGGTTGTATTGCATATATAAGACTATATTTCTTTGAAACTGAACAAATTATGTTAATTTTAGGAGGTGTTAATATCAGGCAAAAATGCAACCAATGCAAAATAAGGACAGTAGTGTATAGTAATATATTAATCATCTCCCATTAAGGGTAAAATAAAAAGGAAATATAATAAGTGAAAGAAATTAGACAAAATGTACTCCATTTATACAAAATATACATACAAATAAATTAGAAAGATGGAAAAGGAATAGCAGTTATGAAGGCAGGGGAAGGATAGAGAGATTGAAAGGTGATTATTAAAGGGTAGAGCTTTTTTTGTCTGTTTTTTGTTTATTATTATTATTATTGGAATAATGAAAATGCTCTAATCATGATTGAGGTGATGAATGCACAACTATGTGATCATTCCAAATACTATTGATTGTACACTTTGGATGGATTGTATGCTTTATTAATATGCATCAATAAAATTGATTAAAATTATTCTTGGGTAAAATAAAATATCTCCTTTTAAAAGGTTTTTCATTACCCACATAAGTTGTTGTAATTTAAATCTATAAATCAGCTTTTCATAATTAATTTTTTCAGATCAGGCTTTGACTACTATATGAAGCAGATGGATTATATATATATATAAAATAAGAAATACATATATATTACCCTGAGTAGATATATATTCCCTTGAAGCCACATATGAATAACAAATATTTTTTTTTTGACTAATTTCAAGGACAGTCACTGTTTAATACCCACATTTTGTTATCTTTATTAGAAAGTTGATACTGACACTATGGTGTTTTTTTAGCAGTATGGTTACAGATGGAAACTGGAAAGGCCTTAGGGTTCAGACGTAAATGGGGCTCTGCTCAAAAACATACCTCGTGGTCTTCAGTTCTCCAAATCATGGGATGCACATGGCAAATTATTTTCCTTAGAATTTTGTTAAATACATTAAACCCTGCTGCTAGGTAGAGATTTTTACTAAGCCACAACACCAGCAGCAGCAAACAATATTTTCCATTATTCTGATAATCAGTGAAAAATAGACTTTTTTTCTGGCATTTGGTGTTTAGAATTACTGTTCAACTTGTATTCATTTCTGATCTATGACTGTTAGCATCTATTTTACATGTGTTACATTTATATTATTATTTCCTCTATTCTAGACCCTTGTACCTAGATTCTGTGGAGTAACTCATGGAATACACTGGTCACATCTAAATCAGAGAAGTGAAAAAAAAAGGGAATGCAGTGCTTAATCATAATCTCCCATCATTTAAATTTCTTTTAATTATCAAGAATTCTGAATCTTGGGAAGCTATGTCAAGAACGTTATAGCAAATTTCTATTGAACATCTACTCAAATGTAAACATAAATCTTTCAAAGTGTTATTGGTTTAGGACCAGTTGATAATATTCAATCATTTCTTATTCAACTATAAAAATGAATGAAGAGATAGTTTTCAGTAAACCCATAGGAATGATACTTTATGTCTGGTATAGATAGGAAATTGCTAATTACAGGTTGTCTTCCATCTTTAATCATACGAATCGATGATTATGGAAAAAAAACAATGGTTCTATTAATTTAACCATTGGTGTACAGGAAAGTAAATGTGATGCAGGATTAGGAAGAATTGAATTTGTATATATTTATATAAATTGTGTGGCCTTTCCAAATATGTATCCTTAGATAAATTAATTTACCTTCTTAAATTGTCTTAATTTCTTTATCCATAAGATATGAATGGGATCTCTGTTAATTCAGTTAATGAGATAAAAATCTAGTACAGTGGTGACATAGAAGTCACTCAATAAATTCAGGCTATTTTAAAAAGAATATCCATATCTCTCTATCATTAATCCATATCTATCTATCTATTTATCAGTCTATCTCTCTATCTAGCCATCCATCCATCCATCTACATTTGTACAATTGAGAAATAACAATGACCTAGAAACAAAATATATGTTTTAGTTCAAATTTAATATAAAGCAAGCACCACTTCAAAATTCTCAGCTTATCTCGGTATCTTTTTTAAATGAAAAATATATAAATTGCACTGAAAATATCTGAAAATGTATGAATTTTACGAACATATATTTTGCCGATTTTATTAATCAGGGTTCCACAGGGAAATAGAACTGTCAAGAGATATCTGTAAATAGTATGAAATTTTATAAAATTGTCTCACAGGACCCTGTAGATACAAAAGTCCAGATTCTGTAGGGCAGGCTGTAAGCCAGGGACTCCAATGAAAGTCCTCATTGAGTTCCCCAGGAGATGCTGGTTATCTGAAAAAGAGATGGGAATTTTCTTTCTGAATGCTTACATTGGCTGGTTGTCTCTTCGGGGCAAAGAGGAGGCCAGGTTGCTGTCTTCTCAGGGAAGACCATTACAGGTTTATCTGGAAGTCTTAGCAGAATTTAGGGTTTCAATGTCCCCACTACCATCATAATCAACCCATATGTTTCCATCCCAATCCTCAGGGTTACACTAAGGAGTGGAAAGGTCCCATCAGTGTCCTCACTTTAACAGCAGACACCCTGCAAGGTTAAGATTTTAGTTTCCATTGTAACTCTGCTACTCATACAATGAGACTCAGAGTCTGGTTTTCAGAGATCGCAAGTCTGTGGCTGCACAAAACATGATTTTCTTTCAGAGCACACAGAAATTTTCATATCAGTCATGTGGTGCTAAAGTTGCAAATTTGAAGCCTTCAGCTCATCGTTTTCTGTTGTAACTGTATCCAGCATATTTAGGAACAGGCAGCCAATATCATTGTACCTTTTACCTCCACAAAACTCTAAGTTGTTAAAAAACACTGCCATCCAGAACCTTCCATCTTATAAGCATGGAAATAGTCATATCCAGTGGTGACATTTTGCATATCTCTATTGCCAACTCATGCCAATGACTGTGAGTGGCCTCTTGATTATTGGAAACAGAATCATTAGTGTCCTTGAATCTAATCAGAGAAGAGAAACAATTGCAAAAATCCCAGTTCAGAAATCTCATTTTTAAGATTCTGTTTCTCAAAAACCACTCCTGGTACCAAGCTGTATTAGTCAGGGTTCTATAGGGAAGCAGAACCAACAGAAGATATCTATAAATATTATGAGATTTTATAAAATTGTTTCACATGAACTTGGGGATGCACAAGTCCAAATTCTGTAAGGCATACTGCAAGCCAGGGACTCCAATGAAGGTCCTCAATGAGCTCCCTAAGAAACACTGACTATCTGAAGTAGAGATGGGAATTCTCTTACTGAATGCTGAAGTCACCTTCTTTTCAGGATTTCAGTTGATTGGATGAGATGTCACTCAATGCTAAAGGCAGTATCCTCAGTTTATTGTAGATATAATCAGCCACATATGCAATCAGCTTATTATGATTAAAGTACATGGAATGCCCTTGTCTTATATTAGCCCAATGCTTGCTTGACCAAACAACTAGACACAATTACCTAGCTGAGTTGACACATTAGTCTAACCATCATACTGATTATCTTACTATTTCCCAAAATAAATAATAGAAAAGTGGGTTAATTGTTAGATCTGTTTATAATGAACTTTCTCCCAAATTCTGTGGTTTAACTTTTATAATCTTAGAATGCTTTTTTTTTTTTTTTGAAATTTGGGCCTAATTCCTGGCTAAAAATTAATGCTTTAATATATTTTCAAATGAATTGGTACACAATACACTGCCTCCTGTATTAAAATCTGTAAATGCCATTTTCCTCTACTACATAGATTTTGAGTTTATGAACCTTAAATAAATAATATTCATTCCATTTTTTACCTATATAACATGAATTAAATTTCCTGTTAAAATATTAAACAAATTTTGAAATGTTCACCAATAGTGAAAATTTCCCAATATTTGTATTCCATACTATGCAATTTGCCCCTCTGTAGTTTTATTACCAATGATCTAGTTATGTTTTAAATCCATGAAAATGGATCATATTATTGATTTACATTAATTGAAAATTTATTTCTGATTTTTAACAAAAATTATTATTGGTTGCATTGAATTAATACACTCAGGAACAATCTCAAGTTTTGTTGGTGTTTTTTTTTTTTTTCCTTTTTCATTATTATGCATAAAATATATGAGAGCAGAAGGATAATTTAAAGATATCACGTACTTATTTGAAATTGGCAGTTGATATTAATGTTGCAAGACATTGAAGATCAAGATAAGAATGGGCACTAAAGAACTGTGATTAAAGAGAGTGTTTTAAATCTAGACTTTAGGTGTGAATGAAATCCACATGTGTTCCAGGTCATCTCACTAGAAATTTTCATTTGACTTTGTAGTCAAAGTTCTCACTAGTGTTCTTAAGAGATTTTGCCTTGGATATCCTCTGTCCAAATCTTCTACAGAAAGTTTAGAAGACAATAGGAGGTTGACCAAGATGCCGAGATTCAAGATCTGTGTTATTTTTCATTTTCTTTTTTGCAAAGATGCCAGTAATACTTGTTGTTATTATTGAGCTGTTCATCATTAAATTTGGTATTACCTGGGAGAATCTTGAAAGGTAATATATTACTTTGATATTATTTGTCTCTGTGTTTTTTTATGTACTTTATGTGTTGTTAGCAAAGAACATTTTTTGATTCAGGAATTCCCTACCAAATACCTTGTTTTTTTGCAGATGTTGGAAACACATCTACTAATTATGACACACAGTTTACATTCTGTTGTCAAAAAGGAGTAATGAGTGTATATACCTGAAGTATATAGTCCAACTATATACCTCCCCATTTAATTTGTAAATCTTTATAAAGTAAATGTGTTCAAATCAACAGAACCAGGCAAATGCATCTTTGGAACTGGCAGATGGTACTGCAGAACTGTCAGTTATAATTTTAGAGAATGTATATAATAAAATTGAAGTGTATGAAGCTTGCAAAAATGAAAATGAAAAACTATGAAAATTATAAATCAGTTAGAATAAACATGAAATCAGTTGGTGAAGAATTGTAAGTACATGGAATTAACAAAAAAAAGCTATAGGAAAATCAAGTTATACTGTACAGTGTTTTTCACTATGATTATACATCAAGATTATAGTCAAAAAGGAGGCAAAACAATTAATATTTCTAGACTTCATAGAAATTTGGGCTTGATCTCATATATTATTAATCCTTAGGTAAGCACTCTGGAGCTCATATGTTAACTCTAAACCACCAAAGGTACAAATCTAACAATGCTATTATTAAGGGTTTACTGAAAATATCTTTCCAGTTTTGGAGATATTACTGTATGGCTAAGTAACTAAATGATTGGTTAAAATATATCTCAAACAAGCTATGAACATGAAACTCTGCATATTCAGCTGATATATTTGATTACAAATAAAAGTAGGAGTCATTTCTGAAATGAATTATGACTATAGTGGATTATAACTATTAAATTCTAAATTGTTATAAGGTTGTTGATAACCTGGAATGTGTATGTTTGCTGCTCTTAGCTTATGCCATGGGTTTTAGACTAGAAGGTTATGGTGCAATTCTTCTTTTAAAACATCATTATTTCCTAACAGGCAGTATTTGTTGATATATAAGCACTTTAGATAGATAGATAGATAGATAGATGATAGATAGATAGATAGATTGATTCATTTAAACTTTATAATAGCCCTCTGTGGTAGGCACTACTATTTGAGTTATGCTCAGATTACATATGATAACCTAAACACTGATTGTTTAAATAGATTTCCAAATGTAACAGAGCTAGTAAGTGGTCAAGCCCAGTATTAGTTTTAACTGCATAGAGTAAACTTAAGACTACTACTCTGTACAGTTCTACACTATATGTGTGTATATATAGCAGAGAATGTGGCTAGATAATTTAAGATGCATAAAGCAGGTGGGAGGAAGCAGGGATCTTACTTTTAGAACAAGTTAATGATTTGGAAAATACAAGAATGTTAAATGAAGTATGCTTGTTGCTGAATACCACACAACCTCTCAACACACTTACTTTATGAAGTTGACTAGTTAACTCAGACAAGCTATCCCTATACCAACTCTTTTCTAAAGAGGGGGAGAGAAATTATTGGAAATTGTATTTATAATTAGAAGCTGTAAATTATGAAGAATGTTAAAGTAACTGGGGCAATTCAATGGAAAGAAAACTAGACTACTATTTGAGATCAGACCCTATTGAAAAATGTGGAAACTGGTTGATGAACTGCTTAGTTTGGCATAGCCAGGACAGATGACAGATGTAGGAATGAGATGCCATGAGGTATGACACATAGTATCTGGCACAGAGGTTAATCAAAGGCAGTCCAGATACCAACCGTGTAGACAGCTGGTTTAGGTGTTAGTCAAGGTCAGGCTGGATAAGAGTCTGGGAAAGTGGCTGGTATCAGACCACAAAGACCAGAGGTTAGATTTTAAGGCAGCCAAATGAGTATTCAGATCTGGCACAGAATTAAAGATCTAACTACCCGAGAGAAAAGTTTCTCTAAATTAATCAGAAAATACTTATTCTATGAAAAAGAGGCTTTTTTTTTTAAAGGAAAATGTTTAGAGTGTCTAATCAGTAGTCAGGAGATGTTCTAGCACTAAAGAAATATATAAGAAAAATATAAAAGTTACTGTATATATATATATATATATATATAAATAACATTTTTGTAAGCAAAAACACATATATGCATATATATTTATATATCATTTTGCAAATGTTTGTATGTATTGAGAGAATTTTGATTTTTATCCACAATAAAAATAAAAAAAATAAAAAAATAAAAAAGTTAATGAGACTTTGTCTTTGCACTGAAGATTTCAGGGTCAGTTGATATACTCAGAACCCAAAATAATCAATCAAAATGAAGCTTGATACATGAAATATTAGAATTAGGTAAAAATACAAATTAGAAAACACAATTGATGATATCAGGACAAGGAGTACAGTCTTGAAAGATTAGTGGGCATCTAAAAATGGTTATTCTGAGGGATGGTTGGAAAGGAAAGGATTATCCAGGAAGAGGAATTGTGTTAGTCAGCCAAAGGGGTGCTGATGCAAAATACCAGAAATCTGTTGGCTTTTATAAAGGGTATTTATTTGGGGTAGAAGCTTACAGTTACCAGGCCATAAAGTATAAGTTGCTTCCCTCACCAAAGTCTGTTGCCACATGTTGGAGCAAGATGGCTGCTGACACCTGAAAGGGTTCAGGCTTTTTGGGTTTCTCTCTTCCCTTGGGGCTTGTTTCTCTCCTGGCTCAGCTGCCCTGCTCTCTCTACAAGGCCAGCTGCAGACTATCAGGCCACCAGCTCTGTCTCTATCCCCTGTGCTCAATTCTCTCCGTCTGGGCTGCTCTGCTCCTCTGGGTGTTTACTTCTTGGGCTCCAGCTCAAAATACCCACATCAAAACTCCAACTTACTCCTGTGCTCTGCTGTGTAGTTTTATCAGTGAGTTTCCGCCCTAATCATAATTTAATCATGCTCAGATGCAGACCCCTTTACAAACATAATCCAATATCTATTTTTGAAATTCAGAAACAATATCAAACTGCTACAGGAGTATAAAAGCACAACAGAGAAAAAATTGTAAAGCACACTCAGCAAAGTTTGGGAAGTTTCTGTCAGATTTTAAGTACATGAGACAATAATTTCTTTTAGAAATTTTGTTTATTTCTATCCAAAATTAAATTGGAAGCCAAACTGTTTTCAATTTCGCTTCAATCTCAGAACTTATATTAAAACTTAGAGGTGAAATATTTATATAATGAGAACATGATGACCCCAAGAAGCCATTCTTCCCGGCAAGAAGGGTGAACTTGAGCACGTAAGGGAAAACCCAGAGAAATGTGTCTTGTACTGTCCTAACATCAAGCAGCACAGATAAATGAGAATCAAGACTTTGAGAGAGATAAATAAAACTATCCATTGCTGCAAAATGAACCAATGAATGTGTAGAAGTTTCTTCATTTGAGATATTCATTTGAATTTCCCTGTTAGTAAATCAAATTTTCTTAGAGCCAGCAGGTGCTTTAACTTCCCACCTATGTTTGAAAACTGTCTGACCTTTCAACTTCAGTGTCTCCAGCCCTGCCATATTTTACTATATTTATTTATCAGGCACAAACCAGTGTGATGCTATGGATGGAAACTTGGCTATCTTAGGACACCAGCATCTTATGTGAGTAAATTCCTCAGCTGTACTTAAATCCGCACCTACTTTGCAGCAGAAGATAGAGCGACTTAGGATTGTTGGTGGGGCAGCATTTTAAACTAATGAGTCTACCATAGAAACAGTGAAAGGAGACTTCTGATTTGAAAACTCTGGTAAGATTTACTTGCTCTTTCTTGATTATACCTGTATGTGACTCTAAAATCTATGATAATCTAAGTAGTTGTGAAAAGAAACATTATTAACCATATTCCCTATCTTACATTTGGTGTATTTTCCCCCAAACCACCCTATTATTACTTTTTAAAATATATTTTTATTACAGAAGTTGTCAACTTACAAAACAATCATGCACATGTACAGAATTCCCATACAACACCCTTTTATCAACACACCACACCGTGGAGGAACATTAGTTACAGATTATGAGATATTATTAGCAGACAATTATCCCCTGTATGATGTTATGCATGTTTGCTTTGTAACTTCACAACTTTTATTATACACTTATTGTTTATGTATGTTCATGTATAAATGACAAAAAAAAATAATAATAATAGGGTGGATTGGGTGAAAAATATGCCAAATGTAAGATACTTTGGTTAGTAGTAATATTTTGAGGATGCTCTTTCATCATTAGTTAAAAATGTTTCACAACAATGCAAGATATTGGTGGTAGGGTGAAGTATGAAAGCTCTGTATGATGTTACGTGTGATTGTTTTGTAAGTTCCCAACTGTTCCCAAGTGTATACTTATTGTTTATGTATGTTTATGTATGAGTGATATACTTCAATAAATTAAATAAAAGAAGCATTATTCATTTAGTATCTATTATATGCTAGGTGGTTTATGAACTAACTTAGATATGTTTGTTCATGTCATTTGAAATTATTTCTAAACCAGAATTTTTATCAGAAAGAATACTTCTGGAAGTGTTATAACCCAGGAGATCGACCACACTCAGACTTTAACCACTTTTATGAAGTTTATTGAGCTAAGCCCGCGGGCGTCTGCAGCACCTCTCATGCAGGAGAGAACTGCAGCACCCAGGTTTTAAAATGGCTCCTTTTTATAGGGGGTTGCTGTCGCAGTTTGCAAGCAAGCAGGATAAACAGAAGCGGATTTTGGCAGTTAGCTAGCGTTTGCACAGAATGCCCTGATAGTCTGGGGCACAGCTGCAGGGTTGAGATGTCCTTGCAGGATTGTTCAAAGGAGGGGAGGTTGTATGCTTGTCTGTCCTTGCGAGATTGTTCAAGGGAGGGGAGGGTGTGCTTTTCAGATAAGACACTTAGGAGACAGTGGGAAACTTTTCTTTTCTACGTTACTCTGGTTGCCATGAAGGCCTATGGGTAGGCTAATTTAGGGTTCAACAGAAGACTGCAAATTTAATCTCAGTATTTGCTGAGAGGAAAATAAAAATTCAGTTTAGTTGTTCTCTCTCCTATGGACACTGTTTTTAAGTATACAAATTAATAATGGCTTCCTTCAGATATAAGAATACATATGTTTTTATCCCTGCAGTAATCAGTTTACTGCTAAAGTGAATAATTTATTTTGCATCAAAACAAAATTAATAAGAATTAAATAAATATATATGTGAATATTCATTACCTAGTTAATAAAGCCTCCTTTTTCACTTGAGATTTTCCTTGTAAGCCTTGAAAGACTCAAAAATTGACTTATCAATAGGTTTCACTGTTTTATTAACTATGACTACTTGTACATTATAATTGTAACACAAACTTTAGCATTCCTTTATGTGTCATACATTTAAAATTCTTGACGTAGATAACGTTTAGAATCTCATCTTTATTTTCATGGTTCTTGTTCAATTTTTAGGTATTCTTTAATCTCCCATTACCTTAATTGCTGTCACTTTGTAATATCATTTCTGAACATTGACTCAAGCTTCTTAATCTCAGTGCTTTTAATAACTCAGCCCGTTTTTATATGCTTTTATTTAAACTAAAATGAACGAAAAGAAGCTATTTTTAATCCAAAGCTTTCTACTACGCTTTGCATTGCTAGCAGATTGTTCTCTATCTGAAGGTTTCAACTGAAATGTTTGCTATATAAAGGGTATAATTTGCAGTCAGTATAAAAATTGCCTTTTGTTTTGTGCTCCGCCCTCTATTCTTCTCTTAGTGTGCAACCTATTTCAAATTTCAATACCTTTCTACATCTTTTGCTAAACAATGGTAGGAAAGTGCACATGTCTCACATTCTTCTCGGGTCTCACTCATAATTTTACAGAAAGCATCAAGTTAAAATTCCAGAAAAAAAAAAATGCAGCACGGGGATTGTAGGAAAACCATCCCTGTAATTTTATCCTTAGAGATAATAAAATATGTACACTTTTATTGGAAATTCTACCTATGTTCCTATATTTAACATGAACTTATGTGCATATAATTGTCCAGTGAAATATGAATTCCTACTCCTCCTCTGTAGAAAAAGCCTCGTTTACATCATAGGAAGGCCCAATGCTAACATCTGTAACAGGGAACTACCTCCTGTGGTGACACATATATATTTTATACTGAATGCCTAGGGAGAACTTGTAGGGTAAGATATATAGAATATGATATAATTATGGGTAAATAAATGCCCTGTATAGATGTAAATTTATATTTGTACAAACATAGCAAATATTTGGAAAAATACATTCTGAACCATTATTAGCTTTTACTTTTGAATAAATATGTCATAAAGATAGAAATCTATCACGTTTTACTGTAGGATAAAACACAGGCTACCCATGTTGTTTAAATCTATTGCAATAAACCTATGCTACTTTTGGAATTTTAAAATAATCCAAAAATAGGAAAATAATTCAGATATAAAAAGATATAAAATACAAAGAACTCTTCATGTTTATTTTATTCATATCATATTAATTGCATTAGTCATGCTATGTTTGGTTATACTGCAGTAACAAACAGTCCTAAAATCTTAATGGCCTTCAAAAGCAGAGAGTTATGTGTCTTTCCCATGCTGTTAGTTTCCAACATATTGTCCAGAATAATAGAATAGTCTGGGGCTTGAGAAAAAAGAGAACCACGTTTTGGTTAAAACTTCTGACAAGTGACATGCAACACTTCTGCTTATATTTCAAGTTATTTGGCTACACCTGAGTTAACATAGGAGATGAATCATCCTCTGGTGCAGGTCACTGCAGATATGGATGCTGAATCTGAGAGCTTCTCACTACCTATTCTTTCCTTACCTGCTCGAAACAAAAATGGCTACTCCTTGAGGCAGCAAACATGTAGTATACATTTTAGCTCCTCCCAGTCCAATTCTTTATGGTTTCTAATAAGTAAAAAACAAGAGTTAGTGATTGGGTTTGTCAAATGGGTTGACAGTTTAATATATATTTATCATAGGTTTATAGACATAGTATATATATGTACAAGAGACATATGCTTATCCCAAGTAAAATCTACTCATATTATGGATAATTTTTGACATTGCACCCTAATTTGACACTTCCCCTTCATTGGTAATTTTTATTTCTCTCGATATATTACATACAGAGGTGGGTTTTAAAATATGATGCTCCAAATTTCCAAAAGCCTTTTTATAACCTATCGTAATACTTACCAAGCACTAAGGCATGAAAAACATCTCAACTTTTCTACAGCTGCAGTAATATTGAGAGTGGTTTACGCACAGTGAAAATAATCACTGAGAAACAGAAATCTAACTCTGTAGCCTAACGATTTTTATGTTATTAATAAATTAAATTAGTATGTGCAAAGATTTCTATTTATTTAATGCATTAATTGAATTTTTCTAATTTTAGTATGTTAAAACCTTTTGTTAAAATTAAGATTAAAATCAATGTTTCCTTATATTTTCTCCTTTAAAATAAAGTGACTGGTTTAGCCTACATAGCCTGTATAGCCAAGGAAATTGTTAAACACCTACAAACACACAAACATAGAAGAATATATTTAGAACTGACTGTAAATTGATAACATGATAAAATGGCACAGTAAATTGGGAAAAAATGAAATAAAATCTCTATTGCACTATTATAAGACTATTACTATTTTAAAAGCATACATTCAAAAGCATAGTTCAGTGTATTATTTTAAGGAAGAATAAAATATATTTCATCAATACTTTTTGAAAAGTGGTAAAATGGACATTGACATGGAAAAAAGGCAATCTGTGCCATTGTGCATGTTTTGTCAAATGATGATAAACTGCAAACATTGTTGGCTCAAAAGCAGAGTTCACCTCACTGCATAAAAACATGCATTTAACAAGGGCTGTGCAGGAAATACATACTACAGGTAAAATATAATGTTGAGGTAATAATAAATGAGAAATGAAATGTTTCCATAAAAAAGTCTATTCTACAACATCTGTTCTATAACTAGCTACTGGGTGCCTAATATTCTTACCTCTGGCTTAATTAAGTATTGGGAATGCAACAATAATCAAAATAGAGATCTATCCTCATGGAAAATAGCTTCTAGTGAATTCATGCTTACAAAAAATTATTGATCCCTAAAAATAGTTGTAAGTAGCAAGTAAACCCTTTTAATTTCCAAATTTAAAACCAAATAATGGAACAATGGAGGAATTAAATGTTTGCTATTCACAAGATTGAAGAGACTGAGAGGCAGCTGTATTTAAAAAGTCCAACCAGATTAGTAGCATGTATTAAAATATTTATTACATTGCTGAGGAGAATATAAAATGTTGCAGGTACTTCGGAAAAGAATTGGGCACTTCCTTATAAAGTGAAACATCTACTGAATGTAATGATCCAGCATTCCAAAAAAATGAAAACACACGTCCATACAAATACTTGTATATGAATGTTTATAGCAGCACTATTTATAATAGCCAAAAAGTGGAAATAACCCAAATGGCCATCAACTGATGAATGGAAAAACAAATTATGGTGTATCTATACAATGATATGCTATTCAGTAATAAAAAGAAACAAACTATGATATAGGCTATAACATGGATGAACCTCAAAAACATTATGCTAAGTGAAAGAAGCCAGACACAAAAGACTGTATATTATAAGATTTATCTTAGTTTCCGGGATGCTGTGGCAAATACTACACAAGGGAAATGCTCAAAAAACAGGTGTTCTAAGGCTTGCTTCCTCCTGAGGTCAGTAGCATTATGGCTGGCCTGCAATTCTTGGGGTTCCTTGGTTGTACCATCACATGGCAATGTCCTCTACCTGTCTCTTCTGGGTTCCTGCTGACATTTGACTTGTGGCTCCTTCCCATGATGTTCTCTTTATAAGGTCTCCAATAAAAGGATTAAGACCTATCCTGATTCGGGGGGCCATACCTTAACTAGAAATAAGATCGTCAAGGTCCTGTTACAATGGATTCACACCCACAGGAATGGAATTAAGATTAAAAACATGTTTTGTTCTGTTTTTTTTTTTCCTCCTTTCCTCTGGGGTCCATAGTTCAATCTAAACCAGATTCTATTTGTTTGAAATGTCCAGAAAAGATAAATCTATATGGCAAAAATTATATTAGTGATTGCCAGGGCTGAGGGTGGAAATGGAGGTTGGTTGCAATTGGGCACAAAGGACTTTTGAGATGATGGAAATATTCAAAAATTGTATTTTGATGATGGTTGCATAACTGTAAGTTTACTAAAAAGTATCAATGATTTTTCCACTTAAAATAAGTAAATTTATGGTATGAAAATTGTACCTAATACAAAGCTATTTAAAAGGAATTTGGAAAAAATATCTACTTTTTAATTACAGAATTCAATTAGTATAATATAGAGTATAAAAATTTTAATACAAAAGGTCATTAACAAAAAAACTTACAAAAGATATTATTGATTGTAAGATAAAAATAAGATAGTAAATAATAAATAGAAAACTCTGATCACCAACCTATTAGATGATAATTGCCTAAACATTTATCTGGAAGTTAAATGCTGCATATTACATTTAATTTATAGGCTTCAATATTATTTTTTTATTTAATTGGTGGCTGAACACAGGTGTAGCAATTTGATATTATTTATGAGTTCCAAAAAGACATTATAGATTATGTTTGTAAGCTGGTCTATTCCTCTGGGCATGATAAACTTTTGATTGTATTAGATTCAGTTGAAACATCTGATTACATTATGTTAAAATTAGGGTTTTGATTCAACCGTCATTAGAGTGAGACCCAGCGTTGAGTCTCAGCCCCCTTGGTGGGCTGAATAAACAGACTCTCACGTGGAAGTAGACACTCAAAGAAGAACACAGAAGAAGAGAGATAGCTCATTAGAAATGGCAAAGGCTCCTGGAATAGAGATGAGCCTGATAGACTACAGCTGACCTTGTGAAGAGAACAGAGCAACTGAACCCAGAAAGAAAAAGTCCTGGGAGAGAGAGGAGCCTTATGTCAGCCTACAACTGAGATGAGAAGAAGATGGGACCACAGAGCCTTAAGAGGAAAAAGGAAGGCTGAACCCTCGCAGACATCGCCTTCTATCTTGTTTCAACACATGGCCAATGACTTTGCGTGAGAAAGTACTTCTTATGGTTCCTTGAGTTGGACTTTTTAGGGCCTATAAGCTTCTACAACCAAATAAATATCCTTTATAAAAGCCAACAGAGTTCTGTTACTTCACATCAGCACCACTTGAGCTGACTAATACAACAGTTTTATTATAAGACTTAATTTTCTTTTTTTTCCTAGCTCTGAGCAATTTACCTTTCTTTGATATGTACTTTAGTTATAAGAATTTAGGTTAATAATAGTAAACAACAAAAGATATGCCAAGAAGTATCCGACTTCTAGTTCAGCTGATAACACATTAACTTGATTATTAGCCAAGGGTATGTTGATGCTTTAGTTAATTTAGTTAATGGAATTCCTTCCTTAACACTTAACACTTACAACACTTTTGGGAGATAGATACATGAAGAAAATGAGGATCAAATAACTTAAGTGATTTGTTCTGGGTGTTACAGGTATGAAGTCTAAATTTAAGTATTCAAACCCAAGACCCCAGAATCTGAACTCCTAGGTATACATTTAATGACAGGAACTCCCTACGTACTTCCTGATAAAATCAGTATTCCACTGAAATAATGAAGGTTTATTTTAGATGAAGGGAAAACTAAGGTAGACAAATATTGGAGTTTTGTAATATATCTGTATTATATCTGATTCATTCAAAATAATAAATGTAATATATAGGTATATTATGAAGTATAAAAATAAGGTAACCATTAATAGCCAAATAAGCCACCCATGTCCTTCCCCTCCACATACCCCCATATCTTCTTTTTCTTACTTTTATTTTTTTAATATACATATATTTTTTTAAAGAAGCTTTAGATTACATAAATGTTACATCAAAAATATAGGGGATTCCTATATACCCCCCCACACACACACACATTTCCCACTTTAACATCTTTCAATAGTGTGGTACATTTACAATAGATGTACAATATTGTACATATATAGTTTCAATAGAAGAACACATATTGAAGCATTGTACTAGCCAAGGACTATAATTTACATTATAGTTTATATTTGCACAACACAATTTTATAGGTTTTGACAAAATGTATAATGGCCTGTATCCATATTGCAATGTCATGCAGGACAATTCCAATGCCCCAGAAATGCCCCCAAGTTGTACCTATTCTTCCCTCTCCTTGCCCTCAGAACCTCTGGTGGCCATGGCCTTTATATCAATGATAAAATTTCTTCCATTGCTAGAATAATCAACTTTAGTCCATAGTTGTTTTCCACTCTTAAGTTTGTTTATTCCTCAATCTTGAGGATATTGGGATGGTGAGGCCAGCCCCTTCTATGATTGAGAGGGGGCTTAGATCTTATGAAGTAGATGGATGGAACTGTATTTCTTGCAGTTGCAGACTCTTTCCACTTCCTGGGATGGGCATTGTCCATCATTATTCTTTTTTCAGTTGTCCTGGGAGAGTCTGATGAACTGGAGAGTAGATGTTGCAACTCTGTTGAGATTCAGGGCTCAACTAGCATATGACCATACCAAAGATTTAAGTCTCTGGGACATATATCTAACAAGTATAGTGCTAACTCAATGGCACTAGGTTCAATAGTGTTAGGTTCAAATAAAAGAAGAGCCATGTGTAGAGAAATTATAAATGAGTCTAACTCCGTTATATTGGGGAGCATATATTCCAAAGTAAGGCCCATTGATAGAGTGCCGAATTCGTGAGATTGTCTGCCCTCCCTATAGTGCCTAGATGTCTCTAGAGCCCTCAGGGGCCCCACTGTTTGAAGCACTGTTTTCTGTGGCTGTCAATGAGATCCTGTTGAGACATGCGTAAATGTACCTCTGGAATAAGCTCCAGAGTCACTCTGAAGCCTCTTAGCCATAAAAACTCATTTGTATTTAATATTTCTCCCTTTTGTCCAAGGTCTTTTCCAGATTATCACTACTTGGTGCTTGGTAATTATCCCTCAGTGCCAGGGAGGCTTATCCCGTGGAGTCACGTTCCATGCTGGGGGGAGGTAAGTGCATTTATATATTAGTTTGGCTTTGAGAGAGGCTACATTTGAACAACAAGGAAACTTTTAGGAGGTAACTCTTAGGCAATATTTAATACTAGGATAATTTTCAAATTCACTAGAAAAGGTTCAATATCAAGGGCCTGGGGAAGTGGTCTGTCCCCCTTCACTAGGCACAGCTCATGTACTCAGGGGATCCTGGCTGCTCTATTGGAATATCCTGGACTTCCCAGGATGGAAATTCAATATTCTTTTGGTTATTGTGTGGGTCTCCACCCACCAAGAGAATATGCCACCAAGAGATTGCCCCATGACCACTTGTACATATTCATATGCCAGAGAGTCATGCCACACATTCCCACATCATGGAACTCCCCACACCAGTGATCCTCCCCTGCCACAGGTGTGACCCTTCTGTGATCCCAAACCCCTCCAAAAAACAAAGCCAAAAAAATAAACAAATAAAAATAAGAAAATTAAGTAATAATAATAAAGATAACAAATAAAATACAGAAAAAAAAATAAAACAAAATAAAATAATAAAATAGTTTTTCATTTTGCCTTTCATCACAATAAGACCTGTTACCTTTTATGTACAGTGACAATTTCTTCCATATGTTCCCCCAGTGTCTTATTTTTTTTTTTCTTTATCTTCAAAGAAACTTTATGTTACAGAAAAGTCACATAGAAAATATAGGGGATTCAATATACACAAACCCCTCCCACTCTCCCACTCTTCCCCATTAATAACATTTTACATGTGTATGGTACATCGGTTTCAATTGATGTATTAGTACAAATATTGAAGCATTGCTACTAACCATGGTTAATGGTTTACATTATGGTTTCCACTTTGCCTGTGCACTTTTACAGGTTTTGAAAAAATTTAAAACGGTCTGTACCTGTCATTGCAAGATCATGCAAAACAATTCCAATGTCCTGAAAATGCTCTATGTTCCATTTATTCTATTCTTCTCTTCCCCTCCCCTCGGAACCTATGGTAACCACCAAGTTTCAAGTTTTGAAGAATAGTTATATGCAATAATATTGAGGGCTTGCATATTGATCTGTTTTCTTTTATTAGGCACTGCCTATGTTCTCAAGAGTTTCTTACCCCCCTAATTGAGAACATAGCAGGATTCCTCAGGATAGGAGTTTAATATTTTCTTGTTTATTGTGTGGGTCTTCACCCACTGAGATAACACCCTATGACAAGATGTATACTTTCATATTCCATAAAAACATGCCCCAAGTATACCTATTCCGCATATCCCAACAATCTGCACCAATAATCATCCCTTGCCATTTTTGCCAAAGGAGTATTCCCACCATTGTAATTTTAACATAGATCTGCAAATCCCCTGAATTCACCTGCTCCATCTTTCAAACCTCCCCCCAGTTTGGATGGATAGCCTAACTCAAGTCCCCACCCTACTTCACCACTTATGTATAAATACCTGGCTTAGTTCTTCGGCTAGAATGTTATTAAATTGTTATAATACTGCATGAATTCAACTACAAAACTTCCTTTATAAATTGAACTGTCCATTTAAGAGTTGCATCGAAGTTATTGCATATAGCTCTATTTCTTTTATTGTTATTATTTTATACTATTTCATTGTTTGAATAAAATGATTTATCATCCATTTTCCCATTATTATATATTTGGATTGCTTCTACTCTTCGGTGTTATAAAAATTCTTCTTAGAATATTTCTCCTGATGAACATTTGCAAGAGTTTTTCTAGTTGTGGACTGTAGGTTGAAGGTATAAGTACACTGAATTTCATAAGACACTACCAAATTTTTCCACAATGATTGTATCAACTTACATTTCCATCAGCAGTGTGTAAAAATTCCATTTGCTTCATATCTACACCAAAAATCCCTCCCACATATACACCAATCTAAGGCATAGAAAATATTCTTCATTAATTATAGTCTTAAAATGCATTATAATGAGGATTAGCATATTTTCATGAATTTATTCTCTATTTTTATCACCTCTTCTATGAAATAATTAACTAACTTCATAAAATTTTCTTCTGGGATACTTTCTTCCTATTGAAATTTGATTATTTTTTATATTTTAGATATTAAACTGCTATATTAGCTAAAATATTTCATGTTTGTGACTTGAACTTTATCACAACTTTATCAGAAGAGAAGTTTTTTAAAATAAAGGTATTGCATTTATCAATAGTTCCTTCAATGATTAGCACTTTTATCGATTGTTTAGGAAATCTTTCATTACTATAGATGAAGACTTAAAATTAACTGTAAACATCACTTAATTTTAAACATATAATCATGTAAAATGCTCTAAGCAGAATTACTCTTTGTTCAACATTTTATTATTATTAAAGTTTATAACATCAAGAAAAGTTGAAAAAAATGTAGTTATCTATATACACCATACACCATCTAAATTTTATCATTATTCTTTTTTTTATCACCTACCCATTAATTATTCCTCTATCCATACATCAAACCATTTTTAAAATGTATTTCAAATATGTTGCAGACATCAGTATCCTTTTCCTAAATACCATCACAATGAATACCATTAACTTGAAGTTAAAATTGACTTACAATGAAATGTACAAATCTTAAGATATTATTTGGTGAGTTTTGACAAATGCATATAATTATGCAATGGAAAATCCTTTTAAGTTATACAGTATTAATGTTATCCCACCAAAATCCTTCCTGCCCACCATCTAAAAACAAACACAAGTTTGGTTTTTACCCACTGTACATTAGTATTGTCTTTTTGAAGCTGCATACGAATGGAGCCTTTTGCATCTAAGTTTTTTTTTTACTTAGCACAATACTTTTGAGACTCACCCATGTTGTTGCATAAATCAATGTTATGGCATTTTTATTACTGAATTCTATTCCATTGTATGAATCTACCACAATTTCTTCATCCCTTAGCCGATTTTTGTCCATGTGGGCCAATTCCATTTTCTGTGTATATGATTTAATTTCTAAAAATTTCCTTGTATAATTTTTTTGGTAGACAAGTTTTTATTTGTTTTGAGTAATGATTCTGGTTTAGTATGGGAGGGGGGAGGTGTGGGATACATTGGAATCCCCTATACTTTTGATGTAACATTTATGTAAAGCTTCTTTAAAAAGGAAAAAAGAAAAACTTGTCATTAAATATAGTGTTACCAGAAGGATTATTCATTGAATCTCCTCTATGAAGTTTACTTCCATTCCTAGTTTGTTGAGAATTTTATTATAAATGCATCTATTAAAATAGCCATATGATTTTTCTTCACTATCCCATTGATATGGCAAATTATTTTTATTGCTTTTCAAATATTAAAACAAACTTGCATTCCTATAATTAACCCTATTTCATCATGATGTATTATCCATTTTATATTTTGCGTAAATTGATTTGCCAACATAATTTTTTTAACCAGAATTGAAACTTATTTATTTTTTTAAAAAGATACTTAGATTACATAAGTGTTACACAAAAAATATAGGGATTCCCATACGCCTCACCTCCCACACCTCCTACAACCTCCCACATAAACATCCTTCATTAGTGTGGCACATTAATTGCAATTGATAAACACATCCTGGGGCTTTGCCATTAGGCATGGACCATAGTCCATGTAGACCACACTCTCTCCCACACAGTTCTGCATGTTATATGATGATATAAAATGGCTTAGATCTGTTGTTGCAATGTCACTCAGGACAATTCCCATGTCCCAAAAAGCCCCTGTATTACAACTGCTTTTTCCTCTCCCTGCCCCCAGAGGCTCCAATGGCCACTGGCTTCACATCAATGTTGTAATTTCTTCCATTGCTTGAATCACAATATGTCTATAGTATGCCAATGTAATTTTAAAGTATTTTGCATTCATAATTACAAGCACAATGACCTGTATACATATTTTCTAATGTCATTGTGATGTTTTTGTCCAAGATTCACCCTGGCCTCAAACAACAAGTTGGGGACTTCGTCTTCTTCTTTGTCTGAAAAATATTTTTGTAAGATTGTGCTCTTTCTTTCTCATATGTATTATGGAATTCACCATTGAAATTATCTGGACCTTAGATTTGATTTGGGGCAAGTTCTCTGATAAAAAATTCAATTTCTTTAGTAGATATAGTGCCATTCAGAGTTTCTGTATTATCTTGTGTCATTTTTGATAAGTTGTAGTCTTGAAGGAACTTGTCCATTTTATCTAATTTTACAAATTTGTTGCTTTAGTGCTGAGGAAGTCAATGATATGCTCAATGGCCATCTCCTAGACTTCTCCTACCCACCTCCTTTCTCCTTTTGCTTGTTTGTACGTATGTGATTCTATATGTTTAACGTCCCAGGGAAGACATTAGGTCTCGACCACTTCAACAAGCTACCTAGAAATGGAATGGACCTCGGGCAACAAAGGGTCCCTCATCTGCAAAGTGAAATGTGGAGTCCAGAGCTGCCATCTACTGACACTAGCCTGAGCAGTTAGCGTCCCTGAGAGACCAGCCATGAAGGGACCTCTTCCCCTCTTTTGGACCCTTTGTGCTGTTTAAGTAAAAAAAGTGGTCATTTGCTGAAAATTTCTGTGGTGCCTGAGCCTGTTTTTCCATGGTGCAACTTATAGCAACTCCCTCCACATTTATTTATTCAAAGTATTTCCTTAAAAGTATTTAATGTTTATGGGATCTATAGTGAAAACTCCTCTTTCATTCCTGATATTGTTTATTTGAGTTTTTTTTTTTTTTTTTTTATCTAACTAGGTGTTTGCCAATTTTGTGGATCTTTCCGATCGCCTTCATTCGGCTTTATTTCCTGTATTGTTTGCTTTTATGTTATTAAAATACGTTCTTATCTTTATATGACCTTCTATTTGTTTAGTAAATTGAAACATTTAGGAATATATGAAGCAAACCTCTCTTCTCTGTATTAATAATGCTTGCTTGAAATCTCCTTATATGACATAACTATAGATAGTTGTCTTATTTTTCATTCTGAGTATCTGCTTGAAATATGATTTTCTTTTCTTTTTATTTTCAACTTTGTTTCTGTTAAGTCTTTCATAAATGGCTAATATGTGGATCTGATTTTTTATACTATCTGACAAACTATCTTCTTACTAATATTATATTATTTATCTTTACTGTGATTATCAACATATTTTATACTTATTTCTAACCTAGAACATCTTTTTACTAATTTAGAAGTTACATTCCACGTCCATTCTTTTATCAGTCATGAAATTTTATATTACAAACTGGAAATAACAAAGTCTAAATTATATCAAAATATACACTATCTTTTGAAAACTCAATTTGACATATGATCATTATTGTCTGGGATTTTTTGTCATTATTATTAAAACTACAAATAAGGTATTATTATTATTATTGCTATTATTATTTTATTCACAAACAGTATTTGCTTATATTTACCTATATATTTATCAGTTTTTTTGCTCATCATCCATTCTTATATCATCCTTCTGGGATTATCAGCTTTCTTCCTGAAATGCATTTCTGTTAATATGCTTTAGTAGAAGATCTGTTGAAGATAAATTGAGTTTTTGTATGCATGGCAATCTCTCTTTTTCTTCTTGATTACCAAAAGATAATTTCTCTGTGTTTACAATACAGAGGCCCAGATTGATAAATTTTTTCTCTATATTTTGAAAATATTTCCATTTAATTCTCCCTTTTTTGTTGTTGAAGCATCTATTTTCTGTCTAAATTTTTTTTATAGGAAACATTTTATTCTCTGTCTTTAAAATATTGCTTGTGTTTTCTGTCTTTTAAGTTTTATTAAAAATTGTCTAGGTGTAAATTTTTTAATCATAATATATATATTAGTATCTGTGACTGTGGATTTATATCTATTTTTCAATAATTCTGGAAAATTCTCAGCTATTATCTCTTTGAGTGTTTTGTTTCTTTTATACTATCTTAACTTTTTTTCTTATAGACTGAAATTTTCTCATCTTATTCTTAATATATATTACTTTATTTTTAGTATATTCTTTCTCTGTACAGCATATGGGATGATGTATTAAGAAATATCTTCAGGTTCATAAAATCTGTCTGTAGCGCTTCTTAATCTGCTAATTAATCAATTAATTGTTGTTTTAATAGTCTCAGATAATATAGCTTCTATTTATAAATCTTTTGGTGATTTTTAATATCTTTCTGGCCATTTCAAATACTCTTACTCTGGTCATTTAAAAAGTCCTGTCTTTTAACCATTTAATATATAATTATTTATATACTGTATCTGAGATTCCCAATACTCAAAATCCTTGGATTTTAATTTATGATGTTGTTTGCTGATTATATCAACAGATTGCTCATTCCTTATTTTTATTATTAATTTTAAGTTTATATTACATTTAATTTAATACTTGAGAATCCTGAGAGTTCCAATTAATGATGTTGTCTTGAGGAGATTGTCTGCATTTGATTTTGTAGGGAGCCAAGCAGCATGACTTACATGGGACTACATTTGTTGCTTTGAGTGACCTGGCTATATATTAGAAATTCAGACTCAGTTCTCCATTTTTCTCTTGACACAAAGATTAGTTCCTAAGACTGCTACTGGAACATTGCAGATTGGAGAATCTTTATTAACTTATAACATTTTTTTTCTTAATAAATTTGAAAAATTTTCATAACTTTCCTATTAGCCAAGCAATACATTAAAAATATCTATTCATTAAATTACATCTACAGCATTCCCTTCCAGTGTATTCCCTACTGCTGTGTGCTTGTTTTAGTCTTTTATGAACTCTAGAAAATCATATTCTTAAAGCAAACCCATTCCTGTGACTATAAGCCCATTGTAGATGGGACCTTTTGATTAGATTGCTTCATTTAAGGGCCTTTGATTAGATTGTGAGCCCCAGCGTGGGTCTTAATCCTCTTACTGGAGTTCTTTATAAATGGAGGTCAAAAAGGCTGCAGATACACAGAAAAAAAAACTTCAGAGACAGAGAGAAGCCAGGAGAGATGAGCCAATACTGCCATTATGCCGTGCCATGTCCCTGATAGCCTACAGCTGAGCTTGGGAAGAAAGTGATCCTGGAGGAGAAGGCAGGGAAGGGCAGAGCCACCATTGTGATTTGCCATGTGGCAAGAATCCACACACTCAGCAGTTTCATCCCAGAATCAAGAGGATCAGCATCTTTGTTCCCCACCATTAGTACTGTGGGAATTGCTTTTTGTATTGTACACTCTGAGGATGTTGAGAGGTTACTACACATACTCACAGTTATGTAGAGTATATGAGTCTCTCCAGGATAAATTCAAGGAAGTTCCAGATTGACCCAAATTTTTCTATGACTTGTATAGTGACTTGGAATGTCTTGGTGGCTCTAGAATATTTATTTCCCCAGAGGTCCACAAAGCCAGATTTGTACTTGACCTCAGAAAAAGTGTTATTATTCCTAAGTTGTGAATTTTTAAAACCTAAGGTAAGAGTGTACAAACTTCCACTTTCTTTTACTTGCTAAATGTTTCTAAGTGAAGCAAAGAATAATCAAAGGTAGCAAACAAGCACATACCAAAATAGAATATAAGCCAGGGCTCTATTCTTTCTGATAATTGCTAATTGCAGTGAGTCATTCAAACTTTTTTAGTTAACTGGGACCTGCAAAACCTTTATTAAGATAAAGTAAAATGAAATGGAATATTAATGTTTTAAAAAAATATTATCCATGATATATGCCTTTAAAAATAAGAATACTGAGATATAATCAAATAGTAATTTTCCATCTTAGGAAAAGAGAAAATGTGTTATATAATCCCTTCATTTAACATGAATTCAGCAAATATTCATTGAGTATCCATTATTTTCTAAGCACTGCACTAAATATTGAGGATTCAGCGATAAACAAGACATGGGATTTCTGTGATGGACATGTAACTTAAGACTGAATAAGAAGTTATCTTTATAATAAGTAATATGAAGGGGTCTCTGAAACACTTAAATGTTGAAACACATATCAGGAATTTCAGCTGTGCCAGGGTCAGGAAACATTACTCTAAAGGTGACATCTAAGTTGAGAATTAAAGGTTGAGTTAGTTGAGACTTGAGACCAATGCAGTGAGCAGTGATGCTTGGGGGTGGGAGGCTGGGGGTGGAGTAGAGACAATATAGCACTCCAGGAAGAATGAATAGTTTGTGGGTGTCCCTTAAAATAGGAAAACACACATGGCAGTTCTGGGATCTACATGTATGACTGAAGAAGTGTGACACTTATTGAAAGCTAATAGAGCTATTATTATTTCAAGATAGTTAAATATAATAAAATGTACAAACAATGAAAATAAATTATGTAATATTTTTAGTTAAAATTAAATTAAAATTAAACATATTACATAGGACAGATATCATCTATCCTAAGGAACTAAGTGGTCAAAATATGCAATCATTTCACAGAAGTAATCTTTGATCTCTTAAGAAATTACTTACACGTACATTGAATTTCAAATGTTTTTAAAAGCTCCACAGCCTAGATAGTTAATTTTAACTTAGGATCTCTCTTTTTAAAATCCTAAAGGATCCTCTAATGAGGGGATCTGAATAGAAGCTGAACTGAATAAAAACAAACAAAATCAATAGTTCTACTTTTACCATCATTAACCAATTAGAGAGTGTAATTGGAAGTGATGTGATTGCTGTACAGGTCTACCTGAGATGTCAGAGAATGGCAGGAAAGGGAGATCTGGCAGAACTATTTGAAGCCAATAGTAGAAAAAGAAAGCAATGTTTTAAGACTTCTTCACCCCAATTGTATCCTATTTACTAAACTTTAAATGGCTGTCTAGTAGGAGCTACCTATGTTGAAATTATCTTTAATTATTATAATCCCCAGTGAAACTTCAATAAAAATATTGGGTTTTTTTGTCCTGACCCCAGAGCCTGTATTATAGTTGGTCTAGGGGATGCCCTAGGCATCCATATTTTAAAAGCTCCTCAAGTGGTTCAGCCATGGTTGACAATCACTGTTCTAATTCCAAAATGTTTGCTAAAGAGTCCATGAAACAAGTCTTTGAATTCATTATACAGTGTATATAATTTTGATAACTACACAAGAAAAATTAAAGAAAATAAACATCCAAGTAAGAAGAAAAAACCCAGAAAACATCAATGCCATGAATGAACTCTATCAGACACAAAATTAAAGAACAGAGGGATTACATCATATTTAGTCTCTAAGGAGGCCAATTGCTTCTGAGGTCAGGTTGCCCCAGCTGGATGAGATTACACAGGTGCAGCCATACCACCATAATAAAAGGATGAACTATTGAAAAAATCTCCAAAGGGAAAACAGTTAAAAAATAATATTTTTTTGAACTTTAAATGTGTTCCAGGATGACTTTTCAAAAACACTTCCAATAAAACGAACATGGATAATTATTAAAATTCTCTATCTTTTCTCAAATTTTCTTCACCATCATTACTTTCAAAAAATTGTGAAAACCAATAATATATAGAAATATTCATGACAGAGGTGACACAAAGTAAATTACACAAATATAACTCTTGCATTAGTAGGAGTAACTCAGGGATGAATATAGTAGTTTTGTATCTTTATGGCACCACATAAATGGAAGTTGCCACTAGCATCAAAAGAAAGCAGAAAGATAGAAAGAAAAGATGTAGCAGAGACCTAAGAAGGAGTGAAAGGAAGCAGAAGAGACCTGGGAAGCAAGTAAATAACTTGTTTTAAGAAGAAACTAATCTCAGAATAAGGTAGATAGGTCTCTGAGAAGGGAGAAAGTAATGGATTAAGAGGGATGGAAACTGGCTCTGAAAGGAAAACAGCTCCTGAGAGAAAAGACCCACCTCTGAGAGAAGAAACATGCAAAGGAGGTGGAAGGAGTTTGGAACTGGTCCCAGATCTGCTGCTTTTCATTAGCTTCCAGGCTACACTGTCCATTAGAGAATTATGGGAAAAGGAGGGGCAGGGAGCCTACTGAGGAATATTTTTTTTAGTTCAGTGATTGATATTAAAATTTCCTAGGTTAAAAGTCTGAAAAGGTGATAGTTTTAATCTCTACAACTTGCTTCAGTAACCACACAAAGCTAAATAGAAAAGAAAAGAAACCAAAATTTTGAAGTGGATGAGAAAAACCTGTAAAGATGTGCTAGTTTATTATCTACTTAAGCTTTATTGGTAAAAGACAATACTACAAATATTTTTGTTTCATTTTTTTTTTAATTTTATTGAAGTATATCATACATATACGAACAAAACAATAAGTATATAGTAAAAGATGTGAACTTACAAAACAAACATATATAACATCATACAGAGGTCCCATACATCAACCCACCATCAATACCTTGCATTGTTGTTAGACATTTGTTACAAATTATGAAAGAAATTATTACTAACTATAGTCCATATCTTACATTTGTTGTATTTTTCCCCCAACCACCCTGCTATTATTTTAAATATATATTTTTATTACAGAACTTGTGAAATTACAAAACAATCGTGCACATGTGTAGAATTCCCAAACAACATCCCTTCAACAACACACCGCACCACACCATGGTAGAATATTTATTACAGATTATGAGATAATATCATCAGACTATTGCTGCCAACCATGGTCCATAGAGTACATTTGGCACACTTTTTCCATATCCCCCTCCCCCACTATTAACACAGTACATCTTTGGCAATGATGCAAGAATATTATAGTATTGTTATTAACTACATTCCATAGGTCACACCAATTGTATTTTTCCCATGTTTCTCCACATTCCCACCACCCTGCAATAGTGACGTACATCTGCTCTAGCTCACAGAAGGACACTTTTGCATCTGTACCATCAACCACAATTCTCATCCAACTCTTGATTCACTGTTATTCAGTCCCTAGATTATTCTCTAGCTTTCTTCAATTGACATTTGCTCCCCCAGACTACCCTATTCAGCCACATTCCCTTTTATAAACTAGCTGCTATTCACTATAGTGTGTTACCATAAACTGTTTACATTTCCACACATTACAGTAAAGTTAATTAAAACTTCTACATACATTAAGCATCAGTAGATCTTCTCAGCTCTCCTCTTATCTCCTAATAACCTGTACTCTAGTTTTTAACTCCATGCATTTATTTTTCATATTTAGTTCATATTACTGAGACCATGCAATATTTGTCCTTTTGTGGCTTACCTTATTTAGCACAATGTCTTCAAGATTCATCCATGTTATCATATGTGTCCCGATTTCATTTCTTCTTACTGCAGCATAGTCTTCCATTGTATATATGTATACCACATTTTGCTTATCCATTAATTGGTTTTGGACACTTGGGTTGTTTCCATCTTTTGGCAATTGTGAATAATGTCACTAGGAACTCGGTGTGCCAATGTTTGTGTCACTGTTATCAGTTCTTCTGGATATATTCCTAGTAGAGGAATTGCTGGATCATATGGCAGTTCTATCTTTAGCCTCCTGAGGAATATTATTCAAGCTCTCTGTTTCTTTATTGATCCTCTTCCTAGTTCTATCCAATGCTAAGAGTGGTGTATTGAAGTCTCCAACTATTATTGTAGAGATATTTATTTCTCCCTTCAATTTTGCCAGTGTTTGCATCATGTATTTTGGGGCATCCTGGTTTGGTGCATATACATTTATGATTGTTCTTTCTTCCTGGTGAATTGCCCCTTTTATTAATATAATATGTCCTTCCTTGTCCCTAATAACAGTTTTGCTTTTAAAGTCTATTTCATCTGATATAAATATAGCTAGTCTGACTTTTTTTTCTTTTTTCTTTTTTTGGCTAATGCATGCATGGAATATCTTTTTCCAGCCTTTCATTTTCAATCTACTGGTATCCTTATATCTAAGGTAAGTCTCTTGTAGACAGCATATAGATGCTCATATTTTGTTATCCATTCTTCCAGTTTATGATTGGGGAGTTTAATCCATTAACATTCAATGTTATTACTGTAAAGGCAGTTCTTATTTTACCCATTTTGACCTTTGGGTTTTATCTGTCATGTTTTATTTTCACTACTCTTTTGGTACTTTTAGTTACTTTTACTGGCAAAATGTTCATTTCTAGACTCTCTTCAAAGTGTCTCTCTCCTGTCTTTTCTTTTCAGGCTGTAGCACCCTTTAGTATTCCCTGCAAAGCTGTTCTGTTTGTTATAAACTCTCTCAGTTTCTGTTTACCTGTGAATATTCTAAACTCACCCTCATTTTTGAAAGATAGTCTTGACAGATATAAGATTCTTGGCTGGAAGTTTTTCTCTTGCAGTATCTTAAATATATCATACCACTGCCTTCTTGCCTTCATGGTTTCTGATGAGAAATTGTCACTTAACCTTATTGGGTATCCCTTATATATTATGCATTGCTTTTCTCTTGCTGCTCTCTCTTTGTCTTTGACATTTGACGTTCTGATTAGTATGTGTCTCAGAGGTGGTCTATTCAGACTTATTCAGATGGGAGTATGTTGTTCCTTTTGGACACAGACATCTAAGTCCTTCAATAGGGTTGGGAAATTTTCTACCATTATTTATTCAAATATTCCTTCTGCCCCTTTTCCCTTCTCTTCTCCTTGTGGGATACCACGGCAGGTATGTTTGCACATCTTTTGCTGTCATTTAGTTCCCCGAATCCTGTTCAATTTTTTCCCATTCTTTTCTTCATCTGTTCTTTTGTATGTTCACTTTTAGAGGCCATGTCGAGCTCACTGATCCTTTCTTCTGCCTACTCAAATCTGCTGTTATATGACAAATGTTTCACAGTGAAACCCAGACATGTACCAGGCTCTTCAAGTCACCAATCTGTCATATGAGCACTGCGCAGTGACAAAAAACCTTGCCAGATTCTTATTCCCCTGGTAGAGTGTGCACGAGTTAGATCCAAAACTCAGTCTGAGTCCATAATCGGCGAATACTCCTGGATGAGCTTTGCAGAGGACCCTCGTCCTTCTGCTTGACTGCAGTTTTTAAAAATGTGTGTGATGTCAAGGAATCATTATTTATAGCAGTAAATCTCAACTTCACCCATTAGCGAATGTTGCTGAATCCAAGTAGCTAACTTCTTTGATGCACAAAACAGGTCCAGATTTCTGCAGGTGACTGAGAAGAATTCTGGGGGAGCTGGGTGTGCAGCGTTGGGCAGACATGGGTCAGCTAGTGTCTTATACCAAAGATTGAGGGGACACTGAGGTGCACAGGAGGTTTGTGTTCAGTTGGGGAAGGAAAGGATTCGCAGGTATCAGCAATTGTGCCGTCTTCCCTGGGTGAATGGGAAGGTTACTAGGGATGAGCAGCAAAAGTCTAGTGCTCAGGGCCAGGCACATAATAGGCTCATTAATTGTTACTTGAGACTCAGAGGCTGGGACACGTCCTGGAAAAGCGTTTCTGGGCAGGGGATGGGGAGAGTGGCCCATTCCAAGGACTTTGCTCAAGGAGCAGCCTGGTGCTTCCATTCACTGGACATACCGAGCGAAATCCAGTGGGCAGAGTGCAGAAGACAGCTGCCAGGTTGGGGTCAAGGCTACAGCACCAAGGTGGGGTGTGTAGGAGTAGCCAGACACATGGGGACGGGATAAGATGTCTCTGTTTCATTTTTAAAACAAAATTTAAAAATTATTTTTATCTAAATGATAGTATTTGCAAATACCTGGACCCAAGCCAATAAATTATCATCCACTCCCACCAAAATACAAAGATTTAAAAAATATATCTGCAACTGCTTAGATAGAAATGAAATAATGCATAAAATATATCAAACAAAATATTAGGCAACTCTTTTTCTATATAATCTCAAACACTATAGGTACTTTTCAAAGAAGATATTTTGCAAAATAATAGTGTATGAAAAGATAATTTCAAAGTTAAAGAATTGTAGGGAACAACAAAATTAAATTAATAGGTAAAAGAAAATAGGAGTTTTTTCAAAGTCAAAGACTATAAAATTGACATTAAGAAATAATGCTGTAGATCTGTGTTTCCTAATCTGGATTTGGAAACTCAAAAAAAAAAAAAAAAAAACTTTGGAAAGTCAAAAAATACTTCCTATGATCACAAGAGTTTAACAACTGTTGAGTTAAAACAAATTCATAGTTTTTACTTGATAAATTTTCAGAGGTTTTAATAAGCAAGCTAGCAGTATATACAATCAATATTAGAATAAATAACACAAGAAGTCTTTAAATTTACGTGGTATCTTAGTTTCCTGGGTTGCTATTATAAATACCACACAATGGGATGGCTTAAACAATGGGAATTTATTTTCTCATTGTTTTGAGGTCAGGAAAAGTCCAAAATTGAGTCATCAACAAGGCAATGCTTTCTCCCTGAATACTGTGATATTCTAGAGCTGGCTGCCAGTGATTCTTGGTGCTTGGCTTTTCTGTCATGTGACAACGTACATAGAGATTTCTTCCTTTTCTCAGTGATGTCTTCTCCTTTCTCCTCCAGTTTCCGTTGACTGTCAGCTTCTTCCATGTTATTTTTTTGTCTATATCTATATTTCATTCTTCTTGTAAAAGACTCTAATAATGCAGATTAAAGCCCAACCTGATTCAGTTGGGCCATACTTTAACTGAAGTAACATCTCATGCGATACTATTTACAACAGGTCCACACCCACCAGAATGTTGACTAAGTCCAAGAATATGTACAAACTGGGGTACACAATTCAGTCCACTGCATTATCTAATTAAAATGTCTCAGTAATATGAAAACATACAAGTAGTAATTTAACACAAGGGAAATTTTTTGTATAACAGAAAACAGTAGAGAATATTAGCACAGTTAAATCTAGTTGTTTGAAAATATAGTAAGGTTAAGAAACTCTAAATGAGAATGAAGAAGGAAAAAGAAAGGAAATTACATTATCAAATTTAAATTGGATAAATCACTATCACTACATCAATATAGATTCTACAGAAATTAAAAAGAAAATTAGGAAATGCAAAATACTTTATGACAATAAATTAGATATCTTAGATGAAATAGAAAAACACAGTTTAAGAAAACTAACAAAAAAGAGAGAAATGGAAAACCTGAATAGACTTATATCTAACAAGAAATTGAATTATTAAAAAAAGATCTTACAGAAAAGCTCAGACACAGATGATTTTACTGGTGAAATATTTATGAAAGAAATAAGGTGAATGTTGAATATACTTTCTTAGAAAAGAAATAAGATAGATCCTTTCCCAATTATTATTGTTATTATTATTATTTTTTTTTAGGAGGTACTTGGGTTGAACCCAGGACCTCGCACATGGGAAGCAGGTGCTCAACCACTTGAACTACATCTGTTCTCCCCAATTATTTTTAAATAAACATGATTTTATTTTCTTTAGTAACTTTCTCTCAGTGATGTCTAAGTTGTATCCCTGTTCCTCTCTAAGGGCCAGGTCTCTTTCTCACACTATTTTTTGCCAGATTCCATAGGTTTCTTGCCACTTTTGGTTGTTATTAAAAATTTCCCAGGCTTGAACTTGATTCAGCAATTATCTCTTCTTCTCTGCTGCTGCACAGTTCATCACTGCTTGGAGTAAAGAGAGGGCCTGATCTGGTACTGAGAACTCCCCCACCCCTCAAGAAAGAGGCAGTTTCTCCACTGTTGGGGGTCTGAAGGAAGAAAGGAGAGGCGGAGGTCTCTCTTCATGTTTGGCTACTGTTGTGGAGATGTCCCTGGACTTCTGTTGTTCAGTCTGGTTCTATCTCCTCTACTGGTTGACTCTTATGGGGTAGTTGTCACCACATAGATGATGGATGGACTTTTCTTGAAGAGACATTGAGTTTCATCTTCATAACTGGGGACTATCCATTCTGCCAGTAGTAACTGTCCCAATCTCTTCTCTAGATTGTGTGTCATATTGGCCTTATTGAAGTATCTCTGACTCCTGTGCCTTTCATAATCTTTTTTTTCCCTTCATATAGAACTATAAAAGCCACTAGGTTTTTCTCCACAATCTCTTAGGGCCATGGGGAGACTTCTTAGGTTCATTTTGTGTTACAGGCTAGGATCTCCAAAAATCGGACTCTGAGAGGCATACTTAAATGTAGGAAGTGTGTTAGGGAATCTTCTCAGAATCATGATCGAAGATCACAGAGCCAGGAGCTTGTGCAACTATGACTTTTAGCTAGAATTATCTGCCTCTATAGTCTTTTTTTTTTTTTTTTTTTTAAAGATTTTATTTATTTATTCATTTATCCCTCCCCTGCTGCTCGTGCTCGCTGGGTCAGCCAACCACGCCGTGCGGGCGGTCCCGCCTTCACCAGGAGGCCCCGGGAACCGAACCCGGGGCCTCCCATATGGTAAACGGGAGCCCCACTGATTGAGCCACAGCCACTTCCCTCTATAGTCTTTTGTTTCTATTATATTATTTCCTCAAGTTTCACTCAGTTTTGCATCAAGCTGCCTATCACCATCTTATTGTTATGCAATCTGAAACATGTAGCTTTCAAGTTCACTACAGCACCATGTTATGTTCTAGTTGTATTTCCATTGTCTTCTGGAAATTGTACCTTCTATTCTGACATTCTGGCCTCTTAATTGCCATTCCTTTGATATGTATTCCTTTTTCTATGTATCTTATCACTTGGAGTTTCACTATATGCTTCTAGGGATAGATTTCTCCTTGTTAATCCTGCCTGGGATTCATTGGATTCCATGAATATGTGATTTGGTGTGTTTTCAAAATCTGTTTTATTCTTTTGTCTTTTCTGAAACTCCTATTAGGCATATGTCAGACTTTCAAACTGTTTTCTCCATATCCATTACTTCTCTTAAGAGTTTCCATTTCTTTTTCCCTCTCTGCTGCATTCTGGATAATTTATTTTGCTCTATCCTCTAATTTCTTAATTCTCTCTGCAGTTTCTGATCTTTATTTGGTTCCCTTTAAAATCTGCTTCATCATTTTCATTGTTTCCTGTTTCACTAGAATGTTTAAAAACATGAATTTTATTTCTTTAAACATAATGAACATGCCCCCCCCCCCCCACTGAGATGGCTCCTTGATCTGTTTGCTCATTGTTTTTTTGCTCATTGTTTGTGCTCATTGTCTGCTCGTTGTCTGTTTGTTTGTTTTTCTTTAGGAGGCACCAGGAACTGAACCAAGGATCACCAATGTGGGAGGCAGGCACTTAACTGCTTCAGCCACATCCACTCTCTTCTCGTTTTGTTTTTGCTTATTGTCTGCTCATTGTTTGCTCTTTATCTTGCTAGTCTTTGCTCATTGTCTGTTCATTATCTGTTCATTGTTATTTTATAGTTATATCTTGTGGGAGCTCTTTGGTTAAAACATCTTTGAAACAGTTCTGCCTGCTTTGCTGTGCAAGCAGAAAAATGCTACATGGGTGGAAAACTGGGGCCATCATTTCCTACTGAAAACAGTAGGAACATTCTTGCTTTGCTCTGTTACTTAGTTAGGCCCTTCCACCTCTCCATTATCTCTTGCCCCTGCACATGCACACTGACCTTGTGCTTTGTGAAAAGGAGACTAAAAACCATAATGGCAATCAGCAAAGGGGGATAGCTCTTTTAGCTGTTCTCCTCCTCACCCCTCTCGACCTCAGTGTTCAGAATAATTTATGGTGCCATCACAGACTGCTGGACAGATCTCAGCAAGATTCCTGCAGGCAGTGACTCCGACATGATACAGGCAAGCAGCATAAGTCGGCACATTAAGGAGTGGCTACATTCGTCTGGACCAAAACTGAAACTAATCATCCCAAGATAAGGGAGCAGCAACACCCACTGGGGATAGTTGCCAACATGTCTAGTTCAGTGAGGGGAAATTTTCTAAATCTTCATGGGACCGAGACTATCCAAAGAACTTTCCAAAGAGCAGGATATTTTTGTAAAAACAATACAACAACTCTTAAAGGCAACTGATTGCACAATTCAAGAAGGATAACTACTCTTCATATTACAAACAGTTCAGAATTATAGTCCCTGGTTTCCTGAAAGAGGAATTTTATTTTGGAGCTATGGAGCAGGTAGGAAAAATTTTAAAGAGAAAATATAAGCAAGGAGAAAAACTTCCCACTTCTACCCTAATAAACTGGAGCTTAGTAAAAACAGCCCCTTGTCCACTATATATGTCCTCTAGTCCCATGGCTCCCTCAGAGGAGCTCCCACTTAAAGACCCTATATCCCCCCCAAAAGAAGAAACTCCTCTTCTGTCTCTCCCCTACACTTTCTGAGAATCAAGAACCTCAGCTTGTTATGAAAAAATGTTGGCCTGCAATTAAATCATGGCCAGCCTCCCCTGCCAACTGTACTCTGAAAAACTGTTTCTATTATAGCATTGCTACTAGGTATTTGAAATAAAGAAAAGTTGTGTTTACATATAACCAAATTGAATCATTATTCTGACAAGTTTGTTTAGTGTTAATGGTAATTGTATGTTGTAAGAGGTTTGCTTGGAGACAGTTTCCAAAATGATTTTGGTAACTTATGTATGTAAGATATCTATATAGAATGTGTTTTTATTTTAAGGAAAAAAAAGTAATTTTGTCCTAAAATAAAGTGACTAGTTATTAAGAAAGAATAAAATGTGGGACAAAAGTTAAATGGATACACAATGTACAGAAGGTTTGTGGAAAAGGAATTTTTGTGGTCAAAGTTAAGTAAGATTTGATGGGTCTATCTATAAGTTTTAAAACCTTTAGTATCAAATAGTATTCTGATACAAAGTTAAAATTTTGTTCATTTTCAAAGTTTCTCAAGTCATTAGTCTGTTTTAGTAAACGTTTACATAGAGTTTTCCTCCTGAATAATCAGTATACAAAAAAAAAAAAAAAAAAAAAAAAAAGTCTGTTTTTATCAAAGTATCTTCTTGTACTTTAACCTTATCTTTTCCTTGGAGAAACAAGTCTTATCACTTTTAAAGGAACATAATGTTCAAACCTGCTTTCTCAATGTCAAATCCTGAAGAGTATCTTTTTATTTCAAACTGCTGCAAAAGATTTGTTCTTTTACCTAAAAAAAAAGTGAAGTACTAAAAATAGTTAAGTTCATTTAATAAGTTATAAGTTAAATGAAGTGTTAGAAACTATTATACAATCAAAAAGAATTTTCTAACGTTATGATAATTAAAGTTGAATAAGTAAAATGTTCATATAAATACTTAGAAATTGTATAAAATTGCTAGAGACTTAACAATGTTTTCTGCATAATATTAGATAAAAGTATCATGTTGTTAATCATGAAGATGTTATATGTCACAGAAACAACCTTTCAGCCTGGGAATCAAGAAGTGGATGCTTTCGCTCCTATCATATGATTTACCCCACCCCTGCTAAAGAAGCAGCTCTATGGCTGCAGAAAGAAAGCAGCCACTGGAGGCTGCCAGGAGTAACGCATCACAGTAAATTATCGTAAACTAAAGTAACACCACGGCGGTATGCAGCAGTCCCAAGTATTGCTGGTTTGTTGCAAGAAATTAATATCCAATTATGTCACTATCACCTTGTTTTAGAACTTGCTAATGCTTTCACTGCCTACCATTAACAATCAAGAGCCCCTAACTAGATATCAATGGAATATCACACATAACACTGATATCCCTTATAACCCTACAGAACAGGCCATCATTGAAAGAACTCACCAAATTCTCAAAACTCTCATTAAAAAACAAAAGAGGGGGAGTATGGATACCTCCCCTGGAAATATGGTAGCCCTATCACTATATACTTTATATTTTTTAAATTGTGATTAAAACAGCTTCCCAAGCAGCTGAGAAGCATTTCTCCCCTCATCGGGAGAATCATCAAACACTCAATGATAATCTACAATGGTTAAATCCGTCTAATGAGTTTCATAGTCTAAACCTAAGAATCTGGGTAATATCTCTCATCAAAATAATCATGCTTCTTGTTTTATCCTTAATCCTTAGGTTAATCCATCAAGCCCTCTCTCGAGCTCACCATGCTGAACAGAAATTCATTGCCTGGGTCGCTGCCTCATTCAACTCACTTCCTACCACTGAACATGTAGAACAACAAAACGAAAAAGGGGTAGATGTGTGAGCTCTTTGGTTAAAACATCTTTGAAACAGTTTAGGGCCTGCTTTGCTGCTCAAGCAGAAAACTGCTGCACAGGCGGAAAACCGCTACTATCAGTTTCTGCTGAAAACAGTAGGAATATTCTTGCTTTGCTCTGTTACTTAGTTAGGACCTTCTGCCTCTCCATTATCTCCTGACCCTGCACATATACACTGACCTTGTGCTTTGTGAAAAGGAGAATAAAAACCATAATGGCAATCAGCAAAGGGGGATAGCTCCTTTAGTTGTTCTCCCTCTCACCTCTCTCGACCTCAGTGTTCAGAGTAATTCATTGCACCATCATGGACTCTGCTGGACAGATCTCCGCAAGAATTTGCAGGACAGATTCCTGAAATATCTAATAAAATTGTATCTAAGATATCTAAAATCTTTGCTGGTCTGTTTCTATATACTGTTTGACTGGTTCTTACCTATGATGCTTTGCTAATAACATTTTTTTTAAACTTTGAACTTATTTTCTTTGTGACATTATTTGTGGAAAGTCATTTAGGAATAAAATAAAAGTGAATTCCTTAGGTGCAGAACAAGTTCACCTGTCTAGAATATTTTAAATTAAATTTGTGGCTTAAGGTTTTGGAATGCTCAAGTAATGTGAATTTGGGCAACAAATATTTGTGAGAGAAGGCCAAGAATCATAATTTCATAGCATATTCCCCTCTGAATATTTTAGTGCTTAGACAACTTTCCTTGCAGTTACTTGGGGTATGGGTATATGGGTATATAGGTTTTCAGAAGAAGGATTAGCTTAAATACATTTATACATTTCCAGCCATACTATTAAAGACACAATTCTTGTTTATTTTTTTAAAGTACATGAACAAAAATTCATCTGAAGCAAACAACAGTATGCATATGAACCAAGCAATAAATTGTCATCTGAGTATATGTAAACCATAATTAATCACACAAAACAGTAAATATAAAAACTAGAGAGGCAAGATCACCTGTTTTTTAAAATTTATTGAAATATATCACTCATACATGAATATACATAAAAAATAAGTGTATAGTAATAGTGTGAACTTACAAAACAAACATACATAACATCATACAGGACTCTCATACCCCACCCTACCACCAATACCTTGCATTGTTGTGAAACATTTTTAACTAATGATTAAAGAACATCCTCAAAATATTACTACTAACCAAGTATTTTCACCCAACCCACCCTGTTATTATTATTTATATAATTTATACATGAACAGACATAAACAATAAATGTATAGTAAACGTTGTGACCTTACAAAGCAAACATTCGTAACATCATACAGGGGTCCCATACATCAAACCTCCACCAACATCTTGCATTGGCATGAGACATTTGTTCAAATTATGAAAGAATATTGTCAAAATATTACTACTAATTATAGCCCTTATCTTACATTTGGTGTATTTTTCCCCCAACCCACTCTATTATTATTTTTTAAATATATTTTTATGACAAAAGTTGTAAACTTACAAAACAATCATGCACATGTGCAGAATTCCCAAACAACACCCCTCTATCAACGCACTACACCATGGTGGAACATTTTTTACAGATTATGAGATAATATCATCTGATTATTACCAGTTCCACAGCATACATTTGGTACACATTTTCCATACTCCTCCATTATCAACACAGTATATCTTTGGCATAGATGCAAGAATATTACATTATTACTGTTAATTACACTCCATAGATCACTCCAATTGTATTTTTCCCATGCTTCTCCACATTCCCACCACCCTGCGACATTGATGTACACCTGCTCTAGCTCACAAAGGACACTTTTGCATCTGTACCATCAACCACTATTCTCATACATCTCTGGGTTTACTGTGAGATTCAGTCCCTAGGTTATTCTCTAGTTTTCTGCAATTGGCATTTACATCCCTAGACTAACAATTTCAGCCACATCCCCATTTATAAACCAGCTGTTACTCACTATAATGTGTTACCATCAACTCTGTACATTTCCACTATTTTACAGTAAAGCAAATTAAAACATCTACATACATTAAATCTCAGTAGTCCATCTCAGTCTTCCTTTTATCTCCTTTATGAATCTACCACCTACCACCAGGTCTTGAAGATATTTTCCTACATTTTCTTCTAGAAGCTTTATGATTCTTGCTTTTATATTTAGGTTATTGATTCATTTTGAGTTAATTTTTGTATAGGGGTCCTCTTTCCTTCTTTTGCTATGGATATCTAATTTTCTCAGCACCATTTGTTGAATGGACTGTTCTGCTGAAGCTGGGTGGCTGTGACAGACTAGTCAAAAATCACTTGACCATAGACGTGAGGGTCTGTTTTTTTAGCCATCAATTCGGTTCCATTGGGCTATGTGTCTGTCCTTATGCCAGTACCATGGTGTTTTTTTCACCACTGTAGCTAGGTAATACAACTTAAAGACTAGAGATGAGAGTCCCCCAACTTTTCTTTTCCTTTTTAAGATGTTTCTGGCTATTCAGGACCCCTTACCCTTCCAAATAAATTTGACGATCATGTTTTCCATTTATTTAAAAAATGCTGGCGGAGTTTTTATTGGGATTGCATTGAATCTGTATATTAATTTGAGTAGAATTGACATCTTAATGATATTTAGTCTTTCAATCCATGAGCATTGAATGTCCTTCCAATTATTTAGGTCTTTTTTGATTTCTTTTAACAATGAATTGTAGTTTTCTGAGTATGAGTGCCTTACATCATTGGTTAAGTTTATTCCTGAATACTTGGGTTTTATCTGTCATATTTTATTTTTATCACTTTTTTGACACTTTTAGTTACTTTTATTGATATCATCTTTATTTCTAGACTCTCTTCCAGACCTTTCTCTCCTGTCTTTTCTTTTCTGGCTGTAGCACACCCTTTAGTATTTCCTGCAAAGCAGGTCTCTTGGTTACAAATTCTCTCGGTTTCTGCATATCTGTGAATATTCTAAACTTGCCTTCATTTTTGAAAGACAATCTTGCCAGATATAAGATTCTTGGCTGGAAGCTTTTTTCTTGCAGTATTTTAAATATATCATACCACTGTCTTCTTGCCTCCATGGTTTCTGGTGAGAAATCAGCACTTAGTCTTATAGGGTATCCCTTGTATGTTATGCATTGTTTTTCTCTTGCTGCTCTCAGAATTCTCTATTTGTCTTTGGCATTTGGCATTCTGATTACTATGTGTCTCAGAGTTAGTCTCTATTCAGATTTTTTTTGGATGGGAGTATGTTTGCTTCTTGGACATGGATATCTATGTCCTTCAATAGGATTGGGAAATTTTCTACCATTATTTCTTCAAATATTCATTCTGTCCCTTTTCCCTTCTCTTCTCCTTCTGGGACACCCATGACATGTATGTCTGCATGTCTCTTGCTGTCCTTTAGTTCCCTGAGATCTTGTTCAAGTTTTTCCAAGCTTTTCTTCATCTGTTCTTTCATATGTTCACTTTCAGAGGCCATTTCTTTAAGTTCACCAGTCCTTTCTTGTGCCTCCTCAAATCTGCTATTATATGATTCCAGTGTATTTTTTATTTCATTTATTGCACCTTTCATTCCCATAAGATGCTATTTTTCTATGTATGCTTTCAAATTCTTCTTTGTGCTCATCCAATGTCTTCTTAATATCCTCAATTTCTTTAGCCATCTCATTGAATTTATTAAGAAGATTTGTTTGAACATCTATGATTAGTTGTCTCAATTCCTTCATGTCATCTGGAGGCTTATCTTGTTCCTTTAAGTGGGCCATATCTTCCTGTTTCTTGGTGTTGATTGGAGTTTTTGTTGGTGTTTCAGCATCTGACTTACTAGAGTATTTATTCCAGGTGCAGTTTTTCTCTTTAGTTTAGGGCTTCCTGACCTTTCTTCCTTGGTGGTTGTGTAGTAGGAGCCAAGAATGTAGTTGGTGCTATAAGCTGTAAAGGCTCAACCTACCCTCATTGTCCCAAGGACCAATTAAGCTTCTCCCCACTTTCTCCTTTGCCAGGGGAGGGGCAGAGCCACAGCTGTGTGGAATAATCCAAGTCATGGAGGCCTAGACTGTAGTTGTCCAGAGAGACTGATGAAGCTTCACATCCCTTTCTCCCATGCCTGGGGCAGGGATGGAGCTGCAGGTGTGGGCAGCAATCTATGCAGTGCAGGTCCAAGATGACCACAGTTGCCCCAGTAGTTTTCCGATTGTTCAGTCTGTGCCAGCTAAATGTACCTGCAGTTACCTGGATAGGCTGGTGCAGGGCCTTCCAGGTTCTTCCCTGCTAGAGGTGGGGCTGAAGCCTAGGCTAGGGCTGCAGGCCAATCTGGGTGAAAGAAACTGGTCTCTACTGTCACTGTGATTTTCAGTCAGTCAGGCTTCCCCTCATGCTGGGGGTGGAGTCAAAATGGCAGCTACCGGCCTCCTTCTGACTTGGATAGGCTCAAACTTAAGCTATTCTTAGGGTTATTCTTTAACCAGCAAAATTTACTAATCAGTAGCTGAAATCGGTGGCCAGCCGTGACTTCCTCCCCTGTTTTTGGGAAATGGAGCTTCCAGTTCCTGCCACAGAATAGCTCCTGGGGTAGCTTCACTGCCAAAGTAGGATGATCACCAGCCTCTGTGGCGTGGCCGGTAATTTCCCGGAGAGGCTGGTACAGCTCCCCTCCAGCTTCCTTCCTGCCCGAGGTGGGCCTGGGGCTTAGGCTAGACTGGCAATCTGATAGTGGAAAAAGCCGGTCCCTACCAGCACAGTGATTTTCAGTCAGTCCTGCTTTCCTTCATGTCAAATGCAGAGTTAAGATAGTGGCCACCGGTGCCTTTCTGACTTGGACAGTTTCAAACTTTAGCTGTTCTTAGGATTATACTTTAGCCCACTGAATTTACTAATCAGTAGCTGAAATTTGTGCCCAGCCGTCTCTTCCTCCCCTGTTTTGGGAAGTGGAGCTTTCAACTCCAGCCATGGAACAGTTCCTGAGGCAGCTTATGCCTCAAGTCGAGAATGGGCACTGGCCTCCATGGCGTGGAGTGCTCTACTTATGAATCTTCTCTGCAGATGGGCCGTCTCCTCTTTTCTTTCTTTCAAGGATGTTGCAGGATGCACTTCTGGTCTCCTGGAACCCCCAAATAAGTGCTCTAGTTAGTAGTGGGTGATCACCAACTGCCCCGTAGCTGGAGCTGATTCTCAGAGCTCTTACCTCTGCCACCATCTTGTTGGTTGTCCAAGATCACCTGTTTTAATTCATTATATCATTTTGTAATAAATAATTTACATTAAACATACTGAAAAGAATTTTAAGCAAGATTAATGTAATTAATACATAGACACAGTTAAAATTTAGATATTTAGATATTTCTCCTAAGTGCACATTATAAAGTATGATTTATAGTAGATTTTCCTGAATAAATGTTGCATTATTCATTCACCAAAAATCCTGAAGAATATTAGCAGTTCCGAAGTATAAAAGATATTTAAATGGCCAAGAGCTGTGTGTAAGAGAGAAACTTAATCAAAGTTGTCATTCCTTTGAAGTATTTTTAGCATCATAAATTTTTAAAACTCCCTATTTAGGTAGAGCTGCATAAAGTTTTTGAGAATTCATTCAACCAATGAGTCATCTATTCTAAATTTGTTTTCCTGAAACATTCATTAAACATTTTCTTTGCATATTTCTTCATTTTTTCCTCATGGACTCCTCTCTGTACCTCTTACTATGTCTGTATTACCTGTTTGGTGTCTCTACTATTTTTTTTTTCTTTCATAAGAATACAATCAAATGTCAATATTAACTAGCTATTATTAGCTGTAATTTTATTATGCTCCAGGAATTTGATAAGCACTTTATATGTAATATCTTATTTAAAATTTCCAGGTTACCCTGAGAGGTAATTCTCTCATTAACCCATTTTGAGGTGTGGAGAAGGTCACACAGTTAAACTTCAAAGTTAGATTTTAACTGAATCCTATCTGACTTTAAAAACAGATGCTATCCTGGCTCCACAGGCATAGATTTGGTAACTTGAAAGGAAATCAAAAAGTAGGCAAAATAAGTTTATTGTCATCGTGCCAATAAGTTCTTTTCTTCCCTACATTACTCACAACACCTATTTGTGCACCTGTCATCCAACTGCAGTTATCAACCAACCAATGCTTCAGTTTTAAAGTGGCATCACTAGCAGAGAACCACAAGATAATTTAAAAGGAAATTCAATCTTCACTCACATCTTCAAAAGACATTTTTGGGAATGCAAGTCATAACACTAAAAAACATCTCTTATACCCCCTTTTCTCTTCATCACAAATTCTCTCAAACCAACACTTTCCAAAGCTCTTTCCCTTTTAGCCCTTCATTATGCAGATTAGCATAATTTCACCTGACATGTTCTTTGCAAACTTCCTTCCATCTTCTGGTCTCTACTTTCTCTATTTGTTTATGAATTCTGAACTGGAATACTTCAGCATTAGGCTGGTAGAGAGAGACCTTCTCAGGAAAATAAGAGTTTGGAAATATTTGAATATATATATATATATATATATACACACACACACACATATTAAATGGGGGCAGCAACAGAAGCAGCAGAAGAACAGTAAGGGGGCCATATTGAGGTGTAGGGGGTGCTGCAACATTTTGCTGAGAAGTAGCTCAGTCCCAAGTGATGACCATATAGTCAGGCAGGGTGGGCCCTAGGAAGGGATGGTCATGGCGGGAGGGGCAGTCTCTCTTCCGTGTTTTAAATGCAGTTGATTGTGCCAAGGGCATATATATATCACTATATAAAACAGAATTTCTAGGTGAGTTGTAATGCTTAAAATAGATTTAAAAAAATCTCTAGGGTAAAAGTGTAAAAACAAACTGAGTTTGACATTGCTGTTAACAATTTGCTTATTTCACAGAGAAACTGAGTGAATAAATTAAGTAGCCTACCCTAAAATCCAGTTACTTCTCTGCAATAAAAGTAACTGAAAATATGTCATTTTTCTTATGCTGAAAACCTCAAGGTACTCTTGCATCTATGTATTAACTAGGTAAGCAGTTCCACAATATGCAGAGTTAATTTAGAGAGGTTAAAATTAATATTTGAAGTTTGCCATTTATATATATTTGTATTACTGCATGCTTCAATACTGTTTTCAAAAATAACTTTGAATATCATTCTTGAATATATTTTAAACACACTTGAGAGAATAACTATCAATAACTCCAAAGTCTTCCAAATTCTAAACTATTCCCTAGGATTAAAGGTGAATTTGGGAAACTATATAAACTTTCTAGCCACATGGGTGTCAATTAATATATTGCTGCCTCAGTGCAGTACTGCTGTGCAAACCTTTTTTCAAGTAGAATGTTTTCTTTTCTCACAATGGAAAATCCCAGTCCTCTGGGGTAGTGCCTGCCTATAAAAGCACTTTCACAACCTGGAGTTGGCAGAGTGTAGTGAAATAAAATTAATTAGGGACCTTTTTCACACTATCATCCTGCCTCAGCATCTCTATATAGGTTTTTCTATTCTATTCTCATAATGTCTCAGCATCTTATACCTTATCACTGGGTCCTTCAGTGACCACTCCTGCCCCCTGCTTATACAAAATAAATAGCTTCTCCCTCTTTTTTTCTGCATCTTACCCGGGTTTGTGGCCCTGCAAAAGTCAGATACAAACTCCTCAATTCTTGTTTTGTGTGACCCACCATGTCCACTGAAACATCTTGTTCCCACCCCATGGTTGAGCCAATGGTCCTGACCTGTTTCCCCTTCTGATCCTGTGAGACCTGCTACTCCCACTGTTCTAGGAGTACTGTGAGTACTGATAAGGTTTTCTTTCATGCATCTCTGGTGTCACTCATCCTTGCCACATGTGATTATCTGTATAAAAATACCTTACAATGCACAAAGGGGCAGATAAAAGATGCTGGCAGAGCTGACCCTACCACCAGGTGAATCTGTTGCACTAAACTGAGAGGTGGGGGAAGCATCTTCTTGGCAGCACTAGCTTGGAGTAGAGTGACCAGGAGCAAAGCATTAGTATCAAGGAGATGGTGGGGAGGGGAGGTAGAGGATGGAGGTGGGTAGAGACTCATATGTCACAGGTTCTCTGCTCTTGACGCAGATTTAGATTTTCTTAAATAACTGATTCTCCACTTGCTATATTTACATAGGACAATTTCCAGAGCTTTGAAGTTTACTTTTTACATTTTCACCAAATAAATGGTTATCTTGTCGGGGAGAAGATGCCACTGACTTCCTCCCACTGCCATTTTGGAAGTCCAAGGCGATTTTTTCTTTATCCTCAGAATTTCAATGTTTCATTGTTAGTTGTGTTCATTAATGTTAGAGAATAACTGCAGGAATGACTCTAACTAGTGTGGCATCCTTGTCAAACATATAAGCTAGACCTGTGATTTCAACTATGTGGCACATTATTCTCCCTGGGGACCTTCTTTAAACATGCTGATGTACAGACCTAACTCCAAGATATTCTGATTCAGTTGTTCTGGAGAGAACTTAAGCATTAGCAGTTTTTTTGTTTGTTTGTTTTTGTTTTTAAGATTCTTAGACTCTGATAGGAACCAGAGTTGAGAACCATGGAATTAAATATTTTTTAGGTGATTCATGCATCAGATTCATAGTTGAAATTATATGACTTTTAAAAATTTCTCCAACCTTTAAAATTGAGAATATAAACTTTATGGAGTAATTTGTGTGATGGGTATTTATCCCTCTTTTACAGAGTTAAAAATAATGGATAACGAAAATACCAGAGCCTAACATTTTAATAGCTTTTGTTTTGTGAAGGAATTACTTGCATAAAGTATGTATTTTCATCCTCAAACCTTTTGAATAGAAATATTATATAGCCATCTATACAACCATGCTATTATTTATAAAATTATTAAGGGATCACAGTTATTACAGCAAGGAAAATATGTTTGTAGAAATTAGTAAATTTCATATCTGAACAAAATGGCAAACACATGCATTTCGGTTGCTTCCTGACTAGCATTAGCAACATGAGATCTGGAAAAATATAAAAGGTTCTAGGGGAAGAATATGGTACAGCCACACTATAATCCAGACAGCATTCTTTTCCTGAATAGTGGTGGGAACCTCTATTGTTACCTACATGGAGAATAGCAAAGTGGACTTGATTAAGAAGATTCCAAAGATTACAGCCTTAATGTATCACAATAAAATGAACATTAAAAGCAATATAGACTTCCAGGAAGATGGCGGACTAGTAAGACACGGGAATCTCTTCTCCAGAAAAATAGCTAGAGGACAAGCTGAAACAGCCCCGAAAAAGACCTTCTAGGGTTTAGGTCACCAGGTGAAGGCTGCACACCACCCAGAAGAGAGAGGGACAGAAGAGGGAAATGGCGACTACAGAACTGTGAGTTGCAAGTAGCAGCTTCTGCTGCTGCCGGCACCCTCCCCCACACTCTTCAGAATTCTCGGGCTCGGGCCCCTGGGCCTGCGACCACAGACAAAGGGGGCTTCAGGGATCTGCCACTCCCGGAAAGGGGAGAGAGAGGGACACAGCCTTAGGCTAACTCAGGTTCGGACCTGAAATTTGGGCTGCAGGGCCCCACGGACCCTTCCACACAGCGGTTTGCCCTGGGAGCCCAGAAAGGACTAGAGAAATCCTATCCTTGCAATCTCCCTCTCTTCTAGCCTGGACTAATTGTTGAGGACACCACGGGAGAGCGGAGAGAGAGCCTGGGGCTGACCCTGCTTTGGACTCCCAGGTTTGGTCTGCCCTGTCCCGAGAGCCCTTCCAGGCTGGGTGGGGCTGCGCCATTGTTTGACTTGGAGCCTGCAAGGGGCTAAAGATATACAAACCTCCCAATCTCCTCCTCTACTAACAGGGACTGATTGTTGAGGATTCAGAAGGGAGTGGAAATATTTCCTAGCTGGGAAAAGGGGGGCGCTACGAGAGAAGTCTGGAGAACTGTCTCAGAAAGTTTGAATCACAGGGCTCCTAGCCCCCAGACAGGAAGCTCTATCACATTGATCTGGTCTGTGTCACAACAAATAAGCTCTGACCAGGCATTGAATTGAGAGCAGCCAACAAGCGCCATCTCCTGGCAGACCAAGGAAGTACACATAAGAAAATTAATAAGTAAGAGAGTCTTTTCCTGTCCTCTATAGTCTCCCTGCCCAAGGCCCTAGGAAACGACTCTACAACCAATTACTGGGTCCAATGCCCAGTTTTGAGCAACCAGCAGAACAATCCTAACAATCAAGGTTGAGCCAAAAATCAAAGAGCGGTGATAACTCACAGCCGCCTGCCACTAAAACCCCATAAAAGAGAAAGAGATAGAGCATCTAAGTAAAATACAAACTAACCAGATGCCTAAGCACCAACAAAAAATTACGGGCCATACTAAGAAAATAGAAGACATGGCCCAAGAAAAGGAATTCAGCAAAGTCCCAGAAGATATGCAGACTTTGAGAGAACTAATCAGTGAGATGAGCACACATTTCCAAAATCAAATTAATGAGATGAAAGAGAATATAGTTAAAGAGATCAATGACATCAAGAAGTCATTGTGCGAACGTAAAGAAGAATTTGAAATCATGAACAGAAAAGTAACGGAGTTCATGGGAATGAAAGATACAATAGGTGAAGTAAAAAATACATTTGAAGCATACAAGAGCAGACTCGAAAAGATAGAAGAAAAAATAAGTGATACTGAAGACAGAGCAGCTAAAATTGGAGAGAGAAAAGAGCAGAGAGAGAAAAGAATGGAAAAAATTGAACAGGGGCTCAGAGAGTTGAATGACAACACAAAACGCAAGAACATATGTGTCATTGGAGTTCCAGAAGGAGAAGAGAAAGGAAAAGGGGCAGAAAGAGTATTTGAGGAAATAATAGCTGAAAATTTCCCAACTCTCACGAAAGAAATGAACTTTCATGTCCAAGAAGCACACCGTACCACAATAAGAATAAATCCAAATAGACCTATGCCAAGACACATATTATTCAGAATGTCAAATGTAAAAGATAAAGAGAAAATGCTCAGAGCAGCAAGAGAGAAGCAAATGATCATGTACAAAGGACGTCCAGTAAGACTTTGTGCAGATTTCTCTTCAGAAACCATGGAGGTGAGAAGACAGTGGTATGATACAATTAGGAAACTGAAAGAGAAAAACTGCCAGCCGAGAATTCTTTACTCAGCAAAACTGTCCTTCAAATATGAAGGTAAATATAAAGTATTCACAAACAAACAGAAACTAAGAGAGTTTGCAAAAAAGAGTCCACCTTTGCAGGAAATATTAAAGGAAGCCTTAGAACCTGAAAGAAAAAGACAGGAGAGAGAGGCTTGGAGGAGAGTATAGAAGAAAGAAAATCAGAAAGGAAAACCAAAAGAGTAAAAAGAAAGACAAAAATAAGATGACATATGAAAACCAAAGAATAAAATGGAGGAAATAAATAGTGCATTTTCAGTAATATCATTGAATGTGAATGGATTAAATTCCCCAATCAAAAGATACAGGCTGACAGAATGGATAAAAAAAACATGAGCCATCCATATGCTGCTTACAATAAACTCATCTCAAACACAAGGATACAAGCCGGCTGAAAGTAAAAGGTTGGAAAAAGATACTCCATGCGAATAGTAAACAGAAAAGAGCAGGGGTAGCTATACTAATATCAGACAAAACAGACTTCAAATGCAAAAAAGTGATAAGAGATGCGGAAGGCCATTATATATTAATAAAAGGGACGATCCTCCAGGAAGATATAACAGTCATAAATATCTACGCACCTAACCAGGGTGCCCCAAAATATATGAGACAAACTCTGGCAAAACTGAAGGGAGAAATAGACATTTCTACAATAATCGTCGGGGACTTCAACACCCCTCTCACATCATTAGATAGAACAATTAGACAGAAGATCAACAAGGAAAGAGAACTTGAACAATAAGATAAACAAGTTAGACCTAACAGACATATACAGAACACTGCATCCAAACTCAGCAGGTTATACATTCTTCTCAAGTGCCCATGGATCTTCCTCCAGGATAGACCACATGTTAGGTCACAATACAGCTCTCAATAAATATAAAAAGATTGAAATTATACAAAGCACCTTCTCAGATCATAATGGAATGAAACTAGAAATCAATAACAGACTGGAAAAAAGGAAATTTGCAAATGTGTGGAGACTGAACAACACACTCCTAAATATTCCGTGGGTCAAAGAAGAAATTGCAAGTGAAATCAGTAAATATATTGAGACAAATGAAAATGAGAACACAACATATCAAAACTTATGGGATACAGCAAAGGCAGTCTTGAGAGGGAAATTTATAGCCCTAAATGCCTATATTAAGAAATAAAAAAGAGCTAAACTCAAACATTTAACTGAACAACTTGAGAAACTAGAGAAAGAACAGCAAACCAATCCCAATGCAAAAAGAAGGAAAGAAATAATAAAGATTAGAGTGGAAATAAATGAAAATGAGAACAGAAAAGCAATAGAGAAAATCAACAAAACCAAAAGCTGGTTCTTTGAGAAGACCAATAAAATTGACAAACCCCTCGCTAGACTAACAAAGAAAAAAAGAGAGAAGATGCAAATAAATACAATCAGAAATGAAAGGGGGGATATTACAAATGACCTCACAGAAATAAAAAGAATCATAAGAGGAAATTATGAGAAACTATATGCCAACCAACTAGACAACCTGGATGAAATGGACAAATTTCTAGAAACTCATAACCAACCTACACTGACACAACAAGAAATACAAGAACTTAACAAACCAATCACAATTAAGGAGATTGAATCCGTCATCAAAAATCTCCCAGCAAAGAAAAGTCCAGGACCCGATGGCTTCACAGGTGAGTTCTACCAAGCATTTCTAAAATAATTAACACCAATCCTGTTTAAATTCTTCCAAAAAATTGAAGAGGAGGGAAAATTACCCAACACATTTTATGAAGCCAACATCACCCTAATACCAAAGCCAGATAAAGATTCCACAAGAAAAGAAAATTACAGACCAATCTCTCTCATGAACATAGATGCAAAAATTCTCAACAAAATACTTGCAAAGCGAATCCAACAGCATATCAAAAGACTTATACATCACGACCAAGTGGGATTTATTCCTGGTATGCAAGGCTGGTTCAACATAAGAAAATCAATCAATGTAATACACCATATTAACAAACTGAAGGAAAAAAACCACATGATCATCTCAATAGATGCAGAAAAGGCATTTGACAAAATCCAACATCCTTTTTTGATAAAAATACTTCAAAAGATAGGAATAAAAGAAAAAATTCCTCAATATGATAAAAGGTATATATGAAAAACCCACAGCCAACATCATACTCAATGGGGAAAGGTTGAAAGCTTTCCCACTAAGATCAGGAACAAGACAAGGATGCCCACTCTCACCATTGTTATTCAACATTGTACTAGAAGTTCTAGCTAGGGCAATTAGACAATACAAAAAAATTAAAGGCGTCCAAATAGGAAAAGAGGAAGTAAAACTCTCACTGTTTGCGGATGACATGATCCTGTATTTAGAAAATCCTGAAGTATCCACAACAAAGCTACTTGAACTAATAAATAAGTTCAGCAAAGTGGCAGGATATAAGATCAACAAGCAAAAATCAGTAATGTTTTTGTACACTAGTACTGAACAATCTGAGGAGGAAATCAGGAAGAAAATTCCATTTTCAAAAGCAACAAAAAGACTCAAGTACCTAGGAGTTAATTTAACTGAGGAAGTATAGGACCTATATAGAGAAAACTACAAAACAATGCTAAAAGAATTTAAAAAAGACCTAAACAAATGGAAAGACATTCCGTGTTCATGGATTGGAAGAATAAATATCGTGAAGATGTCAATCTCGCCCAAACTGATTTATAGATTCAATGCAATACCAATCAAAATCCCAACAGCTTACTTTACAGAATTAGAGACGGCAATTACCAAATTCATCTGGAAGGGTAAGTGCACCCGAATAGCCAAAAGTATTCTAAAAAAGAAGAGCAATGTGGGAAGAATTTCACTGCCTGACCTTGAAACATATTACAAAGCTACAGTGGTCAAAACAGCATGGTACTGGCATAAAGATAGACATATCGATCAGTGGAATAGAATTGAGAATCCAGAAATGAACCCTCACCTATACAGTCAACTGGTTTTTGACAAACCTACCAAGCCCATGCTGATGGGAAAAAAATGTCTCTTCAACAAATGGTGTTGGGAGAACTGGATATCTATAACCAAAAGAATGAAAGAGGACCCCTATCTCACCCCCTATACAAGAATCAACTCAAAATGGATCAAAGATCTAAATATAAAAGCCAGGACCATAAAACTACTAGAAGAAAATGTAGGGAAACATCTTCAAGACCTTTTAGTAGGTGGTGGTTTCTTGGACTTCACACCCAAAGCATGTGCAACAAAAGAAGAAATAGATTAATGGGACCCTCTCAAAATTATACACTTTTGCACCTCACAGGACTTTGTCAGAAGGGTGAAAAGGCAGCCAACTCAATGGGAGAAAATATTTGGAAATCACATATCTGATAAGAGTTTAATATCCAGGATATATAAAGAGATGTTGCAGCTCAACAATAAAAAGACAAATGACCCAATTAAAAAATGGACCAAAGACTTGAATAGACATTTCTCTGAAGAAGAAATACAAATGGCAAAAAAACATGATTAGGGAAATGCAAATCAAAACTACAATGAGATATCACTTCACACTTATCAGAATGGCCACTATTAAAAAGACAGAGAACTACAAGTGTTGGAGAGGATGTGGAGAAATAGGAACACTTCTTCACTGTTGGTGGGAATGCAGGATGGTACAACCACTATGGAGGACTGTTTGGCAGTTCCTAAAGAAGTTGAATATAGACTTGCCACGTGACCCTGCAATACCACTACTGGGTATATACCCAGAAGAACTGAGAGCAGTGACACAAACAGACATCTGCACACCAATGTTCATAGCCACATTATTCATCATTGCCAAAAGTTGGAAACAACCCAGGTGTCCATCAACAGATGAATGGATAAACAAACTGTGGTCTATTCACATGATGGAATTTTATGCAGCTGTAAGAAGAAATGAAGTCATAAAGCATATGGCAACATGGATAAATCTGGAGGACATTATGTTGAGTGAAGCAAGCCAGACACAAAAGGACAAATACTGTATGAATGCATTACTATGAACCAAATATATTGTGTAATATATTGTTTGATTCACACACACAAAAAAAACAAAAAAACAAACAAAAAACAAAACAACAAAAAATTTACATATATCCATTACATTTAATTGAGAAATGTATATATTTATTCATCTGTGTTTACTTTTTAGTTTTTTATTGCTTATGTTTTCAGTTATTAAATGTCCAAAATAAAGTTAAAAAAAAAAAAAGCAATATATTTAGAAACCTTGTTCTAATCATCAATCCCTCTCCAGGGAATAGATATTTCATTTTACAATTGCAGTAATTATTATTTTCTCTTTTGTGGCTTTATCTAATTATATAAGTGGACTGTGTTTTGTACAAGATTATCATCATTAGTGAGGCAAATTTCCTCCCAAGTTTCATGAAGAACTTGAGTTCGTGAAGAACTTAATGATAAAATCTATTGTCTCTTTTACTCTTCAATTCTTTTTTGAAGTGCTAATCAATACTGTGACAAGAATCTACTTACAGTACCATTTTTTTTTGACATTTGAAAGATTAACAGAAATAATTTAATTAAAGTTTAACAAGAAGGCAATATATTGTGATCTACTTTATAAAAAGTTGTTGAATGCACAGACAATGGCAAAATATACCCATCATTCTTGCCACTTTTATTCTGAATGGGAGGTTAAGATATTTAAAAAGCTGATGTCTTGAGAGCACATTTTCACTAATTTGTTTTCCTTTTCCCCTAATAATCTGAGTTTGAGGTATGTTGGTAGAAGAGCTAACTTTGCAGTGATTAAAATCAAATAAAGTTAAAAATAAAAATAGAATTTTAAATTATAAAAACTATGTTTTAAAACAGAAAAAAAATTTAAAGTAGAACAACACCACCCAGATTTTAACAACTTACAAATTTCGCAGAAAGATTAAAGTAATAGAGTCTTAAACTGAATGTAACTTTAAGAGGTTGTCTGCTTCATTCTCTATACTCAGACTGCTAAAACATTGTTATTATGTCTTGATTTCTTATTTTCTCTTACCCTCACATACCAATATAGCAGCAAGATATTTTGATTAAATCTCCAGAATCTCTTCTTAATCTTCGAATTCCATTGTTATCACCCTAATCCAAGGGTGCTCATTTGGTATATTTAATTGGGCTCCTTATTTCCACTCTTCTCTGCCTACCTCCATTACAATTCAGTCTTGATATAGTGGAATAACAACTGGAAAACAAAATGTTATATAGTGAATTACCTTTTATTTAAAGTTCTTGATGGCAGCAGATATACAAACCAATGGAATCAAATTGAAAGTTCAGAACAAAGCCCTTACACTTTTGACCAATCAATCTTTTACAAGGGTGCCAGGTCCATTCAGTGGAAAAGAAAAGTCTATCAAGTGGTAATGGGAGAACTGGATATCGATAGGCATAGAATGAAGGTGGACCCCTGCTGCATACCATATATGAAAATTAACTCAACATGGATCAAAGACCTAAATAAAAGAAAGAAAACTATAAAACTCCTAGAAGAAAATATGGGGAAACATCTCCAGGACTTTGTATTAGGCAGTGGCTTATAAGACTTTACCAAATGCATGAGCAAGCAAAGAAAAAAATAGATAAATAGAACTTCATCAAAATAAAAAACTTTTGTACATCAAAGGCTTTTATGAAGAAATTGAAAAGACACCCTATAGAATGGGAGAAAATTAGAAACAATATATCTGATAAGAGTTTAGTATGCAGAATATGTAAAGAACTCCCACAATGTAACAATAAAGACAACTTAATTAAAAAACAGGAAAAAGACTTGAATAGACATTTCTCCAAAGAAGATATACTAATAGCTATTAAACAGATAAAAAGATGTTCAATGCCATTAGCCACGAAGGCCACTACTTAAAAAAGTAGGGAGTAGATGTGGCTCAAGCAGTTGAGCACCTGTCTGTCACATGTGAGGTCCCAAATTCGGTTAACAGTGCCTCCTGAAAAAACAAAAAAACAACAACAATAAGCAAAACAAACAATAAAACCAACTCAGGGAAGCTGATGTGCCTCAGTGGTTAAGCGCTGGTTACCCACATAAAATGTCTTGGGTTCAACCCCTGGTCTCAGGTACCCCAAAAAAAAAAAAAAAAAAAGAGAGAGAGAGAAAGAAAAGTAACAAAATAAATGTCAGAGAGGATGTGGAAAAATCGGAATACTCATGCACTGTTGGGTGGGAATGTAAAATGTTGCAACCTCTGTAGAAAACAGTGTGGTGGTTTCTTAGACTATTAAGTATAGAATTACCATATGGCCCAGCCATCCCATTACTAGGTATATACCTAAAGGATTGAAAGCAAGAACTTGAACAGATATTTTCATGCCTATGTCATAACAGCATTATTCACAATTGTCAGAACGTGGAAGTAACCTAAGTGACCATCAACATATAAGTGGATTGTGTATATACATTTAAGAGATTATTATTTAGTCATAAAAAGGAATGAAGTTTTGATCCAATCTATAACATGGTTAAACCTTGAAGACATGTTGAGTGAAATAAGCCAGACACAACAGGACAAATACTGTATCATCTCACTTATATGAAATAAGCAGAATATGCAAATTCATAGTCAGAAACTAGAATGGAGGTTACCAGAAGCTGGGTAAGGGGAGAGGAATGGGGAATTAATGTCTAATTTGTATGGAGTTTCTGTTTGAGGTGAAGGTAAAGTTTTGGCAATGGATGATGGTGATGAAGGCATCACCATTGGTAATTAATACCAATGAATTGTGTATTTGAAAAGGAATAAAAAGGGAAATTTTAGGATGTATATATTATCACACACAAAACATAGAACTGTACAACACAAAGAGTAAACCATAAAGTAAACAACTGGCTAATGTTAAATAGCATAATCATAATAATAATGTTTCATTAACTGTAATAGAAGTACCATGCTAAAGCAAAATGTTAAAAATAGGGAAAACTGCATAAGAGAGGGGGTAATATGGGAACCCTATACTTTCTGGTGATTTTTCTGTAAACCTACAACTGTTCTAATAAAAAAGAAAGTTCTTGATAGCTTTTTTAGTGCTTCAGAATAAAATTCAAAGTCTGTTTCCTTCAAGGTCCTACATATTCTGCTTCCTGCCTCCATTTCTCACTGCATCTCCAACCACTTTTCTCTTCTGCCTAATACATCACTTTGTGTTAATCAAAAATTATACTTTGGGAAGTGGGTATAGCTCAGTGGTTGAGCACCTGCTTTCCATGTACTAGGTCTCAGGTTCAATCCCTAGTATCTCCTAAAAAACAAACAAAAAAACAACAACTTTTTTTTTCTAATTCAGAACATTTATAATTGCTGTCCCCCTGGTGAATTTTTATCATAAATCATTATGCCTTTTCATTCAGATGCCATCAGAAGAGTCTTTGATTACCTCCACATCTAAAAGTTATTTTTTTCATAAGACTTATTGGTAGCTGAAGTTTTCTTATGTATTTTTATTGTCTTTCCCCTACCTAAGAATGAAATGCCATGATAGCTGGGACCTATCTGTCCTGTTTACGATTTTCACTTTACAATGAATAGTGGCCATCATGTAATAGTCACTAAATCAATATTTGTTGGATAAACTAATAATTAAATGATCATTTTAAAGATGTGAAAAATAGCTACCCCAAATTTGGTGACTTCTTAATGTCTCTCCAGGTGGAACATACGGGAAAGGAATTCTATTTCCTGCTGGTTCATAGAGTAGTGGGCAGTCCTCTAGAATGACTATGGTGCAGCACAGCATGGGATGCTCCTACCATCCTCAACATGATATTAGAGAAATAAAAGTGATTTTCATGAAAACTTTAAATTTCTGCCTATTATAATATAATGAAAATACTTAAGTCACATCCAAGATAGCAGTCAATAACATATGTTATCTTAAAATATATGGATCATTCCTGAAAATTAACTTTAGCCAATACATTGTATATTGATTTTCATCTTTATTTACATACTTTCCAAATCAAAATAGTGTTTTGGTCTATGCGTACTCGGTGCTGGGGAAGTCCAGGACACATTTGGCAGCCATTTTCCGGCCCTCACCTCCTCATCTCTCCTCCACCCTTGCTTATCCTCTCTTGCTTGTTTGCATGCAGGGGCTCAGTATGTTTCCATTTGGGACAAGCAGCACCAGCTGCTTGCCAGGGCAGAAATTCTGCACAAAGATTGCTTGATGGTTGGGTCACCTCCCCCTGTAGTGTATGAAAATCCAACACAGGGGCAGCATAGGTGCTCTTCATCTCTGATGCAAAGCAGGGCGTGCAGAACAACCATTTACTGAGCCTGACTCAAGTAGTTGGCCTCTCTGGGGAACCAGCCACGACGGGACCTCTTCTCCTGCTTTCCGGAGGTATCTAGTGGTGTGACAGTTTGAAGTGCTTTTATGCAGGGCTTTTTGATTGGATCATGTCAGTTTGGTTCTCTGGCCTCTTGTTGGGTTTGATATAAATGGAGACACAGACAGAGAGACAAACAGAGTAAAAAGGAAGCCACCATTTTTTATGTTACTGTGTGAGAAAGGATAGAAGATCACTAGAAGCAAAGCTTAAGCATGAAGCTGCCAAGAGTTTGGTCCCATGTTGAAACTCAAGAAGAGATGAGCCCTGCCATATGCCTAATTGCCACATGGCAGGATGTCAGGATTGCCAGCAGTTGACTTTGGTGAGAAAGCATCTCTGATGTCCTCTGAACTATAAGTTTTTACTCTAAATAAAATCCTTATTATAAAAGCCAACCCATTTCTGGTACTTTGCTTCAGCAGCCCTTAGGCAAACTAAGACAATTGGTCACTTGCTGAAAATCTCTCTTGTGCCTGATCCTGTGTTCCCGTGACGCACCAAGTAGCAACTTGCACCACTACAAGATAACATCAGTTGCTGTCTGCAACGGTAGGCTTTACTTATGGTTTCCTAGGTCACCTCCAACCCTGATGTTATCAGTTAAAATGAGTTTGAATGGGAGAATTTAACTGAAATACCCAGGATTTTGTGACCTGTGAATTCAACAATGTAGTGCCATATTTCAATCAAAAAAAAATTTTGAGACCTCTTGCTGCATAAAGCAGGGGGATTGCTAACTGGAATGAGCAATTTATTTATTTTTCAGTTATGTACTGCTAAGATCATTCATTGAATGTTAAATGTTAGATCACAAAATTCAGGAGAAACCATAAAATATATAGTAAATCATATTAACTTAATCCCAAACTTGGTGAGCTTTTAAAACTTTTTGCATCACTTTTCTTCTCCTTTATATTTATAAATGCCCAGTAATGTCTAAAAATTAATGAAAATTCAGGAGAATATTCAATTAATTTTACATCAATAGGTTTTCAACAAAATTGAACCATGAGTAAATATAAAATATCAATTGAATTGATTTAATGATTTGTAAGCAAGATAACATATAGGGATAAAATTATCATCTGCTACCTATATTATGATACACTTATAGTCCCTCAAATAATTTAAGTTGACTTTATTGAGATAATAAACATTTATTGATCAAATGAATGGCCCATCATACATACTAGCATAAAATCTTAGACTCTTTAAGACTTGTTATTGCTCTAAATCTTCACAGTGACATTTGAGTATCATTGTCATTTCATTAAAATTGCACATCATTCTACACTTCGATTAGGTAACTGCAGATCTTAATGAGATTTTAGTAGTGACAATATGCACTGCCATAAAATCTGTGAGTTCTCATGGTGAAATTAAGCTTTGAAACAGATATTGAGTTGTAAAACTTTTTGAGACAGCTCAAGTAAATGGGGACTGGTGACCATGGCTGACTGAAGGCAAAATTTATCTGATGTAGTTTCAGATGCTCTTTCTGAATTCTCTCCCCCTTTCTGCATAATAGATTCTCACATCAATATTTGAGCCACAGGGCATGAAATGTCCAGAGATCTCTTTTCAGTTTTAGGAGTGGTAGTCACTAATTTAATCCATCCTCTTACTCTGTGTAAAAAGACACTGAACTCCAGGGAGGCCTGTATCAATGTTATACAAATAGGAAAGGCATTGCAAAAATAGACTTATAACCAGCCTATTTGATTCACGTTGCTTATGCATTTATTTTTTGTTGTTTCAAATCAAAAGTTAGCACTCTGTAGCTGAAATCTTGGGACTCACTGTTCAGAGCCCAAACGAATGAAATTTTAGGATGTTAAATCCAATGCTTTTATATGATGGAAGAAAATAAATGTTTGTGAGGCCAAAATTAGTGGCAATTGTATGCCAGTGGGTGAGAGATTGGATGGTGTGTGTGTCAGGGGTGATGGGAGGGGCAGGGATTCATATGCTTTGTCAAGCTCATCAAAAACCTTTATATGACTGTGACAGTTTGCTTATGAATTCCAAAAATAGATATTGGGTTCTGTTTGTAAACTGGTCTGTTCTTCTGGGCGTATTAGATTGTATTAAATTCAGAGGTTTCACTTTTACTTGATTAAATTATGATTAAGGCTTTCATTCAGCCATGTCAATAGGATGTAGAGTCCTTGTCCCATGATGGGTGGGGATTCACAGAGAAAATGACACGGCAGAGGAAAGAGTTTGAGTTTTGATGCTGGAGCCCCAGGAAGTAAAAACAGAGGAGAAGAATAAAGAGGAATAGAGACAGTGCTGTAGACACAGCAGAGGCCCTGGGAAGAGGCCCTGGGAAGAGCTGATATCAAAAGAAGCTCGGACCATGGAGCCTTAAGAGGAAGGGGAAGGCTAAACCCTCACAGACGTCATCCACCATCTTGCTCAACATGTGGCAAAGGACTTTGGGTGAGAAAGTACCTCTTATGGTACCTTGATTTGGACTCTTCAGGGCATAGTAACTGTAAACTTCTACCCCAAATAAATACCCTTTATAAAGCCCAACAGATTTCTGGTACTTTGCATCAGTACCCCTTTGGCTGACTAATACAATGACTCTATCCAATATTAAATATTAAATAAAATATCTCATGTTTACTTGACTTATTTGTAATAATTGACACAATAGATCACACCCATCTCTTACAATATTTTCTTCATTTGGTTTCCAGGACTTGATGCACTGCTGATGTTTCTGTTACCTTAATGTTTACTTTATTTTAGTCTCCTTTGTCCTCTCTCCAATCCTCTATCCCTGGTTGTTATAGTGCTCAAAGCTCAATTCTCTGACTCCCTTTTTATCTGCTCATCCTCTTGGTGATCAAATTCAGTTGGAACAACGGATTTCACCCTCTTGAATCTGTTCCACATGCCCACATCAGTCAATGGAAATGCTAGCTTTCTAGCTGTTTAAACAAAAAAAACTGGGCATGATACATTTTTTTCTCTTATAAATTGCATTCAATCTATTAGCACATAAATATAGAGATTCTGACCATGCCTTACTACCTCTACAACTAATCACCGGTCCAAGCCACTAAATATCTCTTCTTTGCATTCATAGTTTATCTCCGGGCTTCCACAATTACCCTTCTACAGGGTATATTACACATATACATAAGTTATTATGTCACTCCCCTGCTTAAAGCCCTCTGTTTTTCATTCATTTATTTCTTCAACAAATATTCACTCATTACCCATTTGTTCATTGATTTATTATTCATATATTTTCATGTGGTAGGCGTTCTTTCAGCTTCTTGGAATATATCACTGAACAAAGCAAATGAAGACACTTGCCTTCATAAGTTGCATCAAAGCAAGGAGAAACACAATAAATACCACATCTAATTTAAAATACAAATTACATAGTCTATTAGAAATTCTATGAAGAAAAGTAAAAGGAGATCAGGATAAGAGCGATCCAGAGTGAGTGCCAGGTTGTTAACAACAGGATATAGTGTCAGGCTACAATATTAAAAGGGGTGCTTTGAGTAAGCCTCATTGAGGAAGTAAGATTTGAGCATAGATTTGAGGCATTTAAAAACTTGTACAAATTCCATGAACTGCCCCACAAATCACACCACTAAGGCAGATTTTTTACCACTTTGCCCTTTGTGGTAGTTTGAGGCTTTTATGAATCCCAGAAAAGCATGCTTTTAGGGCTAATCTATTCCTGTAGTTGTGGACCTATTGTAGGTGGGACTTTTTGAAAAGGTTACTTCAGTAGGGCTTGAACCAAAGTGGGTCTTAATCTTCTTACTAGAGTCCTTTATAAATGGGATAAATACAAAGAGAAAGCCATAGAAACACAGAAAAAAAGCTACAGGAGCAGAGAGAAATCCAGAGGAAGCCAGAAGCTGAAAGCAATGAAGCCTGAAGAGAAGGGTGAAAGCAGCAGACAGCCATGTGCCTTGCCATATGAGAGAGAAGCCCAGGATCGCGAGCAGCTGGGCTTCCAGGAGGAAGCATCACCTGATGATGCATTGATTTGGACATTTTTCTCAGCCCCAGAACTATAAACTTGCAAACTAATAAATCCCCATTGTAAACCCAACCCATTTCTGGGGTATTGCATTTTGGCAGCTTAGCAGAATAAAACACCCTTCATATGTCTTAGTTAAGCTAAAATTGCTTGGTAATCTCAAATTCTAGAAACCATTTTTGCCTGTTGTTATGAATAATTCCAAATCTCCATTTATGTGACAGCTAAAGCCAATAAATGAAGAACAGATGAAAATGACAACAAAATGATAATAAGGAAGCCATTGAAATTTGATACTTTATACTCATGAATGAACAAAAGGATTATAATTAGTCTGTAAAATGCAAGTGAAAAATAAGCATTTTGAAATTCTAACAAAAAACTAAGCAAGCAGAAATGTTGAAAGATTACTGGTAGAATAATACCTGAATTAAGTAATTATATTTGGTTGTCTCTTGCTGTGAATTTTTGCAATTGTCAATTTTCACTTTTGTAGATGCATGATATGCACTCTACTTCTTTGGTATATTTCTATTTTAACCAAGTAAATTGAAATTATTAAAGCAACCAGATAAACTTTCTGCTTAAATGAATGATTTTGAGTATATGTACAAGTTTTATTTCAAACTTACAGAAAGGAACTAGCAATAAAGTCTATTTAAAATGTGTCTTTTGGTAAAAAGCTGTTTTATAAGGAGATAGGGCAGCTAAATTACATTTTAAGACTAGTAGCCTAGGTACAAGAAAAGAATGTTTTTTATGATGTCTAAGATATTCATGAGGTTGGTTTAATATACTTACACTTTTTTTAAATTATTTTTAAAGAAGCTTTATATTGCATAACTGTTGCATTAAAATATAGAGGATTCCCATACACCTCACCCCCCACACACACACACTTTTTCCCATTAACAATATCTTTCATTAATGTGGTATATTTGTTACAACTGATGAGCACTTATTGAAGCATCGCTACTAATCATGGTCTATAGTTTACATTATAGTTTACTCTTTGCACTGCACAATTTTATAGGTTTTGACAAAATTTATAATGGCCTGTATCCATCACTGCAATGTCATGCAGAACAAGTCCAATTTCCCCAAAATGCCCCATGTTACACCTATTCTTTTCTTTCCCTCCCCTCAGAAACTCTGGTGACCACTGCCTTTAATCAATGTTACAAGTTCTTCCATTACTAGAACAATAAGTCTACTTTAGTCCATAATTGTATTCCTCCCTTATGTTTGTTCATTCTTTAATCTTAAGGATTTTGAATGTTGATGCTCTCTGCTTCCAATTGAGAGAGGGCTTAGAGCCAATGGGGCAGATGGATGGAACTGTCTTGCTTGCAGCTATAGATACTCTTTGTTTTGGAGGATGGGTGCTGTCCATCATGATCCTTTTGTTCGTTGTTGTCCTGTTAGGTGTTGGCTGCAACTCTGCTGAGATTCGGGACTCAACCAGCACATGAACAGCCAGAAGATTTAAGTCTCTGAAACATATATTTAACAGGTATCGTGCTAATTATAGATTCAATTATTCTTTTCAGATATTTTTAAATATTTGACAATCTTATTAGACTTCCCAGAAGGGGTTCTTAATTGCATTAAAGTGTATCAGAATGTTGGTCACATAGTTTACCAAAAGTGCTCAATAATTTACAGAAGTAGCTACTAATTATAATCACACAATTCAGTTTTGCCCTGGATCTGTTTCATCAGGTGTCTTAGTTTGCCACAGGGCTGCCTATGCAAAGCACCAGAAATGGATTGGCTTTTATAATGGAAATTTTATTTAGGGTAAAAGCTTACAGTTCTGAGGTCATGAACTGGCCAAATCAAGGCATCAGCAGAGATACTTTCTCACCAAAGTCAGCCCCTGGTGATCCTGGTGTCCCACATATGGTGAAGCAAGATGGCAGGAGATCTATGCTGAGGTCTCTGCCTTTCCCTCAAGGCTCACTGTCTCCTGGAGTTCAACTGTGGATGATCAGGCATATGGCAGGGCTTGTCTCCTTAGCCTTGATCTGCTCCATGGGCCCAGCCCCTCAGGGGCTTCTTTCCATGCCTCTGATTCCTTACCCTGGGACCTCTCTCAGCCTCTCAGGGCTTCCTTGTTTTCCTGCAGTCCTTTCTCTCCCAAAGCAAAACCAAAATGGTGGCTTCCTGTCTTCATGTTTCTCTCACTATGCCTCCATTTATATAAAGCTCCTGTAAGAAGGTGGAGACCCAACCTAAGTCATGTGTCACTCATGTAGCCTAATCAAAAGAGCCCCACAGGCCCAGGAATGGATTAGTTCAAGAACATACTATTTCTCTTTTAGGAATTCATAAAAGAACTTCAAACTGCACATCAGGTTTACAACACCTTCCACCCCTCCATCCTCCGAATTCCTAGAATTCTGTTGTAATAGTTCTAGGCTTGGTGACTGGAAAACTCAGGAGCTTTGTGGGTTCCAGTATGCATCTCTGTGGCTTTCACAGTTCCAGGACAGTACCTGCCAGTTAAGGATGTTTAACAAGTACTGTATGATCATGATGGAATAATGGGTGATGCTCAGGACAGCTATCCATTTTAATTTAATTTTTATTGTGCTATGACATAAGGGTCCAACTTCATTTTTTTAATGTATGTCCCAGAATCATTCTTAGAAAAAACTATATTTTTCCCCATGCAGTTTTCTTGAAATCCTTATGAAAAATCAATTGGCCTTAAATGTAAGGTTTATTTTAAATTATAAACACTATTCCATTGATATATAGGTTTTTCCTTATGCCAGTACCAATTTCTCTACATTATTTTTGCTTTGTAGTAAGTTTGAAATCAGGCCCAGTGAGTCTACCAACTTTGTTCTTATTTTTTTAAGATTCTGTATCTCTTGCATTTCCATACAAATTTTAGGTTCAGATTGTCAAGCACTGAAAAGAAAAGAAAAAAAAGCAGATGAAACTTTTATAGGGATTGTGTTAAATCTGTAGACCAATTTGGGAATATTAGCATGTTAAAAATATTTTAAGTCCTTCAACTCATTAACACAAGATATATTTCCATTTAATTGTATATTTTTAAATATTTTCAACAATGTTTTGTAGTTTTCAATATGTAGGCCTTGCACTTAATTTAAAAATTGATTCCTTGGTATTTTGTTCTTTTTGTTGTTATTGTAAATAGAATAGCTTTCTTAATTGTATTTTTGGATTATTCATTGCTAGTGTATAGAAATACAATTGATTTTTACATATTGATTTTTTTACCCTGCAATAATTTGAACTTGTTTATTAGAGATATTTTTAAGAACAAAATCACAATGGGAAAGCAACTTTAGTCCATTAAAATATTTCCTTAGACTAAAATATTATGCTGTGAAAGCATGCAGAGTGTGTCTAGCCACAGACATGGGAAGACTGAGTGATGCAAGAAGCTGCAGAAGGAGCTTCATTCCGGGAGACCTTGGGGAGATTTGGTGAATGTGAGAGCTTCCTATTCTGCAAGTTCCAGGACTGTCCTCTGAGGGAGACCAGGCCCTACACTGCATATAAAGAATGCTAGCCAAGCTCTTTGGGCAGACAATAGCATGAACAAACGCACTTCCAAAACTAAAAGAATCACTGAGATAGTTTGGTCATATGAATTGATGAAGTTGGATTGGAATATTTATATGGAGGAGGGAAAACTGAACAATTCCAGGGTCAACAAAGTTTCAAAGTCATAAAAGTGGATAAGACAAAGGCTTTATTACCTTAGCCAGTAAATTGTTATAAAGTTAGTGATTATTGAGCTAAAATCATACACATTTGGTGAAGATTTAGAAAAAGATAGAGTTATGGTATTTTTAAAGATACTTTATAGAAAGACATTTAATTTTATAGGAGGTACTGTATTAACTTCCTTTATGGCTGGAAATTGTGGGAAAATGACAGAATAGGAAGCTCCAAGGATCAGTCCCTGCACCAGAACAACTATTAAATACGCAGGATCTGTCTGAATCGACTATTTTGAAACTCCAAAGTAAGTAGAACACTGTACAGCATCTAGGGAATAGTGGGAGGAAGAGACTGGTAAATTGTGGTAAATACCAGTAAATTGCTCTTTCCATGCAGCAGTTACCATTGCCCACCCACCACTCTCAAGTAAAAGCAGCAGTGTAGTCCGACCCCAGATGTAGCTTGCGGGTGCCAAAAAGAAACTTAGTTCCTCAAGATCTGAAAACAGGAGGCAGGGTTATCCTATTGCTGGTCACTGATTTTGCGTAGCTTCTTCAGATCACTCAGGGCTGGGTCTGTGGGTGGCCATTTTTCTAACCTGCCCTGGACAATAGCAGCGGAGGAGATATAAAGACAGTATACTTCTGCAGAGCTTTAGAGAACCGTTGAAGGGCTACATTTGCTGCCAAGAGAAGAAAGCACAGCTTTGGGGAGCCATGAAAGAAGTATCTGGAGTTCTTCTTGGTTGCTCTCTCATCCTTTCCAGGGCTGTTTAGAACTGGTCCCACCTATCTCAGTCTCAAACCCTTCCACTGAATGTAAAATTTTGGAATGGTCCTGGATAGTCAGATATTTGGAAGATATGGTGGTTTGGAACTGTATGTACTCCAGAAAATCATGTTCTTAAAGTTAATCCATTACTGTGGCTGTGGTCCCATTGTAAGTAGGATCTTTTGATAAGACTACTTCAATTAAGGTATGGGTCTTAATCCTCTTACTGGGTCTTGATACTCTTACTGGGTCCTTTATGAGAGAATGAAATTCAGACAAAAATAGAAAGCCACTGAAGAAAGAAGCTGAAAGCAACGAAATCCAGAAGAGAAGGGGAGACCAGCAAACACCACCATGTGCCTTGTCATGTGACAGAGGAGTCCAGGATCACCATCAGCTGGTCTTCAGGAAGAAAGCTGAGTCTTGATGGTGCCTTAATTTGGACATTTTCAAGGCTTCAAAACCGTAAACTTGTAATCTAATAAATTCCCGTTGTTAAAGCCAACCCATTTTATGGTATCTGCTTTGAGTAGCTTAGCAAACTAAAACAGGGAATTTATAAATAGTAAGTCTAGAACAGAAAGAGTGAAAATGAAACTGCCAATAGTTAGGGCTTGGTGATTAAGTGGGGTCTGAGCATAAAAGAACCTACATATCATATTAAGGTATTGGTTAAGGCATTGAGCATTTCTCAATTGAGCACAGGACAAGATTTTGAAAGGTTCAAGCAAGGATGTGGCATGATTATACTTGTGTCCTAAGAAGATGTGCAGAATGTAGCAAACCACTTAAAGGAACTGTAGCAGTGAGAGATGATGAAAAATAATTCAAGATTTACCAAATCTGCTACAAAAGATTATTTCAAGAATTGTAAATTGGTTGAACAGAAGCCATTTGAAATTGGTGAAAGCATAGTATGGAAGTTTGAAATTATTTTATGAATCCCATTTTTGGGAAAGATTATGTTTGTAGGCTGGCCTACTCCTGTGGGTGTGAGCAACCTTTTCAGCTTGCAACTGAAATCATGAAGAAAGTAGAGCAGTTGAGCCTGAGGGAAGAGGCCCCTAAGAGACAAGCCTGATGCCTGGTTTCTCTCAGCTGAGCTCTGGGTGATGGTACAGCATGGAGGAGAAGGCAGAGACCAGGCAGAGATTAACTGCCATCTTGCTTCAGCATGTGGCAGTTGACTTGGTGAGAAAGCACCTCTTAAGGTGCCTTAAGTTGGACTTTTAACGACCTTGGAACTGTAAGCTTTTATCCCAAATAAATACCCTATATAAATGCCAACACAGTTCTACTACTTTGCATGGGCAGCCTTTTGGCAAATTGTAAGAGTAAAAAGAAGTAAAAAGAGCCAGTTCATTATAGCACCCCCAAAGTAAGGTCATTTAGCTCTTACATACACAGTGATAGTCTGGTCTGGGAGACAATAGATGTTGATTGGAGTTACACAAATTATTGGCAATATTTAAGTGAATATAATTATCCATTTATACAAAGTTTTCAGTTTGTATTTTAATGCAGAGTTGATATTTGCCTTAATACTTTACATATTTCTTAATCTTTTGGAGATTTTAGAGATTTATGATTTTTATTCAATCAGAAGCAATTATTCCTTACATCAATGAGGTGTCATTTCTCAAAAACTTTATCAAATTCTAATCAAAAGTCCTGTGGAGTAGAATTAACTACTTATATTGTGTTTTAAATGATAACCATAAGCATTCTCTTCATGATTAGTTGACTAGTCAGTATCGTTACTAGACTCTGTTTTTAAAAATGTAAGAGCATCTCTAAATTTAGAAATTGTAAATGATTCCTAAGAAAGTAAAAATGAATATCGAAATATTGCTCTAAATAATAATTCTGCTCCTTTCTTTAGAATCAGAAGGAAAAACACTGAATTAATATTAATTTTTTTTTAAAAGATAGATTGCATAAACGTTACACAAAAAATATAGGGATTCCCATATGACCCACTCCCCACACATCCCTACACCTCCCACATAAACAGCATCCTTCATTAGTGTGGCACATTCATTGTAATTGATAAATGCATCCTGAGGTATTGCCACTGAGCATGGACCATAGTTCACATTGTAGTTTACACTCTTTCCCACACAATTCTGCAGGTTATGGGAAGATATAAAATGACCTATATCTGTCATTGCAATGTCATTCAGGACAATTCCCAAGTTCCAAAAAGGCCCCTGTATTACACCTTTTTTTTCCCTCTCCCTTCCCCCAGAGCCTCCAGTGGCTACTGGCTCCATATCAATGTTGTAATTTCGTCCATTGCTAGAGTCACAATGAGTTTATAATAGAATACCAGTAAGTCCACTCTAGTCAATAGTTCATTCCCCAATCCTGAGGATTCTGGGATGGTGATGTCCACTCCACCTCTAATTGAGAAGGGGCTTCCATCCCATACAGCTGATGTATGGGATTCTCTTGCTTGCAGCTGTAAGTTCTCTCAATTCCTTGATATGGTCATTGTCAATCCTCACCTCCATGTTACTTGTCCTGGGTGAGTCCAGTGAACTGGAGAGAAGGTGTTGCAACTACACTGAGGCTCAGGGCCCAGCTGGCACATGGACAGCCCAAAGATTCCAGTCTCTTGGATGTACACCTACAAACTCCAGCACCAAGTACAGATTTAGAAGGGACAGATGAGCCATGTGCAGGGAAGACATAACTGAGTCCAACTCTGTCACTCTCAGGAGCACAAACTCCAAAGTATGGCCCTCTGGAAAGGCAACAAACTTCGGAGCTATCTGCCCTGATCATAGGAACTGGGTATCTCCAAAGCCCTCAGGAGTTCCACTATTTGGGGTAGTATCCAGTTTGGCAGTCTATGAGATCCTGCTGAGATGTGCATAAGCATTACCTCTGGGATAACCTTCCAACAACTTTGAAGTCTCTTAGCCATATAAACTCATTTGTCTTAACCTTTTCCCCCTTTTATTCGAGGACTTTTTCTAGTTGCATTGTTAGTTGGTGCTTAATTTTTAATTTAGCATTGAGCAAATTATATAAAATTTCTCTTTAAATCCTTCTTTGCATGCCATTGAGAAAATTGTGAGCTATAACAATTTGTCATGGTAGATATTTTAGAAAAATCTTTAGATATAGATGTATGGAACTCTGATTTCATCAAATTCAAAGTATTTTTCAAAGTCAATTCCTTTTCCTGAAGCAATATTTGAAAGGCATAAAGATGATGCAGAATGATACATGTCAGAAGCCTTAGGTTTTACGACATTCCTGAATCACTCATTTTTACTGAAAAAATGCCTATATAAAAATATATTTATGAATAGACATAGGATATACAATTATAGGAATGGACATATGTTTTTTATCAGTTAGAGTGTAGTCCCACTCAAGATGTTTCAGAAAATAACTCTAAGGATTTCAAAATACTCAAGTATTTTAACAGGAAAGGATTATGATAAAGAAAATGAGGCATGCTTAGAGTAACAAGGGTTTGGAGAACAAGGGTCAGGTAAATTTGACACTGACTTTCAGGAGATTTGGAGGCTACATTAATTGCATAAAACTGGCTACAAAGATCTTCGCTTTCTGCAGCACCACATAAGTGCTTGGAAGTTATACAAATCTCATGGGTCTGCCCACCATGACCAGTGGAGGTTAATGGCATCTCCTCTTTTGTATTCCAAATCATATGCCAGTATCTTTCATTGGTAGAATTTAACCTGCAATCCTGATGGTAAGAGATTCAGGGAAATGCATTTCTAAAGTTTCTTCCATGTGATATACTGGAGAATGCAGAAGTGGGAGAGAATGTGACAATTCACAATATAGGACAATACAGGACAGAGATATAGAAAGATATAGTATGGATATATATAAAGGTAAATAACAAAGGTATATATATATATATATATATAAAATGGCTCATTTGCAGGATATATACAACCAAAAAATGGAATTCATTCTACCCCAAAACAAGGAATCCCTCAATCCACAAATATTTGTTAAACAAATACTGGGTGTCATTCTTTGGAAAAATACCCAAAGAACATACAATAAAGGTTTAAAAATCTTATAAAAATATAAGTTCTGGGGCAGAAATAATATCATTTTTATATTTACCAAAAAGAAATAATAAATACAACATATTCAGCTAACAAAAATAATTGTAGCATGTTATAGATCTTTAATTATTAATGGCGTATAATGTATGTCTTGCTTGCTAGAATATCTTTTTTAGAATTATTTTGCCTACCTCTTAATTCTAGTATATTTTTATTATGAGTTAGTACAATTAAAGTCATATTTACTGAACATATTTTCTACTACAATCTCCAAAAGTGTCATTTTAAAACCAGGACTTTACTTCATTGAGCTGAATCATAAAAATTATCTTTTACTTCTATTATTCAACACTTACTCTTTTTAAATGGTTAGAGATAACACTAATATGAAGCATTTCAGGCACATAACATTTTTTTGAAGGAATGTGTTAGGAGAAATTTCTAAGATAAGGAAACACAAATATTTTATTGGCTTTTGATATACATGACATTATTTTAATTAATATTAACACTACTACTAAGAAGGTTGAACATGTATTTATATGTAATATGACTTATTTACATTATATGATTTAATTTACTTTTATTTTCTAATTAATGTAATAAATGTCATTTGTTTTTTATTATATATTCTATAATATGTATATAATAACACATATTCCCTTCCTATAACCCCACTCACATATATAACTTTTTCAACTGGATTTCAAGGTTCTTGTGGTTATATTCTCTGTTTTGCTTAATTTTCCATCATACACAGTGACTAAATGCTCAGTAAGCTTATACTGAATGCATTTAAAGTGTATGAACTTAAAATAGGAAAGCTAAAAAGAAAATCTAGGTTATTGGAATAGAAAAATGTGTCAATGTCAATGAACACTCTCCAGATCCTTATGTATTTCACATTATTCTTCTTATGTTCTAGGTCTTTGATGATTTATTTTCTACAGTACTTATTTCTATTTTACTATATTAGGATTGAAGAAAAGAACTGTAAACTATGCCTTATAGTACTCTAGTCTTGTAAGATGAATACAAACCTTGCAAAATTAATAGAATACTGCCTTATATTAGATTGGCATGAAATAAAGTAATTTACAGAAAGTTTCTAAGTAGCTCCCCTGCAATCAGTTTAAAGAGCTTCTAGGAAAACTCTTTTAATGTGCCATGGTCCTGACCTTTTGGAGTCTTGTTCAGGTTTCGAACAGAAAAAAAAAAGGAGAAAGATATTGCTTTGAGATATCTATGAGTATTAATGGCTCTGCCATTCAGATATGAAGGCTGACACCCAAGATATGACCACTTTTACCTTGAAAGTTAATCTATATGCTGCTCCTCTCTTCTGCTACTGGCATGCACTACAATTCAAAATTACTTCTCTGATAATCTTATAAACATTAAACTTTTAACACAGAAAACAGAGAGACTTTTTCTTACCTATAAAAATTGCAATTTGTTTAATTTTTTTCTTTCTGAGTCATTATCTTTTCAGAGATAACTTAAAATTTGCACACTTAACACTTAAAAAGCCTGATAATCATGATGCATCCATGTTAATAACCAATTGTTTCTCAGTACAATATGCAATCAAAGGCTGTATTCATTACATTGCATTCCATTTCTTTCATTTTCTGTGGCTACCTGGCCTGGAATGATATCAATTTCTCAAGCCACTTACAAGAACTTGGAGGCTTGTCTAAGATTCTTTTAAGGAAATCTCAAAGATACAAGCATTTCTGGGAAGCTACTGAAGTCTAAGCAAGGAGTTGCTGGACCATTTTTAAAATGCTTAGATGAAGTCAGACATTAGAGCAGGTATGATTGAGAACCTGTAGGTCTAACAGGTAATTTCTAAGGCTGAAGAAACTAAAGGAAAGGAGCAAAGGAATGTAAAAATGGTTAGAAGAAAAAAAAAAACATATAAAAAGTGAAATACATATGGGTAACAGGATATTTCAGTAACAGTATGTGACCATACTCAGTTTGCTACAGCCTCATTATTTTGTAAAGCTTGACTATCACACTAATTTGAAGAATGCTCAGAGAAGGACAAAGCATATTGGATACTTCTTTCTAAATATTAAAAAAGAGACACAATATTTTAAATATTGTCCATGTATTAAAATTTTAAATGGAGCAGATGTTTGTTCATCTAAACTCAACTAAAGAATACTCACTAAAAAAGTAGTTACTCCTCTCTTGGCTTATTTTTTAGAATATTCTATTGGAGTTTAATCTATTGGATGCCAGGTTTCATTTGATTAGTCCCCCAATCCAAAAAACAACTAATTCATTCTCAAACTTTATTCTTATCTTGACTGATCTGAACTCCCTTTTAAACTATAAAGTTATATTCTATAAATTTCTCAGGGAAAGTATAAGGCTTAAAATGAATGATAGAGAGAAGAAAGAAGGGAAGTATATAAGATTTATGAAGAGCCAGATGCTTGCTATTAATTTCCCAGTGTTATCATGTTGATTTTCCTAGAGAGAAAATCAAAGTGAAAATATTAGAAAAATTAATCTCTATCCAGTATCTTTCAATCCAATGTTTGTTAGGTAACTCACTAATTTCTATAAATATACTAAAATGTTCAGACTCATATTTGTAACTTGGGAAAATTATATGCACACACATATATACACACACATATATATGATGGCAAGTATTTTTGTGTTCTGGGTATTCATACATATTTTGATACTGTATCTCCTGGGGGGTGCAGAGATTGAAAGAAATATGTATATATGTATTTAATAATTTGGCAGTATTTTTAAAATTTATTGAAGTATATCACTTATACATAAACAATAAGTGTATAGTAATATTTGTGAACTTATAAAACAAACATGTATAACATCATACAAGGATCCCAAACATCAACCCACCACCAACACCTTGCTTTGTTGTGAGATATTTGTTACAAATTTTGAAAGAATATTGTCAAAATCTTACTACTAACTATAGTCCTTATCTTACATTTGGTGTATTTTCCCTCCAACCCACACTATTATTACTTTTTAAATATATTTTTATGACGAAGTTGTAAACTTACAAAACAATCATGCACATGTGCAGAATTCCCATACAATACCCCTCTATCAACACACCACACCGTAATAAAACATTCATTACAGACTATGAGATAATATCACCAGCCTATTACCAGGTCTATAGCATACATTTGTCAAACATTTTCCATACTCCCCCATTATCAACACAGTACATCTATGACATAGATCCATGAATATTACATTATTACTGTTAACTACAGTCCATAGGTCACTCCAGTTGTATTTTTTCCCATACTTCTCCACAGTCCCACTTACCTGCACTAGTAATATACATCTGCTCTAGCTCACAAAGGACACTCTTGCATCTGTACCATCAACCACAATTCTCATCCACCTCTGGGTTTACGGTGTTAGTTCCTAGATTATTCTCTAGCTTTCTTTCAGTTGGCATTTATATCCCTAGACTACCCTTTTCAGCCACATTCCCATTTATAAACCAGCTGTTACACACTATAATGTGTTACCATCAACTCTATGCATTTCCACATTTTTACAGTAAAGCTAATTAAACTTTCTACATACATTAAACCTCAGTAGTCCATTTAAGTCCTCTTGATTTCTTTAAGAATCCACCACCTACCACCAGGTCTTGAAGATATTTTCTTACATTTTCTTCTAGACTTTTTTTGATTCTTGCTTTTATATTTAGGTTTTTGATCCATTTTGAGTTAATTTTTGTATAAAGTGTGAGATAAGGATATCCAGTTCTCTTAGCACCATATGTTGAATGGACTGTTCTGCCCAAGCTGGGTGGGTTTGACAGGCTAGTCAAAAATCACTTGACCATAGATGTGAGGGTCTGTTTCTGAACCATCAATTTGGTTCCATTGGTCTATGTGCCTCTCTTTTTGCCAGTACTATGCTGTACTGTAGTTAGACAATATGATTTAAAGCCTGGAAGTGAGATCCCTCCAACTTTTCTTTTCCTTTTTAAAATGTTTCTGGCTATTCAGGACCCCTTACCCGTCCAAATAAGTTTGATAATCATGTTTTCCATTTATTTAAAAAATGCTGATGGAATTTTTATGGGGATTACATTGAATCCATATATCAATTTGAGGAGAATTGATATCTTAATGATAGAATTTGAGGACTAATTAGAATTTAGTCTTCTAATCCATGAGCATGGAATGTTCATCCAATTAAGGTCTTTTTTTATTTCTTTTAACAGTGAATTGTAGTTTACTGAATAGAAGTGCTTTACACTGTTGGTTTACTTTATTTCAAAATATTTGAGTTTTATCTGTTGTATTTTATTTTCACCACTCTTTTGACACTGTTCGTTACTTTTACTGATATAATCTTCATTTCTAGACTCTCTTCCAAGCCTCCCTCTCCTGTCTTTTCCTTTCAGACTGTATCACACCCTTTAGTATGAAGCTGGTCTCTTGGTTACAAACTCACTCAGTTTCTGTTTATCTGTGAATATTCTAAACTCTGTCTCATTTTCGAAATTCAATCTTGCTGGATATAAAATTTTTGGCTGGAAGCTTTTCCTTTGCATTATCTTAAATATATTTTACCACTGTCTTATTGCCTCCATGGTTTCTAATGAGAAATTGGCACTTAATCTTATTGGATGTAGCCATTTGGCAGTTTGATGTAATTATGAATTCCAAAAATCTATATTAGATTATGCTTGTAAACTGATCTGTTCATCTGGGCATGATTAAATTATAATTGGGCTTTGACTGGGCCACGTCAGTAGGGCATTGAGCCCCACCCCTTGGTGGGTGGGGGAATCAAATATAAAAGGCAAGGCAAAGGACAAAGGGAGCAGTTTTGATGTTGGAGAGAAGGCCCCAGGATAGAGCCAAGCCATTCACCTGAGAGTTCACAGCTGGCCTTGTGGAGAGAAGCAAAGCCTAGAGAGCCTAATAGTTTACAGCTGACTTTGTGGAAGAAACAGAGGAGCTAAGCCCAAAGAGAAACGCAGCCCCTGGCAGAGAGGAACCCAAGAAGCCTGAACCGTGGCAAACATCAGCAGCTGTCTTGTTCCAACACGTGGCAATGGACTTTGGTGAGGGAAGAAACTTAAGCTTTATGGCCTGGTAACTGTGGATGTCTACCCCAAATAAATACCCTTTATAAAGACCAACCCATTTCTGGTATTTCACATTAGCACCCCTTTGGCTGTCTGATACATTGGATATCCCTTATTTTTTATGCATTGCTTTTCTCTTGCTGCTCTCAGAATTCTCTCTTTATCTTTGGCATTTGACATTCTGATTAGTATATGACTCGGAGGTGATCTATTCGGATTTATTTAGATGGGAGTATGTTGTGCTTCTTGGACATGGATATCTACGTCCTTCAATAGGGTTGGGAAATTTTCTACCATTTTTTCTTCAAATATTCATTCTGTCCCTTTTCCCTTCTCTTCTCCTTCTGGGACATCCATGACACATATGTTTACATGTCTCTGGCTGTCATTTAGTTCCTTGAGAACTTGTTCAATTTTTTCTATTCTTTTCTTCATCTGTTCTTTTGTATGTTCACTTTCAGAGGCCATTTCTTAAAGCTCACCAATCCTTTCTTGTGCCTCCTCAAATCTGCTATTATATGATTCCAGTGTATTTTCTTTGTGTGTGTGTTTTCTTTTTTTTTTCATTTTGTTTTTCCAGTGTATTTTTAATTTCATTTATTGGACCTTTCATTCCTGTAAAATTTGATATTTTACTATGTATGCTTTCAAATTCTTCTTTGTGCTCATCCAATGTCTTCTTAATATCTTTAATCTCTTTAGCCATCTTATTTAACTTATTAAGAAGATTTGTTTGAACATCTATGATTAGTTGTCTCAACTCCTTCTTTGTCATCTCTAGGCTTATCTTGTTCCTTTAACTGGGCCATATCTTCCTGTTTCTTGGTGTGGATTTTAATTTTTTGTTGGTGTCGTGACATCTGGCTTACTAGATATATTTATTCTGGATGCAGTTTCTCTTTTTAACTTAGGGCTGGGCTTTTTTGCCCTTTCTCTCTTGCTGGTTGTCTAGTAGGAGCCAAGGATGTAGTTGGTGCCATAAACTGTGAAGGCTCAAGCTGCCCTCATTGCCCCTGGGACCAATGAAGCTTCTCCCAACTTTCTGCTTTGCCAGGGGTAGGGACAGAGCCACAGCCTTGTGTAATAATCCAAGTTATGTAGGCCTAGACTATAGTTGCCCAGAGAGACTGATGAAGCTTCATGGTCCTTTCTCCCCTCCCTGGGGTGGGGATGGACTGCAGGTGTGGGCAGTAATCTATGCCGTACGGATCCAAAATGACCACAGTTGCCCCGGTTGACTTCTGACTATTCAGTCTGTGCCAGCCAAATGTACCTACAGTTACCCGGAGAAGCTGGTGCAGGGCTCACCAGCTTTCTCCCTGCTAGAGGTGAGGCTGAAGCCTAGGTAGGGCTGCCAGCCCATCTGAATGAACGAAGTTGGTACCTACTTGCACTGTGATTTTCAGCCAGCCCAGCTTCCCCTATGCCTGGAAAGGAGTCAAAATGGTGGCTATCAGCCTCTTTCCTACTTCAACAGGTTCAAACTTTAGCTGTTCTTAGGACTATACTTTAACCCAGCCGAGTTGACTAATCAGTAGCTGAAGTCGGTGGCCAACCGTCTCTTCTTCCCTTGTTTTTGGGAAATGGAGCTCCCAACTCCAGCCACAGAATGGCTCCTGAGGTGGCTTGTACCACCAGAGTAAAATGATCACCGGCTTCTACAGCATGGCCTGTATTTTCCTGTAGAGGCTGGCACAGGTCCCCCCAGCTTCCTCCCTGCCAGAGGTGGCACTGGGTCTTATGCTAGAGCTGCAATCTGATCTGGATGGAAAGAAGCCTGTCCCTACCAGCACTGTGATTTCCAGTCTGCCCTGCTTCCCCTTGTGCCACAGGCAGAGTTTAAATTTTGGTAGTTACCAGTCTCTTTCTGACTTGGACAGGTTCAAACTTTAGCTGTTCTTAGGATTATACTTTAGCTTGCCAAATTTAGTAATCAATAGCTGAAGTTGGTGTATAACCGTCTCTTCCTTCCCCGTTTTTGGAAAGTGGAGCTTCCAATTTCAGCAGCTGCCAACAGTGGAGGATGGGCACTGGCCTCCACAGCGTGGAGTGCTCTACTTACAAATCTTCTCTGCAGATGGGCAGTCTCCTCCTTCCATTCTTTCAAGGATGTTGCAGGATGCTCTTCTGGTCTCCTGGAGCCCCCAAACAGCTACTTTAGATAGCTCTGGGTGATTACTAATTGCCCTGTAGCACTAGCTGACTCTAGGAACTCCTTATTCTGCCTCCACCTTGCTGGTGGTCCCTGAAAAATATATTTTTAAAAATACATTTTTATATTTTTAAGAATATCTTTTCCCTTTTAAATATTTTCCTTGACAGAAAGAAGATGGATTTGTTTTTAATTACATTCTATAGTAAGATTATTGTTTATTATATTATAATTCCAAACTGTAATTGAACCAAGAGGCTTCCCAATATTTATACAGGGTACATATGTTATTTCAAAAATGATCCTATCTCAAAGAATCTAATTAGAATTATTCTAAAAATTGGATCCTGATTGAGTGGAAGTTGGTAGTTTTCTGTCCTGATGTATCACCAGTTCAAAAGATTCTTGAGAAATGCTATTTACTGAAGTCTTTCAAAGAACAAATCAAACCACATTCTTTTTATATAAATTATCAAGAATTATCTAAATCACTAAATCTCAGAGAAATCAAACATTGAGAAAGCCTAGACATGATCAGATTTTAACTATGAAATAATGTAAAACTTCTTTGAAAAGGCAAATTTCTATTATTTTCAGAAGATTATCTGGGAAGTAGGTGTTGGGAAATGGTTCCCATGGGTCCTTTACATTTCTGCACATCTTCCCAACAGAGAAATTAACAGTTTTTCTTCTGGACTATCTTTTCAAGGATGAATATATAACAAACAGCCCTGGAAGATACAGTGACTCCTTCTGAGGAAAAGTTCAGAAATGTTTGCTAGGATAATAAACATAAAGTCTTTCTTTAAGGCAAAGTTTGTGGAGATTTGCTAGTTGTCTCCCTTTGAAGGATTGGAATTTCCTAAGCTCAGGGTTCTTAGCTGTGATGCACACTCACTATATGTGCAGCATTCAGTAGAACCTGGTTCTGTGTCACCTCCATGGAATTTTGGAGATAAGGAGAACCAGCACATTTGAACTGAGTGATGTTCAAATTGCTTGTAGTACTGTGAATAATGAAGTCCTTTGCTTCTTATTCAGAGGGAGCTTGGATCCCAAGGGGCAGATGGATGGAACTATCTGGCTTGCAGACAGTCTCTGTTCCTTGGGATGAGTGTTGTCCATCATCATCTCCTTGTTAGTTGTCCTGGGTGAGTCCAGTGAACTGGAGAGTAGGTGTTGAAACTTTCCTGAGATTCAGGGCTCAACTGGTACATGGACAGGCCAAAGATTTAAGTCTCTGGGACATATATTTATCAAGTGTAGTTTTAATTATAGTTTCAAATAAACGGAGCAGAAGAGCCACGTGTAGAGAACCTATACATCAGTCTAACTGTTACACTGGGGGGCATAAATTCCAAAGTAAGTCCCACTGACAGGGTGCCAAATTCCTGAACAGTGTAGGAGAGGGACAGGATAAAGCATATGGAAATCCCTTATAAATTTTTATGTAACATTTATGTAATCTAAAACCTGTTTAAAAATTTTTTTAAAAAATTAATAATAAAGAAAGAAATTAAAAAAGGTTCTTTGTTTATGATTGTTATCCAGGGAAATAGAACTGATAATATTATGAGATTTATTCCAGGATTTGGCTCACATGACTATGGGAATGGGCAAGTCTGAATTTCTTAGGACAGGCTGCAAGCTTGGAACTTTAATGCAGGTTTTCTGATGAATTCCCTAGGAGAAACTGGCTGGCTGAAGTAGAAATGGAAATTATTCCTTCTGATCACTGAAATCATCTGTTCTCCTTTTAAGGACTTTCAGCTCATTGATGAAGGTCATCTCCTTAGTTCATTGTAGATGTAATCAGCCATAGATGCAACAATCAACTTACTGATGGATTAAATCTATGGATTATTCTCACAGCAACAATCAGGCCAGTTCTTGACTTGCCAAACAACTGGACACCATAACTTGTTCTAGTCAATATATGAACTTAATCATTGCAATGACCAAGGAAGCTAGTGGCTTGGGCTAATATCCATGAAACTGTGACAGGCCCAATTGTTAACTTGCAAATAGGGTAAAATCTATGACCCTTCACAATTATTGGCAGTGTTCAAAATTCTATTGTATTAATTAATAGAATTCTATTCTATATTAAAGTCAGATAACTTTCTGACTTTAATAGTCCATGTTTTAAGGCTTTGCCTCTATGACGTTTATTTACATGTGTTTCCTGCTCTTCAATATATAGTTGCTATATACAGCATAAGAATTCAGTGGTGTTATACAATCTTCTTAGGGTAGGCTATTGCCTCCAGCTGATCTGCCCTTACGCAGCACCTACCTGGTGCCCACAGCTTTACCTGGTGCCTAGAGTTGGTGCTCAAACTGTAAATGCATGGATTCATTTAATATGTTTTCTCACCTTAAATTCTCATTATGATTTCTATAAACATGTTGGTTCTTTGGTCATCCATATTCATTTCATTGAGTTTCTAGGAGTCATTTTAACACATTAAATTTCTGTTATATTGTAGCAAATGTTTGATTTTTAGAATTTCTAAAAGAGATTTCCATTTCTTTAGGAAAATTTAAATCTAGTCCTGTGAAACAGGATACATAGATACATAGACAGATAGATAGATGAATAGATAGATAGATAGATAGATAGATAGATAGATAGATAGATAGATA